>JAECXW010000447.1:658261-1316523 GCA_018153365.1 Drosophila fuyamai | reverse complement strand
ATAAATTTATATAAATATATAAATATATTAAACATATTAAATATTATTAAACATATTAAATATTATTAAACATATTAAATGAGCATAAATATATTAAATATTATTAAATATATTAAACATATTAAATATACAAATTATATTAAATATATAAATGTATATAAATGATATAAATGACATAAACATATTAAATATAAATATATTAAACACATAAACATATAAATTATTATTAAATATAAATTACATAAATGATAGCAAATGATATAAATGAGATATAAATATATAAATATATAAATATAAATATATATAAATATATAAAATATGAAATATATAAATATATAAATATATAAAATATAAATATATAAATATATAAATATATAAATATATAAATATATAAATATATAAATATATAAATATATAAAATATAAAATATATAATAAATATAATAAATATAAAAATATATAAATATATAAATAATAAATATATAAATATATAAACATATAAATATATAAATATATAAATATATAAATATATAAATATATAAAAATATATAAATATATAAATATATAAGATATATAAATATATAAAATATATAAATATATAAAATGTATAAATATATAAATATATAAATATAAAATATATAAAATATATAAATATATAAATATATAAATATATAAATAAATAAATATATAAATATATAAATATATAAATATATATAAATATATAAATATATAAATAAATAAATATATAAATATATAAATATATAAATATATAAACCATAAATATATAAATATAAACACACTATATAAATATATAAAATATATAAATATATAAATATATAAATATATAAAAATATATAAATATATAAATATATAAAATATAAATATATAAATATATAAAATATAAATATAAAAATATAAAATATATAAATATATAAATATATAAATATATAAATATATAAATAAAATATAAATATATAAATATATAAATATATAAATACTATAAAAATATAAAACATATAAAATATATAAATATATAAAAATATACAATATATGAAATATATAAATATAAATATATAAATATATAAATATAAATAAATATATAAATAATATAAATATATAAAACATATAAATATATAAATATATAAATATATAAAATATATAAATATATAAATATATAAATATATAAATATATAAATATATAAATATATAAATATATAAATATATAAATATATAAATATATAAATATATAAATATATAAATATATAAATATATAAATATATAAAATATATATAAATATATAAATATAAAATATATAAATATATAAAATATATAAATATATAAATATATAAAAATATAAATATATAAATATATAAATATATAAATATATAAATATAAAAAAATATATAAATATATAAACATATAAACATATAAATATATAAAATATAAACATATAAATATATAAATATATAAACATATAAATATATAAATATATAAATATATAAATATATAAATATATAAACATATAAATATATAAATATAAAATAAATATATAAATATATAAATATATAAATATATAAACATATAAACATATAAATATATAAATATATAAATATATAAATATAAATATATAAACATATAAATACATAAATATATAAATATATAAATATATAAACATATAAATATATAAATATATAAATATATAAATATATAAATACATAAATATATAAATATATAAATATATAAATATATAAATATATAAATATATAAATATATAAATATATAAATATATAAATATATAAATATATAAATATATAAATATATAAATATATAAACATATAAACATATAAACATATAAATATATAAACATATAAATATATAAATATATAAATACTATAAATATATAAATATATAAACATAAAACATATAAATATATAAATATATAAATATATAAATATATAAATATATAAATATATAAATATATAAATATATAAATATATAAATATATAAATATATAAATATATAAATATATAAATATATAAATATATAAAATATATAAATATATAAATATATAAATATATAAATATATAAATATATAAATATATAAATATATAAATATATAAATATATAAAATATATAAATATATAAATATATAAATATATAAATATATAAAATATATAAAATATATAAATATATAAATATATAAATATATAAATATATAAATATATAAATATATAAATATATAAAATATATAAATATATAAATATATAAATATATAAATATATAAATATATAAATATATAAATATATAAATATATAAATATATAAATATATAAACATATAAATATATAAATATATAAATATATAAATAAAATATAAATATATAAATATATAAATATATAAATATATAAATATATAAATATATAAATATATAAATATATAAATATATAAATATATAAATATATAAATATATAAATATATAAATATATAAATATATAAATATATAAATATATAAATATATAAATATATAAATATATAAATATATAAATATATAAATATATAAATATATAAATATATAAATATATAAATATATAAATATATAAATATATAAATATATAAATATATAAATATATAAATATATAAATATATAAATATATAAATATATAAATATATAAATATATAAATATATAAATATATAAATATATATAAATATATAAATATATAAATATATAAATATATAAATATATAAATATATAAATATATAAATATATAAATATATAAATATATAAATATATAAATATATAAATATATAAATATATAAATATATAAATATATAAATATATAAATATATAAATATATAAATATATAAATATATAAATATATAAATATATAAATATATAAATATATAAATATATAAATATATAAATATATAAATATATAAATATATAAATATATAAATATATAAATATATAAATATATAAATATATAAATATATAAATATATAAATATATAAATATATAAATATATAAATATATAAATATATAAATATATAAATATATAAATATATAAATATATAAATATATAAATATATAAATATATAAATATATAAATATATAAATATATAAATATATAAATATATAAATATATATAATAAATATATAAATATATAAATATATAAATATATAAATATATAAATATATAAATATATAAATATATAAATATATAAATATATAAATATATAAATATATAAATATATAAATATATAAATATATAAATATATAAATATATAAATATATAAATATATAAATATATAAATATATAAATATATAAATATATAAATATATAAATATATAAATATATAAATATATAAATATATAAATATATAAATATATAAATATATAAATATATAAATATATAAATATATAAATATATAAATATATAAATATATAAATATATAAATATATAAATATATAAATATATAAATATATAAATATATAAATATATAAATATATAAATATATAAATATATAAATATATAAAATATAAATATATAAATATATAAATATATAAATATATAAATATATAAATATATAAATATATAAATATATAAATATATAAATATATATAAATATATAAATATATAAATATATAAATATATAAATATATAAATATATAAATATATAAATATATAAATATATAAATATATAAATATATAAATATATAAATATATAAATATATAAATATATAAATATATAAATATATAAATATATAAATATATAAATATATAAATATATAAATATATAAATATATAAATATATAAATATATAAATATATAAATATATAAATATATAAATATATAAATATATAAATATATAAATATATAAATATATAAATATATAAATATATAAATATATAAATATATAAATATATAAATATATAAATATATAAATATATAAATATATAAATATATAAATATATAAATATATAAATATATAAATATATAAATATATAAATATATAAATATATAAATATATAAATATATAAATATATAAATAAATAAATATATAAATATATAAATATATAAATATATAAATATATAAATATATAAATATATAAATATATAAATATATAAATATATAAATATATAAATATATAAATATATAAATATATAAATATATAAATATATAAATATATAAATATATAAATATATAAATATATAAATATATAAATATATAAATATATAAATATATAAATATATAAATATATAAATATATAAATATATAAATATATAAATATATATAATATATAAATATATAAATATATAAATATAAATATATAAATATATAAATATATAAATATATAAATATATAAATATATAAATATATAAATATATAAATATATAAATATATAAATATATAAATATATAAATATATAAATATATAAATATATAAATATATAAATATATAAATATATAAATATATAAATATATAAAAATATATAAATATATAAATATATAAATATATAAATATATAAATATATAAATATATAAATATATAAATATATAAATATAAAAATATATAAATATATAAATATATAAATATATAAATATATAAATATATAAATATATAAATATATAAATATATAAATATATAAATATATAAATATATAAATATATAAATATATAAATATATAAATATATAAATATATAAATATATAAATATATCAAATATATAAATATATAAATATATAAATATATAAATATATAAATATATAAATATATAAATATATAAAATATATAAATATATAAATATATAAATATATAAATATATAAATATATAAATATATAAATATATAAATATATAAATATATAAATATATAAATATATAAATATATAAATATATAAATATATAAATATATAAATATATAAATATATAAATATATAAATATATAAATATATAAATATATAAATATATAAATATATAAATATATATAAATATATAAATATATAAATATATAAATATATAAATATATAAATATATAAATATATAAATATATAAATATATAAATATATAAATATATAAATATATAAATATATAAATATATAAATATATAAATATATAAATATATAAATATATAAATATATAAATATATAAATATATAAATATATAAATATAAATATATAAATATATAAATATATAAATATATAAATATATAAATATATAAATATATAAATATATAAATATATAAATATATAAATATATAAATATATAAATATATAAATATATAAATATATAAATATATAAATATATAAATATATAAATATATAAATATATAAATATATAAATATATAAATATATAAATATATAAATATATAAATATATAAATATATAAATATATAAATATATAAATATATAAATATATAAATATATAAATATATAAATATATAAATATATAAATATATAAATATATAAATATATAAATATATAAATATATAAATATATAAATATATAAATATATAAATATATAAATATATAAATATATAAATATATAAATATATAAATATATAAATATATAAATATATAAATATATAAATATATAAATATATAAATATATAAATATATAAAATATATAAATATATAAATATATAAATATATAAATATATAAATATATAAATATATAAATATATAAATATATAAATATATAAATATATAAATATATAAATATATAAATATATAAATATATAAATATATAAATATATAAATATATAAATATATAAATATATAAATATATAAATATATAAATATATAAATATATAAATATATAAATATATAAATATATAAATATATAAATATATAAATATATAAATATATAAATATATAAATATATAAATATATAAATATATAAATATATAAATATATAAATATATAAATATATAAATATATAAATATATAAATATATAAATATATAAAATATATAAATATATAAATATATAAATATATAAATATATAAATATATAAATATATAAATATATAAATATATAAATATATAAATATATAAATATATAAATATATAAATATATAAATATATAAATATATAAATATATAAATATATAAATATATAAATATATAAATATATAAATATATAAATATATAAATATATAAATATATAAATATATAAATATATAAATATATAAATATATAAATATATAAATATATAAATATATAACATATATAAATATATAAATATATAAATATATAAATATATAAATATATAAATAAATATAAATATATAAATATATAAATATATAAATATATAAATATATAAATATATAAATATATAAATATATAAATATATAAATATATAAATATATAAATATATAAATATATAAATATATAAATATATAAATATATAAATATATAAATATATAAATATATAAATATATAAATATATAAATATATAAATATATAAATATATAAATATATAAATATATAAATATATAAATATATAAATATATAAATATATAAATATATAAATATATAAATATATAAATATATAAATATATAAATATATAAATATATAAATATATAAATATATAAATATATAAATATATAAATATATAAATATATAAATATATAAATATATAAATATATAAATATATAAATATATAAATATATAAATATATAAATATATAAATATATAAATATATAAATATATAAATATATAAATATATAAATATATAAATATATATAAATATATAAATATATAAATATATAAATATATAAATATATAAATATATAAATATATAAATATATAAATATATAAATATATAAATATATAAATATATAAATATATAAATATATAAATATATAAATATATAAATATATAAATATATAAATATATAAATATATAAATATATAAATATATAAATATATAAATATATAAATATATAAATATATAAATATATAAATATATAAATATATAAATATAAATATATAAATATAAATATATAAATATATAAATATATAAATATATAAATATATAAATATATAAATATATAAATATATAAATATATAAATATATAAATATATAAATATATAAATATATAAATATATAAAATATATAAATATATAAATATATAAATATATAAATATATAAATATATAAATATATAAATATATAAATATATAAATATATAAATATATAAAAATATATAAATATATAAATATATAAATATATAAATATAAATATATAAATATATAAATATATAATAAATATATAAATATATAAATATATAAATATATAAATATATAAATATATAAATATATAAATATATAAATATATAAATATATAAATATATAAATATATAAATATATAAATATATAAATATATAAATATATAAATATATAAATATATAAATATATAAATATATAAATATATATATAAATATATAAATATATAAATATATAAATATATAAATATATAAATATATAAATATATAAATATATAAATATATAAATATATAAATATATAAATATATAAATATATAAATATATAAATATATAAATATATAAATATATAAATATATAAATATATAAATATATAAATATATAAATATATAAATATATAAATATATAAATATATAAATATATAAATATATAAATATATAAATATATAAATATATAAATATATAAATATATAAATATATAAATATATAAATATATAAATATATAAATATATAAATATATAAATATATAAATATATAAATATATAAATATATAAATATATAAATATATAAATATATAAATATATAAAATATATATAAATATATAAATATATAAATATATAAATATATAAATATATAAATATATAAATATATATAAAATATATAAATATATAAATATATAAATATATAAATATATAAATATATAAATATATAAATATATAATATATAAATATATAAATATATAAATATATAAATATATAAATATATAAATATATAAATATATAAATATATAAATATATAAATATATAAATATATAAATATATAAATATATAAATATATAAATATATAAATATATAAATATATAAATATATAAATATATAAATATATAAATATATAAATATATAAATATATAAATATATAAATATATAAATATATAAATATATAAATATATAAATATATATAAATATATAAATATATAAATATATAAATATATAAATATATAAATATATAAATATATAAATATATAAATATATAAATATATAAATATATAAATATATAAATATATAAATATATAAATATATAAATATATAAAATATATAAATATATAAATATATAAATATATAAATATATAAATATATAAATATATAAATATATAAATATATAAATATATAAATATATAAATATAAATATATAAATATATAAATATATAAATATATAATATATATAAATATATAAATATATAAATATATAAATATATAAATATATAAATATATAAATATATAAATATATAAATATATAAATATATAAATATATAAATATATAAATATATAAATATATAAATATATAAATATATAAATATATAAATATATAAATATATAAATATATAAATATATAAATATATAAATATATAATATAAATATATAAATATATAAATATATAAATATATAAATATATAAATATATAAATATATAAATATATAAATATATAAATATATAAATATATAAATATATAAATATATAAATATATAAATATATAAATATATAAATATATAAATATATAAATATATAAATATATAAATATATAAATATATAAATATATAAATATATAAATATATAAATATATAAATATATAAATATATAAATATATAAATATATAAATATATAAATATATAAATATATAAATATATAAATATATAAATATATAAATATATAAATATATAAATATATAAATATATAAATATATAAATATATAAATATATAAATATATAAATATATAAATATATAAAATATAAATATATAAATATATAAATATAAAATATATAAATATATAAATATATAAATACATAAATATATAAATATATAAATATATAAATATATAAATATATAAATATATAAATATATAAATATATAAATATATAAATATATAAATATATAAATATATAAATATATAAATATATAAATATATAAATATATAAATATAAAAATATAAATATATAAATATAATAAATATATAAATATATAAATATATAAATATATAAATATATAAATATATAAATATATAAATATATAAATATATAAATATATAAATATATAAATATATAAATATATAAATATATAAATATATAAATATATAAATATATAAATATATAAATATATAAATATATAAATATATAAATATATAAATATATAAATATATAAATATATAAATATATAAATATATAAATATATAAATATATAAATATATAAATATATAAATATATAAATATATAAATATATAAATATATAAATATATAAATATATAAATATATAAATATATAAATATATAAATATATAAATATATAAATATAATAAATATATAAATATATAAATATATAAATATATAAATATATAAATATATAAATATATAAATATATAAATATATAAATATATAAAAATATATAAATATATAAATATATAAATATATAAATATATAAATATATAAATATATAAATATATAAATATATAAATATATAAATATATAAATATATAAATATATAAATATATAAATATACAAATATATAAATATATAAATATATAAATATATAAATATATAAATAAATATATAAATATATAAATATATAAATATATAAATATATAAATATATAAATATAAATATATAAATATATAAATATATAAATATATAAATATATAAATATATAAATATATAAATATATAAATATATAAATATATAAATATATAAATATATAAATATATAAATATATAAATATATAAATATATAAATATATAAATATATAAATATATAAATATATAAATATATAAATATATAAATATATAAATATATAAATATATAAATATATAAATATATAAATATATAAATATATAAATATATAAATATATAAATATATAAATATATAAATATATAAATATATAAATATATAAATATATAAATATATAAATATATAAATATAAATAAATATATAAATATATAAATATATAAATATATAAATATATAAATATATAAATATATAAATATATAAATATATAAATATATATAAAATATATAAATATATAAATATATAAATATATAAATATATAAATATATAAATATATAAATATATAAATATATAAATATATAAATATATAAATATATAAATATATAAATATATAAATATATAAATATATAAATATATAAATATATAAATATATAAATATATAAATATATAAATATATAAATATATAAATATAAAATAAATATATAAATATATAAATATATAAATATATAAATATATAAATATATAAATATATAAATATATAAATATATAAATATATAAATATATAAATATATAAATATATAAATATATAAATATATAAATATATAAATATATAAATATATAAATATATAAATATATAAATATATAAATATATAAATATATAAATATATAAATATATAAATATATAAATATATAAATATATAAATATATAAATATATAAATATATAAATATATAAATATATAAATATATAAATATAATAAATATATAAATATATAAATATATAAATATATAAATATATAAATATATAAATATATATAAATATATAAATATATAAATATATAAATATATAAATATATAAATATATAAATATATAAATATATAAATATATAAATATATAAATATATAAATATATAAATATACAAATATATAAATATATAAATATATAAATATATAAATATATAAATATATAAATATATAAATATATAAATATATAAATATATAAATATATAAATATATAAATATATAAATATATAAATATATAAATATATAAATATATAAATATATAAATATATAAATATATAAATATATAAATATAAAATAAATATATAAATATATAAATATATAAATATATAAATATATAAATATATAAATATATAAATATATAAATATATAAATATATAAATATATAAATATATAAATATATAAATATATAAATATATAAAATATATAAATATATAAATATATAAATATATAAATATATAAATATATAAATATATAAATATATAAATATATAAATATATAAATATATAAAAATATATAAATATATAAATATATAAATATATAAATATATAAATATATAAATATATAAATATATAAAAATATATAAATATATAAATATAAAATATATAAATATATAAATATATAAATATATAAATATATAAATATATAAATATATAAATATATAAATATATAAATATATAAATATATAAATATATAAATATATAAATATATAAATATATAAATATATAAATATATAAATATATAAATATATAAATATATAAATATAAAATAAATATATAAATATATAAATATATAAATATATAAATATATAAATATATAAATATATAAATATATAAATATATAAATATATAAATATATAAATATATAAATATATAAATATATAAATATATAAATATATAAATATATAAATATATAAATATATAAATATATAAATATATAAATATATAAATATATAAATATATAAATATATAAATATATAAATATATAAATATATAAATATATAAATATATAAATATATAAATATATAAATATATAAATATATAAATATATAAATATATAAATATATAAATATATAAATATATAAATATATAAATATATAAATATATAAATATATAAATATATAAATATATAAATATATAAATATATAAATATATAAATATATAAATATATAAAATATATAAATATATAAATATATAAATATATAAATATATAAATATATATTAAATATATAAATATATATAAATAATATATAAATATATAAATATATAAATATATAAATATATAAATATATAAATATATAAATATATAAATATATAAATATATAAATATATAAATATATAAATATATAAATATATAAATATATAAAATATATAAATATATAAATATATAAATATATAAATATATAAATATATAAATATATAAATATATAAATATATAAATATATAAATATATAAATATATAAATATATAAATATATAAATATATAAATATATAAATATATAAATATATAAATATATAAATATATAAATATATAAATATATAAATATATAAATATATAAATATATAAATATATAAAATATAAATATATAAATATATAAATATATAAATATATAAATATATAAATATATAAATATATAAATATATAAATATATAAATATATAAATATATAAATATATAAATATATAAATATATAAATATATAAATATATAAATATATAAATATATAAATATATAAATATATAAATATATAAATATATAAATATATAAATATATAAATATATAAATATATAAATATATAAATATATAAATATATAAATATATAAATATATAAATATATAAATATATAAATATATAAATATATAAATATATAAATATATAAATATATATAAATATATAAATATATAAATATATAAATATATAAATATATAAATATATAAATATATAAATATATAAATATATAAATATATAAATATATAAATATATAAATATATAAATATATAAATATATAAATATATAAATATATAAATATATAAATATATAAATATATAAATATATAAATATATAAATATATAAATATATAAATATATAAATATATAAATATATAAATATATAAATATATAAATATATAAATATATAAATATATAAATATATAAATATATAAATATATAAATATATAAATATATAAATATATAAATATATAAATATATAAATATATAAATATATAAATATATAAATATATAAATATATAAATATATAAATATATAAATATATAAATATATAAATATATAAATATATAAATATATAAATATATAAATATATAAATATATAAATATATAAATATATAAATATATAAATATATAAATATATAAATATATAAATATATAAATATATAAATATATAAATATATAAATATATAAATATATAAATATATAAATATATAAATATATAAATATATAAATATATAAATATATAAATATATAAATATATAAATATATAAATATATAAATATATAAATATATAAATATATAAATATATAAATATATAAATATATAAATATATAAATATATAAATATATAAATATATAAATATATAAATATATAAATATATAAATATACATAAAAATATATAAATATATAAATATATAAATATATAAACATATAAATATATAAATATATAAATATATAAATATATAAATATATAAATATATAAATATATAAATATATAAATATATAAATATATAAATATATAAATATATAAATATATAAATATATAAATATATAAATATATAAATATATAAATATATAAATATATAAATATATAAATATATAAAAATATATAAATATATAAATATATAAATATATAAATATATAAATATATAAATATATAAATATATAAATATATAAATATATAAATATATAAATATATAATATATAAAATATATAAATATATAAATATATAAATATATAAATATATAAATATATAAATATATAAAATAAACATATAAATATATAAATATATAAATATATAAATATATAAATATATAAATATATAAATATATAAATATATAAATATATAAATATATAAATATATAAATATATAAATATATAAATATATAATATATAAATATATAAATATATAAATATATAAATATATAAATATATAAATATATAAATATATAAATATATAAATATATAAATATATAAATATATAAATTAAATATATAAATATATAAATATATAAATATATAAATATATAAATATATAAATATATAAATATATAAATATATAAATATATAAATATATAAATATATAAATATATAAATATATAAATATATAAATATAAATAAATATAAATATATAAATATATAAAAATATATAAATATATAAATATATAAATATATAAATATATAAATATATAAATATATAAATATATAAATATATAAATATATATAAATATATAAATATATAAATATATAAATATATAAATATATAAATATATAAATATATAAATATATAAATATATAAATATATAAATATATAAATATATAAATATATAAATATATAAATATATAAATATATAAATATATAAATATATAAATATATAAATATATAAATATATAAATATATAAATATATAAATATATAAATATATAAATATATAAATATATAAATATATAAATATATAAATATATAAATATATAAATATATAAATATATAAATATATAAATATATAAATATATAAATATATAAATATATAAATATATAAATATATAAATATATAAATATATAAATATATAAATATATAAATATATAAATATATAAATATATAAATATATAAATATATAAAATATATAAATATATAAATATATAAATATATAAATATATAAATATATAAATATATAAATATATAAATATATAAATATATAAATATATAAATATATAAATATATAAATATATAAATATATAAATATATAAATATATAAATATATAAATATATAAATATATAAATATATAAATATATAAATATATAAATATATAAATATATAAATATATAAATATATAAATATATAAATATATAAATATATAAATATATAAATATATAAATATATAAATATATAAATATATAAATATATAAATATATAAATATATAAATATATAAATATATAAATATATAAATATATAAATATATAAATATATAAATATATAAATATATAAATATATAAATATATAAATATATAAATATATAAATATATAAATATATAAATATATAAATATATAAATATATAAATATATAAATATATAAATATATAAATATATAAATATATAAATATATAAATATATAAATATATAAATATATAAATATATAAATATATAAATATATAAATATATAAATATATAAATATATAAATATATAAATATATAAATATATAAATATATAAATATATAAATATATAAATATATAAATATATAAATATATAAATATATAAATATATAAATATATAAATATATAAATATATAAATATATAAATATATAAATATATAAATATATAAATATATAAAATATATAAATATATAAATATATAAATATATAAATATATAAATATATAAATATATAAATATATAAATATATAAATATATAAATATATAAATATATAAATATATAAATATATAAATATATAAATATATAAATATATAAATATATAAATATATAAATATATAAATATATAAATATATAAATATATAAATATATAAATATATAAATATATAAATATATAAATATATAAATATATAAATATATAAATATATAAATATATAAATATATAAATATATAAATATATAAATATATAAATATATAAATATATAAATATATAAATATATAAATATATAAATATATAAATATATAAATATATAAATATATAAATATATAAATATATAAATATATAAATATATAAATATATAAATATATAAATATATAAATATATAAATATATAAATATATAAATATATAAATATATAAATATATAAATATATAAATATATAAATATATAAATATATAAATATATAAATATATAAATATATAAATATATAAATATATAAATATATAAATATATAAATATATAAATATATAAATATATAAATATATAAATATATAAATATATAAATATATAAATATATAAATATATAAATATATAAATATATAAATATATAAATATATAAATATATAAATATATAAATATATAAATATATAAATATATAAATATATAAATATATAAATATATAAACATATAAATATATATAAATATATAAATATATAAATATATAAATATATAAATATATAAATATATAAATATATAAATATATAAATATATAAATATATAATATATAAATATATAAATATATAAATATATAAATATATAAATATATAAATATATAAATATATAAATATATAAATATATAAATATATAAATATATAAATATATAAATATATAAATATATAAATATATAAATATATAAATATATAAATATATAAATATATAAATATATAAATATATAAATATATAAATATATAAATATATAAATATATAAATATATAAATATATAAATATATAAATATATAAATATATAAATATATAAATATATAAATATATAAATATATAAATATATAAATATATAAATATATAAATATATAAATATATAAATATATAAATATATAAATATATAAATATATAAATATATAAATATATAAATATATAAATATATAAATATATAAATATATAAATATATAAATATATAAATATATAAATATATAAATATATAAATATATAAATATATAAATATATAAATATATAAATATATAAATATATAAATATATAAATATATAAATATATAAATATATAAATATATAAATATATAAATATATAAATATATAAATATATAAATATATAAATATATAAATATATAAATATATAAATATATAAATATATAAATATATAAATATATAAATATATAAATATATAAATATATAAATATATAAATATATAAATATATAAATATATAAATATATAAATATATAAATATATAAATATATAAATATATAAATATATAAATATATAAATATATAAATATATAAAATATATAAATATATATAAATATATAAATATATAAATATATAAATATATAAATATATAAATATATAAATATATAAATATATAAATATATAAATATATAAATATATAAATATATAAATATATAAATATATAAATATATAAATATATAAATATATAAATATATAAATATATAAATATATAAATATATAAATATATAAATATATAAATATATAAATATATAAATATATAAATATATAAATATATAAATATATAAATATATAAATATATAAATATATAAATATATAAATATATAAATATATAAATATATAAATATATAAATATATAAATATATAAATATATAAATATATAAATATATAAATATATAAATATATAAATATATAAATATATAAATATATAAATATATAAATATATAAATATATAAATATATAAATATATAAATATATAAATATATAAATATATAAATATATAAATATATAAATATATAAATATATAAATATATAAATATATAAATATATAAATATATAAATATATAAATATATAAATATATAAATATATAAATATATAAATATATAAATATATAAATATATAAATATATATAAATATATAAATATATAAATATATAAATATATAAATATATAAATATATAAATATATAAATATATAAATATATAAATATATAAATATATAAATATATAAATATATAAATATATAAATATATAAATATATAAATATATAAATATATAAATATATAAATATATAAATATATAAATATATAAATATATAAATATATAAATATATAAATATATAAATATATAAATATATAAATATATAAATATATAAATATATAAATATATAAATATATAAATATATAAATATATAAATATATAAATATATAAATATATAAATATAAAATATATAAATATATAAATATATAAATATATAAATATATAAATATATAAATATATAAATATATAAATATATAAATATATAAATATATAAATATATAAATATATAAATATATAAATATATAAATATATAAATATATAAATATATAAATATATAAATATATAAATATATAAATATATAAATATATAAATATATAAATATATAAATATATAAATATATAAATATATAAATATAAATATATAAATATATAAATATATAAATATATAAATATATAAATATATAAATATATAAATATATAAATATATAAATATATAAATATATAAATATATAAATATATAAATATATAAATATATAAATATATAAATATATAAATATATAAATATATAAATATATAAATATATAAATATATAAATATATAAATATATAAATATATAAATATATAAATATATAAATATATAAAATATATAAATATATAAATATATAAATATATAAATATATAAATATATAAATATATAAATATATAAATATATAAATATATAAATATATAAATATATAAATATATAAATATATAAATATATAAATATATAAATATATAAATATATAAATATATAAATATATAAATATATAAATATATAAATATATAAATATATAAATATATAAATATATAAATATATAAATATATAAATATATAAATATATAAATATATAAATATATAAATATATAAATATATAAATATATAAATATATAAATATATAAATATATAAATATATAAATATATAAATATATAAATATATAAATATATAAATATATAAATATATAAATATATAAATATATAAATATATAAATATATAAATATATAAATATATAAATATATAAATATATAAATATATAAATATATAAATATACTAAATATATAAATATATAAATATATAAATATATAAATATATAAATATATAAATATATAAATATATAAATATATAAATATATAAATATATAAATATATAAATATATAAATATATAAATATATAAATATATAAATATATAAATATATAAATATATAAATATATAAATATATAAATATATAAATATATAAATATATAAATATATAAATATATAAATATATAAATATATAAATATATAAATATATAAATATATAAATATATAAATATATAAATATATAAATATATAAATATATAAATATATAAATATATAAATATATAAATATATAAATATATAAATATATAAATATATAAATATATAAATATATAAATATATAAATATATAAATATATAAATATATAAATATATAAATATATAAATATATAAATATATAAATATATAAATATATAAATATATAAATATATAAATATATATATAAATATATAAATATATAAATATATAAATATATAAATATATAAATATATAAATATATAAATATATAAATATATAAATATATAAATATATAAATATATAAATATATAAATATATAAATATATAAATATATAAATATATAAATATATAAATATATAAATATATAAATATATAAATATATAAATATATAAATATATAAATATATAAATATATAAATAAAAATATATAAATATATAAATATATAAATATATAAATATATAAATATATAAATATATAAATATATAAATATATAAATATATAAATATATAAATATATAAATATATAAATATATAAATATATAAATATATAAATATATAAATATATAAATATATAAATATATAAATATATAAATATATAAATATATAAATATATAAATATATAAATATATAAACATATAAATATATAAATATATAAATATATAAATATATAAATATATAAATATATAAATATATAAATATATAAATATATAAATATATAAATATATAAATATATAAATATATAAATATATAAATATATAAATATATAAATATATAAATATATAAATATATAAATATATAAATATATAAATATATAAATATATAAATATATAAATATATAAATATATAAATATAAATATATAAATATATAAATATATAAATATATAAATATATAAATATATAAAATATATAAATATATAAATATATAAATATATAAATATATAAATATATAAATATATAAATATATAAATATATAAATATATAAATATATAAATATATAAATATATAAATATATAAATATATAAATATAAAATATATAAATATATAAATATATAAATATATAAATATATAAATATATAAATATATAAATATATAAATATATAAATATATAAATATATAAATATATAAATATATAAATATATAAATATATAAATATATAAATATATAAATATATAAATATATAAACATATAAATATATAAATATATAAATATATAAATATATAAATATATAAATATATAAATATATAAATATATAAATATATAAATATATAAATATATAAATATATAAATATATAAATATATAAATATATAAATATATAAATATATAAATATATAAATATATAAATATATAAATATATAAATATATAAATATATAAATATATAAATATATAAATATATAAATATATAAATATATAAATATATAAATATATAAATATATAAATATATAAATATATAAATATATAAATATATAAATATATAAATATATAAATATATAAATATATAAATATATAAATATATAAATATATAAATATATAAATATATAAATATATAAATATATAAATATATAAATATATAAATATATAAATATATAAATATATAAATATATAAATATATAAATATATAAATATATAAACATATAAATATATAAATATATAAATATATAAATATATAAATATATAAATATATAAATATATAAACATATAAATATATAAATATATAAATATATAAATATATAAATATATAAATATATAAATATATAAATATATAAATATATAAACATATAAATATATAAATATATAAATATATAAATATATAAATATATAAATATATAAATATATAAATATATAAATATATAAATATATAAATATATAAATATATAAATATATAAATATATAAATATATAAATATATAAATATATAAATATATAAATATATAAATATATAAATATATAAATATATAAATATATAAATATATAAATATATAAATATATAAATATATAAATATATAAATATATAAATATATAAATATATAAATATATAAATATATAAATATATAAATATATAAATATATAAATATATAAACATATAAATATATAAATATATAAATATATAAAATATATAAATATATAAATATATAAATATATAAATATATAAATATATAAATATATAAATATATAAATATATAAATATATAAATATATAAATATATAAATATATAAATATATAAATATATAAATATATAAATATATAAATATATAAACATATAAATATATAAATATATAAATATATAAATATATAAATATATAAATATATAAATATATAAATATATAAATATATAAATATATAAATATATAAATATATAAATATATAAATATATAAATATATAAATATATAAATATATAAATATATAAATATATAAATATATAAATATATAAATATATAAATATATAAATATATAAATATATAAATATATAAATATATAAATATATAAATATATAAATATATAAATATATAAATATAAATATAAAATATATAAATATATAAATATATAAATATATAAATATATAAATATATAAATATATAAATATATAAATATATAAATATATAAATATATAAATATATAAATATATAAATATATAAATATATAAATATATAAATATATAAACATATAAATATATAAATATATAAATATATAAATATATAAATATATAAATATATAAATATATAAAATATATAAACATATATAAATATATAAATATATAAATATATAAATATATAAATATATAAATATATAAATATATAAATATATAAATATATAAATATATAAATATATAAATATATAAATATATAAATATATAAATATATAAATATAAATATATAAATATATAAATATATAAACATATAAATATATAAATATATAAATATATAAATATATAAATATAAATATATAAATATATAAATATATAAATATATAAATATATAAATATATAAATATATAAATATATAAATATATAAATATATAAATATATAAATATATAAATATATAAATATATAAATATATAAATATATAAATATATAAATATATAAATATATAAATATATAAATATATAAATATATAAATATATAAAATATATAAATATATAAATATATAAATATATAAATATATAAATATATAAATATATAAATATATAAATATATAAATATATAAATATATAAATATATAAATATATAAATATATAAATATATAAATATATAAATATATAAATATATAAATATATAAACATATAAATATATAAATATATAAATATATAAATATATAAATATATAAATATATAAATATATAAATATATAAATATATAAATATATAAATATATAAATATATAAATATATAAATATATAAATATATAAATATATAAATATATAAATATATAAATATATAAATATATAAATATATAAATATATAAATATATAAATATATAAATATATAAATATATAAATATATAAATATATAAATATATAAATATATAAATATATAAATATATAAATATATAAATATATAAATATATAAATATAAATATATAAATATATAAATATATAAATATATAAATATATAAATATATAAATATATAAATATATAAATATATAAATATATAAATATATAAATATATAAATATATAAATATATAAATATATAAATATATAAATATATAAATATATAAATATATAAATATATAAATATATAAATATATAAATATATAAATATATAAATATATAAATATATAAATATATAAATATATAAATATATAAATATATAAATATATAAATATATAAATATATAAATATATAAATATATAAATATATAAATATATAAATATATAAATATATAAATATATAAATATATAAATAAATATATAAATATATAAATATATAAATATATAAATATATAAATATATAAATATATAAATATATAAATATATAAATATATAAATATAAATATATAAATATATAAATATATAAATATATAAATATATAAATATATAAATATATAAATATATAAATATATAAATATATAAATATATAAATATATAAATATATAAATATATAAATATATAAATATATAAATATATAAATATATAAATATATAAATATATAAATATATAAATATATAAATATATAAATATATAAATATATAAATATATAAATATATAAATATATAAATATATAAATATATAAATATATAAATATATAAAATATATAAATATATAAATATATAAATATATAAATATATAAATATATAAATATATAAATATATAAATATATAAATATATAAATATATAAATATATAAATATATAAATATATAAATATATAAATATATAAATATATAAATATATAAATATATAAATATATAAATATATAAATATATAAACATATAAATATATAAATATATAAATATATAAATATATAAATATATAAATATATAAATATATAAATATATAAATATATAAATATATAAATATATAAATATATAAATATATAAATATATAAATATATAAATATATAAATATATAAATATATAAATATATAAATATATAAATATATAAATATATAAATATATAAATATATAAATATATAAATATATAAATATATAAATATATAAATATATAAATATATAAATATATAAATATATAAATATATAAATATATAAATATATAAATATATAAATATATATAAATATATAAATATATAAATATATAAATATATAAATATATAAATATATAAATATATAAATATATAAATATATAAATATATAAATATATAAATATATAAATATATAAATATATAAATATATAAATATATAAATATATAAATATATAAATATATAAATATATAAATATATATAATAAACATATAAATATATAAATATATAAATATATAAATATATAAATATATAAATATATAAATATATAAATATATAAATATATAAATATATAAATATATAAATATATAAATATATAAATATATAAATACATATAAAATATATAAATATATAAATATATAAATATATAAATATATAAATATATAAATATATAAACATATAAATATATAAATATATAAATATATAAATATATAAATATATAAATATATAAATATATAAATATATAAATATATAAATATATAAATATATAAATATATAAATATATAAATATATAAATATATAAATATATAAATATATAAATATATAAAATATATAAATATATAAATATATAAATATATAAATATATAAATATATAAATATATAAATATATAAATATATAAATATATAAATATATAAATATATAAATATATAAATATATAAATATATAAATATATAAATATATAAATATATAAATATATAAATATATAAATATATAAATATATAAATATATAAATATATAAATATATAAATATATAAATATATAAATATATAAATATATAAATATATAAAAATATATAAATATATAAATATATAAATATATAAATATATAAATATATAAATATATAAATATATAAATATATAAATATATAAATATATAAATATATAAATAAATATATAAATATATAAATATATAAATATAAAATATATAAATATATAAATATATAAATATATAAATATATAAATATATAAATATATAAATATATAAATATATAAATATATAAATATATAAATATATAAAATATAAATATATAAATATATAAATATATAAATATATAAATATATAAATAAATATAAAAATATATAAATATATAAATATATAAATATATAAATATATAAATATATAAATATATAAATATATAAATATAAATATATAAATATATAAATATATAAATATATAAATATATAAATATATAAATATATAAATATATAAATATATAAAATATATAAATATATAAATATATAAAATATATATAAATATATAAAATATATAAATATATAAATATATAAATATATAAATATATAAATATATAAATATATAAATATATAAATATATAAATATATAAATATATAAATATATAAATATATAAATAAATATAAATATATAAATATATAAATATATAAATATATAAATATATAAATATATAAATATATAAATATATAAATATATAAATATATAAATATAAAATATATAAATATATAAATATATAAATAAATATATAAATATAAATATATAAATATATAAATATATAAATATATAAATATATAAATATATAAATATATAAATATATAAATATATAAATATATAAATATATAAATATATAAATATATAAATATATAAATATATAAATATATAAATATATAAATATATAAATATATAAATATATAAATATAAATATATAAATATATAAATATATAAATATATAAATATATAAATATATAAATATATAAATAAATATATAAATATATAAATATATAAATATATAAATATATAAATATATAAATATATAAATATATATAAATATATAAATATATAAATATATAAATATATAAATATATAAATATATAAATATATAAATATATAAATATATAATAAATATATAAATATATAAATATATAAATATATAAATATATAAATATATAAAATATATAAATATATAAATATATAAATATATAAAATATATAAATATATAAATATATAAATATATAAATATATAAATATATAAATATATAAATATATAAATATATAAATATATATAAATATATAAATATATAAATATATAAATATATAAATATATAAATATATAAATATATAAATATATAAATATATAAATATATAAATATATAAATATATAAATATATAAATATATAAATATATAAATATATAAATATATAAATATATAAATATATAAATATATAAATATATAAATATATAAATATATAAATATATAAATATATAAATATATAAATATATAAATATATAAATATATAAATATATAAATATATAAATATATAAATATATAAATATATAAATATATAAATATATAAATATATAAATATATAAATATATAAATATATAAAATATATAAATATATAAATATATAAATATATAAATATATAAATATATAAATATATAAATATATAAATATATAAATATATAAATATATAAATATATAAATATATAAATATATAAATATATAAATATATAAATATATAAATATATAAATATATAAATATATAAATATATAAATATATAAATATATAAATATATAAATATATAAATATATAAATATATAAATATATAAATATATAAATATATAAATATATAAATATATAAATATATAAATATATAAATATATAAATATATAAATATATAAATATATAAATATATAAATATATAAATATATAAATATATAAATATATAAATATATAAATATATAAATATATAAATATATAAATATATAAATATATAAATATATAAATATATAAATATATAAATATATATAAATATATAAATATATAAATATATAAATATATAAATATATAAATATATAAATATATAAATATATAAATATATAAATATATAAATATATAAATATATAAATATATAAATATATAAATATATAAAATATATAAATATATAAATATATAAATATATATAAATATATAAATATATAAATATATAAATATATAAATATATAAATATATAAATATATAAATATATAAATATATAAATATATAAATATATAAATATATAAAAATATATAAATATATAAATATATAAATATATAAATATATAAATATATAAATATATAAATATATAAATATATAAATATATAAATATATAAATATATAAAATATATAAATATATAAATATATAAATATATAAATATATAAATATATAAATATATAAATATATAAATATATAAATATATAAATATATAAATATATAAATATATAAATATATAAATATATAAATATATAAATATATAAATATATAAATATATAAATATATAAATATATAAATATATAAATATATAAATATATAAATATATAAATATATAAATATATAAATATATAAATATATAAATATATAAAATATATAAATATATAAATATATAAATATATAAATATAAATATATAAATATATAAATATATAAATATATAAATATATAAATATATAAATATATAAATATATAAATATATAAATATATAAATATATAAATATATAAATATATAAATATATAAATATATAAATATATAAATATATAAATATATAAATATATAAATATATAAATATATAAATATATAAATATATAAATATATAAATATATAAATATATAAATATATAAATATATAAATATATAAATATATAAATATATAAATATATAAATATATAAATATATAAATATATAAATATATAAATATATAAATATATAAATATATAAATATATAAATATATAAATATATAAATATATAAATATATAAATATATAAATATATAAATATATAAATATATAAATATATAAATATATAAATATATAAATATATAAATATATAAATATATAAATATATAAATATAAATATATAAATATATAAATATATAAATATATAAATATATAAATATATAAATATATAAATATATAAATATATAAATATATAAATATATAAATATATAAATATATAAATATATATAAATATATAAATATATAAATATATAAATATATAAATATATAAATATATAAATATATAAATATATAAATATATAAATATATAAATATATAAATATATAAATATATAAATATATAAATATATAAAATATATAAATATATAAATATATAAATATATAAATATATAAATATATAAATATATAAATATATAAATATATAAATATATAAATATATAAATATATAAATATATAAATATATAAATATAT
Source organism: Drosophila fuyamai (assembly GCA_018153365.1). Taxonomy (NCBI): domain Eukaryota; kingdom Metazoa; phylum Arthropoda; class Insecta; order Diptera; family Drosophilidae; genus Drosophila; species Drosophila fuyamai. The sequence goes on along the minus strand of JAECXW010000447.1, from coordinate 1,288,637 downwards.
AAATATATAAATATATAAATATATAAATATATAAATATATAAATATATAAATATATAAATATATAAATATATAAATATATAAATATATAAATATATAAATATATAAATATATAAATATATAAATATATAAATATATAAATATATAAATATATAAATATATAAAATATATAAATATATAAAACATATAAATATATAAATATATAAATATATAAATATATAAATATATAAATATATAAATATATAAATATATAAATATATAAATATATAAATATATAAATATATAAATATATAAATATATAAATATATAAATATATAAATATATAAATATATAAATATATAAATATATAAATATATAAATATATAAATATATAAATATATAAATATATAAATATATAAATATATAAATATATAAATATATAAATATATAAATATATAAATATATAAATATATAAATATATAAATATATAAATATATAAATATATAAATATATAAATATATAAATATATAAATATATAAATATATAAATATATAAATATATAAATATATAAATATATAAATATATAAATATATAAATATATAAATATATAAATATATAAATATATAAATATATAAATATATAAATATATAAATATATAAATATATAAATATATAAATATATAAATATATAAATATATAAATATATAAATATATAAATATATAAATATATAAATATATAAATATATAAATATATAAATATATAAATATATAAATATATAAATATATAAATATATAAATATATAAATATATAAATATATAAATATATAAATATATAAATATATAAATATATAAATATATAAATATATAAATATATAAATATATAAATATATAAATATATAAATATATAAATATATAAATATATAAATATATAAATATATAAATATATAAATATATAAATATATAAATATATAAATATATAAATATATAAATATATAAATATATAAATATATAAATATATAAATATATAAATATATAAATATATAAATATATAAATATATAAATATATAAATATATAAATATATAAATATATAAATATATAAATATATAAATATATAAAATATATAAATATATAAATATATAAAATATATAAATATATAAATATATAAATATATAAATATATAAATATATAAATATATAAATATATAAATATATAAATATATAAATATATAAATATATAAATATATAAAATATATAAATATATAAATATATAAATATATAAATATATAAATATATAAAATATATAAATATATAAAATATATAAATATATAAATATATAAATATATAAATATATAAATATATAAATATATAAATATATAAATATATAAATATATAAATATATAAATATATAAATATATAAATATATAAATATATAAATATATAAATATATAAATATATAAATATATAAATATATAAATATATAAATATATAAATATATAAATATATAAATATATAAATATATAAATATATAAATATATAAATATATAAATATATAAATATATAAATATATAAATATATAAATATATAAATATATAAATATATAAATATATAAATATATAAATATATAAATATATAAATATATAAATATATAAATATATATAAATATATAAATATATAAATATATAAATATATAAATATATAAATATATAAATATATAAATATATAAATATATAAATATATAAATATATAAATATATAAATATATAAATATATAAATATATATAAATATATAAATATATAAATATATAAATATATAAATATATAAATATATAAATATATAAATATATAAATATATAAATATATAAATATATAAATATATAAATATATAAATATATAAATATATAAATATATAAATATATAAATATATAAATATATAAATATATAAATATATAAATATATAAATATATAAATATATAAATATATAAATATATAAATATATAAATATATAAATATATAAATATATAAATATATAAATATATAAATATATAAATATATAAATATATAAATATATAAATATATAAATATATAAATATATAAATATATAAATATATAAATATATAAATATATAAATATATAAATATATAAATATATAAATATATAAATATATAAATATATAAATATATAAATATATAAATATATAAATATATAAATATATAAATATATAAATATATAAATATATAAATATATAAATATATAAATATATAAATATATAAATATATAAATATATAAAATATATAAATATATAAATATATAAATATATAAATATATAAATATATAAATATATAAATATATAAATATATAAATATATAAATATATAAATATATAAATATATAAATATATAAATATATAAATATATAAATATATAAATATATAAATATATAAATATATAAATATATAAATATATAAATATATAAATATATAAATATATAAATATATAAATATATAAATATATAAATATATAAATATATAAATATATAAATATATAAATATATAAATATATAAATATATAAATATATAAATATATAAATATATAAATATATAAATATATAAATATATAAATATATAAATATATAAATATATAAATATATAAATATATAAATATATAAATATATAAATATATAAATATATAAATATATAAATATATAAATATATAAATATAAATATATAAATATATAAATATATAAATATATAAATATATAAATATATAAATATATAAATATATAAATATATAAATATATAAATATATAAATATATAAATATATAAATATATAAATATATAAATATATAAATATATAAATATATATAAATATATAAATATATAAATATATAAATATATAAATATATAAATATATAAATATATAAATATATAAATATATAAATATATAAATATATAAATATATAAATATATAAATATATAAATATATAAATATATAAATATATAAATATATAAATATATAAATATATAAATATATAAATATATAAATATATAAATATATAAATATATAAATATATAAATATATAAATATATAAATATATAAATATATAAATATATAAATATATAAATATATAAATATATAAATATATAAATATATAAATATATAAATATATAAATATATAAATATATAAATATATAAATATATAAATATATAAATATATAAATATATAAATATATAAATATATAAATATATAAATATATAAATATATAAATATATAAATATATAAATATATAAATATATAAATATATAAATATATAAATATATAAATATATAAATATATAAATATATAAATATATAAATATATAAATATATAAATATATAAATATATAAATATATAAATATATAAATATATAAATATATAAATATATAAATATATAAATATATAAATATATAAATATATAAATATATAAATATATAAATATATAAATATATAAATATATAAATATAAATATAAAATATATAAATATATAAATATATAAATATATAAAATATATAAATATATAAATATATAAATATATAAATATATAAATATATAAATATATAAATATATAAATATATAAATATATAAATATATAAATATATAAATATATAAATATATAAATATATAAATATATAAATATATAAATATATAAATATATAAATATATAAATATATAAATATATAAATATATAAATATATAAATATATAAATATATAAATATATAAATATATAAATATATAAATATATAAATATATAAATATATAAATATATAAATATATAAATATATAAATATATAAATATATAAATATATAAATATATAAATATATAAATATATAAATATATAAATATATAAATATATAAATATATAAATATATAAATATATAAATATATAAATATATAAATATATAAATATATAAATATATAAATATATAAATATATAAATATATAAATATATAAATATAAATATATAAATATATAAATATATAAATATATAAAATATATAAATATATAAAATATATAAATATATAAATATATAAATATATAAATATATAAATATATAAATATATAAATATATAAATATATAAATATATAAATATATAAATATATAAATATATAAATATATAAATATATAAATATATAAATATATAAATATATAAATATATAAATATAAATATATAAATATATAAATATATAAAATATATAAATATATAAATATATAAATATATAAATATATAAATATATAAATATATAAATATATAAATATATAAATATATAAATATATAAATATATAAATATATAAATATATAAATATATAAATATATAAATATATAAATATATAAATATATAAATATATAAATATATAAATATATAAATATATAAATATATAAATATATAAATATATAAATATATAAATATATAAATATATAAATATATAAATATATAAATATATAAAATATATAAATATATAAATATATAAATATATAAATATATAAATATATAAATATATAAATATATAAATATATAAATATATAAATATATAAATATATAAATATATAAATATATAAATATATAAATATATAAATATATAAATATATAAATATATAAATATATAAATATATAAATATATAAATATATAAATATATAAATATATAAATATATAAATATATAAATATATAAATATATAAATATATAAATATATAAATATATAAATATATAAATATATAAATATATAAATATATAAATATATAAATATATAAATATATAAATATATAAATATATAAATATATAAATATATAAATATATAAATATATAAATATATAAATATATAAATATATAAATATATAAATATATAAATATATAAATATATAAATATATAAATATATAAATATATAAATATATAAATATATAAATATATAAATATATAAATATATAAATATATAAATATATAAATATATAAATATATAAATATATAAATATATAAATATATAAATATATAAATATATAAATATATAAAATATATAAATATATAAATATATAAATATATAAATATATAAATATATAAATATATAAATATATAAATATATAAATATATAAATATATAAATATATAAATATATAAATATATAAATATATAAATATATAAATATATAAATATATAAATATATAAATATATAAATATATAAATATATAAATATATAAATATATAAATATATAAATATATAAATATATAAATATATAAATATATAAATATATAAATATATAAATATATAAATATATAAATATATAAATATATAAATATATAAAATATATAAATATATAAATATATAAATATATAAATATATAAATATATAAATATATAAATATATAAATATATAAATATATAAATATATAAATATATAAATATATAAATATATAAATATATAAAATATATAAATATATAAATATATAAATATATAAATATATAAATATATAAATATATAAATATATAAATATATAAATATATAAATATATAAATATATAAATATATAAATATATAAATATATAAATATATAAATATATAAATATATAAATATATAAATATATAAATATATAAATATATAAATATATAAATATATAAATATATAAATATATAAATATATAAATATATAAATATATAAATATATAAATATATAAATATATAAATATATAAATATATAAATATATAAATATATAAATATATAAATATATAAATATAAATATATAAATATATAAATATATAAATATATAAATATATAAATATATAAATATATAAATATATAAATATATAAATATATAAATATATAAATATAAAATAAATATATAAATATATAAATATATAAAATATATAAATATATAAATATATAAATATATAAATATATAAATATATAAATATATAAATATATAAATATATAATAAATATATAAATATATAAATATATAAATATATAAATATATAAATATATAAATATATAAATATATAAATATAAATATATAAATATATAAATATATAAATATATAAATATATAAATATATAAATATATAAATATATAAATATAAAATATAAAATATATAAATATATAAATATATAAATATATAAATATATAAATATATAAATATATAAATATATAAATATATAAATATATAAATATATAAATATATAAATATATAAATATATAAATATATAAATATATAAATATATAAATATATAAATATATAAATATATAAATATATAAATATATAAATATATAAATATATAAATATATAAATATATAAATATATAAATATATAAATATATAAATATATAAATATATAAATATATAAATATATAAATATATAAATATATAAATATATAAATATATAAATATATAAATATATAAATATATAAATATATAAATATATAAATATATAAATATATAAATATATAAATATATAAATATATAAATATATAAATATATAAATATATATAAATATAAATATATAAATATATAAATATATAAATATATAAATATATAAATATATAAATATATAAATATATAAATATATAAATATATAAAATATATAAATATATAAATATATAAATATATAAATATATAAATATATAAATATATAAATATATAAATATATAAATATATATAAATATATAAATATATAAATATATAAATATATAAATATATAAATATATAAATATATAAATATATAAATATATAAAATATATAAATATATAAATATATAAATATATAAATATATAAATATATAAATATATAAATATATAAATATATAAATATATAAATATATAAATATATAAATATATAAATATATAAATATATAAATATATAAATATATAAATATATAAATATATAAATATATAAATATATAAATATATAAATATATAAATATATAAATATATAAATATATAAATATATAAATATATAAATATATAAATATATAAATATATAAATATATAAATATATAAATATATAAATATATAAATATATAAATATATAAATATATAAATATATAAATATATAAATATATAAATATATAAATATATAAATATATAAATATATAAATATATAAATATATAAATATATAAATATATAAATATATAAATATATAAATATATAAATATATAAATATATAAATATATAAATATAATAAATATATAAATATATAAATATATAAATATATAAATATATAAATATATAAATATATAAATATATAAATATATAAATATATAAATATATAAATATATAAATATATAAATATATAAATATATAAAATATATAAATATATAAATATATAAATATATAAATATATAAATATATAAATATATAAATATATAAATATATAAATATATAAATATATAAATATATAAATATATAAATATATAAATATATAAATATATAAATATATAAATATATAAATATATAAATATATAAATATATAAATATATAAATATATAAATATAAAATATATAAATATATAAATATATAAATATATAAATATATAAATATATAAATATATAAATATATAAATATATAAATATATAAATATATAAATATATAAATATATAAATATATAAAATATAAATATATAAATATATAAATATATAAATATATAAATATATAAATATATAAATATATAAAATATATAAATATATAAATATATAAATATATAAATATATAAATATATAAATATATAAATATATAAATATATAAATATATAAATATATAAATATATAAATATATAAATATATAAATATAAAATATAAATATATAAATATATAAATATATAAATATATAAATATATAAATATATAAATATATAAATATATAAATATATAAAATATATAAATATATAAATATATAAATATATAAATATATAAATATAAATATATAAATATATAAATATATAAATATATAAAATATATAAATATATAAATATATAAATATATAAATATATAAATATATAAATATATAAATATATAAATATATAAATATATAAATATATAAATATATAAATATATAAATATATAAATATATAAATATATAAATATATAAATATATAAATATATAAATATATAAATATATAAATATATAAATATATAAAATATATAAATATATAAATATATAAATATATAAATATATAAATATATAAATATATAAATATATAAATATATAAATATATAAATATATAAATATATAAATATATAAATATATAAATATATAAATATATAAATATATAAATATATAAATATATAAATATATAAATATATAAATATATAAATATATAAATATATAAATATATAAATATATAAATATATAAATATATAAATATATAAATATATAAATATATAAATATATAAATATATAAATATATAAATATATAAATATATAAATATATAAATATATAAATATATAAATATATAAATATATAAATATATAAATATATAAATATATAAATATATAAATATATAAATATATAAATATATAAATATATAAATATATAAATATATAAATATATAAATATATAAATATATAAATATATAAATATATAAATATATAAATATATAAATATATAAATATATAAATATATAAATATATAAATATATAAATATATAAATATATAAATATATAAATATATAAATATATAAATATATAAATATATAAATATATAAATATATAAATATATAAATATATAAATATATAAATATATAAATATATAAATATATAAATATATAAATATATAAATATATAAATATATAAATATATAAATATATAAATATATAAATATATAAATATATAAATATATAAATATATAAATATATATAAATATATAAATATATAAATATATAAATATATAAATATATAAATATATAAATATATAAATATATAAATATATAAATATATAAATATATAAATATATAAATATATAAATATATAAATATATAAATATATAAATATATAAATATATAAATATATAAATATATAAATATATAAATATATAAATATATAAATATATAAATATATAAATATATAAATATATAAATATATAAATATATATAAAAATATATAAATATATAAATATATAAATATATAAATATATAAATATATAAATATATAAATATATAAATATATAAATATATAAATATATAAATATATAAATATATAAATATATAAATATATAAATATATAAATATATAAATATAAAATATAAATATATAAATATATAAATATATAAATATATAAATATATAAATATATAAATATATAAATATATAAATATATAAATATATAAATATATAAATATATAAATATATAAATATATAAATATATAAATATATAAATATATAAATATATAAATATATAAATATATAAATATATAAAATAAATATATAAATATATAAATATATAAATATATAAATATATAAATATATAAAATATATAAATATATAAATATATAAATATATAAATATATAAATATATAAATATATAAATATATAAATATATAAATATATAAATATATAAATATATAAATATATAAATATATAAATATATAAATATATAAATATATAAATATATAAATATATAAATATATAAATATATAAATATATAAATATATAAATATATAAATATATAAATATATAAATATATAAATATATAAATATATAAATATATAAATATATATAAATATATAAATATATAAATATATAAATATATAAATATATAAATATATAAATATATAAATATATAAATATATAAATATATAAATATATAAATATATAAATATATAAATATATAAATATATAAATATATAAATATATAAATATATAAATATATAAATATATAAATATATAAATATATAAAATATATAAATATATAAATATATAAATATATAAATATATAAATATATAAATATATAAATATATAAATATATAAATATATAAATATATAAATATATAAATATATAAATATATAAAATATATAAATATATAAATATATAAATATATAAATATATAAATATATAAATATATAAATATATAAATATATAAATATATAAATATATAAATATATAAATATATAAATATATAAATATATAAATATATAAATATATAAATATATAAATATATAAATATATAAATATATAAATATATAAATATATAAATATATAAATATATAAATATATAAATATATAAATATATAAATATATAAATATATAAATATATAAATATATAAATATATAAATATATAAATATATAAATATATAAATATATAAATATATAAATATATAAATATATAAATATATAAATATATAAATATATAAATATATAAATATATAAATATATAAATATATAAATATATAAATATATAAAATATATAAATATATAAATATATAAATATATAAATATATAAATATATAAATATATAACATATAAATATATAAATATATAAATATATAAATATATAAATATATAAATATATAAAATATATAAATATATAAATATATAAATATATAAATATATAAAATATATAAATATATAAATATATAAATATATAAATATATAAATATATAAATATATAAATATATAAATATATAAATATATAAATATATAAATATATAAATATATAAATATATAAATATATAAATATATAAATATATAAATATATAAATATATAAATATATAAATATATAAATATATAAATATATAAATATATAAATATATAAATATATAAATATATAAATATATAAATATATAAATATATAAATATATAAATATATAAATATATAAATATATAAATATATAAATATATAAATATATAAATATATAAATATATAAATATATAAATATATAAATATATAAATATATAAATATATAAATATATAAATATATAAATATATAAATATATAAATATATAAATATAAATATATAAATATATAAATATATAAATATATAAATATATAAATATATAAATATATAAATATATAAATATATAAATATATAAATATATAAATATATAAATATATAAATATATAAATATATAAATATATAAATATATAAATATATAAATATATAAATATATAAATATATAAATATATAAATATATAAATATATAAATATATAAATATATAAATATATAAATATATAAATATATAAATATATAAATATATAAATATATAAATATAAATATATAAATATATAAATATATAAATATATAAATATATAAATATATAAATATATAAATATATAAATATATAAATATATAAATATATAAATATATAAATATATAAATATATAAATATATAAATATATAAATATATAAATATATAAATATATAAATATATAAATATATAAATATATAAAATATATAAATATATAAATATATAAATATATAAATATATAAATATATAAATATATAAATATATAAATATATAAATATATAAATATATAAATATATAAATATATAAATATATAAATATATAAATATATAAATATATAAATATATAAATATATAAATATATAAATATAATAAAAATATAAATATATAAATATATAAATATATAAATATATAAATATATAAATATATAAATATATAAATATATAAATATATAAATATATAAATATATAAATATATAAATATATAAATATATAAATATATAAATATATAAATATATAAATATATAAATATATAAATATATAAATATATAAATATATAAATATATAAATATATATAAATATATAAATATATAAATATATAAATATATAAATATATAAATATATAAATATATAAATATATAAATATATAAATATATAAATATATAAATATATAAATATATAAATATATAAATATATAAATATATAAATATATAAATATATAAATATATAAATATATAAATATATAAATATATAAATATATAAATATATAAATATATAAATATATATAAATATATAAATATATAAATATATAAATATATAAATATATAAATATATAAATATATAAATATATAAATATATAAATATATAAATATATAAATATATAAATATATAAATATATAAATATATAAATATATAAATATATAAATATATAAATATATAAATATATAAATATATAAATATATAAATATATAAATATATAAATATATAAATATATAAATATATAAATATAAAATATAAACATATAAATATATAAATATATAAATATATAAATATATAAATATATAAATATATAAAAAATATAAATATATAAATATATAAATATATAAATATATAAATATATAAATATATAAATATATAAATATATAAATATATAAATATATAAATATATAAATATATAAATATATAAATATATAAATATATAAATATATAAATATATAAATATATAAATATATAAATATATAAATATATAAATATATAAATATATAAATATATAAATATATAAATATATAAATATATAAATATATAAATATATAAATATATAAATATATAAATATATAAATATATAAATATATAAATATATAAATATATAAATATATAAATATATAAATATATAAATATATAAATATATAAATATATAAATATATAAATATATAAATATATAAATATATAAATATATAAATATATAAATATATAAATATATAAATATATAAATATATAAATATATAAATATATAAATATATAAATATATAAATATATAAATATATAAATATATAAATATATAAATATATAAATATATAAATATATAAATATATAAATATATAAATATATAAATATATAAATATATAAATATATAAATATATATAAATATATAAATATATAAATATATAAATATATAAATATATAAATATATAAATATATAAATATATAAATATATAAATATATAAATATATAAATATATAAATATATAAATATATAAATATATAAATATATAAATATATAAATATATAAATATATAAATATATAAATATATAAATATATAAATATATAAATATATAAATATATAAATATATAAATATATAAATATATAAATATATAAATATATAAAATATATAAATATATAAATATATAAATATATAAATATATAAATATATAAATATATAAATATATAAATATATAAATATATAAATATATAAATATATAAATATATAAATATATAAATATATAAATATATAAATATATAAAATATATATAAATATATAAATATATAAATATATAAATATATAAATATATAAATATATAAATATATAAATATATAAATATATAAATATATAAATATATAAATATATAAATATATAAATATATAAATATATAAATATATAAATATATAAATATATAAATATATAAATATATAAATATATATAAATATATAAATATATAAATATATAAATATATAAATATATAAATATATAAATATATAAATATATAAATATATAAATATATAAATATAAAATATATAAATATATAAATATATAAATATATAAATATATAAATATATAAATATATAAATATATAAATATATAAATATATAAATATATAAATATATAAATATATAAATAAATATATAAATATATAAATATATAAATATATAAATATATAAATATATAAATATATAAATATATAAATATATAAATATATAAATATATAAATATATAAATATATAAAATATATAAATATATAAATATATAAATATATATAAATATATAAATATATAAATATATAAATATATAAATATATAAATATATAAATATATAAATATATAAATATATAAATATATAAATATATAAATATATAAATATATAAATATATAAATATATAAATATATAAATATATAAATATATAAATATATAAATATATAAATATATAAATATATAAATATATAAATATATAAATATATAAATATATAAATATATAAATATATAAATATATAAATATATAAATATATAAATATATAAATATATAAATATAAATATATAAATATATAAATATATAAATATAATAAATATATAAATATATAAATATATAAATATATAAATATATAAATATATAAATATATAAATATATAAATATATAAATATATAAATATATAAATATATAAATATATAAATATATAAATATATAAACATATAAATATATAAATATATAAATAAATATAAATATATAAATATATAAATATAAATATATAAATATATAAATATAAAATATATAAATATATAAATATATAAATATATAAATATATAAATATATAAATATATAAATATATAAATATATAAATATATAAATATATAAATATATAAATATATAAATATATAAATATATAAATATATAAATATATAAATATATAAATATATAAATATATAAATATATAAATATATAAATATATAAATATATAAAATATATAAATATATAAATATATAAAATATAAAATAATATAAATATATAAATATATAAATATATAAATATATAAATATATAAATATATAAATATATAAATATATAAATATATAAATATATAAATATATAAATATATAAATATATAAATATATAAATATAAATAAATATATAAATATATAAATATATAAATATATAAATATATAAATATATAAATATATAAATATATAAATATATAAATATATAAATATATAAATATATAAATATATAAATATATAAATATATAAATATATAAATATATAAATATATAAATATATAAATATATAAATATATAAATATATAAATATATAAATATATAAATATATAAATATATAAATATATAAATATATAAATATATAAATATATAAATATATAAATATATAAATATATAAATATATAAATATATAAATATATAAATATATAAATATATAAATATATAAATATATAAATATATAAATATATAAATATATAAATATATAAATATATAAATATATAAATATATAAATATATAAATATATAAATATATAAATATATAAATATATAAATATATAAATATATAAATATATAAATATATAAATATATAAATATATAAATATATAAATATATAAATATATAAATATATAAATATATAAATATATAAATATATAAATATATAAATATATAAATATATAAATATATATAAATATATAAATATAAAATATATAAATATAAACATAAATATATAAATATATAAATATATAAATATATAAATATATAAATATATAAATATATAAATATATAAATATATAAATATATAAATATATAAATATATAAATATATAAATATATAAATATATAAATATATAAATATATAAACATATATATAAATATATAAATATATAAATATATAAATATATAAATATATAAATATATAAATATATAAAATATATAAATATATAAATATATAAATATATAAATATATAAATATATAAATATATAAATATATAAATATATAAATATATAAATATATAAATATATAAATATATAAATATATAAATATATAAATATATAAATATATAAATATATAAATATATAAATATATAAATATATAAATATATAAATATATAAATATATAAATATATAAATATATAAATATATAAATATATAAAATATATAAATATATAAATATATAAATATATAAATATATAAATATATAAATATATAAATATATAAATATATAAATATATAAATATATAAATATATAAATATAAACATATAAATATATAAATATATAAATATATAAATATAAATATATAAATATATAAATATATAAATATATAAATATATAAATATATAAATATATAAATATATAAATATATAAATATATAACATATAAATATATAAATATATAAATATATAAATATATAAATATAAATAAATATATAAATATATAAATATATAAATATATAAATATATAAATATATAAATATATAAATATATAAATATATAAATATATAAATATATATATAAATATATAAATATATAAATATATAAAATATATAAATATATAAATATATAAATATATAAATATATAAATATATAAATATATAAATATATAAATATATAAATATATAAATATATAAATATATAAATATATAAATATATAAATATATAAATATATAAATATATAAATATATAAATATATAAATATATAAATATATAAATATATAAATATATAAATATATAAATATATAAATATATAAATATATAAATATATAAATATATAAATATATAAATATATAAAATATATAAATATATAAATATATAAATATATAAATATATAAATATATAAATATATAAATATATAAATATAAAATATATAAATATATAAATATATAAATATATAAATATATAAATATATAAATATATAAATATATAAATATATAAATATATAAATATATAAATATATAAATATATAAATATATAAATATATAAATATATAAATATATAAATATATAAATATATAAATATATAAATATATAAATATATAAATATATAAATATATAAATATATAAATATATAAATATATAAATATATAAATATAAAATATATAAATATATAAATATATAAATATATAAATATATAAATATATAAATATATAAATATATAAATATATAAATATATAAATATATAAATATATAAATATATAAATATATAAATATATAAATATATAAATATATAAATATATAAATATATAAATATATAAATATATAAATATATAAATATATAAATATAAATATATAAAATATATAAATATATAAATATATAAATATATAAATATATAAATATATAAATATATAAATATATAAATATATAAATATATAAATATATAAATATATAAATATATAAATATATAAATATATAAATATATAAATATATAAATATATTAAATATATAAATATATAAATATATAAATATATAAATATATAAATATATAAATATATAAATATATAAATATATAAATATATAAATATATAAATATATAAATATATAAATATATAAATATATAAATATATAAATATATAAATATATAAATATATAAATATATAAATATATAAATATATAAATATATAAATATATAAATATATAAATATATAAATATATAAATATATAAATATAAAATATATAAATATATAAATATATAAATATATAAATATATAAATATATAAATATATAAATATATAAATATATAAATATATAAATATATAAATATATAAATATATAAATATATAAATATATAAATATATAAATATATAAAATATATAAATATATAAATATATAAATATATAAATATATAAATATATAAAATATATAAATATATAAATATATAAATATATAAATATATAAATATATAAATATATAAATATATAAATATATAAATATATAAATATATAAATATATAAATATATAAATATATAACATATAAATATATAAATATATAAATATATAAATATATAAATATATAAATATATAAATATATAAATATATAAATATATAAATATATAAATATATAAATATATAAATATATAAATATATAAATATATAAATATATAAATATATAAATATATAAATATATAAATATATAAATATATAAATATATAAATATATAAATATATAAATATATAAATATATAAATATATAAATATATAAATATAATAAATATATAAATATATAAATATATAAATATATAAATATATAAATATATAAATATATAAATATATAAATATATATAAATATATAAATATATAAATATATAAATATATAAATATATAAATATATAAATATATAAATATATAAATATATAAATATATAAATATATAAATATATAAATATATAAATATATAAATATATAAATATATAAATATATAAATATATAAATATATAAATATATAAATATATAAATATATAAATATATAAATATATAAATATATTAAATATATAAATATATAAATATATAAATATATAAATATATAAATATATAAATATATAAATATATAAATATATAAATATATAAATATATAAATATATAAATATATAAATATATAAATATATAAATATATAAATATATAAATATATAAATATATAAATATATAAATATATATAAATATATAAATATATAAATATATAAATATATAAATATATAAATATATAAATATATATAAATATATAAATATATAAATATATAAATATATAAATATATAAATATATAAATATATAAATATATAAATATATAAATATATAAATATATAAATATATAAATATATAAAATATATAAATATATAAATATATAAATATATAAATATATAAATATATAAATATATAAATATATAAATATATAAATATATAAATATATAAATATATAAATATATAAATATATAAAATATATAAATATATAAAATATATAAATATATAAATATATAAATATATAAATATATAAATATATAAATATATAAATATATAAATATATAAATATATAAATATATAAATATATAAATATATAAATATATAAATATATAAATATATAAATATATAAATATATAAATATATAAATATATAAATATATAAATATATAAATATATAAATATATAAATATATAAATATATAAATATATAACATATAAATATATAAATATATAAATATATAAATATATAAATATATAAATATATAAATATATAAATATATAAATATATAAATATATAAATATATAAATATATAAATATATAAATATATAAATATATAAATATATAAATATATAAATATATAAATATATAAATATATAAATATATAAATATATAAATATATAAATATATAAATATATAAATATATAAATATATAAATATATAAATATATAAATATATAAATATATAAATATATAAATATATAAATATATAAATAAAAATATAAATATATAAATATATAAATATATAAATATATAAATATATAAATATATAAATATATAAATATATAAATATATAAATATATAAATATATAAATATATAAATATATAAATATATAAATATATAAATATATAAATATATAAATATAAACATAAATATATAAATATATAAATATATAAATATATAAATATATAAATATATAAATATATAAATATATAAATATATAAATATATAAATATATAAATATATAAATATATAAATATATAAAATATATAAATATATAAATATATAAATATATAAATATATAAATATATAAATATATAAATATATAAATATATAAATATATAAATATATAAATATATAAATATATAAATATATAAAATATATAAATATATATAAATATATAAATATATAAATATATAAATATATAAATATATAAATATATAAATATATAAATATATAAATATATAAAAATATATAAATATATAAATATATAAATATATAACATATAAATATATAAATATATAAATATATAAATATATAAATATATAAATATATAAATATATAAATATATAAATATATAAATATATAAATATATAAATATATAAATATATAAATATATAAATATATATAAATATATAAATATATAAATATATAAATATATAAATATATAAATATATAAATATATAAATATATAAATATATAAATATATAAATATATAAATATATAAATATATAACATATAAATATATAAATATATAAATATATAAAATATATAAATATATAAATATATAAATATATAAATATATAAATATATAAATATATAAATATATAAATATATAAATATATAAATATATAAATATATAAATATATAAATATATAAATATATAAATATATAAATATATAAATATATAAATATATAAATATATAAATATATAAATATATAAAAATATAAATATATAAATATATAAATATATAAATATATAAAATATAAATATATAAATATATAAATATATAAATATATAAATATATAAATATATAAATATATAAATATATAAATATATAAATATATAAATATATAAATATATAAATATATAAATATATAAATATATAAATATATAAATATATAAATATATAAATATATAAATATATAAATATATAAATATAAAAATATATAAATATATAAATATATAAATATATAAATATATAAATATATAAAATATATAAATATATAAATATATAAATATATAAATATATAAATATATAAATATATAAATATATAAATATATAAATATATAAATATATAAATATATAAATATAAATATATAAATATATAAATATATAAATATATAAATATATAAAATATATAAATATATAAATATATAAATATATAAATATATAAATATAAATAAATATATAAATATATAAAATATATAAATATATAAATATATAAATATATAAATATATAAATATATAAATATATAAATATATAAATATATAAATATATAAATATATAAATATATAAATATATAAATATATAAATATATAAATATATAAATATATAAATATATAAAATATATAAATATATAAATATATAAATATATAATATATAAATATATAAATATATAAATATATAAATATATAAATATATAAATATATAAATATATAAATATATAAATATATAAATATATAAATATATAAATATATAAATATATAAATATATAAATATATAAATATATAAATATATAAATATATAAATATATAAATATATAAATATATAAATATATAAATATATAAAATATAAAATATATAAATATATAAATATATAAATATATAAATATATAAATATATAAATATATAAAAATATATAAATATATAAATATATAAATATATAAATATATAAATATATAAATATATAAATATATAAATATATAAATATAAATATATAAATATATAAATATATAAATATATAAATATATAAATATATAAACATATAAATATATAAATATATAAATATAAAATATATAAATATATAAATATATAAATATATAAATATATAAATATATAAATATATAAATATATAAATATATAAATATATAAATATATAAATATATAAATATATAAATATATAAATATATAAATATATAAATATATAAATATATAAATATATAAATATATAAATATATAAATATATAAATATATAAATATATAAATATATAAATATATAAATATATAAATATATAAATATATAAATATATAAATATATAAATATATAAATATATAAATATATAAATATATAAATATATAAATATATAAATATATAAATATATAAATATATAAAATATATAAATATATAAATATATAAATATATAAATATATAAATATATAAATATATAAATATATAAATATATAAATATATAAATATATAAATATATAAATATATAAATATATAAATATATAAATATATAAATATATAAATATATAAATATATAAATATATAAATATATAAATATATAAACATATATAAATATATAAATATATAAATATATAAATATATAAATATATAAATATATAAATATATAAATATATAAATATAAATATATAAATATATAAATATATAAATATATATAAATATATAAATATATAAATATATAAATATATAAATATATAAATATATAAATATATAAATATATAAATATATAAATATATAAATATATAAATATATAAATATAAATATATAAATATATAAATATATAAATATATAAATATATATAAATATATAAATATATAAATATATAAATATATAAATATATAAATATATAAATATATAAATATATAAATATATAAATATATAAATATAAATATATAAATATATAAATATATAAATATATAAATATATAAATATATAAATATATAAATATATAAATATATAAATATATAAATATATAAATATATAAATATATAAATATATAAATATAAATATAAATATATAAATATATAAATATATAAATATATAAATATATAAATATATAAATATATAAATATATAAATATATAAATATATAAATATATAAATATATAAATATATAAATATATAAATATATAAATATATAAATATATAAATATATAAATATATAAATATATAAATATATAAATATATAAATATATAAATATATAAATATATAAATATATAAATATATAAATATATAAATATATAAATATATAAATATATAAATATATAAATATATAAATATATAAATATATAAATATATAAATATAAAATATATAAATATATAAATATATATAAATATATAAATATATAAATATATAAATATATAAATATATAAATATATAAATATATAAATATATAAATATATAAATAATATAAAATATATAAATATATAAAATATAAATATATAAATATATAAATATATAAAAATATAAATATATAAATATATAAATATATAAATATATAAATATATAAATATATAAATATATAAATATATAAATATATAAATATATAAATATATAAATATATAAATATATAAATATATAAATATATAAATATATAAATATATAAATATATAAATATATAAATATATAAATATATAAATATATAAATATATAAATATATAAATATATAAATATATAAATATATAAATATATAAATATATAAATATATAAATATATAAATATATAAATATATAAATATATAAATATATAAATATATAAATATATAAATATATAAATATATAAATATATAAATATATAAATATATAAATATATAAATATATAAAATATATAAATATATAAATATATAAATATATAAATATATAAATATATAAATATATAAATATATAAATATATAAAATATATAAATATATAAATATATAAAATATAAATATATAAATATATAAATATATAAATATATAAATATATAAATATATAAATATATAAATATATAAATATATAAATATATAAATATATAAATATAAATATATAAATATAAATATATAAATATATAAATATATAAATATATAAATATATAAATAAATATATAAATATATAAATATATAAATATATAAATATATAAATATATAAATATATAAATATATAAATATATAAATAAATATAAAAATATATAAATATATAAATATATAAAATATATAAATATATAAATATATAAATATATAAATATATAAATATATAAATATAAAATATATAAATATATAAATATATAAATAAATATAAATAAAATATATAAATATATAAATATATAAATATAAATATATAAATATATAAATATATAAATATATAAATATATAAATATATAAATATATAAATATATAAATATATAAATATATAAATATATAAATATATAAATATATAAATATATAAATATATAAATATATAAATATATAAATATATAAATATATAAATATAAATATATAAAATATATAAATATATAAATATATAAATATATAAATATATAAATATATAAATAAATATATAAATATATAAATATATAAATATATAAATATATAAATATATAAATATATAAATATATAAATATATAAATATATAAATATATAAATATATAAATATATAAATATATAAATATATAAATATATAAATATATAAATATATAAATATATAAATATATAAATATATAAATATATAAATATATAAATATATAAATATATAAATATATAAATATATAAATATATAAATATATAAATATATAAATATATAAATATATAAATATAATAAATATATAAATATATAAATATATAAATATATAAATATATAAATATATAAATATATAAATATATAAATATATAAATATATAAATATATAAATATATAAATATATAAATATATAAATATATAAATATATAAATATATAAATATATAAATATATAAATATATAAATATATAAATATATAAATATATAAATATATAAATATATAAATATATAAATATATAAATATATAAATATATAAATATATAAATATAAAATATATAAATATATAAATATATAAATATATAAATATATAAATATATAAATATATAAATATATAAATATATAAATATATAAATATATAAATATATAAATATATAAAATATATAAATATATAAATATATAAATATATAAATATATAAATATATAAATATATAAATATATAAATATATAAATATATAAATATATAAATATATAAATATATAAATATATAAATATATAAAATATATAAATATATAAATATATAAATATATAAATATATAAATATATAAATATATAAATATATAAAAATATATAAATATATAAATATAAAAATATATAAATATATAAATATATAAATATAAAATATATAAATATATAAATATATAAATATATAAATATATAAATATATAAATATATAAATATATAAATATATAAATATATAAATATATAAATATATAAATATATAAATATATAAATATATAAATATATAAATATATAAATATATAAATATATAAATATATAAATATATAAATATATAAATATATAAATATATAAATATATAAATATATAAATATATAAATATATAAATATATAAATATATAAATATATAAATATATAAATATATAAATATATAAATATATAAATATATAAATATATAAATATATAAATATATAAATATATAAATATATAAATATATAAATATAAAATATATAAATATATAAATATATAAATATATAAATATATAAATATATAAATATATAAATATATAAATATATAAATATATAAATATATAAATATATAAATATATAAATATATAAATATATAAATATATAAATATATAAATATATAAAATATATAAATATATAAATATATAAATATATATAAATATATAAATATATAAATATATAAATATATAAATATATAAATATATAAATATATAAATATATAAATATATAAATATATAAATATATAAATATATAAATATATAAATATATAAATATATAAATATATAAATATATAAATATAAAATATATAAATATATAAATATATAAATATATAAATATATAAATATATAAATATATAAAAATATATAAATATATAAATATATAAATATATAAATATATAAATATATAAATATATAAATATATAAATATATAAATATAAAAATATATAAATATATAAATATATAAATATATAAATATATAAATATATAAATATATAAATATATAAATATATAAATATATAAATATATAAATATAAAATATATAAATATATAAATATATAAATATATAAATATATAAATATATAAATATATAAATATATAAATATATAAATATATAAATATATAAATATATAAATATAAAAATATAAATATATAAATATATAAATATATAAATATATAAATATATAAATATATAAATATATAAATATATAAATATATAAATATATAAATATATAAATATATAAATATATAAATATATAAATATATAAATATATAAATATATAAATATATAAATATATAAATATATAAATATATAAATATATAAATATATAAATATATAAATATATAAATATATAAATATATAAATATATAAATATATAAATATATAAATATATAAATATATAAATATATAAATATATAAATATATAAATATATAAATATATAAATATATAAATATATAAATATATAAATATATAAATATATAAATATATAAATATATAAATATATAAATATATAAATATATAAATATATAAATATATAAATATATAAATATATAAATATATAAATATATAAATATATAAATATATAAATATATAAATATATAAATATATAAATATATAAATATATAAATATATAAATATATAAATATATAAATATATAAATATATAAATATATAAATATATAAATATATAAATATATAAATATATAAATATATAAATATATAAATATATAAATATATAAATATATAAATATATAAATATATAAATATATAAATATATAAATATATAAATATATAAATATATAAATATATAAATATATAAATATATAAATATATAAATATATAAATATATAAATATATAAATATATAAATATATAAATATATAAATATATAAATATATAAATATATAAATATATAAATATATAAATATATAAATATATAAATATATAAATATATAAATATATAAATATATAAATATATAAATATATAAATATATAAATATATAAATATATAAATATATAAATATATAAATATATAAATATATAAATATATAAATATATAAATATATAAATATATAAATATATAAATATATAAATATATAAATATATAAAATATATAAATATATAAATATATAAATATATAAATATATAAATATATAAATATATAAATATATAAATATATAAATATATAAATATATAAATATATAAAATATATAAATATATAAATATATAAATATATAAATATATAAATATATAAATATATAAATATATAAATATATAAACATATAAATATATAAATATATAAATATATAAATATATAAATATATAAATATATAAATATATAAATATATAAATATATAAATATATAAATATATAAATATATAAATATATATAAATATATAAATATATAAATATATAAATATATAAATATATAAATATATAAATATATAAATATAAATATAAAATATATAAATATATAAATATATAAATATAAATATATAAATATATAAATATATAAATATATAAATATATAAATATATAAATATATAAATATATAAATATATAAATATATAAATATATAAATATATAAATATATAAATATATAAATAAAATATATAAATATATAAATATATAAATATATAAATATATAAATATATAAATATATAAATATATAAATATATAAATATAGAAATATATAAATATATAAATATATAAATATATAAATATATAAATATATAAATATATAAATATATAAATATATAAATATATAAATATATAAATATATAAATATATAAATATATAAATATATAAAAATATATAAATATATAAATATATAAATATATAAATATATAAATATATAAATATATAAATATATAAATATATAAATATATAAATATATAAATATATAAATATATAAATATATAAATATATAAATATATAAATATATAAATATATAAATATATAAATATATAAATATATAAATATATAAATATATAAATATATAAATATATAAATATATAAATATATAAATATATAAATATATAAATATATAAATATATAAATATATAAATATATAAATATATAAATATATAAATATATAAATATATAAATATATAAATATATAAATATATATAAATATATATAAATATATAAATATATAAATATATAAATATATAAATATATAAATATATAAATATATAAATATATAAAATATATAAATATATAAATATATAAATATATAAATATATAAATATATAAATATATAAATATAAATATATAAATATATAAATATATAAATATATAAATATATAAATATATAAATATATAAATATATAAATATATAAATATATAAATATATAAATATATAAATATATAAATATATAAATATATAAATATAAAATATAAAATATATAAATATAAAATATATAAATATATAAATATATAAATATATAAATATATAAATATATAAATATATAAATATATAAATATAAAATATATAAATATATAAATATATAAATATATAAATATATAAATATATAAATATATAAATATATAAATATATAAATATATAAATATATAAATATATAAATATATAAATATATAAATATATAAATATATAAATATATAAATATATAAATATATAAATATATAAATATATAAATATATAAATATAAATATATAAATATATAAATATATAAATATATAAATATATAAATATATAAATATATAAATATATAAATATATAAATATATAAATATATATAAATATATAAATATATAAATATATAAATATATAAATATATAAATATATAAATATATAAATATATAAATATATAAATATATAAATATATAAATATATAAATATATAAATATATAAATATATAAATATATAAATATATAAATATATAAATATATAAATATATAAATATATAAATATAAATATATAAATATATAAATATATAAAAATATATAAATATATAAATATATAAATATATAAATATATAAATATATAAATATATAAATATATAAACATATAAATATATAAATATATAAATATATAAATATATAAATATATAAATATATAAATATATAAATATATAAATATATAAATATATAAATATATAAATATATAAATATATAAATATATAAATATAAAATATAAATATAAATATATAAATATATAAATATATAAATATATAAATATATAAATATATAAATATATAAATATATAAATATATAAATATATAAATATATAAATATATAAATATATAAATATATAAATATATAAATATATAAATATATAAATATATAAATATATAAATATATAAATATATAAATATATAAATATATAAATATATAAATATATAAATATATAAAATATATAAATATATAAATATATAAATATATAAATATATAAATATATAAATATATAAATATATAAATATATAAATATATAAATAAATATAAAATATATAAATATATAAATATATAAATATATAAATATATAAATATATAAATATATAAATATATAAATATATAAATATATAAATATATAAATATATAAATATATAAACATATAAATATATAAATATATAAATATATAAATATATAAATATATAAATATATAAATATATAAATATATAAATATATAAATATATAAATATATAAATATATAAATATATAAATATATAAATATATAAATACCAGCAGAATGCCCGCAGCTTCGCTTGCGGTGGATAACCCAAATATCCTACTTTTCTTATGTAATTTTGCATTTTAGATGTTGTTGGAGCACGACATTTAATTTATATTGTTATAGAGTCCTAAATTCATAACCCGAATTGTATATGTAAATAAGATCCACTTTTCTGTAACTGAAACGTGCAGCTCGTCACGTATATGAAACTTTGTACTCAGCAGCGAAATCAGTTCAATACATTTCTTTGGCAAACACAGAAGAACATTTTGTTGCATTACTCTTTGTTGGACACTAGTCTGCACTACCATTTAAGCGAAAGAATTTTGAGGTATCGGGAATTGGAAACGATGTATGTAAAGTTTTCTTTAGAAGCAACAATTCGGTCTCGGTTATCAGCTGATGAGTGGACGCTGCAATTTTCAATCACGAAATCTATAGCTCAGCAGCAGTCAGAACGCTGCATAGATACATGCAATGGTCGATCCCTGAAGACATCGATTTGGCCGACCCACAATTCTTTAAGCCACACAAGATTGATATTTTGATCAGTACGCAGGAGTTTTTTGATTTGCTGACTGGTCAAAAGTTATCGTTAGGACCGGGTTTACCTTGTCTACTCAACACATCGCTCGGCTGGATTGTTGGAGGCCAAATCGAAGACGGTTTACAACCAGACGCAAAGTCGCACGCATTTTCTTGCAATGTTTTCAAGACCCAGGATCTTAACGATGCCCTAGCACAGTTTTGGAAAATCGAATCATTTGAGGACATAAGCAAAAATAGGTTTACGCTTGAAGAAGAAGAGTGCATTCAACATTTCTTTAAGCACGCCGTTATTCTTGACTCCGTTTGCCATTTGCACAATCCCCAACTAGTCTCGGAAGTTCGTTGGAAAATGCCAGACGGCGTTTCCTTCAGCTTGAACGGCGATTAGGACGCCTACCTGAACAAAAGAAAATGTACACCGAGTTTATGCAAGAATACATTGATCTTGGCCATATGGAACTCGCATCTGATTTTAATATTAACCAACCTCATTATGTCATACCGCATCATGCCGTGTTGCGGACACAAAGCTCAACAACTAAACTGAGAGTTGTTTTCGATGCCTCCGCAAAAACGACATCAAATTTGTCTCTGAACGACATCCTAATGGTTGGACCGACGATCCAACAAAATCTGATTCTAACTCTGCTGGTATTCAGACTACACAAATTCGTTTTCACAGCCGACATAACTTAAATGTATCAGCAGTTCATGATTGACACTAAAGACCGTAATTTCCAGCTCATTTTTTGGAGAGATTCGATTAATCAGCCCATACAGCTATTTCGATTAAATACTGTAACTTATGGCCTGGCAAGTGCCCCATTTTTAGCGATTCAAAGTCTTAACTTCATCGCCAAGAGATACGAAAACGAATTCCCAATTGGAAATCATACTTTACAGAATGATATGTACGTGGATGACTTTCTCACAGGAGCCGACAGCTTAGAGGACTTGCAAGAGAAAATGCTTCAGACCAAGAAAATTCTTCAACGAGCAGGTTTAAAGTTGTCAAAATGGAACTTTAGCGGTGACAGTGATTTTTTAGGAGAATACCAATTCAAGGTGGATGGTAAAGAAGTAACAAAGGCCTTGGGAATGTCATTGAAACCGCAAACGGATATATTTTGTTTCCGCTTTGATCTGCCGAAATCCAAAGCTTCCTCCAAGAGGCAAATTATTTCTGTCATTGCAAGTTTGTATGACATCCTTGGACTCCTAAGCCCAATCATTATCAGGTAAAAAATTTGTATACAATAACTTTGGAGGAATAGTCTTGAGTGGGATGAGCCGCTGCCTGATGCGCTGCAAGAAAGATGGCGGCAAATCGAGCCTGATTTACACATTTTAAACCAAATAGAAATTCCAAGGTTCTTCAATTCCTCGTCTAGTATGGAGTGCGAGATACACGGGTTCGCAGACGCCTCAGAGCGTGCGTACGGGTGCTGTATTTATCTCTGCTCATCTCAAGGAAAACAAGCTATTTCGCGTTTAGTAATTGCAAAATCAAAGGTAGCGCCTGTTCAGACAATCTGTTTACCAAGACTTGAGTTGTGCGCAACCTTGCTTCTTTGCAAAACATGGGATAAAATCAAACATTAATTTGGGAATATATCCAAGAAGGTTACTTTTTGGTCAGACTCGACAATTGTCTTACACTGTATTACAATGCACACATCCCAGCTTAAGTGTTTCGTAGCCAATCGGGTGTCAACTATTCAAATAAAGTCCGCGAACATCAAATGGCGACATGTTCCGGGTAAGGAGAATCCAGCGGATATCGTTTCGCGAGGATGTGCCGCAGCCGATCTACAACTCACAATCTGGTTCAGCGGACCAACATCTCTTCGCTTCAACGAAAGGAAAGGAAAAACCAATTGCCAACTCAGCGGACAACGCATTAGAATTGCGAAAAGTTACCAAACTTTTAAATATGGCGATAGCAGCATCGAGAGTACAATAATTGAAAGGCTCATCAGCAGAATCTCTTCATATACTCGAATTGTCCGGATCGTAGCTTTCATATTTCGAGTTTTCAACGGTGTTCCTCCCAGCAAAGAGCTTCGTGCCTCACAGCCAAACGAACTTGAGGCCAATGAAATTCAGAAGGCATTTATCTACATCGTCTCCACAATTCAAAGCCAACGTTTCGCAACGGATTTAATTGACATACAAAAGGGAAATCGTCTTAGTCCACATCTTAGAAAATTGACTCCGTTCGTAGCTGAAGCTGATATTGGCAATCGATCTATACAAGTAATTGGAGTCGGCGGCCATCTAGCAAACGCCCCAATCCCTGTCGATGCGAGATTCCCATTGCTTCTTCCTAGCGATCACTTGTTCACCTATAAGTACGTTGAACATCTTCACAAAGTCAATATGCATGCAGGCCCCAAAGCGCTAATTGGATTACTAAGACTTCAAATATGGACCGCAAATGCTCGTCGCATCACCACTAAGGTGGTCAAAAATTGTGTTCATTGTTGCCATTACAATCCCAAGCTAATGCAACAAATTATGGGATCCCTGCCAGCGGAAAGGCTGACCTTAACCAAGCCGTTTGCCATCTCAGAAGTAGATCTATGTGGACAATTTTCTACCTCCTATCGGATTCGTGGAAAGGTTCCATATAAAACTTATATGGCCGTATTCATCTGCTTTACGACCAAAGCAGATGACGTTGAACTTGTATCAGACCTCTCCACTAATACCTTTGTTTTATGTTTAAAGCCCTTCGTTGGACGCAGAGGACTTCCAGAGAGTATTTGGTGCGACAACGCAACTAATTTTGTTGGTGCTCATTCCCAACTCGACGAATTCAGGAAGCAGCTCTTCAGTCAGCAGGCGCTGCAAGACCTACAAACGTTTACCGCTTCAACAGGCGTCTCGTTTCATTTCATCCCTCTCCGTGCGCCCAACTTCGGCGGGCTCTGGGAAGCGGTGTAAAATCAATGAAACACTTGCTGGTAAAAACATTGGCAATTCTGGTCTTACATACGAGAAGCTGCAAACTGTTGCCATTGAGGTCGAAGCAGTCCTTAATTCGAGACCAATAGAGCCGGTATCCGAGGATCCGAACGACGGAGACCCCATCGCATTTTTTTTTAGGTTCGTCTCTTAAGGCGCTTCCGGAACCATGTCTGGAGGATCGAAATCCCAACAGTCTGACTCGCTGGCAGAGCGTCACATACCTCAAGCAGCAGTTTTGGAAGCTCTGGCGACGGGACTACCTTCACACGTTGCAACTTCGAAGCAAATGGTTGACGCCGCAAGCCAACATCACGGCTGGACAGCTAGTGATCATCCATGATGACAACACTCCACCTCAGCAGTGGCCTCTCGGTAGAATCTTAAACACTTGTTCTGGAGCTGACGGAAAAGTCAGAGTTGTCGACATAAAGACGATGAAAGGAGTTACTCGCCGACCCATCTGCAAAATTGCGACAGTCCCAGTTTAAGCAATCTGTTGCAAGAACCAGAGCCCTTCCAACGGGGGGAGGATGTCGGAGCACGACATTTAATTTATATTGTTGTAGAATCCTAAATTCATAACCCGAATTGTATATGTAAATAAGATCCACTTTACTGTAACTGAAACAAGCTTGCACGCTCGTCACTTATATGAAACATTGTACTCAGCAGCGAAATCAGTTCAATACAGATCTTTGGCAAACACAGAAGAACATTTTTTGCATTGCTCTTTGTTGGACTCTAGTCTGCACATGGGCAGACACCCATCAACGGACACCCACACTCGCATTTTGGACCTGCACAAGGGCAGGTTGCTTCCATTATCGGGTTGCACAGGGGCAAGACGATACAGATGTTACTTTAAATATATTTGTAGCTTTGGCTGAAACTTTAATTAACTCTCATTTCCACACCACCCATTATTGAGAATAACCAAATATTCATTTAAATGGAAATCATTTATGACTTTACTAATTAAGAGTAGTAAAAAACGAAACTAACTGGGATAACTGACCAAATTTTTAAGTTAACATAAGAGATATCAACAAATTTACACATTCAATAGAAAAATTCCGAGATAGGCGAACTAAAATAATAATATTATTATACACCAAAATACACGGTTATGCAAAGAAATTTTCCTATTAATTAGGCAAAGCCTACTCTTTGCGTGATTACTAGGAAAATTATCACATAGCCACACAACTCGCGGCAAATTTTCTTGATACGACTCTTACCAAATTGAAAGTTTCCCCGTTAACTTCTTCTTTAGCGCACTTGCTACACTCTTTCCTCTCTCTCTATCTACTGCGATCTCCCGCTCTTATGTTTTCTAACAGCGCGTGGCAAAACACTGTAAAAAAACAATTTGAATGGTATATTTTTACTACACTATCAAAAACCAGGCTGTTGTAGGGGGGCGATTCTGCTACAAAAAGAGAGCTGGCTGGCACAAAAAATTGCCACTGCGCAAACACAAAGGAAGATGAAAAAGTAAGAAGTCGGTGGCGTCATGGTGTAATTCAGTGTGTGGTTTATTCGGCTGCATACATGAGACTAATAACTTAAAACCCAAAGCCTCGGGAGATCGGCAGCGACCGTCCGAGGAGTTCGGACGCGAAACCCGAAGCTCGCACTCTGGAGCGTGGACGTTGCGTGAAGCGAGCGAGGTAGCGCAAGAGGGGCGAGAGCGAAAGCTCGGAGAGCTTAGTGACCAGCGGCGATGCAGTTGGCCACTGACCTAAACATTCCGCCCCCCCTTGCAACTACTCGGGTTGCAACATAGCCTGGTAGCTCTTCTCACGGCAGGTGGCAGGCTCCGGACACGACCCATCCAAACACGGTGCTCTGGGCTACTGGTTGTCCATCCTGAATTTTCAGGAAGCCCGGACGCATCACGCTCGGATACATATCCGCGCCCAGGATGATGGAGATCGTCACGGGGAGATAGAACCGCTCGTCAGCCAGCGTAATATCCCGGAAGTGGGTCCTTACCGTGTGACGGTTCGTCGTTGTCGGGTGGCTCAGGGATGGCCAGGGTTCGTCATAAGAATTTATTTGTGTCAGGCGTGGTTGCTGAAAGAGAGTTCCGACCCAGCCCAGAGTAGAAGTCGTGGGGAATTACTTAGTAATTGATTACAACTAGGTTTTATTTCAGCAAGTATCTTGACAATTGATTCACAACTAAAGAATTCTCTGGTCTGGAGAGGTGCTGCCCTTGCTGCCTTCGCTTCCTTCGTCCACTTAGAATACCTGGTATCGGCAGTCGTCCAGCTGCTCGAGAGGACCCGCACGGATTGGGTTGCCTGAAATGAGAATGGGGCGCTTGGGGACCCTGAAGTCTGCCACGAGCGAGAAAGAGCTAGTTAGTACTTGGGGACCCTGAGGTCAGCCGCAAGAGAGAGGATTGTTTGCTTGGGGACCCTGAAGTCAGCCGCAAGAGAGAGAATTGGTTGCTTTGGGACCCTGAAGTCAGCCGCAAGAGAGGGAGAATTGGTTGCATGGGGACCCTGAAGTCAGCCGCAAGAGAGAGAATTGGTTGCTTGGGGACCCTGAGGTCAGCCGAAAGAGAGAATTGGTTGCTTGGGGACCCTGAGGTCAGCCACAGGAGAGAGAGAGAAGTGCATGGGGACCCTGAGGTCAGCCACAAGAGAGAGAGAGAAGTGCTTGGGGACCCTGAGGTCAGCCACAAGAGAGAGAGAGAAGTGCTTGGGGACCCTGAGGTCAGCCACAAGAGAGAGAGAGGTGCTTGGGGACCCGGAGGTCAGTCACAAGAGAGAGAGAGAGAAGTGCTTGGGGACCCTGAGGTCAGCCACAAGAGAGAGAGAGAGAATTGCTTGGGAACCCTGAGGTCAGCCACAAGAGAGAGAATTCAGCCGGTGAACCGTGCTGTAAGGAGGTGTGATCCTGAAATCAGACGTCTCCTAGAAATACCTCCAGGCCGGCGAGCCGAGAAGGGTAGAAGGAGGAGAAAGTATTACAGGAGCTAACTACAATGTATAAGCGGACTTGGATCGAATCACCTAGTCCACCAAAAGATGACTTCGCTGCTTACCACCACTGGGGAGTTGCCTCTATACCCTTAGACGGTTGGCTGCTAAGTGCCTTTCTATGGCTCGTGGTCCAACTTATATATGGCTCGGCGAGATCTAGTGTGCCCGTTGCCTGTGGGATTGCCGGTCTAAGTGTGACCATCTCTCTCTGTTTAGTGTGACCCTACACGCTCGATCGTTGGCGCGCGCGCGTCCTTAGTTTGAATTTTAAATTAAATGCCGTTAACTTTTTATTCTTTTTACTCATTCATTTTATGCTTTTGTGCGCGCAGCGTCACAACCGCGTCGCTCGGCTCCCGGATTGAAGTGCGGATGCGCACGTGCGGCTCTATTTTAAAAATTACGTCGAGCCGGACAGCGCTGTCGATTCTGGATCTCACGGTTGCCGAACAAATCTGTTCTCCTCCCACGTTGGTGGTCGGCACGCGGAAACTCGACGCCAGCGAAGCGTCAATGTAGCTCATAGGCGTACACGGGTCGATGAGCGCCGCAGTGTCGAAGACCTGAAACCCAGTCTCTAACCACACCAAAGCCATCGGGAGGAGGTTGATGCTGTGCCGCTGCAGGAGGGACGCTAAGGACGGAGCGGTGACCGCAGGCTGCGTGGCACCCCGACCAAACAGGGCTGGCAGTACCGGTTGGCAAGGACAGCCCGGAACCTCTTCTCGGCACTCAGACGGAGGAATCGACGACACTTCCGAAGCGGATGGATTCCGCTACAGACTCGGCAACGGTAGGATTGCATACCTCGAGTTCGTGTGTGTTCCAATGCGATGGCGCTGCGCGGACGTGGAGACATTGTGAGAGATCTGGTTGGCGGAATAAAACCAATAAAAAAATATTGGATCAGTAGTGATAAGAACTGCGAATTGGAAATACGGGTTGGAACTATTAATTGACGCTACGAATCGGAGTGAGGAATTGGAACACCGGAGTGAAGGGTCGACTGGTTATTGGGGGCAGGCGGACTCTTCCATTGGAAGAAGACGACCTTCGCTATGGGACGTTTAATGAGTCCCCGCGCAGTGCGGATGTCGACCACACGAACATGGCCATCGGATCCTGGAAACACCGCGTCGATTCTGCCTAGTCGCCACTCATTGGACGAAAGTTTGTCTTCCTTGACTACCACCATGTCCCCGGCACGGAGATTTCTTGTAGGGGTTCGCCACTTATTCCGCTTATGGCAATCCTTGAGGTACTCCTCCTTCCATCGCAGACGAAATTGTTGATGAAGAGCCTTCAGGTGCTGCCAGAGGTTTATAATAAATGTGGTGTACCCCTTTATCACGGGTTCGACCATGGCAAGGAGGGGCCCTCCAACAAGAAAGTGCCCACAGGTCAGTGGGGCCTTCGGACATCGGCGCGAGCGGACGCGAATTCAGGCATGCTTCGATCCTAGCTAGAAGCGTGGACAGCTCTTCGAACGTATACTTTCGCGTCGCCGTAGACTTGTAAAACAGGGTCTTGAAGCTCTTGCTTCCTGCTTCCCACAAGACTCCCATGTGAGGTGCTCCCGGAGGAATGAATTGCCAGAGCAGTTGCTGGTGACTATAGACACCTGTCACAGCGTCTTTGAGAGCTGGGAGAAACTCGCGGGAGAGTAGGGCAGCCGCACCCACAAAGGTCTTCCCATAGTCCGACTAAACTTGACGGGGGCATCCTCTTCGGGACACGAAACGAGCGAAGGCGGCGAGAAACTTCTCAGTCGTAAGGTCGGAAGTAGGCTCTAAAAGCACGGCCGTAGTGGCGAAGCACACGAACTCCAAAACATACCCCTTCGTGATGAGACAGGCTGGTCCCGTGTAGTTTTTGATGTCGAAGGGACCGGCATAATCCACACCGGTGTATGTGAAAGGGCGCAAGAAGGACGTTCGTTCTTTGGGTAAGTCTCCCATCAGTTGCGTTTGCAACCTCTTTTTGTGGATGACGCAGACCTTGCATGAATATATGACGGACTTGACCAAATTCCTCACCCTCGGGATCAGGAACTTGGAACGGATCAAACGGATCATCATCTGATTGCCGTGCAGCGTTATGCGATGCGTAAAATGGACGAGGAGTTGAGGCAGATGACAGTCGTATGGAAGTATGACAGGATGCCGTTCATCATACTGGAGAAGTTCGGAGGCCGTGACTCGGCCGCATTGTCACATGAGCCCTTGGGAATCAATGAACGGGTTCAGGTTTTGGACAAGGCTGGATGCTGGCACTGGCCGTTTTTGGCTTAAACAGCCAATCTCAAGGGCAAAGTGCCTGCGTTGCGTAACGGAAATCAGGAGTCGCTCGGCCGACGCAATTTCAGGAGCTGCCAAGGGACCCTCAAACGAAGACATGAGCTTTCGCGAGCGCTGGATAGACCGCTGAGCGTAAGCGAGGACTCGCAACGCCTTGTCGAGTGAATGAATGTCTTCAGGGGGAGCCTTCGCAACATGGACTTTGACTGCTCGCTTCTCGTGTTCAGTTACAGGGGGTCATAGCCTTGAGTGGCCACTCGCTGCGAGGCCACTGCAGCCAGGCAGGACCAACCCACCACAGCTGGCTGTCCGCAAGGTCTTGAAGCGCCACCCCCCGGCTAGCGAGATCTGCCGGGTTATGCTCGGAGCGGCCGTGTGCCCATTTCTCCACCTCGGTGAGCTGGGTGATCTTAGTCGCACGATTTGCCACGAACGTTGAAAAATCAGAGAGTATTCTAATTTATTAACAACAACCGAAAAAACTGCGGTGGCTAAAATTATTAATTGTGAAAATAACGAAAATGAAAAAAAGGTGTCGACGGCTCAAATCAATTTCAACGAATGCACTATGCTATATTTCGACAAAAAACTTAGAGCCTAGCTTAACGAAGGTTGGCAAAGACGGAGCGACTGCTGGTGCCACTTGTCCCGAATTTCGAGGCCCAGGACATATTCCCTGGACCATCGCCGCCAGAACATTTGCCTGACTGACGAGCAAGCAGTTGAGACCCTCCTGGTCCGGGGTCCGGAGTGCTGGTGTGGCGAGTAGCGGACCGCCTGTCAGTAGGTGCCCGGGTGTCAGCGCCTCTCCGTCGCTTGGGTCGCTGCTGATTGCTCCGAGCGGCCGGCAGTTCATCACCGCCTCGATTCCCACGAGGACTATCCCCAGCTCTTCTGCGCTTAGGAGCACGCTGCCCACCGCCCATAGGAGTAGGCTTTTGGCAGTTTTGACACCTGCCTCCCATAGTCCGCCCATGTGCGGAGCCCGCGGTGGGCTTCGTCCTTTATCCTCTCTCGAATGTCGTATAGACAGGGCCACAAAAATCGACGCCAAATATAGCAAATGGGCGGAGAGCACGGAGACGATCTGCGGGTAAATTTCCCATAATTTGTGTCACTAGTCGAGGCTTACACTTAAAGCAGCGTATGCATGATCGAACTATCTGACTGCAGACCTCCAGAGCGTTTACGATCCAAATACGCTGTCGAAGGAGACTCACAAGAGCCGTGGACCAACATGAAAATTCGAATGGTGAAGATGCCGAACATAGCTCTGCACAAATTGGGAGCGTTTTGTTAACAACAATGATATAGGAGCATTAGCTAGTCGCCCCCCAACTCGCAACAAAGAAAAGTGACACCAAGTTCCCTTGTCTTCATGGATGAATGGATTCAATCGCTGAAGACTTGGGCCAACTCTGGATCCTTTACGAACTTTTTCTCTTTCTTCATGATACTCGTGCTTCTGTAATATCTCGATAATTTTTAGAAAAGCTTCATTATATTCAGTCGGTGACAAAGTTTTTTCAAATACCATTTGAAGTCAACAGCGATATTTTATAACCTTCTGCTGTTTGGCTACGAATGTAGACGCAACCTCCATAAGCTCTTAAGGATGCGTCGGCAAAGGCATGTAATTGGACCGGTGACATCGGATCGGAATGCACAAACCGGGGAATAGATATTTCCTCTAATTTAAACAATGTCATTTTTATCATATTCCAAGCTGTTTCCAAATAGGAATCGACTCACCCTAATCTAACTTATTTAGCTAAAGTTCCTGCAATAGGATCTTTCCTCTAATTACAATAGGACTTAATAAGCCGAGGGGGTCAAACAGCTTCGATATCACCGATAGTATGTTCGTTTTGTCGCTCGGAGACCCATGACAGCAGTGTCAATTTGGAACTTGAAGGCATCTTGGTTAGGCAACCACGATATTCCTAACGCCTTTGTTGACTCTGAGTCCGAGATGGGTATGGATTAAACTGTGCTCTCAGATGCTGTAACGTCAGGTGAGTTTGAAAACCACTTTATCAATTCATAACCTGCAGTTTGAAGAGCCTTCAGACTTAATAGTCTTTAACTTCTCTACGCATGCAGCACCAGTTAACATACCATCGACATAAAAGTCGGATCCATTAACCTTAGCTGCTCTAGGAAAAGAAAGTTTAGCTGACTCACTTAACCTTTTAAACACCGAATAGCCAAAAACGGGGCTGGTCCAGTACCATATGTTACGGTGTTGAGCTTGTATAATCTCAAGGACTCAGAGTGGTCTCTTCTCCACACTATAAGTTGAAACTGCCTATCTGCCTCATTAACCATCGATACATTTTCGACATTTTCTTTACATCGGCGGTCAGGGCGAACCTATGCAGCCGGAAGCGCAGTAACGTTGAGTACCACTCATCTTGTATTGTCGGCCCAACCATCAAAAAGTCATTTAGAGACTTCTCAGTTGACGATTTACAAGACGCATCGAAAACGACACGTAACTTGGTTGACGTAATTTGGGGTCTTAGAACTCATTGATGTGGGATAACATAATGTGCAGCAGAAGGAAGTTTATCTGTAAGAGACATATGAACTCCATAAATTCTAGGTACATTTTCTTCATCTCAGGGTCTCAAGACAGCCTTCATCCAAGCGACAAAAACCGCTGTTTTGCAACTTCAAAAGAGTTGCCCAACTCATTTGGATCCGATTTAAACGGCAGTTTTACTTCAAACCGACCTGATGGCAAACCCTGAGTAGTCTTCTGGCAGTGTTCTTCTCATCACATTTGCTCAGGTGACAGAATTTTTTTTAGAGATGGCATTTCTTCCAGTGACCAAAACTTCTGTAGTGTGCTGTCAATAGACACTAAAACCTCTTCACTACAACTGAAACTTTTCACAACTTCTGTGGGGAAAGATGCCTTATAGCTACCCGATACAAATCAGCCGAAGAGGGTTTTCTGCAGAGTTGGAAAGTCAGGACCTTGTCTAATTTGTGCAACAGCTATTAATTTGAAAAATGATTCTGCTCCTATTAACATATATATTCTTTGTGGCTTGTAGAAATAGGGGTCTGCTAGTGGTAGGTTCTTTGGAATTTTCCAGTCATTGATATTTCAAAATCCAAAAATCGAAAGAGAACTCACTACCATTTATACGCGACTTCACCATTGTGTGTACCTTGTTCTTAACTTGATAATTGGACTCGCCAATACCAAGTAAGTTTATACACGACTCCTCTTTACGGATCTGTAAACGGTGAGCAAGGTCCTCTGTTATAAAATTCATTTGGGACCCAGAGTCAAGAAGTGCTCGGGTCCAAATATATTCACCGTTTTTAGTTCTTACACTTACGATCGACGTGGCTAAAATCACTCTGCCCAATGATGTCGCATGCATAACATGTGACGTGAAAGGTTGATCATGATTTAAAGAGGGAGAAAGAATCTCTTGGGGTGGTGGCAACGCTAAACTATTTTCGGACAATGTATATCTATGCAGTAAAACGTGATGCGAGCGGCCACAAACTCGACATTTATTAAATTTGCATTTCGAAACAGCGTGACCCTTTCGCATACAATTGATGCATAAGGAAGCAGATTTCACAAAGTCGAACGTTTGCATTACCGAAAGGCGACCAAACGGACCACAGTTCGCTAGGGTATGGTCTCCTGCATTGCAATAGCTACAACTTTGCTGGGATTTACTGTTGGACGAAGAACAGGTAATCCTCCATATATCGGCGGTTTAACATTTTTTCAATATCGGACCAAAGCGGTAACCTTTCATAATCTAATTGTTCTTCCCATTTTTATTTGGTTACTGGGTCTTTTCTGTTCAAAACCAGATAGGTCCACATTGCATTTGAAATCCTGGTGTCGTCTCTAATCGATAACAAAGAACCGTATATAAATGATACGGTGTCGATAATATTTCTTAAAGACGACGCTGACTGTTGCGTTATTTTCGGAAGACTAAACAATGTTGAAATATTAGTCATGAAAATTAAACATTATCATACACTTTTTTCAGGCTGATCATAGCCTTTTCATAATTGCTCTCGGTGACTTGGTAGGCCTTTATAGTTCCCAAAGCTTCACCAGAAAGGCACGAAATTGAGTGATTGAATTTTTCAATAACGGGAATGCTGTCGTCTTGGTGAACAACAGTCGCGAGACGCGAATTCAGGCATGCTTCTATCCTAGCTAGAAGCGCGGACAGCTCCTCGAACGTATACTTTCGCGTCGCCGTAGACTAGTAAAACAGGGTCTTGAAGCTCCCATGCTTCCCACAAGCCTCCCATGTGGGCTACTCCCGGAGGAATGAATTGCCAGAGCAGTTGCTGTTGACTATAGGCACCAGTCACAGCGTCTTTGAGAGCTTGGAGAAACTCGCAGGAGAGTAGGGCAGCCGCACCCACAAAGGTCTTCCCATAGTCCGACTGAACTTGACGGGGGCATCCTCTTCGGGACACGAAACGAGCGAAGGCGGCGAGAAACTTCTCAGTCGTAAGGTCGGAAGTAGGCTCTAAAAGCACGGCCGTAGTGGCGAAGCACACGAACTCCAAAACATACCCCTTCGTGATAAGACAGGCTGGTCCCGTGTAGTTTTTGATGTCGAAGGGACCGGCATAATCCACTCCAGTGTATGTGAAAGGGCGCAAGAACCACGTTCGTTTTTTGGGTAAGTCTCCCATCAGTTGCGTTTGCAACCTCTTTTTGTGGATGATGCAGACCTTGCATGAATATATGACGGACTTGACCAAATTCCTAACCCTCGGGAACTTGGAACGGATCAAACGGATCATCATCTGATTGCCACCGTGCAGCGTTATGCGATGCGTAAAATGGACGAGGAGTCGAGACAGATGACAGTCGTATGGAAGGATGACAGGATGCCGTTCATCATACTGGAGAATTGCGGAGGCCGTGACTCGCATTGTCTCATGAGCCCTTGGGAATCAATGAACGGGTTCAGGTTTTGGACAAGTCTGGATGCTGGCACTGGCCGTTTTTGGCTTAAACAGCCAATCTCAAGGGCAAAGTGCCTGCATTGCGTGACGGAAATCAGGACTCGCTCGGCCGACGCAATTTCAGGAGCTGCCAAGTGACCCTCAAACGAAGACATGAGCTTTCGCGAGCGCTGGATGAACCGCTGAGCGTAAGCGAGGACTCGCAACGCCTTGTCGAGTGAATGAATGTCTTCAGGGGGAGCCTTCGCAACATAGACTTTGACTGCTCGCTTCTCGAGTTCAGTTACAGGGGGTCATAGCCTTGAGTGGGCCACTCGCAGCGAGGCCACTGCAGCCAGGCAGGATCAACCCACCACAGCTGGCTGTCCGCAAGGTCTTGAAGCGCCACCCCCCGGCTAGATCTGCCGGGTTATGCTCGGAGCGGCCGTGTGCCCATTTCTCCACCTCGGTAAGCTGGGTGATCTTAGTCGCACGATTTGCCACGAACGTTGAAAAATCAGAGAGTATTCTAATTTATTAACAACAACCGAAAAAACTGCGGCGACTAAAATTATTAATTGTGAAAATAACGAAAATGAAAAAAAGGTGTCGACGGCTCAAATCAATTTCAACGAATGCACTCTGTTATATTTTGACAAAGAACTTAGAGCCTAGCCTAACGAAGGTTGGCGAAGACGGGGCGACTGCTGGTGCCACTTGTCCCGAATTTGGAGGCCCAGGACATATTCCCTGGACTATCGCCGCCAGAACATTTGCCTGCCTGACGAACAAGCAC
The DNA here is from genome assembly GCA_018153365.1 of Drosophila fuyamai. Taxonomy (NCBI): domain Eukaryota; kingdom Metazoa; phylum Arthropoda; class Insecta; order Diptera; family Drosophilidae; genus Drosophila; species Drosophila fuyamai. The sequence goes on along the minus strand of JAECXW010000447.1, from coordinate 1,245,291 downwards.
TTGAGACCCTCCTGGTCCGGGGTCCGGAGTGCTGGTGTGGCGAGTAGCCTGTCAGTAGGTGCCCGGGTGTCAGTGCCTCTCCGTTGCTTGGGTCGCTGCTGAATGCTCCGAGCGGCCGGGAGTTCATCACCGCCTCGATTCCCACGAGGACTATCCCCAGCTCTTCTGCGCTTAGGAGCACGCTGGCCACCGCCTGTAGGAGAAGCTCTTGGCAGTTTTGACACCTGCCTCCCATAGTCCACCCATGTGCGGAGCCCGCGGTAGTGTGAAGACAAATTCGCATCCGCTTTTTGATGCGAATTCTCGTATCGCTTCGGCTTCGTCCTTTAACCTCTCTCGAAGGGCCCGGAAGTGGCGACTCGCTCCGACGAAGTTCTTCCCGTTGTCGAACATAGCTCTGCACAAATTGGGAGCGTTTTGTTAAGAACAATGATATAGGAGCATTAGCTAGTCGCCCCCCAACTCGCAACAAAGAAAAGTGACACCAAGTTCCCTTGTCTTCATGGATGAATGGATTCAATCGCTGAAGACTTGGGCCAACTCTGGATCCTTTACGAACTTTTTCTCTTTCTTCATGATACTCGTGCTTCTGTAATAATTCGATAATTTTTAGAAAAGCTTCATTATATTCAGCCGGCGACAAAGTTTTTTCAAATACTATTTGAAGTCAACAGCGATATTTTATAACCTTCTGCTGTTTGGCTACGAATGTAGACGCAAGCTCCATAAGCTCTTAAGGATGAGTCGGCAAAGGCATGTAACTGGACCGGTGACATCGGATCGGAATGCACAAACCGGGGAACAGATATTTCCTCTAATTTAAACAATGTCATTTTTATCATATTCCAAGCTGTTTCCAAATGAATACCCTAATCACCCTAATCTAACTTATTTAGTTAAAGTTCCTGCAATAGGATCTTTCCTCTAATTACAATAGGACTTAATAAGCCGAGGGGTCAGCTTCGATATCACCGATAGTATGTTCGTTTTGTCGCTCGGAGACCCATGACAGCAGTGTCAATTTGGAACTTGAAGGAATCTTGGTTAGGCAACCACGATATTCCTAACGCCTTAGTTGACTCTGAGTCCGAGATGGGTATGGATTTAACTGCTCTCAGATGCTGTAACGTCAGGTGAGTTTGAAAACCACTTTATCAATTCAAAACCTGCAGTTTGAAGAACCTTCTGACTTAATAGTCTTTAACTCCTCTACGCATGCAGCACCAGTTAACATATCATCGACATAAAAGTCGGATCCAATAACCTTAGCAGCTCTAGGAAAAGGAAGTTTAGCAGACTCACTTAACCTTTTAAACACCGAATAGCCAAAAACGGGGCTGGTCCAGTACCATATGTTACGGTGTTGAGCTTGTATAATCTCAAGGACCCAGAGAAGTCTCTTCTCCACACTATAAATTGAAACTGCCTATCTGCCTCATTCACCATCGATACATTTTCGACATTTTCTTTACATCGGCGGTCAGGGCGAACCTATGCAGCCGGAAGCGCAGTAACGTTGAGTTCCACTCATCTTGTATTGTCCGCCCAACCATCAAAAAGTCATTTAGAGACTTCTCAGTTGACGATTTACAAGACGCATCGAAAACGACACGTAACTTGGTTGACGTAATTTGGGGTCTTAGAACTCATTGATGTGGGATAACATAATGTGCAGCAGAAGGAAGTTTATCTGTAAGAGATATATGACCTAAAGGTAATCCTCCATAAATTCTAGGTACATTTTCTTCATCTCAGGGTCTCGAGACAGCCTTCATGCAAGCGACAAAAACCGCCGTTTTGCAACTTCAAAAGAGTTGCCCAACTCATTTGGATCCGATTTAAGCTTCAGTCTTACTTCAAACCGACCTGATGGCAAAACTTGAGTCGTCTTCTAGCCGTGTTCTTCTCATAACTTTTGCTCAGGTGACAGAATTTTTTTTAGAGATGGCATTTCTTCCAGTGACCAAAACTTCTGTAGTGTGCTGTCAATAGACACTAAAACCTCTTCACTACAACTGAAACTTTTCACAACTTCTGTAGGGGAAGATGCCTTATATCTACCCGATACAACCCAGCCGAAGTGGGTTTTCTGCAGAGTTGGAAAGTCAAGACCTTGTCTAATTTGTGCAACTGTAGTGTGCATACATACAGAGTACACACTGTACCATCGGCAACAATGTTAGCCAAATCTGCAGGATCAGCACTCTTCAAGTGCAAACGTAATTTGACCACACACGCCATCAGCGAGTGATAAGTCGCGCCAGTTTATTCCCACAGCTTGGCGACTGCAACAAATATATCCATGTATGCACATAACATTCCATTCCCTCTCTCTGGGCACCGCTCTCAGAGATAAACATAAGCTAATACATAAGGCGGTTGCGTCGCTGCCGGCTTGACTGACAGCGCCGACTGCGCCACATAGAGCTGATAAGGCGGTTGCGTCGCTGCCGGCTTGACTGACAGCGCCGACTGCGCAACATAGAGCTGATAAGGCGGTTGCGTCGCTGCCGGCTTGACTGACAGCGCTGACTGCGCAACATAGAGCTAAGCCAAGAAAAGAATATAGGCCGGCAGTCTTCAGACGACGGCAAACACAAAAAGTACCGAATAAATATTTTAATATTTTTAAATAAAACCAGTGCGTTATCATTATTAACTGAAAATTGTGAACCATAAACTTTTCTGTTAACATGGCGACCGTGACATGGATTTATGATAAACAAATAACACTGTTAAAAAGTGATGAAAATAAAAAATAAAAACCAAAAAAAAAAATTTTTACAAATAAAAAACACTATTGCTATGTGTGTTACTACAAGATTTATGAAATGGTACACAAAAAGCTATGAAAACTGAGTTGAAACTATTATGATAAAGAAATATCGAAAAAGCTATAAAGTTGAGAAAACAAAACAAACACACTGATTAAAGGAAAACTGCCTGAAACCCTTCTTTAAAATAGCTTGTGCGATGACCAGCACCGGCACCGCCCGAGTCCAAAGGGCCAGGAATACCTAACAAAAAAATAAATATAAAATAATTCAAATCATCAAAATAAAAAGAAATAGCCTGTGCGAGGGCCAGCACCGGTAACGCCCGAGTCAAAAGGGCCCGGAACATCAAAAAACAAGGGAGAACGCTATAGTCGAGTGCCTCGACTATTAGATACCCGTTACTCAGCTAAACAACTTAATATAAATATGCCTTCTTGTACGTTTTTGCCGCTCGAATTACTCAGACCTCCAATTTGGCTAACTTAAATTGATTTGCATAGTTCTTGGAATATAGTTCGGTATTGACAAATGAAAACCATCGCAATTTCCTTTAATAGAAATCCTTATCGAGAATTAACATTGACTCTGTTGAGCACCTTGGCCAGCTGTTCCAAAGTCATCCGTTAGATGGCGCTACCACGGGCCATGAAAGGCGGAAATGTAGGCGCTAGCCAGGCTTAAGCGTTTAATGGGTTTTTGGGCGTTAGAGTGGGCGTGGCAAACTTTTATTAGGCCAATCGATAGGTATTGACGAAACAAATATATATCAAAAAAATTTTCATAATAGCATCAAAACTGTGGCCACAGCTTGTGGCTTGTGGGCGTTAGAGGGGGCGTGGCACCATTTTGAAACAAACTTGCGCTGCGTAGGAACTCCTAAAATCTACATGCAAAATGCCAATCCTCTAGCTTTTATAGTTTCCGAGATCTCAGCGTTCATACGGACAGACAGACAGACAGACGGACAGACAGACGGACAGACGGACAGACAGGACAGACGGACAGACGGACAGACGGACAGACGGACATGGCTAGATCGACTCGGCTAGTGATCCTGAACAAGAATATATATACTTTATAGGGTCGGAAACGCTTCCTTCTACCTGTTACATACTTTTGCACGAATACAATATACCCTTTTACTCTACGAGTAACGGGTATAATAATAGCCTGTGCGAGGACCAGCACCGGTAAAGCCCGAGTCGAAAGGGCCAGGAACATCCAAAACAATAGTCTGTGCAAGGACCAGCACCGGCACCGCCCGAGTCAAAAAGGCCCAGGACCTTGAGGACAAGACACTAAGAACAATTAGCATATATATATAAATTATAAAATTGTAAGTTTGAGCTGTACAAGAAAACGGCCCAAATTAGAACATTTTTTTGAAAGGCAGGAAAAATAATTTATAACAATAAAAAAAATGGAAAATAATATAATAACATACAACCAATTTTATTTTTAAAATATTTGTGTTATTTTGAGCTTTAAAAAGAAGATGGCCCAAAAGATTATAAATAGGCAGGGAATTTTGTAAAAAAAAAGTAGTAAATATATTAAATAATAAATGCGAATATATGTTTGAAAATTAATATTTTCAAAATAAAAAAAAAATTTGTATAAAAAAAAATAAAAATGTAAAATAAGTCCCAGAATATAAGAATTCCAAAAAATATAAACTTTAACAACATTTTTTTTTAAATTACAATATTAGCATTGTCTTTTATTATTCTTTTAACTCCCCTTGCAAAATTAAAAATTACAATGGGTTGGTTCGGCTCAGACGACACCCAGTCTACGGGAAATAAAGCTAATGTTGTTAATAATGTTCAAATAGTTGATCATACGGATGCTATTAAGTCAATGTGGATACTACTTTTGATCCTGACAATCAGCAGCGTTGCTCAATTCGTGCTCACATTATACGTTAAACATAATAAAATAATTAAAAGACGTTATATAAGCAGATCTAACGACTTGGACAAGGTTTAAATTCATTTATCTTTTTTTTTACCCTATTGGAGAAACACTCATTTCTTTTTGCATCTTTCTATAAAAGACATACATTTAAATATATTGTCTACCTAACAAGGATGGACCGTAAAACGAAAAATAATAAAAGGAAAGGAGGATTAAGAAAAAAGGCATTTAAAAGAATAGCCGCCATTCGAAATGAATTAGCAGCCAGTAATAATCCATCATGGGAACAAGCATGTGAACTTCCCTAAAAAAAATTTGTAAGCACAGAAAACTCAAGAACCCGAACAATGTTACAAAAATATTGAAATCATCGGGGAAACTGTTGACAAAAAATCTCCTCCAAAAGAGAAATTTTTGCCAGTTCTTAAAAAGGAATGCCCGGCAGATTGTCCAGGCCCTTTATTCTCACCATACTGTGAATGCACATGCAAACACACAAAGCCCCAAGCAGACTAAAAAAAAAAAAATAAAATAAAAACAAAAAAAAAAAATTTTTTTTTTTTTAAATTTACAAATTTGTTTTTTATTATGGATACAAACAGCTGTATAGAAAAAACACGAGAAAGGGAACCCATGTTCGATTATAGAGTAAGATCTATCCTCGAAACACTTTGGAACCCCATCTCAGTGTATGAACTAGAAATTGAATATATGGAAAAATTCAATCTGAGTAGTTCCCCATTAATACATTGTAATAATACGCAAAAAGCTGTAGTATTATCAACAATACAAAACTGTAAGGTTTTTTCCGTCATTGACAAAAATGCATTGCTTGGCAATATAATAATATTTAAAATTATTATGAAGTAAAGTCTAATGGATTGGAAAACTATTTCTGATAAATTAAAAGAAATAAGAACAAATTTCGACAAGTCATACAAATGTCTTTCGCAAAACCGAAATGTTCAGGGAACAACCATACAAAAACACGCTAAAGTTCTAGTAGACAGCTTTAATGAAGCACGACTTATAATTTACGAACACAGAGATAAATTATCCAGTAAACACTGGAAAGATATCTCAAAATTATTATCTAAATTTAAAAACAATCTTAAAAATATAAAACAAAAATATAAGTTAGACATTTTGATTCCATCTATCCTTAATACACCATTAACATTTGAGGAGGAATTGAAATCAGAAGAAATAGAAGATAAAGATTCCGATACGGAAGATTTAGTCGAAACAAGCAAAGAAACCGAATTCCCAAAAACCGAGGACATACACAACCTGACTATTCCAGCGGTATTAACGCTGACCGAACTGTCGGATTCCGAAGAAAATATATCATACGAAAATTTGGAAAACAATATAATCAGTATGACGGACGACTCGATTTCCAATAGAGCATACATGAAGAAAATCAGCTCGGCAATTCCAGAGTTCGATGTAAAAAAAATCCACCTGCAAAGATTCTTAACAGCATTGAAATTGGTCAACCTTACCAAGGGACCATACGAAAACATAGCTGTTGAGGTAATCAAATCCAAAATAGTTGGATCAACATTGTACAAAGTACAAAACGAAACAACTATTAATAACATAATCAGTAAACTCCAGGCCACTATAGTGGGCGATTCCTCTGACGTTGTGAGCGAAATTATTAAACATATACCAAAAGGGAAAAACGGCTACGCAGTTTACAACTGAAGTAGACAATCTACGGAAACTATTAGAAGCTTCTTACATTGACGAAGGATTAAGTGCCGAACATGCAGACACGTTCAGCACAAAAGAAGCCATTTCTACAATGATAAAGAATTGTGAAAATGTTAAATTAAAAACCATTCTGGAAGCAGGCACATTCAAAACAATGAATGAAGCTGTTACAAAATATATTCATTGCAGCACGGAAATGACAGGAAATGCAAACAACATATTTTATACAAATAAAAATAATTACTTCCGTGGTAATAACTATAGAGTAAACTATAGAGGAAGAGGCTATGGCCGAGGATATTACCAAAATAATTATAATAACTATAATAATTATGATAATAATTACAATAACCGAGGTCGAGGAAACTATCGGGGTCAAAACCGCGGTAATGGAGGCAACAACACAAACTACACCAATCAAAATGGCAGAAATAATACTGTGAGGAAGCTCCCTTAAGAAGTCAACAATAAAAAACAACACAGTTCACTCTATTACTCTTAATTTAAATATATTCGTAAAAGTAAAACATGAAATTACACAAAAACCACTCACCTTTTTGATAGACACTGGAGCTGACATTTCTCTCATTAAAGAAAATTCCGACAACTTCATTGATACGGACTTCAATAACACTATACAAATATCAGGAATAGGCAAAGGCTCAATAACTACAATAGGACTATCATTTATTGAATTAAGAACAAGCAATTATATAATACTACATAACTTTCATCTAGTTCCCCATAACTTTTCAATACCGGTAGACGGAATAATTGGAATAGACTTCATAAAGAAATTTAATTGTATATTGGACTTCAATCAAGATAATGACCTTTTCATTTTAAGACCTGATAATTTAAAATTTCCAACAAAAATTCCAATCCTTCATAGCATAGAAACTAACGAAATAATTATACCAGCTCGATCCGAAGTAATTAGAAAAATTAATTTAACCGAAAGTAATAAAACCCTACTAATACCAAATCAAGAAATTGAAGATGGTATATTCATAGGAAATACAATTTCAGGTCCCCAAACCACATGCGTCCGAATTTTAAACACTACAAATGAGAACTAAATAGTAAACTTTAAGAACATTAAACACGAATCTATCGACAACTATAATATTGTCAATTTAAATGGCACAAATAGAAACGAAAAAGTTATCAATAAACTAAAACAAAATTTTCCGACTCAATTTAAAAATGTCTTAACAAATCTTTGTTCAAAATATAGTGACATATTCGGTCTTGAAACCGAACCGATATCTACTAACAATTTCTACAAGCAAAAATTAAGAGTAAAAGATGATGAACCCATGTATATAAAAAACTATAGAAGTCCACAATGTCATAAAGGGGAAATAACTAAGGAAGTGCACAAACTTATAAAAAATAAAATAGTAGAGCCCTCAGTATCAGAATATAATAGCCCTCTGTTACTTGTTCCAAAAAAATCATTACCTGACTCAAAGGAGAAAAGATGGCGTTTAGTAATTGATTATCGCCAAATTAATAAAAAACTTTTAGCCAAATTAGACAAATTTCCACTACCTAGAATCGATGACATACTTGATCAATTGGGCCGAGCAAAGTATTTCTCTTGTTTAGATCTTATGTCCGGATTCCACCAAATTGAATTAGAGGAATCGTCGAGAAATATAACTTCATTTTCAACGAGCTATGGCTCTTATCGTTTTACACGATTACCTTATGGCTTAAAAATAGCCCCAAATTCTTTCCAGCGTATGATGACAATTGCATTTTCCGGCTTGGAGCCATCCCAAGCATTCCTCTACATGGACGACCTAATAGTTATAGGATGTTCAGAAAATCACATATTGAAAAACTTAACAAACGTCTTTGAACTTTGCAGAAAAAATAATCTTAAACTACATCCAGAGAAATGCTCATTTTTCATGCATGAAGTGACCTTTCTTGGTCACAAATGTACAGATTAAGGTATAATGCCAGATGACAAAAAATATGAGGTCATTGAAAAATACCCAGTCCCCACGGACGCTGATAGCGCCCGCAGATTTGTTGCATTTTGCAATTATTATCGTCGATTCATTAAAATTTTTGCAGATTATTCCCGTCACATAACTAAATTATGCAAAAAAGGTGTTAGATTCGAATGGACACCAGAGTGTCAAAGTGCTTTTGATTACTTAAAGAAAAAATTAATGAGTCCAACACTACTTCAATACCCCGATTTTTCTAAAGAATTTTGCATAATCACGGACGCAAGTAAGCAAGCTTGCGGAGCAGTACTTACACAAGAACATAATGGCATACAGCTTCCTGTATCTTATGCATCGAGATCATTTACTAAAGGAGAATCCAATAAAAGCACAACGGAACAAGAACTACTAGCAATACATTGGGCAATTAACCATTTTAGACCTTACGTTTATGGGCGACATTTCCTAGTTAAAACAGACCATAGACCATTAACATTCCTCTTTTCTATGGTTAATCCAAACTCTAAATTAACAAGAATAAGACTAGATTTGGAAGAATACGAATTTACAGTTGAGTATCTTAAGGGAAAGGACAATTACGTTGCTGATGCGTTATCTAGAATAACCATCAAAGAACTAAAAAACGTACAAAAGCAAATTCTAAAAGTCACTACAAGAAATCAGTACAGACAGAATAAACCCTGCGCAGGGAAAAATCAAGCACAGCTGCCTAGGCAGTATGTTGATAAAGCTTCTATGCCCAAAATATACGACGTCCTTAACAACGACGAAGTAAAGAAAGTAGTGACCTTGCATTTAAATAATTTCAAATGCTATTTTAAGCATGGTAAAAAAGTTATTGCAAGAATGAATGTTAGCGATCTATATACCAATGGTACATTTGATTTAGGTCAATTTTTCCAAAGGCTTGAAAAAGAAGCTAGATGTTAGATGGTGCCATGAAAGGCGGAAATGTAGGCGCTAGCCAGGCTTAAGCGTTTAATGGGTTTTTGGGCGTTAGAGTGGGCGTGGCAAACTTTTATTAGACTAATCGATAGGTATTGACGAAACAAATACATATCAATTAAAATTTTCATAATAGCATCAAAACTGTGGCCACAGTTTGTGGCTTGTGGGCGTCAGAGGGGGCGTGGCACTCCGTAGGAACTCCTAAAATCTACATGCAAAATTCCAATCTTCTAGCTTTTATAGTTTCCGAGATCTCAGCGTTCATACGGACAGACAGACGGACAGACAGACGGACAGACGGACAGACGGACATGGCTAGATCGACTCGGCTAGTGATCCTGAACAAGAATATATATACTTTATAGGGTCGGAAACGCTTCCTTCTACCTGTTACATACTTTTGCACGAATACAATATACCCTTTTACTCTACGAGTAACGGGTATAACAACTAAAGTGGCACTGTGTGAAAAAATCTTTGAAAATATTTCAGTTGATTCGTTTAAAAAAATGGGCAATAAAATATTAAAAAAATTAAGAGTAGCGCTACTCAAACCAGTGACCATAATAAAAGATAAGAAAGAAAAAGAAGCTATACTGTCTGAAAACCATGACGATCCACTACAAGGCGGCCATACCGGAATAGCCAAAACCTTGTCAAAAATAAGACAACATTGGAAAAACATGTCTAGGGACATAACGAACTACGTAAAGACATGTCCAAAATGCCAGAAATCCAAAATAACTAAACACACAAAAACACCATTAACTTTAACAGAGACTCCAACTATGGCATTTGACAGAGTAATTGTTGATACGATAGGTCCATTACCAAAATCGGATCAGGGCAATGAATACGCGGTAACTTTGATATGCGACTTAACGAAATTATTTAATTGCCATTGTGAGGGATTCCTGTAATAAGGAAAACAACCTTCACGTTTGAGTTCTGTATAAAATCTGACTTTATTTTTCTTCGCTTACGTAACTAACATGAAATTCCCATAATATCCTTAAATATGGTCTACACAGAGACCACATCTATAAGCCTGAGCGGGAGCCTTATCAACGGTCTACCGCAAGGCGACCTTTTGTGCAGTGTGAGAACTATATTTATGGTCAGGCTCATGTGGCCTGTACTTAAGATTACAATTGTTCGGCACTGCACCCTTGTAGGTTTTAAGTTACAGATCGTTATTTACGGCTCAAGATAGATATTCATATTGACAGAACCAGAGCTCGTAAAATCTTATATTTGTGATAATTAGTGTTCTCCTTGAACAGCCATACCAATACCAAACAAAAGCGCAAAATCAGTAGCTAAAGCTATTTTTGAAAATTGTATTCTAAAGTACGGTCCAATGAAGACGTTCATATCGGACATGGGAACTGAATATAAAAATTCAATTATTGAAGATTTATGTAAATACCTTGGTATAAAAAACATAACATCTACAGCGCACCACCACCAGACATTAGGAACAAAAGAACGTAGTCACCGAACACTTAACGAATACATTCGATCCTATATATCCGTTGATAAAACAGATTGGGACATATGGCTACAATACTTCGTCTATTGTTTCAATACAACACCTTCTATGACACACAACTATTGCCCCTATTAATTAGTTTTTAGCAAACATCCAAATTTAAGTACATCTTTTAATTCAACAGATAGAATAGACCCTTTATATAACATAGATAACTATACTAAGGAAGCAAAATTTAGACTAGAAAATGCTTACAAAAGAGCAAGAATTATGCTAGATAAAAATAAACAAAAAGAAAAATCTAATTACCACAAAAACACTATTGATTATAAGTTAGAGATAGGAGACCAGGTTTTATTAAGAAATGAAACCGGTCATAAATTAGATAACAAATATTTAGGCCCTTACAAAGTGGTAGAAATAAAAGAAAATGAAAACATAGTAGTAATGAGCGATAAAAATAAAAAACAAGTTGTTCATAAGGATAGGCTTAAAATTTTTCACGTATAAATACTTTGTTATCTCGTATGGCCTGATCAACCATACGGGTACACAAAAAAAAAGAAGAAGAAGAAGGAACATTACAACAACATTTTCCAATTATATTTCCAATTTATATTTAGTAATTTTACTTTTAACTACAATTTTATAATTTTATCATATTTTATTACATTTTTATTGACATTTTATATTCTTATATTTTCAAATAACCACTTTTTGCTACTTAGTATGACCATTGTAGTCTCATACATAAATACAAATATATATTCGCATTAAACAAAAAAAAAATATCAAGTCAAAACATAAAAAAAAAACAAATAAAAAGAAAAAAACAAAAATATAATTTTTTTTAAGACTTCGTTTTAATTAAGAAAAATATATATTATGATAAAATAACTTCATATATTACGTTATTTTTTAAAAGGAGGGAGATGTAGTGTGCATACATACAGAGTACACACTGTACCATCGGCAACAATGTTAGCCAAATCTGCAGGATCAGCACTCTTCAAGTGCAAACGTAATTTGACCACACACGCCATCAGCGAGTGATAAGTCGCGCCAGTTTATTCCCACAGCTTGGCGACTGCAACAAATATATCCATGTATGCACATAACATTCCATTCCCTCTCTCTGGGCACCGCTCTCAGAGATAAACATAAGCTAATACATAAGGCGGTTGCGTCGCTGCCGGCTTGACTGACAGCGCCGACTGCGCAACATAGAGCTGATAAGGCGGTTGCGTCGCTGCCGGCTTGACTGACAGCGCCGACTGCGCAACATAGAGCTAAGCCAAGAAAAGAATATAGGCCGGCAGTCTGCAGACGACGGCAAACACAAAAAGTACCGAATAAATATTTTAATATTTTTAAATAAAACAAGAGAGAACGCTATAGTCGGGTGCCCTGACTATCAGATACCCGTTACTCAGGTAAAAGGAGTGCGAGGGAGATGGAGATAGAAACTTTGATCACGCGTAACTTTTTAACGAATGGTTCGATTTGAAAAATTTCTTCTACATTTCGATAGGTATTGATAAACACAATAAAACTGCATTTTTACTTTTCCGAAATATTTAAATTTTTAAAATCGTATACAAGCGATTGTGGGCGTTAAAGGGGGCGTGGCACCTTTTTGAAACAAACTTGCGCTGCGTAGGAACTCCTAGAATCTGCATGCAAAATGCCAATCCTCTAGCTTTTATAGTTTCCGAGATCTCAGCGTTCATACGGACAGACAGACAGACAGACGGACAGACAGACGGACAGACGGACAGACGGACAGACGGACATGGCTATATCGACTCGGCTAGTGACCCTGATCAAGAATATATATACTTTATAGGGTCGGAAACGCTTCCTTCTACCTGTTACATACTTTTGCACGAATACAATATACCCTTTTACTCTACGAGTAACGGGTATAACCAGTGCGTTATCATTATTAACTGAAAATTGTGAACCATAAACTTTTCTCTTAACACAACAGCTAATAATTCGAAAAATGATTCTGCTCCTATTAACGTATATATTCTTTGTGGCTTGTAGAAATAGGGGTCTGCTAGTGGTAGGTTCTTTGGAATTTTCCAGTCATTGATATTTCAAAATCCAAAAATCGAAAGAGAACTCACTACCATTTATACGCGACTTCACCATTGTGTGTACCTTTTACTTAACTTGAGAATTGGACTCGCCAATACCAAGTAAGTTTATACACGACTCCTCTTTACGGATCTGTAAACGGTGAGCAAGGTCCTCTGTTATAAAATTCATTTGGGACCCAGAGTCAAGAAGTGCTCGGGCCCAAATATATTTACCGTTTTTAGTTCTTACACTTACGATCGACGTGGCTAAAATCACTCTGCCCAATGATGTCGCATGCATAACATGTGACGTGAAAGGTTGATCATGATTTAAAGAGGGAGAAAGAATCTCTTGGGGTGGTGGCAACGCTAAACTATTTTCGGACAATGTATATCTATGCAGTAAAACGTGATGCGAGCGGCCACAAACTCGACATTTATTAAATTTGCATTTCGAAACAGTGTGACCCTTTCGCATACAATTGATGCATAAGGAAGCAGATTTCACAAAGTCGAACCTTTGCATTACCGAAAGGCGACCAAACGGACCACAGTTCGCTAGGGTATGGTCTCCTGCACTGCCATAGCTACAACTTTGCTGGGATTTTCTGTTGGACGAAGAACAGGTAATCCTCCATAAATCGGCGGCTTAACATTTTTTCAATATCGGACCAAAGCGGTAACCTTTCATAAACTAATTGTTCTTCCCATTTTTGTTTGGTTACTGGGTCTTCTCTGTTCAAAACCAGATAGGTCTACATTGCATTTGAAATCCTGGTGTCGTCTCTAATCGATAACGAAGAACGGTATATAGATGATACGGTGTCGATAATATTTATTAAAGACGACGCTGACTGTTGCGTTATTTTCGGAAGACTAAGCAATGTTGAAATATTAGTCATGAAAATTGAACATTCGTTACATACACTTTTTCAGGCTGATCATAGCCTTTTCATAATTGCTCTCGGTGACTTGGTAGGCCTTTATAGTATCCAAAGCTTCACCAGAAAGGCAAGAAATTGAGTGATTGATTTTTTCAAAAACGGGAATGCTGTCGTCTTGGTGAACAAGAGTTTCGAAAAGTCTAATGAAATTCTTAAACTCCGAATATTTGCCGCTGAATTTCGGCAATGCCAAATTCGGAAGTCGAGCTCGAGTTGGGGCTACAGAAAACTGATCCAATTATTTTGGTTAAGCTTGCCGTCTCCAAGGCTGAGATAAGCGAAATTATTTTTGCCTTGGTTATTATTGAGAGCTCTTCCAACTCTTCTCCGAACTCATCGCCATCATCTAAATCTTCGATCTGTTCTTGTATTTGAGTTACCTTAATAATTGAAGCATTTAAAATCTCTAGCCGACAATTTAGTTCAACTTCTTGAATCGGAATCTGGCCGGATTCTATTCGATTATTTAATCGGCGGATGCTCATCATTGGTTTTTTGAGCTTATTTTAAGATCCGCAAGAAATTCAAGAGATTTTGGCTTATCTGGACTCATGTTTACTTTATTTTTAAATATAAACCACGAAAATAAATAAATATATATATAGAAATTAATTATTTATCCAAGAATAATAAATTAATGAAATAAATAAATCTAAAATTTTTGAAACAAAAACCTAGAGAAAAATAACAATTTAATTTAATTATTAAATTTGTTCGAAAAAATTATTTTAATAATTATCCACAATGAAAACGACGAAAAAAAATATTAAATTAAATATCGAGCCACGAGGTATCAAAATTAATAGTGGTTGCAAATGACGGCAAAAATCAGTATACCCGTCCGAATGCTGGGTAGCGCGTCACTTTGATCTTCAGCTCGCCAAACCAAAAGTCCAACAACAATTACAACGTTGCTAACGGCGGACAAGCGAAAGCGAAAAAGAAAACGAAAAAGTTCACCGCTGCAGCTGCTTGTATATGAAGGCTTATGTATTGGTTATGTATAGCGGCTGGGATGATTTTACCAACTATTAATTTTCGAGTTTCAATAAATAAATTGGGGCGACAGTGATTGCAATAATATAACACAATTAAATGTTGCGTCCAATGGCGGTTCAAATAGGTGTATGTGTATATAATAAATTTTAATACAATTTTTATTTTATTTATTATAAATAAATGCATGCACAACTAGCTCTACTATATCGATACGTCTGTGCCAAGAATTTGTGAAGGTTTGTCGTTGTCGGGTGGCTCAGGGATGGCCAGGGTTCGTCAGAAGAATTTGTTTGTGTCAGGCGTGGTTGCTGGAAGAGAGTTCCGACCCAGCCCAGAGTAGAAGTCGTGGAGAATTACTTAGTAATTGATTATAACTAGATTTTATTTCAGTAAGAATATTGACATTTGATTAATAGCTAACGAGTTCTCCGGATTGGTGGGGCGCCGCCCTTGCGGCCTTCGCTTCCTTCGTGTACTTCGAGTACCTGGTACCGGGAGCCGTCCAGCTGCTCGAGAGGAACAGCACGGGATCTCGGCGGTGGGAGAATAGTCCCCGGAGTGGGTTGCCACGTAGTGAGCCTGAAATGAGAATGGGGTGCTTGGGAACCCTGAAGTCAGCAACAAGCAAGAGAGAGTTTTCTTACTTGGAGACCCTGAAGTCAGCCACAAGAGGGAGAGAAGATGTTGCTTGGGGACCCTGAAGTCAGCCACAAGAGAGAGAAAATTTGTTGCTTGAGGACCCTGAAGTCAGCCACAAGAGAGAGAGAATTTGTTGCTTGGGGACCCTGAGGTCAGCCACAAGAGAGAGAGAGAGTTGCTAGGGGACCCTGAAGTCAGCCACAAGAGAGAGAGAGAGTTGCTTGGGGACCCTGAAGTTAGCCACAAGAGAGAGAGAAAGTTGATTGGGGACCCTAGAGTCAGACACAAAAGAGAGGGAATTCGGCCGGTGAACCGTGCCGTAAGGAGGTGTGATCCTGAAATCAGACGTCTCCCGGGATACCTTCTGACCGGCAAGCCGAGAAGGTTAAGGGGAGGAGGAAGTACTACGGGAACTGACTACAATGTATAAGCGGACTTGGATCGAATGATCTAGTCCACCAAAAGATGACTTTGCTGCTTACCACCACTAAGGAGTTGCCTTTGTACCCTTAGACGGTTGGCTGCTAAGTGCCTTTCTATGGCCTGTGGTCCGTCTTATATAGGGCTCGGCGAGATCAAGTGTGCCCGCCGCCTGTGTGGGATTTGCCGGTTCAAGTGTGGAGATCTCTTTCGGTCTAGTGTGCCCCTACGCGCGCAATCGTTGGCGCGCGAGTTAACTTAAGTAGGTTCTTTCAATAAATGTCCCGGGGTATAACCCGACCAAATAAAATGTTTGTAGTTGATTGTTTCGAGTTGGAAATCAGAATGAATTCTTTATTTTATAATTCTTTGTTCAAAGCTTAGTGTTTACGTACAATGTGCTGACCTAGCGGAATGGATTTGTAATTGGACCGGATGCATATATGGGGCTTGGGCTCAGCAGTGGTCGCGAAGTGTTTGTTTTCTAGCTGCTTGTCAACCGTAGGGGTTTAGGTGGGGGACCGCCGAGGGAAAGTGCTGAGGCGGTAACTCCTCCCCCTCAGACTGAACTACCGACCATATTGGAGCGATGGTTGGTGTGAAAGTGACAGGTGGAGTAATGGTTGGTGCGAAACGAGCAGGTGGGGCGACTGGTGTGAAAATGGTCGTTCGCTTGGAAAACCAAGCCACGGCCAATACTATTATCAGTATCACAGACAACATGGTGTATATCGTTGTCGTGTGTATTGTTGCTCCCGTTTGTATCCTATTGATCTGTAATTTCGTTTCCAAATCTTCCATTTTCAGCTCATGGATTCCCAATTCTTGAGTTGTTGTTTCTTCTTTACTGTTTACTACATATTCTGGTGCAATTATGAATTCTGTTTTATTCATTGGTAAGGGTACCATTCTCTGTAAGTAGTACTCTCCTTTTTTAAACATTGGTAATCTTATCGAGAAAATTATATCTGTGTTATTCATAATTGTTCTTAGCTCCAAAAACTCATACATATGCTCCTCTGATACGATCTGTATTCCTTGCTCCTCTAACTCTTTTATGCATTTAGCTGTTTCTTGTTTATCATAAATGAATTTTGAGATTAGCCCAATCTTTGTTAATAATAAACTTTCGGCTAATTCATTCAAATTTAGCCCTAGCATATCTATTGTTATCGCAATTCTATCGATATATTCTATCCCATAAATCCTCTTGTCTTCCTCTAAGAACGTCTTGCTGATTCCATTTTTGTAATTATTAATAAATGTCGTTACTCGACTTTGCTCATCGTTTATATATTTCATCAAGTTCTTAAACATTATCGTGATTTTAGCTCCTGTCCTCTCTTGTGAATTCAAATTCTCCTTCAATCTCCTTTCCTCTTCTTGCATTTTTCTTATCTCTTCTTCTAACCTTTCTGCGTCTTCCGCGTCTAAGTTCCCTGTTATGGATTTAACTACAGATTCTAATCCATTGATTATTCCCCTTGCTTTCCTCCTCCTGGGGCTTATTGCCTCTAATCTGTTCTTGATCATCTGTAATTTGTTTTGCAAAACCTTAACAAGGTGTTCGTTCCAACTGTTCTATTGCCTCTTGATATTCTTGTAATTTTACTATATGTACTAATATATTATGAGTTTGAATTATCTTTGCAGCGCCTAGATTTATTTGAGGAGTTAATTTATCCCTCCTGTTTTCTTTCCTAAATATAATGTCTCCTGGTTGTACTGTGTCCGGGCTTTACCTGTCAACGTTCTTTTGTTGCTGAACCTTTTCTTTAATTCTTGGATAAAGCTCTGCTTGAAACGCATTAATCTTCTGTAAATAATCGTGTTCGTTGTTAAAAGACACATTATTTAGGAAGCTATGCGTTCTCCCTGTGAATAACTCCTGCGGTGATAGTTTCGTCGCTGAATGAAGGGCATTATTATAAGTTATAAATGCCTCATCCAGGACTTCCTCATGCTTGACTTCAAGTTTCTTTTTCCTTTTTGTCTCATTTATTAATCTATATATTTCTGTGATCGTCGAGTGCAGTCTCTCGACTGTAGAATTACTCGATGATTGCTGAAAGGATGTAGTGTGTAGCTCTAATTCGTACTGCCTACAAAAGTCCTTGAACAAGTTAGAAGAGAATTCTACTTCTTGGTCACAGACTATCTTTTTAGGCACCCCGAATAAGGCCATGAAACTTTTTACTGCCTTAACGATATTTACGCTTTCTTTTGCTGGGATTGTTAGTCCCCAAGCGTATCTAGAGAACTTGTCAATTATGGTTAGTACACTTTTCTTGTTTACGAAATACAAGTCAATGTGCACTATTTCCATAGGTCTCTCTGCTGTCTCTGTAAGGCTGTATTTGATCTTGTTTGGTTTCCTATCGTACTTCTGTATCTGACAACTGTCACAATTATTAATTGTTTGGGTAATTGCCTGTTTCATGTGTTCGAAAATCACCCTCCTTTTCAGGTGTGCTAATGTTTCATATATTCCCCTATGATTCGACCTTTCATGGTAGTCTTTGATGACCTGTTCCTGTTCACTCTTTTCCGTTATATCCGGCAACAAAACCGTACATCTTATTGCCCTATATAACTTACTATAAGCGAAATACTTGCAAAATCCCTCTTGGATTGTTATCACCAAGTTGTCTGGAATCAGGAGTGCTACCGTTCTTTTAGGTTTCAAGATTTCTTTTAACTTCCGGCCAACTGTTTCCTCATCAAAATTGTTATCTGTCCAAATTATTCTCAACTTATTCCTGAACGGAATTTGTTTCTGCATTCCCGCTACTCTACCTTCCTGTATGACCACTGTGAGGAACCGTAAAACGGCCCTCACAATTTATTTTGTACCCATGTAAGATTTTGTAGCCATGTAGGATTTTGTAGCCATGTAGGATTTTTGTAGCCATGTAGGAATATTTTTAGCTTAGCTTTTTAATAGCCAACGCACGCAACACGCTCTCGCTCTCTTCTTCACACACTTCGAACATCAGCGGCAGCACACATTTGAGCCATCAAACGCCTGAGCGCAACCAACACGCTCTCGCTCTCTTCTTCACACACTTCGAACATCAGCGGCTGCACACATTTGAGCCATCGAACGCCTGAGCGCGACCAACACGCTCTCGCTCTCTTTTTCACACACTTCAAACATCAGCGGCTGCACACATTTGAACCATCGAACGCCTGAGCGCGACCCACACGCTCTCTCCCGCTTCGAACAGTTTGAACACCTGCACAAAGCCAACACACAAATAAGCTTTTTGTCGCACGAACCAAA
The DNA here is from genome assembly GCA_018153365.1 of Drosophila fuyamai. NCBI lineage: Eukaryota > Metazoa > Arthropoda > Insecta > Diptera > Drosophilidae > Drosophila > Drosophila fuyamai. The sequence continues at coordinate 1,226,084 of JAECXW010000447.1, read as the reverse complement.
TTGCAACCAACCCGACCGATGTTTTCGACCAGGGGAAAATAATTTCGCACGATCGAACCAAATTGCATCCAACCCGACCGATGTTTTCGAGCAAGGGGAACATAATTTCGCACGATCGAACCAAATTGACACCAACCCGACCGATGTTTTCGAGCAAGGGGAACATAATTTCGCACGATCGAACCAAATTGCAACCAACCCGACCGATGTTTTCGAGCAAAGGGAAATAATTCTGTCTGCAAACTGCCGAAGCGCAAGCGCAGCGGCAGCGACGCCGACGCAATGCATGGGGAACGTGCGTCAATATCAAAGAGGGGAAAGGCAAATACTCTTGAGGCTTCGCGCGTGCGAGATTAAAATCGTGAGACTTGACAAAACCCGGCAAATCGCCCCGCCGTGAAAATTGACAAGTGCGTGAAACGTGTGACAGAATGTCAACCGAGAGTGGCGATGTGGATGGAGTGCGCGACGCTATTCCCGGTGCGGAGGCATGGGAAATCAACTGGCTGGATTTGCTGTGGACGGAAACGTAAGCGTCTACTATATATATTTTTCCGAATATATTTTGTTTTGTGGACGGAAACGTAAGCGTCTACTATATATATTTTTCCGAATATATTTTGTTTTGAAAAACAACGACTGGACTGGAGTGGCGTGACAAGGGGCTTTGTACACCCCTTGCACAAAACTTAAATAAAGAAAACCAAGTATTTAAAATCCAAAAGCTATTTGCCTGAACGTGTTTTGTGTGTGAGTGAACGTAGGAGGGGAATGGGAACGATTTTCTCTTGCCTCCATCTAGGAAAACCCCCCTTCTCTGCCGATCGTGGTCGGACCGGGTGGTGGCCAAGGATTACGACGGAGTCTTGCACTCGCTTGTCGGATCCGAGGCTGTTGCCGTTCCCGGAGCGCGTAGTGGCCGTGGATTACGACGGAGCTAGGCTCGTTTGTCGGGTCCAGGGTCAGTGCGGGTTCCGGAACGTGCGGCTGAGAGAGATCACGACGGAGTCTTGTACTCGATTGTCGGATCTAACTCCGCTGCAGGTTTCGGCCCATGGTCGGCATCTCTGGGTGACAGTGCCCACAAACCCCTCTTCCTTTTCTTTCTGTTGCTGTTTTTGTTGATCGTTGCCGGACCGCGTGGTGGCCAAGGATTACGACGGAGCTAGCCTCGTTTGTCGAATCCAAAGATCATTGCGGGTTCCGAGGCGCGTGGCGGGTAGGGATTACGACGGAGCTCTGCTCGATTGTCGGATTCAAACCCGCTGTGAGTTCCGGCCACGGAGTCTGAATAGGGTCATTTTATCTCGCCCCTCCCTTGAGTCCTTGAACTGAAATAAATTATTGTAAGTGACCCTGGGAGCCCTGAGCACAATATCCCAGCCAAAGAATTTCCTTACATCGCCCGAACAGGGACTTCAAGGATACGGGAAATTTTTTTTTACGACGGAGTCTTGCACTCATTTGTCGGATCCGAAGCCATTGCCGGCCCCGGAGCACGTAGCGGCCGTGGATTACGACGGAGCTTAGCTCGTTTGTCGGGTCGCGGAGCACGCTGGAAATTTTTTTTTCTGGGGAAACGGGAAGCGGGAAGGGAAAATATAAATATGTGTGGTTGGAAAAAAAAATTTTTTTTCCTCTCTCGCTTCCCACGTTGTCCCGAACGCGGTGGACACGTGGCCGACGACTATAAGAGAAGCACACCGGGCTACCAGAAGGCAGTCAAGCTCCGGCCCTCAAGCGGGGAACATCGTCGCGAACAACCGAGTCCTGCGAACATTCGGCATCCTAGCCCGAATCCTATCATCGCGCAACCAAAGGACCCCCGAGTCCTGCGAACATTCGGCATCCTAGCCCGAATCCTAGCATCGCGCAACCAAAGGACCCCCGAGTCCTGCGGACATTCGGCATCCTAGCCCGAGTCCTAGCATCTCGCAACCAAAGAACCCCGAGTCCTGTGAACATTCGGCATCCTAGCCCGAATCCTAGCACCGTGCACAAGAAGGACCACCGAGTCCTGTGAAAATTGTGCCCAAAAAAGGACCCCCGAGTCCTATCAATATTCCGTACCCTCGCAACGAAATTTTTCCGCGTACATAATCAAACGGTACGATTTTTAAATTTTTCCCCCCTCCGCTTTCTGTCGCTCGGAAACCATGGGCGTAAGATGGATATCGTAAAGCCGCAAGGAGGAACTCCAACTCCTTTTAGCCGAGTTCGGGTTACCCCAAGGGGGAACCCTCGTCGAACTGCGCAGTCGGCTAGCGACTGTCCTCACCCGGGAGGACCTAGAGCCGGAACTCCTGGACCGAGCCATGGAATTGGCTAGTACGTTCCCAGAGGGAGCCACACCTAGGGACAAATCCCCGATCCCTCTGGGAGGACAAGAAACCCGGGAACATCAGCTAAGCATAGCTGTCGTCGACACCGGGAGCACCCCCCTAAAACTGGAAGTACCACCAGGCATCCGACCGACAAGGAACACAAACGCGGACCCACCTGCATGCGAGGAAATATCCTCCGCCACCTTGGCAGAAAAACTGCGGATCTGGGGCATTTTATTCGACGGACAGTCTGACCCGCTCACATTTGTCGAACGCCTGGAAGTACAAGCCGAAGCATACCGACTCAGGACCGCAGCGGAAATTTGGTACCGCACATTCTAAATGCAGGACGTGTCGTGGGAAATTTTCAGGAAAGAATTTCTCGAATTCTTCCTCCCACCACAATACTTCCAACGATTGAAATACACGATCCGGACAAGATACCAGCAACCGGGCGAGAGCTGCAAGGAATATGTAGTGGAGCTCCGACTCCTGATGCAGCGGGCCAAATTTACTCCGGCACAGGAACTGGAGCGACTCTACCAGAACCTTCGACCGGAATACCAGTTATTTGTGAGGCGACAAGACTTTGAGGATCTGGCCACTCTGATCCAACGGGCCACGCCCTATGAGAACACTCGCGACCGCGATCGATCACTGCATACAAACTTTCTAGCAGCTATGCCACACCGACAACCCCGACGATTCACCCCCTGGAACTTCCAGGCACCCCAGCGACAAATCGAATGGTGGCACAGGTACCCGAACACCGCATCGATGTCCGGAACGCTTGTTCCCGCTGCGGGGAGACAGGACACTTCCGCCAAGAGTGCCCCAATCCCCAGGTCCTGTTCTGCTGGCAGTGTGGAAGAAGGGGAGTGCGGACCAACGAATGATGTCGGGCCCGAAACCCGGGAAACGGACCGAGTCCTCGCCCATCCGGGGAACCAGCGAGGACCACACACCAAAGACCCCAGAACTAACCCCACCTTTACGGTTTGAAGGGGGGCGCATCTTGGCGACGGTCAGCATCGAGGGGAAGATATTTCACGCAACCCTGGACACTGGGGAATACAAGTCAACGAGCCTACCGTAACCCCACGACGATCACCGGCACTTCTATAAGTGGAGACCCCCACCGTAACACCGCGACCCCGACTCACGCCGTCACCAGGGAATAACTCTTGTTATTTAAAACCTTTGGCCGACGCCGCCGCAGCACGGAAAAACAACCCCTTCCGAAAGTCACCAATGACTACCCACCCACCGGGACAAACCCAAGAGGTAACAGCCAGCCTAGCAACGGTCATCACTGAAGGAACCGAGGAATCCCGGATCCAAGCCTTTCTCGAAGCGGAACTCGCTCCATTCGAGCATATGACCGGTACCTCTCACATAGCCGAACATAGGATTGTCATGAAGGACGAAAAGCCCATCAAGCAGAGGTACTTTCCAAAGAACCCTGCCATGCAGAAAATCATTAACGAACAGGTTGATGAACTGCTTCGCGACGGACGCATCGAGCCTTCCCGGAGTCCTCACAGCGCACCCATCGTCCTCGTCGGCAAGATGACATGAGATGTGCGCATGTGCGTGGACTACCATCAGCTCAACGCGCACTCGGTGCCCGACGCCTATCCATTACTGCGGATAGGACACATCTTGGAACGACTTCGCAACGCTAAGTTTATCGCGACGATGGATCTAAAAAGCGGTTACTGGCAGATCCCGGTGGCCCCAGACAGCCGTGCCTGTACCGCATTTAGCGTGCCGGGCCGCGGGCTCTTCCAGTGGAAAGTAATGCCATTCGGCTTGCACTCGGCTCCGGCTACATTTCAGCGGGCACTGGACAGCGCCTATCTAGATGACATCATCGTCATCGGGACCTCGTTGGACGAACACTTCACCAAGAGAAGTGAGAACTTCGCCACAATCGTCCAACTAATGTCCGCCCTGCTCAAGAAGGGAAAGAAATGGACCTGGAGCGACCCTCAACAACAGGCATTCGAGGAGTTGAAAAGAAAACTCACCGAGGCACCAGTACTGGCCTGCCCGGACTTCAACATCAAATTCCAACTACAAACCGACGCAAGCGACTTCGGCCTTGAAGCCGTCTTAACCCAGCAAGTCGATGGAACCGAACGAGTCATCGCCTATACCAGCAGGAGGTTGCTTGCAGCAGAGGAAAATTACTCGGCTACGGAAAAAGAGTGCCTTGCTATAGTGTGGGCGATCAGGAAAATGAGGTGCTACCTCGAAGGATACCGATTTGACGTTATAACAGACCACCTCGACCTGAAGTGGTTGAACTCAATCGATAACCCGACAGGCCGAATCGCACGATGCGCCCTTGAACTCCAACAATTCCAGTTTGACATCTCATACCGACGGGGAAAACAGAACGTCGCCGCGGACGCCCTGTCCAGGCAACCACTAGCAACGCTCCAGCAGGTGAATGAGACTGACGAACCGTGCAAGTGGATCACCGCGAAGATCAAGCAAATCGAAGCCAATCCGGAGAAATTTCCTGACTACATCCAAGAAAACGGGGAGCTCTACCGACACCTCGACAACGCGTTTAGGACGGAAGACCGTGGAGCATGGAGACTTTGCGTACCCAACAGCCATCAGCGTCGGGTTCTGGATGAATGTCATGACCACCCCACTGCCGGACACCTAGGGATCAGGAAAACGACCACTCGAGTCTGCCAACAATATTATTGGCCGGGTTTGTTTCGAGACATCGCTCGTTACGTCCGACAATGCCCAGCCTGTCAGCAATTTAAGGTGAGTCAACGCAAACAAGCGGGGAAGATGCTAACCAGGAAATCGGAGGGACCATTCTCAACCCTGTGCACGGATTTCATAGGGCATCTGCCCAGGTCCCGCAAAGGACACACGATGTTACTGGTGTTTTTGGACCATTTCACCAAATGGGTGGATTTAATACACCAGGGGCCAGCGAAGCGCCCAGAGACCCCCAGAGTAAGGCAAAGCATCTCAAGGACATTTTTCAAACAGCCAAGGAAAACATGGAGAGAGCAGCCCAGGAACAAAGTCGCTATTACAACTTGCGCCGACGGGATGGAGACCGACCATTGGGATGTGGGATTGAATCCGAACTCACCACCTGTCCAACGCCGCGGAGGCGTTCAATGCAAAGCTAGCTCCAAAGTTCGAAGGTCCCTATAAGATCATACAATTTCTGTCACCAAACATCGCCAGAGTCCAACTCCAAGGAACACGCAAGCGTCGCAACGCAAATCTAGCCGATTTGAAACCCTTTCATGGGGACCGCCGAGGACCCAGAAGAGGACGCCGAAGAGATCCACGAATCCACTCTAGATATTCACCAAACCCGAGACACCTGTGCGCCACTGCCGGGTGATCAAGGAAGGGCAAACTAAAATCTGCCGCGGGCCCCTTGCTACGACAAGGAGATTCAATGGACAGTGGGGATTTCTAACTCCTTAGGGTAAACCACGCCAAATTAGCCACGCCTAATTATCAACATAGTCACCGACACACGACGACACACGACTAGAACTTCCATAACATCACTGACTCTCCACGCTAACACATTCTTCTCTCCTATCTAGCGCCGAGAGAGGGTACTTCACCCCGTCCAGCCGTGGGTCTTCACCCACCGAGACCCCTTGACACCGCCCATGAGCCCCAGGCCTTGGAAGTTGCCACTGTCCTGGCCCGAGTCAGCCAGTACGCTGCTCAACACGCCCGTTGACTCGTTGGCACTCAGCAGCCATAGTGACCGCCAGGGATCTGCACCTCCAGTAGACGACGTCCCGAATTGCACTGTGGTGCTCCGTGTCCCGACTGGCCACCATCCACGTCCTGGAACCCCCGAGCGAGGAGGTCCAAACGGTCGCGTGGGCCGCTAGCAGCTGGGTGGACGTAGCTGGCCTAGGTCCACATCCAGGGGATGACACCTCAAGTTGCAGCCAGGCGGACTCAACCCTGCTCACCGCGACCCGACTGGCACAGCTGCAAGCCCTGGAGCCCGGGGACGAGGCCACTCAGCCGGCCATACGTGCTGTCAGCCGCTGGATCGACGTGGTAGGACTGCCCTCCTTCGGACCTTCCATGTTGGAAGAGAGCCTCCGCCAAATACGGGTCGTAGCCACCGGTTCGGTTGGCGGTTCCGAGCTCGTCCACGGAAGCTCGTCCGAGTCGGCGAACACCTCCGAGACATCGTCTGAGCCGGAGAGACTGTTCGAGCACGCAGTTCTCCCTCCAGTGGCCATGCGCCTAGCTGCAGCCAACGCAGCATGGGACCAGATCCCCGTTGCGGACGATAGCTCGAGCGAGGACTCCAACCCGGACTCTGCGCTGTCAACGGAACAGAGCTCCCGCAGCAGCCAACCGGTAATCGGCTTCGACCAGGACAGCTCTAGCAGGTCCGACAACAGCAGCATCCAAGGCGAGGACGATCCACGCGGGGAAACACACAGCCCTCAAATGGCGGCGCCCCGGCACGACGACTGCTACAGCGACGTCAGTGATGAAGAGCTACCTCTACCATGGATCGCCGAGGTGGCGAACGAGGCGATGGCAGTCCTGTCACACGACGCCAGCGAAGAAAGCTCCGAACATCCGGCAGACGACGTCCCCAGTGGCAGCCACGTCCAGGACGAGTGTCCAGTACCCTGGGAACTCTGCCTCGACTTAGAAGAGGAAAGGGAGCTATGGAACGCACTGGAGGACTACCAGCTATCTGCGGCCACCCTGGAGGAGGATCAGTGGTCAGAAGCCCCCGCAGAGTGGGCAGTGAACACTGAGCGACTCAGGCTCCCCAACGAGCTTATCGTCTTCGTCCAACAACACGAGCGTTGAGGAGTACGCTTCCTACGGAAGGTGCAGGGACGAACCTACAGGGTTGCGATTAGCAATAATCGCTTCATAAACGTCTCGCTCTAGCATCCCGAAGGAAGGGGGGGGGGGTGTGAGGAACCGTAAAACGGCCCTCACAATTTATTTTGTAGCCATGCAAGATTTTGTAGCCATGTAGGATTTTGTAGCCATGTAGGATTTTGTAGCCATGTAGGATTTTTGTAGCCATGTAGGAATATTTTTAGTTTAGCTTTTTAATAGCCAACACACGCTCTCGCTCTCTTCTTCACACACTTCAAACATCAGCGGCTGCACACATTTGAGCCATCGAACGCCTGAGCGCGACCAACACGCTCTCGCTCTCTTCTTCACACACTTCGAACATCAGCGGCTGCACACATTTGAGCCATCGAACGCCTGAGCGCGACCAACACGCTCTCGCTCTCTTCTTCACACACATCTAACATCAGCGGCTGCACACATTTGAACCATCGAACGCCTGAGCGCGACCCACACGCTCTCGCCCGCTTCGAACAGTTTGAACACCTGCTCAAAGCCAACACACACATAAGCATTTCGTCGCACGCTCGAACCAAATTGCAACCAACCCGACCGATGTTTTCGAGCAAGGGAAAAATAATTTCGCACGATCGAACCAAATTGCATCCAACCCGACCGATGTTTTCGAGCAAGGAGAACATAATTTGGCACGATCGAACCAAATTGACACTAACCCGACCGATGTTTTCGAGCAAGGGGAACATAATTTCGCACTATAGAACCAAATTGCAACCAACCCGACCGATGTTTTCGAGCAAAGGGAAATAATTCTGTCTGCAAACTGCCGAAGCGCAAGCGCAGCGGCAGCGACGCCGACGCAATGCATGGGGAACGTGCGTCAATATCAAAGAGGGGAAAGGCAATTACTCTTGAGGCTTCGCGCGTGCGAGATTAAAATCGTGAGATTTGACAAAACCCGGCAAACCGCCCCGCCGTGAAAATTGACAAGTGCGTGAAACGTGTGACAGAATGTCAACCGAGAGTGGCGATGTGGATGGAGTGCGCGACGCTGTTCCCGGTGCGAAGGCATGGCTGGATTTGCTGTGGACGGAAACGTAAGCGTCTACTATATATATTTTTCCGAATATATTTTGTTTTGAAAAACAACGAGTGGACTGGAGTGGCGTGACAAGGGGCTTTGTACACCCCTTGCACAAAACTTAAATAAAGAAAACCAAGTATTTAAAATCCAAAAGCTATTTGCCTGACTGTGTTTTGTGTGTGAGTGAACGTAGGAGGGGAATGGGAACGATTTTCTCTTGTCTCCATCTAGGAAAACCCCCCTTCTCTGCCGATCGTGGTCGGACCGGGTGGTGGCCAAGGATTACGACGGAGTCTTGCACTCGTTTGTCGGATCCGAAGCCATTGCCGGCCCCGGAGCACGTAGCGGCCGTGGATTACCACGGAGCTTAGCTCGTTTGTCGGGTCGCGGAGCACCCTGGAAATTTTTTTTCTGGGGAAACGGGAAGGGAAAATGTATATATGTGTGGTCTCTCGCTTCCCACGTTGTCCCGAATGCGGTGGACACGTGGCCGGCGACTATAAGAGGATCACACCGGGCTACCAGAAGGCAGTCAAGCTCCGGCCCTCAAGCGGGGAACATCGTCGCAAACAACAGAGTCCTGCGAACATTCGGCATCCTAGCCCGAATCCTAGCATCGCGCAACCAAAGGACCCCCGAGTCCTGCGAACATTCGGCATCCTAGCCCGAATCCTAGCATCTCGCAACCAAAGGACCCCCGAGTCCTGCGGACATTCGGCATCCTAGCCCGAATCCTAGCATCTCGCAACCAATGGACCCCGAGTCCTGTGAACATTCGACATCCTAGCCCGAATCCTAGCACCGTGCCCAAAAAAGGACCCCGAGTCCTATCAATATTTCGTACCCTCGCCCCGAAATTTTTCCGCGTACACAATCAAAAGGTACGATTTTAAAATTTTTCCCCCCTCCGCTTTCTGTCGCTCGGAAACCATGGGCGTAAGATGGATATCGTATCGCCGCAAGGAGGAACTCCAACTCCTTTTAGCCGAGTTCGGGTTACCCCAAGGGGGAACCGTCGACGAACTGCGCAGTCGGCTAGCGACTTTCCTCACCCGGGAGGACCTAGAGCCGGAACTCCTGGACCGAGGCATGGAATTGGCTAGTACGTTCCCAGAGGGAGCCACACCCAGGGACAAATCCCCGATCCCTCTGGGAGGACAAAAAACCCGGGAACAGAAGCTAAGCATAGCTGTCGTCGACACCGGGAGCACCCCCTAAGACTGGAAGTACCACCAGGCAACCGACCGACAAGGAACACAAACGCGGACCCACCTGCATGCGAGGAAATATCCTCCGCCACCTTGGCAGAAAAACTGCGGATCTGGGGCATTTTATTCGACGGACAGTCTGACCCGCTCACATTTGTCGAACGCCTGGAAGTACAAGCCGAAGCATACCGACTCAGGACCGCAGCGGAAATTTGGTACCGCACATTCCAAATGCAGGACATGTCGTGGGAAATTTTCAGGAAAGAATTTCTCGAATTCTTCCTCCCACCACAATACTTCCAACGATTGGAAGACACGATCCGGACAAGACACCAGCAACCGGGCGAGAGCTGCAAGGAATATGTAGTGGAGCTCCGACTCCTGATGCAGCGGGCCAAATTTACTCCGGCACAGGAACTGGAGCGACTCTACCAGAACCTTCAACCGGAATACCAGTTATTTGTGAGGCGACAAGACTTTGAGGATCTGGCCACTCTGATCCAACGGGCCACGGCCTATGAGATCACACGCGACCGCGATCGATCACTGCATACAAACTTTCTAGCAGCTATGCCACACCGACAACCCCGACGATTCACCCCCTGGAACTTCCAGGCACCCCAGCGACAAATCGAATGGTGGCACAGGTACCCGAACACCGCATCGATGTCCGGAACGCTTGTTCCCGCTGCGGGGAGACAGGACACATCCGCCAAGAGTGCCCCAATCCCCAGGTCCTGTTCTGCTGGCAGTGTGGAAGAAGGGGAGTGCGAACCAACGAATGTTGTCGGTCCCGAAACCCGGGAAACGGACCGAGTCCTCGCCCATCCGGGGAACCAGCGAGGACCACACTCCAAGGACCCCAGAACTAACCCCACCTTTACAGCATCGAGGGGAAGATATTTCACGCCACCCTGGACACTGGGGCGTCATCAGCGCGAAAATAGCCGACGGCATTGGGAGTACCAATAACCGCCGGAATGTACGAACGAGGATTGCCCTGGCAGATGGCTCCACCACCGACGTCACCCACGCCCTGACCACCACCGTAACCCTAGGACGGGATACGGCTAAGACCACACTGTTAGTGCTAACGTCCATCTTGGATGAGATCATCCTCGGAATCGACTTCCTCTGCGGGATCAAGACCACTATCCAGTGTGGGAAAGCCCAGTTGTCTCTCTCCTACTACACTTCGCCGCTAACAAGCAGAAGCAAACCACCCATCGTCACCCCACGAGTAGTCGTCAGTCCAAGCGCCGTCGGACCAACACCATCACCACGCTGCACGGTACCACCCGTGGCAGCTCCTCGACGATCGGCGTATCGAATACAAGTCAACGAGCCTACCGTAACCCCACGACCATCACCGGCACTTCTACAAGTGGAGACCCCCACCGTAACACCGCGACCCCGACTCACGCCGTCACCAGGGAATAACTCTTGTTATTTAAAACCTTTGGCCGACGCCGCCGCAGCACGGAAAAACAACCCCTTCCGAAAGTCACCAATGACTACCCACCCACCGGGACAAACCCAAGAGGTAACAGCCAGCCTAGCAACGGTCATCACTGAAGGAACCGAGGAATCCCGGATCCAAGCCTTTCTCGAAGCGGAACTCGCTCCATTCGAGCATATGACCGGTACCTCTCACATAGCCGAACATAGGATTGTCATGAAGGACAAAAAGCCCATCAAGCAGAGGTACTTTCCAAACAACCCTGCCATGCAGAAAATCATTAACGAACAGGTTGATGAACTGCTTCGCGACGGACGCATCGAGCCTTCCCGGAGTCCTCACAGCGCACCCATCGTCCTCGTCGGCAAGACGACATGAGATGTGCGCATGTGCGTGGACTATCATCAGCTCAACGCGCACTCTGTGCCCGACGCCTATCCATTACCGCGGATAGGACACATCTTGGAACGACTTCGCAACGCTAAGTTTATCTCGACGCTGGATCTAAAAAGCGGTTACTGGCAGATCCCAGTGGCCCCAGACAGCCGTGCCTGTACCGCATTTAGCGTGCCGGGCCGCGGGCTCTTCCAGTGGAAAGTAATGCCATTCGGCTTGCACTCGGCTCCGGCTACATTTCAGCGGGCACTGGACAGCGTCTATCTAGATGACATCATCGTCATCGGGACCTCGTTGGACGAACACTTCACCAACCTACGGGATGTACTCCGACGGCTTAGGCAGGCCAACTTGAAGCTGAATAAAGCAAAGTGTAAGTTTTTCCAGCGCAGCATAACTTACCTAGACCACGACATCAGCGAAGACGGAATCCACACCGAGCCAGACAAGATAGCCGCTGTAAGAGAACTCCAGCCACCCACTAACTGAAAGGAACTTCGACGATGCCTGGGTGTAGCATCCTGGTACCGGCGATTTGTGGAGAACTTCGCCAAAATCGTCCAACTAATGTCCGCCCTGCTCAGAAAGGGAAAGAAATGGACCTGGAGCGACCCTCAACAACAGGCATTCGAGGAGTTGAAAAGAAAACTCACCGAGGCACCAGTACTGGCCTGCCCGGACTTCAACATCAAATTCCAACTACAAACCGACGCAAGCGACTTCGGCCTTGGAGCCGTCTTAACCCAGCAAGTCGATGGAATCGAACGAGTCATCGCCTATACCTGCAGGAGGTTGCTTGCAGCAGAGGAAAATTACTCGGCTACGGAAAAAGAGTGCCTTGCTATAGTGTGGGCGATCAGGAAAATGAGGTGCTACCTCGAAGGATATTGATTTGACGTTATAACAGACCACCTCGACCTGAAGTGGTTGAACTCAATCGATAACCCGACAGGCCGAATCGCACGATGGGCCCTTGAACTCCAACAATTCCAGTTTGACATCTCATACCGACGGGGAAAACAGAACGTCGCCGCGGACGCCCTGTCCAGGCAACCACTAGCAACGCTCCAGCAGGTGAATGAGACTGACGAACCGTGCAAGTGGATCACCGCGAAGATCAAGCAAATCGAAGCCAATCCGGAGAAATTTCCTGACTACATCCAAGAAAACGGGGAGCTCTACCGACACCTCGACAACGCGTTTAGGACGGAAGACCGTGGAGCATGGAGACTTTGCGTACCCAACAGCCATCAGCGTCGGGTTCTGGATGAATGTCATGACCACCCCACTGCCGGACACCTAGGGATCAGGAAAACGACCACTCGAGTCTGCCAACAATATTATTGGCCGGGTTTGTTTCGAGACATCGCTCGTTACGTCCGACAATGCCCAGCCTGTCAGCAATTTAAGGTGAGTCAACGCAAACAAGCGGGGAAGATGCTAACCAGGAAATCGGAGGGACCATTCTCAACCCTGTGCACGGATTTCATAGGGCATCTGCCCAGGTCCCGCAAAGGACACACGATGTTACTGGTGTTTTTGGACCATTTCACCAAATGGGTGGAATTAATACCCTTACGCCGAGCTACCGCCACCAGTCTGGAATTAGCCTTCCGGGAGCGAATACTGGCTAGGTTCGGCGCCCCAAAAACTTTTATCTGCGACAATGGGACCCAGTTTACCAGTAGGGCCTTCAAAGTATTCTGCAAGAAAGCAGGAATAGAGGTCCAACATACTGCTCCATACTCCCCCCAACAGAACCCTACAGAGCGAGCCAACCGCACCATCAAAACGATGATCGCGCAGTACGCCACAGAGGACCAACGAACATGGAATCATTTATTGCCGGAAATCACCCTGACCATCAACACGAGTGTCTCCCACAGCACCGGATTCAACCCAGCGTACCTAGTACAGGGTCGTGAGCCCCGATTACCCGGAAGCTGGTTCAACGAAGTTATACCAGGGGCCAGCGAAGCGCCCAGCGACCCCCAGAGTAAGGCAGAGCATCTCAAGGACATTTTTCAAACAGCCAAGGAAAACATGGAGAGAGCAGGCCAGGAACAAAGTCGCTATTACAACTTGCGCCGACGGGATGGAGACCGACCATTGGGATGTGGGTTTGAATTCGAACTCACCACCTGTCCAACGCCGCGGAGGCGTTCAATGCAAAGCTAGCTCCAAAGTTCAAAGGTCCCTATAAGATCATACAATTTCTGTCACCAAACATCGCCAGAGTCCAACTCCAAGGAACACGCAAGCGTCGCAACGCAAATCTAGCCGATTTGAAACCCTTTCATGGGGACCGCCGAGGACCCAGAAGAGGACGCCGAAGAGATCCACGAATCCACTCTAGATATTCACCAAACCCGAGACACCTGTGCGCCACTGCCGGGTGATCAAGGAAGGGCAAACTAAAATCTGCCGCGGGCCCCTTGCTACGACAAGGAGATTCAATGGACAGTGGGGATTTCTAACTCCTTAGGGTAAACCACGCCAAATTAGCCACGCCTAATTATCAACATAGTCACCGACACACGACGACACACGACTAGAACTTCCATAACATCACTGACTCTCCACGCTAACACATTCTTCTCTCCTATCTAGCGCCGAGAGAGGGTACTTCACCCCGTCCAGCCGTGGGTCTTCACCCACCGAGACCCCTTGACACCGCCCATGAGCCCCAGGCCTTGGAAGTTGCCACTGTCCTGGCCCGAGTCAGCCAGTACGCTGCTCAACACGCCCGTCGACTCGTTGGCACTCAGCAGCCATAGTGACCACCAGGGATCTGCACCTCCAGTAGACGACGTCCCGAATTGCAGCCAGGCTGACCCACTGTGGTGCTCCGTGTCCCGACTGGCCACCATCCACGTCCTGGAACCCCCGAGCGAGGAGGTCCAACCGGTCGCGTGGGCCGCTAGCAGCTGGGTGGACGTAGCTGGACTAGGTCCACATCCAGGGGATGACACCCCAAGTTGCAGCCAGGCGGACTCAACCCTGCTCACCGCGACCCGACTGGCACAGCTGCAAGCCCTGGAGCCCGGGGACGAGGCCACTCAGCCGGCCATACGTGCTGTCAGCCGCTGGATCGACGTGGTAGGACTGCCCTCCTTCGGACCTTCCATGTTGGAAGAGAGCCTCCGCCAAATACGGGTCGTAGCCACCGGTTCGGTTGGCGGTTCCGAGCTCGTCCACGGAAGCTCGTCCGAGTCGGCGAACACCTCCGAGACATCGTCTGAGCCGGAGAGACTGTTCGAGCACGCAGTTCTCCCTCCAGTGGCCATGCGCCTAGCTGCAGCCAACGCAGCATGGGACCAGATCCCCGTTGCGGACGATAGCTCGAGCGAGGACTCGAACCCGGACTCTGCGCTGTCAACGGAACAGAGCTCCCGCAGCAGCCAACCGGTAATCGGCTTCGACCAGGACAGCTCTAGCAGGTCCGACAACAGCAGCATCCAAGGCGAGGACGATCCACGCGGGGAAACACACAGCCCTCAAATGGCGGCGCCCCGGCACGACGACTGCTACAGCGACGTCAGTGATGAAGAGCTACCTCTACCATGGATCGCCGAGGTGGCGAACGAGGCGATGGCAGTCCTGTCACACGACGCCAGCGAAGAAAGCTCCGAACATCCGGCAGACGACGTCCCCAGTGGCAGCCACGTCCAGGACGAGTGTCCAGTACCCTGGGAACTCTGCCTCGACTTAGAAGAGGAAAGGGAGCTATGGAACGCACTGGAGGACTACCAGCTATCTGCGGCCACCCTGGAGGAGGATCAGTGGTCAGAAGCCCCCGCAGAGTGGGCAGTGAACACTGAGCGACTCAGGCTCCCCAACGAGCTTATCGTCTTCGGCCAACAACACGAGCGTTGAGGAGTACGCTTCCTACGGAAGGTGCAGGGACGAACCTACAGGGTTGCGATTAGCAATAATCGCTTCATAAACGTCTCGCTCTAGCATCCCGAAGGAAGGGGGCGGGGTGTGAGGAACCGTAAAACGGCCCTCACAATTTATTTTGTAGCCATGCAAGATTTTGTAGCCATGTAGGATTTTGTAGCCATGTAGGATTTTGTAGCCATGTAGGATTTTTGTAGCCATGTAGGAATATTTTTAGTTTAGCTTTTTAATAGCCAACACACGCTCTCGCTCTCTTCTTCACACACTTCAAACATCAGCGGCTGCACACATTTGTGCCATCGAACGCCTGAGCGCGACCAACACGCTCTCGCTCTCTTCTTCACACACTTCGAACATCAGCGGCTGCACACATTTGAGCCATCGAACGCCTGAGCGCGACCAACACGCTCTCGCTCTCTTCTTCACACATGACCGTCCCTCTAGACGGGGAGGTGGAGTCTTAATTGGAGTTGATTCAAATCTCCCGTCTGAGCAGTTATTTTTTGATGAATTAAATACTATTGAATTTATTTGTGTAAAGTTATCGCTTCCTGGTAACTTTATATACATAACCTGCTCATATATTCCGCCGTTGTCTGAACTTCCTGATTATTTAAATCACCTATCCGTCATTAAGTCCGTTGCAAATAAGCTTTCCGATAGGGATCAGTTGATAGTTCTAGGTGATTTTAATATACCTGGAGTTACTTGGTCCACTGAGGATGGATCGAATGTCTTACTACCTATAGTACAGCATGATTTTATTGATGGCCTGCTTGACATATCTCTATCTCAAGTAAACCATGTTCGAAATTCATTAGGTCGCCTACTTGATTTGTGTTTTGTATCAAATCCTGAAGGTGTGTTTCTGTCCAGAGTAGCACCACTCACGCAACCTGAAGATCCATATCACCCAACATTCGAACTTTCATTTGATACGGGTAGAGTTATAGAAGAAAAATCAGAAAAATCCAAACGAATACATTGTTTTCGCAAGGCAGACTTTCTGAGGCTAAATAATTTTATTTCTGGCTTTAATTGGTCTGATCTTTACCTATGCATTAATATGTCCGATGCAGTTAATGTTTTTTACACTGCAATAAACTCATTTTTTAATTCCTGTGTTCCGTGGTACTATCCGTCAACTTCCAATAAATCACCTTGGTTTAGCAAAGAGTTGACACACTTAAGAAATGTAAAGTCCAGACTTTTTAGGAAATATAAAAATACCGGTTCTCAATCTGTTTTTACTAGATATTTAAGTGCTCGGTCAAGATTTACCGTGCTTAATGCTCAGTGTTATAACAGTTACTTAAACCGTTGTAAGGTCCAGTTCTCTCAGGACCCGAAACAGTTTTATAATTTTGTTAACACCAAGAGTAAATCTAATTCCTTTCCTTCCTCGCTATCGTTCGAAAACATGACGGCAACCACAGATCAAGCAATAGCCGATCTATTTGCCCAATTTTTTCAAACGACTTACTCTACTTTAGATTATTCATCACAGCCTTATTCTTACAACATATCCAAGTCAAACCTCATATTCTGTCCCACTTTAACAGAAAGCTCTCTTCTTTTGGATCTTCTTCGTATTAAACCTGTTTATTCGCCAGGGCCCGATGGTATTCCTGGGTGCGTGCTTAGGTATTGCGCTAAGGCCCTGTGCAAACCTCTTCACAAGTTGTTTACCTTATCTATAGAAACCTCCCAATTCCCAAATATTTGGAAGGAATCATTTGTTATTCCTCTTTTCAAAAAAGGTAACAAGTTAGAAGCCAGTAACTACAGAGGTATTTCTAAGTTGTCAGCTATTCCTAAGCTTTTTGAAAAAATTATTACTCCTCATTTGCAGCACCTTTGCAGATCAATCATTTCTCCGTGTCAACACGGATTTATTAAACGTAGATCCACAATCACAAACCTTCTAGAGCTCACTTCATTAGTGATAAATGGCTTCAATAGTAGTTTTCAAACAGACGTCATTTACACTGACTTTAGTAAAGCATTTGACTCTGTAAATCACTTACTTCTCATTCAAAAACTTGACCTTTTAGGTTTTCCAGTTGATCTGCTTAAATGGATTTCAAGTTATCTGAATGGCAGGTCACAAAGGGTCCTTTTTAAAAATTCAATTTCTGAAATTCTCCGTGTTACCTCCGGTGTCCCACAAGGGAGCCATCTGGGTCCGTTACTTTTTACATTATTTATTAATGATCTTCCCTCAATTATAAGTCATTCTCGCGTACTTATGTACGCAGATGATGTTAAGTTGTGCCTGCAGTATAAGGACATTTCCTGCCATTTAGACTTGCAATCCGATCTAGATAATTTTCAAAACTGGTGCCGAGATAATTTACTAAATTTAAACGGTTCCAAGTGCAAGCTGATGACTTTTTATCGGGCCAATCCGATATACGCGACCTACACGTTAAGTGGCAGCTCTTTGGATAGAATAACTCTTGTAAACGATCTTGGCGTTCTCTTGGACCCCAAACTAAAATTTTCTAATCACATTTCGTCCATGGTTAATAAAGCCAGAGGAGTGCTTGGATTTATTAAAAGGTGGTCAAAAGAATTCGATGATCCTTATTTGACTAAAACGTTATATATTTCGCTAGTCCGTCCGATTCTGGAGTATGGGTCTCCCGTTTGGAGTCCACAATACGGAATACATATTGGTCGTATTGAATCTGTACAAAAAAACTTCCTTCTTTTTGCTTTACGGCGCCTAAACTGGGATGCAAATCTTATCTTACCTTCTTATTCTAGTAGACTTCTTTTGATTAATTTACCATCCCTAGCCAACCGTAGAACGATGCTTGGTACTATCTTTATTTATAACCTTATACATGGTGATATTGACTGCCCCGACTTGTTAAGTCGGCTAAACTTTTCTGTGCCAAGTAGATTAACCAGAAATTATATTCCCCTAACTTTAAATCATTGTAGATCTAACTATGCCTTGCATGAGCCTTTCAGAGTATTATGTTCTGACTATAATAGACTTTTTCCTGTAATATCAAATCTTGACTCTCTGCCGCTCCTAAAACGATTAATACTTGCTTCATTGGCACAAGATTGATCTAACTATTACTTTTTTCCCCGGACCTTTACCTTTATTTTCCTATCTCGCGTCTATCTTATCGCGAATCGTGCCGTACGATACACGGCTGCGCCCCTCGGTCGGTTGGGCGGGTAAGTGGGCCGTGGGACTCCGCGCGAAAAAAAAAAAAAAAAAAAAACATCTAACATCAGCGGCTGCACACATTTGAACCATCGAACGCCTGAGCGCGACCCACACGCTCTCGCCCGCTTCGAACAGTTTGAACACCTGCTCAAAGCCAACACACACATAAGCATTTCGTCGCACGCTCGAACCAAATTGCAACCAACCCGACCGATGTTTTCGAGCAAGGGGAAAATAATTTCGCACGATCGAACCAAATTGCATCCAACCCGACCGATGTTTTCGAGCAAGGGGAACATAATTTCGCACGATCGAACCAAATTGCAACCAACCCGACCGATGTTTTCGAGCAAGGGGAACATAATTTCGCACGATCGAACCAAATTGCAACCAACCCGACCGATGTTTTCGAGCAAAGGGAAATAATTCTGTCTGCAAACTGCCGAAGCGCAAGCGCAGCGGCAGCGACGCCGACGCAATGCATGGGGAACGTGCGTCAATATCAAAGAGGGGAAAGGCAATTACTCTTGAGGCTTCGCGCGTGCGAGATTAAAATCGTGAGATTTGACAAAACCCGGCAAACCGCCCCGCCGTGAAAATTGACAAGTGCGTGAAACGTGTGACAGAATGTCAACCGAGAGTGGCGATGTGGATGGAGTGCGCGACGCTGTTCCCGGTGCGAAGGCATGGCTGGATTTGCTGTGGACGGAAACGTAAGCGTCTACTATATATATTTTTCCGAATATATTTTGTTTTGAAAAACAACGACTGGACTGGAGTGGCGTGACAAGGGGCTTTGTACACCCCTTGCACAAAACTTAAATAAAGAAAACCAAGTATTTAAAATCCAAAAGCTATTTGCCTGAACGTGTTTTGTGTGTGAGTGAACGTAGGAGGGGAATGGGAACGATTTTCTCTTGCCTCCATCTAGGAAAACCCCCCTTCTCTGCCGATCGTGGTCGGACCGGGTGGTGGCCAAGGATTACGACGGAGTCTTGCACTCGCTTGTCGGATCCGAGGCTGTTGCCGGTCCCGGAGCGCGTAGTGGCCGTGGATTACGACGGAGCTAGGCTCGTTTGTCGGGTCCAGGGTCAGTGCGGGTTCCGGAACGTGCGGCTGAGAGAGATTACGACGGAGTCCTGTACTCGATTGTCGGATCTAACTCCGCTGCAGGTTTCGGCCCATGGTCGGCATCTCTGGGTGACAGTGCCCACAAACCCCTCTTCCTTTTCTTTTTGTCGCTGTTTTTGTCGATCGTTGCCGGACCGCGTGGTGGCCAAGGATTACGACGGAGCTAGCCTCGTTTGTCGGATCGAAGGATCATTGCGGGTTCCGAGGCGCGTGGCGGGTAGGGATTACGACGGAGCTCTGCTCGATTGTCGGATCCAAACCCGCTGTGAGTTCCGGCCACGGAGTCTGAATAGGGTCATTTTATCTCGCCCCTCCCTTGAGTCCTTGAACTAAAATAAATTATTGTAAGTGACCCTGGGAGCCCAGAGCCAGTGCTGCCAGAAACTCACAAGTAGAAATTGCTAGATTTTGAAAAAAAAGTTGCTAGAAATTGCTAAAAATTCTTCGAAAATAGCCAAAAAAAAATGCCAGATCAGTTAAATTTAACTTCTAAACTAATTATGCATATAAATGATCGCTTGTCGCCATCGTCGTGTGTTTTGCAATGTATAGGCATAGTGCCGCTTCTTGTTCCTCCGTTTTCGTGGACTTTTGAAGGAAGGGTAACTTATTTTTTTGTACAACAGCGCCCATCGCAGCCATGTGTTTTTTTGATGCGGTGTCGGATATCGAAAAGTTTCACGCCTATTGTGGATTTGCAATACGCATAATAGTCCCTGTAAGTGTCCGTGCAGTCCTTGCGAATCCTCTCCTTAAACTCGTCGTCGCGCAGCCAGGCATCCCGAAAATGATGTTTGTAAATTTTTGGCACTTTTACCGACACAACACAGCACAAAAGTGATCAAAAGTGTTCATATGATTGAACCACTGAGATAAAAAATAATTCAGATATCTTTGTGAACCATTTTCAATCGTAATTGGTTCAGTAAATTGGAATAGGTATAAAAAAGTTCAAAATGATGAAGAAAAATAACAAAATGTTTAGTTTTATAATAAAGCTGCTAAAATTGCAAAAAAAAATGAAAAGTGGCTATATTTGTTGCTAATAGCAAATCGAAGAAAAAAGTTGCAAAATTTTTTAAAAGTTGCTAGATCTAGCAACTAAATAGCTAAATTGGCAGCCCTGCCCAGAGCACAATATCCCAGCCAAAAAACTTCCTTACACCACCTGAATGTTATACTCGTTTAGTGCTTTTTCCGAAATAGGGAATCCCAACTGAAGGTCTTCTCCAGCAGAGTGGATTGTCTCTCCATTGTGCGCCATCTCTGAGGCATCCTCCAACACGTTGAGGTCTGGTTGGATTCTGCTCAGTGCGTCAGCCACTACATTCAGAGAACACTTCTTATATACGATCTCGTAATCGTACTCCAACATTTGGAGTCTCTATCTCACAAGTTTGGAATCGGGTTCCTTGACGCTCATTAGCCATGTTAATGGCCTATGGTCAGTGACTATCTTGAACTTTGTGCCGAATACGTAATGTCTAAAATGCTTTATTTCCTTTTCTATTGTGGCATAGTTCACTTCTGATCCTGACAGGGTTATGCTAGCGTATGCTATTGGTCTGTCCGTTCCCAAATTTCCCTGGGATAGGACGGCGCCATGCTTGCATCCTGGGAAAGGACGGCGCCAATTACTTGCATCTGTGGTGCGTATGAAAGGTTTATCGAAGTCAGGAAACTGCAAGATTGGATCATTGCACAGTAAAGTCTTGCATACCTCAAATGCGTCCTTGTATTCTTGGTCTATCTGCACAGCCTTTTTCCCTTTCAACTGTTTCGTCAAAGGCTTTGTTATAGCCGCGAAATCTCTTATGAACTTCCTATAGTACCCTAACAGACCTAGGAACGATTTTATCTGCTTCCTAGTCTTGGGAATCTCGAATCTTTTTATTGCTTCGATCTTTCCTGGGTTCGGTCTTTCTTAAAAACTCTGTCTTGTCTAGTTGTAACTTGAAGTTTGCCTCCGCAAGTTTCTTGAAGACTTTTTCCAAATCCGTTACGTGTTCTTGTAGGGATGTCGAGTACACCATGATGTCGTCCATATATATAAGACTACATTTTCCTAGCAACTCTCCAAAAATATTGTTCATTAACCTTTGAAAGGTTGCTGGGGCGTTATTTAGCCCGAACGGCATTCGGACATACTCAAAATGTCCCCCTTCCGCCGAGAAAGCAGTTTTCGGGATGTCATCTTCTTTCACTTAGATCTGGTGATATCCACTCGCCAGATCTAAAGTTGAGAAGTATTTAGCCCTACCCAAGCTATCCAATACGTCATTGATTAATGGTAGCGGGGATCTATCTTTAATTACCTTTCCACTTTCTCTCTCCAGAGGCATCCTTCTTCTTGGGTACTAGCCAAACCGGCGCACTCCAAGGAGAATGGCTATGTCTAATAATCTTCTGATCCAATAGCTTTTCTAGCTGACTTCTCACCTCCTGTCTTTCCGTGAATACATACCTGTACGGCCTAGCGTACACAGGTATGTCGTCATTCGTTATAATTTGGTGTTTGACCGCATTAGTGAATGACAACTGGTCACCCTCTTTATGGAATACTTTCGGGTATTTTTTACAAATTCGTTGCAGCTCATTAATCTCCTCGCTATTTAAGTGTTCTGTTCTGATATTATCAAATGGTATCTTCCTATTTGCGCTATCTGTCTTCTCTATATTGTTGAGCTCGAAATGCTTGTCAGTTTCGAATTCGACAACTTCTAATCGTTCTTTTAGAAATAATTCCTGATCCTCTTCCTCATAGTTCGTTATCTCGACCAGGCTCTTTCCAGTCACTGCCCTATAAATTCCTTCTGAAATGATCAAATCTTTTTTTACTATTGTTTTGTTCAGCAAGAAATCTCCATCGGGTACACATACCGGAATATAAAATAACTGCCTTTGTCCCTGCTTCTATTGAGTGAACCTTGCTGGGTCTATACTTGGTGGAATGTATCTGCAATTCTGTGTCCACCGTGCGGAACCAACCCTTCTCAATATAGCAAGTCTATACCAATTAATCCCTCGAAAAACTGATGAAATCTGAAGAGCAATAATCTCATTTTTCCTACTCCTCCGAATTCTTTGAACATTGGTACATGTGCTTCCTGCAAAATCGTGTGCGATTGGGTAATTGTCTTAATGGCTATTGGGTCATGCAGCTTTTTCACAAGCTGTGGTTGAGCTAATTCGGGACGAATGAAAGAATAAGTGGATCCTGTATCGATTAGTAATTTTATTGTTTTGTGTGAGGTAAATCTGATCATTACATACGGTAGGGTGGAGTGGCCCCTCCTTGCTCCTAAATATCCTGTTGGTTTGCTCGAGGCTGATTGCAAAACTTTGCCTCATCTTCTTGGATATTATGCAGTTGACCGCCTATTGACTGCCTATTTCCCTCTCTCTCTGAATTATTGGCCGAATTGTATGACCGCTTGGAGTTGGTCGAATTATTCGACTGTCTCGAATTATTCGAGTTATATGATTGTCCCGAATAATTTGAATTCCTAGACATTCTTAATTGTCCACTACCTCCATCTCCAGCTGTCTGGATCGCTGCCATACCACTGCCTATCGCGATTATTTTGGCCGTAATTCCATTTCGTGTTCCTGTTGTTGTAATTACGGTACGGTCTAACATAATTAGAGGCTTCTGACTGATTAATTTTATCTGTCCTGAATGGATTGCCCATTATTAAGTATGGCAATCCAAATCCTGACCATCCATTCATGGTCGGCATTGAAAACGGCATCTGAAACTGTGGTTGGATATTTGCAGCCCACCGATACTGTGACCAAGGGCCCGTCTGTGCCTCTGGCACTGGGTTGTCCCGTTTTCCTAACTCCTGTTCGGAGCTTCCTTAACCTCTTTGGCCTGTGAACCTGTCATTTCCTGGGCTTCCACTACGGCCCCTGTTTGTTCTTCTCCCTGCAGGCTATTTCGTAAGCCTTTGCTATGTTCGGTACCGCCATGTTTCGAATAGTAACGCCTATAGGACCCTTTAAAGCCGAAACAAAGGCGTTTAAAGCCATATCCTCATACCACTTGATCTTCTCGCTTCTCAGTAGTATGCCCTGTTCGCTGGACTTGACCAGACTCACCAGGGCTTTCTTAAGGGTCACAGTGCTTCCAATTCTAGCTTCTTCTCCTTAATATGGGTCAGCTCCATAATAAGGTCCTGTTCGGATCTCTTATCCTTGAAATGTGTAACTAGTACCTTCTTAATCTGATCCCAATTGAGTTCTGATTCGTCCAAATCGAGGGCCTTATCCGCCTATCCTACAATCTTACTCCTTACCGCTCTAAGGGCTATTACCCCTACATTCGATCTTTCCTCTCCTTTGATCAGGCCTAGTACCTGCTCCACTGCTACTATAAAACCATCTAATTTACCAGAGTCTCCTTCGTATTTTGGAATAATTTCCACCAGGTCTATTACCTTGATGGCCTCTAATACACTCGTTGTTGCCATTGGTGTTGCCATTCTTTCTTCTGTCATTCTAACTCCTGAACCAGCTGTTGTAATAATCTTGGTTTTATCTTCTTCCTTCTTCGTCTACCTACTTTCTGAGTTTATTTTTCTTTAAAATTCTTACTTCTCAAATATGTATGGTATTTAGGTTAGGTTAGGTTAGGACGGCTGCCAGACTGTAGCCTGGTACACTTAGACCTCTGTGGGTCCATTGTGATACCGTATGATCTCTATTTTTGGGTCCCCTATCCGTTAAGAGTCAGCCTGTAGGCTGGTCGATCAGCAAGTCCCCCATCCGGAGGATTAGAAGAGCTTAGACTCTTCAGGTTAGTCTGCGATATTTCGGTTAGGTCATTTATGAAAGGATATCCTAAGTGTTTCAGTCTAAGCCTACAAAAGGCTGGGCATGAACAGAGTAGGTGTTCCACCGTTTCCTCTTCTTCCTCATCCCTGCAGCTTCTACAAAAATCATTTTTTGGGGCTTTTAGCCTGACAGCGTGTGCGCCAACGAGCCAGTGGCCTGTGAGTACTCGAATTAGCATGCCGCACTCAGTGCGGCTGAAGTTGAGTAGTTCTGATGTTTTCTTACTGTTTATTGCAGGCCATGTCTGGTGAGAGATTCGGCATTGCGGTGTGTTTTGCCAATAAGTGTTGGCTAATTTGCTGAAATGGTTTTTAATAATTAGCTTGCAAGTAGCCATAGGCATGCCAACATTCTCCTTTTCTGGAAGGAGAGGTATGGTGGTGCCTTGCCTGGCTAGCTCGTCTGCTATACAGTTGCCTACGATATCCCGGTGACCCGGAACCCATATAAGGCTGACAGTAAACTGACCAGCCATCTCGTGGAGAGATTTGCGACAGTCTGCTATTGTTCGGGAGTTTGTATTTGTCGAGTAAATTGATTTAATTGCCGCTTGGCTATCACTGTATATGTTTATGTGTCTGTTCTGGGTGTTTAAGTCCCTTAAACAGACGAGTGCTTCCATTATAGCATACACTTCCGCTTGGAAGACACTGTAGTGGTCAGGAAGTCTGAAAGACCGCCTGATCTCTAATTGCTCGGAGTATATGCCTCCACCTACGTGCCGTCTAGTTTGGAGCCGTCTGTATATAAACAGATTACGTCTATTGAGCCCGGTTGGCCACGATCCCATACTTCCCTGCCTGGGATCAGAGCCTCGAAGGGCGTGTGATTGTATTCACGGGTTTTACATAGATCCGTTTTTGGTGGAATCAATTTGTCATGCTGAAGAATTTTAGCGTGACCATACAGTTGGGCTTTCCATTGCCCTGTATCCCTTAGCCGAATGGCTGCCGATTTCGCCCTTTCCATTCCTGCTAAGTCCAGGCTCTGGAGGTTCAAGATCGCATTCAGCGCTTCGTTTGGGGTAGTTCGAAGGGCTCCACTAATACACAAAGCCGCCATGCGCTGCACTTTGTTAAGGGGAGTTAGGATACATTGTTTGTGTAAAGCGGTCCACCACAGAGCCACTCCATATAGTAGGATTGGCTTGACTACCGCTGTATATATCCGTTTGACGATTTTAGGGGACATACCCCATCTTAGCCCGATTGCTTTTTTACAAGTGTAAAGTGCAATGGTCGCTTTCTTGGTTCTCTCTTGGTTGTTTAAGGCCCATTTAAGACGCTTATCTAATACTAACCCCAAGTATCTTGCGTGCTCGCTAAAAGAGCGATTACAGTTGTTTAAAGTGAGTGGGTTAAGTTTTGGGATTTTGTATCTATTTGTAAAAAGGACTAGTTCCGTTTTTGAGGGATTTACCCCAAGTCCGTTCTTTGTAGTCCATTCCGATAGTGTTTTTAGTTTTGCGGTCATAAGATCGCATAACGTTTGTGGATACTTACCATTAAAGATGATAGCGACATCGTCTGCGTATGCCACTATTTTACAGCCTCCTCCTTCAAGAATCCGCAGTAGTTTATTTACCGCGATATTCCATAAGAGGGGTGATAGTACACCTCCTTACGGAGTGCCTCTGTTCACTAATCTAGTCTGGGTCGAGGTCCCTAGTGTGGCCGTGACCAGTCTGCTTATCAGCAATTTGTGGATCAGCCCCACCAGCGGTGGCTCAACCCCTAGTTCAGTGAGGGATTCTGTTATTGCCGTGGGGAGCACGTTGTTGAAAGCTCCTTCTATGTCACGGAAGGCGATCAAGGTGTATTCTTGTATACTGAGTGATTTCTCGATGTTGCTTACTACCAAGTGTAGCGCCGATTCGGTCGACTTACCTTTGGTGTATGCGTGTTGCGCCTCTGATATCTGCTTCGGGTCAATGATGTCCCTAATATGTAGACCTATCAGTCTTTCTAGGATTTTTAGCAGGAATGATGTCAGACTTATCGGTCTGAAATCCTTCGCTGTAGTATGGGTGGCTTTCCCTGCCTTAGGGATGAAAACGACTTTCGTTTCCCGCCATGCTGTAGGTAGTTCTCCTACTGCAAGATTGGTCTGGAATATTTTCCTCAGCCAGTTTATAGCTAGTTTTCCTGCTTGCTGAATATGTGCCGGTGTTATATTGTCCGGTCCCGGCGATTTGTATGGCTTAAAACTATGAATGGACCAGTTTATATTACGGTCTGATAGTAGGAGATTTAAGTTTATTCCTTCTCCAGTGTGTCTTCCTGGGGGATGTCCTGTTTGCAGGCTCCCTGGGAAGTGAGCGTCTAGGAGTAGGTTTAGGGATTCTTCACTAGAGTCCGACCATGATCCGTCAGCCTTTTGGAGATAGCCCAAGGATACGGCTGTCTTGGAAAGTATTTTTCTGAGCCTTGCGGCATCAGTTGTCTTTTCAATATCCGAGCAGAAGTTCTGCCACGCAGTTCTCTTCTCTCTTCTGATGGCCTTTTTGTATGTGGCTAGTTCTTTTTTGTAGCTTTGCCAGTTTATGTCCTCATTTGCAGCTTTCGCTCTGTTGAACAGGTTTCTGAATTTGGCTCTGAGGATTGATAATTGCTGGGTCCACCAAGGAGGTTTTTTCCTTTCTCTTGGTTTCCCTAACGGGCATGCAGCTGTGAATGCCACGTTGCATGCTTCTGTGAATTTGTTTACTATATTATCTAGCTCCTGAGTGCAAAGAGTGCTTTCTGGTGGCTCCCTGGGGAGGAAGCTCGATAGAATTTCTTTGTATTTATTCCAGTTTGCCCGCCTGGGGTTGGCAAAGCTGACCGGCGCAGGTGACACTAGGGACAAAGTTTTCTCTATAAGCCTGTGATCTGAAAATGAGTGCTCGTCGGAGACAGCCCAGTTTGTGACTGTGCTTATGAGTGAATCTGATGCCAGGGTTAGATCTATGATCGTTTGGCACGTTTTTGTTATAAAGGTAGGGGTATTGCCCCTATTACAAAGAAATAAGTTCGAATTTAGAATGAAATCAAATAAAGACTCACCTCTGTCGTTGTTGATAGGGCAGCCCCACTGAGTATGGTGGGCATTTGCATCGCATCCTATCACCAAACCTTTCTTAAGCTCTTCACATTCCTGTACCAGTCCTCTGACTAGCGCGTCTGGGGGTCTACCTTTTCAAAAGCCATGTAGGCCGATAGCATTCTAAGAGAGCCGCTTTGCAGCTCCAGGCTTATTGCTGTGTTGTCTCCGTTGCTGTAGTTGCGAAGCAGAAATGTACTAAGATGCCTTTTGGCTAAAATGCAGGTTCGAATTTTACCTTGTTTGGGGTCAAGCATAAGCTTGTAATCTTTTGTTCCTAGTCCAGCAACCCTGCCTCCTGCTACCCAGGGTTCCTGAACTAAGACCACGTCGGCTTCGCCTTTGGCCAGGCGAAGCAAAAGAGCAGCGGACGCTGCTTTACTGTGATGTAGGTTGATCTGCAGGAATCTTAGCGACATCCCCAGCTGCAACCTCCACCACAGTAAAGTCGGCCTCCGAATCGCTCAGGTCCACTTCATCGATTGCCGGTCCCATCGCACGCATCTCTCTGCTCAGCGACGAGTCGGTTGAGTAGCCGTCCTCCGGCACACCAGGGGCCTCCACTTCCTCCGCAAGCACCTTCCCGAGGAATTAGAGTCCCCTTTGTAGATCTTTATGTGTATGGCACTGAACCCATTGTTGAGCGTTCCCCGAGCAGCCTCTATGGGAGCGACCGACCCCTTATTTAGTACCACAATAGCTTGGTTCACGTCACATGCGTGCTCCTCCACCTTAACGACTTTCCAGTCCTTTGTGGGGAGATGTGGGTTGCATTCTTGCAACATATAGAGGATGTCCTCTGGTGATGCGATTGCTGCGGGAGCCAAATTCTGGCTCGCGGTCTACTAGGGACGTCACACCAATCTAGTGCGACTATGTTCGCCCCTACGTAAACTGCTCCGAGCTGAGCTACCGCCTGTTTATATAGGTCAGCTGATCGTTGATTGTCGCAGGCCACCACTTTTACAGTGCCCTGGTACCAGCCCGCGTCCATAGAGCAGGGCGCTGAACCGGGCTTCTCGCGTACCATACGCAGGCAAATGAGAGACAGCTTGGACTCAACCGCCTTCCATTTATTTCTGGGGATCCTGTTCTCCGGATTTCCCCTATCTATAAGTCCAAGTAGGACCCGATCTTTGGTGATCTCGGCAAAGGAGACCGACGGCTGGATCTTCGATCTCTTCGCCGACGGACAGGGCAGCTCTATGGAGCGTTGCCTCTTCGCCTGAGCATATTCTTTCTGGGGCTTCTCTTGCCCATAGTTAGGAAACACCGTCCTTGCCCACTCTACCTTCTTTAGCCATTCGGGCGAAGGCGTGGCGACGTTGCTTCTGGCATGCGAGAGCAGGGTTTGGGCGGCAGTCCGTCTCTCTGCGTATGTAAACTTCTTTGCACCAGCGGGTGACCCGATCGACTTTGCTGCGCCTACCGCTGGTTTTGGCGCAGATGCGCACATAGCGGAGGCGTTAGCGACAGTCTTTCTGTCCCGCAACATCCCTAGTTTGGGATGGGGCCCTTTCTGAGCCCTACTGGTGCTTGCAGTGGAACCATCGTTCATCTTTGCAGCGCCGGGTTTTTGTGGAGTTCCCGTCTCCGTTTTTTTGTTTGTGTTTTTATTTGTTGCTTCCATAATTGGTCCCACGAGCTGCGGAGAAGGGGAAAGGTCCGCCCGGGCAGAGATCCGCGGTACCCGGGTAAGGCGGTAGATAGAACAGGGGGTCGCCATCTCCCTGAGCCCACCGTTTGAGACTGAGCTAGTTGTTGATCCGGGCCCCCAGCCAGGCTGACTCTTGGCACGGTCCGAATTACACCGTAGTCCGGCCGGAGTGAGATGTTGTTTGGGAGAGGAAGTGGGTAGGTGGTGTGTGGGGATATTGGGTTTGTGTAAAGCAACTGTTTAGATGCGGCTGAACAAATCGCATCGTCGGTACTGCCTCGTTGCAAGATACCCGCTGGTTGTCCGGGACTGCTTATTTGCTGGGGTTTCCGTCCACAATTCCGTGTTTGACTTCCACCGCCAGCTTATTCGCAGTTGGCCTCGAGTCCGCTATCTGCAACCTGCGACCCGCTCGGTCGCCCCAGCTAGGCGGCTTCAGAACCATCTCACAAGTTCCTCAGACCGAGATGTATGGTATTTATGTTACTTATAATTTTCTTGATTGTCTACCTCTTCTCTGAGCTTGTTTCAAACTCTTACTTAGTACGTATGGTATGTATGTATTGCTGCTTAAAGTTAATTTACTTAAGAATGTGTATCTCCGTGTGAGTTAGTTATTTAGTCGTGTTCTTCTGTAATTTGTGTTTTTGCATCGAGTTTCCGTGTTGAAATGCAGTTCCGTGAATTAATTTAAATAAGTAATTTGTCTCATACTTGGACAAAATAATAAAATGGATCGTAATAATTGTTATTTTGTTTATATTTTTCTCATTTTCATTTTTATTTGCATTTCGTTTGTTTTCTTTTTGCCTGTCTTTCTTTAATTTTTTTCCCTCGCATGCTGAATCTAGGTGATCACTGTGCGATACAGCTTTACAACCATTTGCGGACAGTCATTGCTCTACGGGTGTTCTTTGCCACTTTCTAATTGTTTACGATCCCCCACGCATTGCCCTGTGCATTACAGTTCGCTGCCTAATACGTGTGCATGGACCTTAACAATTTATTTATTTATTTATTTCCAACTTGTTGCAGCCATCCCATGCTAAGCTTCGCCCTGTGTATTACAGTTCGTCGCCTAATACATGTGACTGGACCTTAACAATTTATTTATTTATTTATTTTCAACCTGTTGCAACTAATCCATGCTAAGCTTCGCCCTGTGCCTTACAGTTCGTCGCCTAATACACGTGAATGAGTCCTGATAATACTTCTTATTTTTATTCTGTCTTTGATCCGATCGAGCCAATTTCTCCTTTCTGACATAACTTGGCCCACTATACTAGGTTGCCTTCTGCCGCCACTCGGCTCGACGTCGAACTATTCACAACGCCTCCGACCCCCGACGACGAACACAATATTTTGTCTACCAAACCGCTCGGTGTGCATCGAACCAACGACAACGGCAACCGTTTGCCGCCTCGACGGCAACCGTCCGCTTGGTCGACAGCTCTGCGCAGCACCGAACACTCGGCACCCCCGACTGTCTACCGGCGCCGCCCGACGGTCTCTTGTCATACCGATCCATTGCCAACCGCAACTATTTGTCGAGCCGCCGGCAACCGACCGCTCGATCGACTTGCTCGACACAACCTCGAACCGTCCCCAACGTCAGACATCCGCAATTTATTTTAACCAAATTAAAAAATCTCGCACTTGATTCCCATTACTTTTTGATCTTTACTGCCTATCTTCGAATATTAGCATCGTTATTCTCACCTTCACAACTGTGCATAATTCTTGTTACATTTCCTCCTTTTCCTTCTCTAAACGTGGCTCGACCTCTTTATATTTTATTTTATTCATTATTTTACTCTTGCACATTAATTCCTTCTCCATTTAATTATTTTATATTTTCCTTTCTATATCATTTTGTATTTATTTATTCATAATTTATTATTTCACTCCATTTCACACTTCACTCTACTCACTCTTACAATATAAGGATAATTATAGTGTTGTAAATTCCTGTCATCCTCCGCCGTCACAGATCCTTCCTTGAGTTTCTTGGGTAGAATCTGTCCTTTAGCCGGAGGTCTACCGACTGCGCCAGTTAACTTAAGTAGGTTCTTTCAATAAATGTCCCGGGGTATAACCCGACCAAATAAGATGTTTGTAGTTGATTGTTTCGAGTTGGAAATCAGAATGAAATCTTTATTTTATAATTCTTTGTTCAAAGTTTAGTGTTTACGTACAATGTGCTGACCTAGCGGAATGGATTTGTAATTGAACCGGATGCATATATGGGGCTTGGACTCAGCAGTGGTCGCGATGTTTGTTTGGTTGGCAACTTAGTTGCCAATTGTGAGGATTTAAATAACTCCACACAAAATAAGGCAAAAACAACTGCATGGAAAACCTACCAGTGGCTACTTACGCAATTACTTCGCGTAGTAACGGCAACGCAGGAAAAGAGAGTTTGGAGAAAGCAGTTGGAGAGTACGAGGAGGGAAAGTACAGAGTACGAACCCAAAGAGAGTTTGGAGAGATTGGGAGAGACGGAGCGGAGAGAGGCGCCAGAGCGAGATGGCACTAGTCAGAGCGAGAGTCCAGAGAGCGCAGGCGTGCCGTGAGCAAGGAAGGAACGGTACAGCGCTGCACTTTGGACTTCAGTGTGGTGCCGTGTGCAGAGGGCGAAAGGTCAAACGGTAAAACCGTGGACTTTGGACCTTGGAGTGGAGAGAAGAAAAGGAGAGGCCGAGGATTAACGGGATCCGGAGGCCTATATAAGCGGGCCCAGCGCTGGAATCAGGACCAGTCATCGAGCATCAAACTACGAGTGAACATCGTCTAATAAAAGTCTAAGTCAAGAATATACCACCGTGAGAACCAACCGTGAACAAGATCGCTACGTCGAGACGTTCGGGACCGAGCAAGTCACCGAATTGAGACACAGCTACCTGTGCGTCCTCGAACGGCAATCCACGGCCAAGTCTACAGAACATCAAGATTAGTCCGACGAAGTTGGCTGTAATACCGGTCAGTTTAGCTGCATTGGCTGTAATACCGATCAGGCTAGCTGTGCCGGCTGTAATACCAATCAGTCCGGCTACATTGGCTGTAATACCAATTTATTCTAACCGTGTGCGTCTAAGTTGGCTGTAATACCGGTCAGTTTAGCTGCATTGGCTGTAATACCGATCAGGCTAGCTGTGCCGGCTGTAATACCAATCAGTCCGGCTACATTGGCTGTAATACCAATTTATTCTAACCGTGTGCGTCTAAGTTGGCTGTAATACCGGTCAGTTTAGCTGCATTGGCTGTAATACCGATCAGACTAACTTTGCCGGCTGTAATACCAACCAGGCCGGCTACATTGGCTGTAATACCAATTTATTCTAACCGTGTGCGTCTAAGTTGGCTGTAATACCGGTCAGTTTAGCTGCATTGGCTGTAATACCGATCAGACTAACTGTGCCGGCTGTAATACCAACCAGGCCGACTACATTGGCTGTAATACCGATGAGTCCAGCTGCGTCGGCCGTAATACCGATCAGTTGTGCCGGTTATAGGCGGATTTAGCTCGGCACGTCAACAACAGCAGAGTGAGCGACACGAGCAGTGAGCCTCAAGGGAGCTACGTGGAACAACGCCACAACCAGTCGTGCAGGACGACGACGTGGACAAGCCGCCAGAGACCGCAACAAGAGCCAAGCCTCAGGTACGATCGCAACAGTCGGGAGGGAAGGCCAGGGTGGAACGTCCGTCTTTCTCTGGGCGCTGGCTATAGGGACTGTTGACGTGATCTGGCCGTAGTACCGGAGCGTCAAAGGAAGCTGAGTGAGCGTCTAGCGGGACCGGCCGGGACAGAGCAAGGGACAGGAGGCTGCGGCTGGCAGGACGAAGGTCTTGCGAGCGTGGTGCCTGTTCACCCTAGTCTGAGAACGGTGACGCTTCCCTAAGCCCAACGGTCCAACTCCACGCCCTCGTCTATGAGCGGCAGCGAAAGTACTCGAAGCGACTAGGACCATCAGCAGCAAGGAATCACCGAGCGGCGACGCAGGAGCAGAACCCACACAAGATATATTCAAATATTGTCAACCAGAGCCGTAAATAAACGCCTCTTTAAATGAATTACGAAATTTTGTTACTGTTAACCGGGCGGTCACGTTTAATATAAATTTGGTGGGACGAACGCACAAATTCTACTGAGTTAGCCGCACGAATGTCGTAGCGAGCAAATTATAAAAAACAGTTCGTTACATCTGGCGCCCAAAAACGTGATTGTCCCGGCAATAAGAAAAACACAAAACACCAGAATGGGGAGAAGTTGGATCTACCGCCTCAAGAAAGAGGATTTCACCAATGTGGCACCAATTCTACGCATTTCCTTGACGGGTAGAACTGAAGACATGCGGAAAGTCTTGGTGGAATACTACAATGAGACGGAAAACAACCCAGAACTCAAAGAACTCTGGCACGAACTAGAAGCTATGTACCCAGAAAAACCAGGTCTAAAATTAACAAACCCCGAGGGAGAAGACGCATGGACAGGCCTTAGCATTGAAGAGATGCAACAAGAGGGCCAGCGAAGAGATTCAATTCAAGATAGAAAGACAGCCCCGAAGGCACAAAGACCTAGCGAGCCCGACTACGCTAAAGTTGCGAAGCAGGTCAGAGAATGGTCTTTTAGATTCGAGGGCACAGAGAAAACTCTTGAATTCTTGGAACAGGTGGAATGGTCCGCGAGCACCTACGGGTTGGACTTAGACATGGTACCACGAGCAATGCCAGAACTACTACAAGGCAGAGCATTAAAGTGGTTTATCTCGAACAACCAGCACTGGAAAACGTGGGAAGACTTTATTGAGAGTTTCCAAACGTTCTTCCTGCCCAGAGGATATTTGGCGAAACTAGAGGACCAAGTCAAAGCTCGGAAGCAGGGATTCAGAGAGCCATTCAAGGATTACATGGTGGACATGCAGACCATGATAAGGCCACTCGGGTACAGTCCGGGGAAAGTACTCGCGGTCATAAGGGAGAACAGCACACCTGACCTTCGAATTTCCGTCAGAACGTACAAGATCGACGACCTGGAAGCCCTCATGATCCTGGCCACAGAATACGAAGAGCTCGAAAAGGAGCGGGAAATGTTCTCCCAGGAAAATAAGTTCAGCAGGACAAAGACGACAGTCCCGTCTCCGGTGACATGTAGAAGATGCGAGGATACCAGCAGGCAAGGCAGGCCAGCCGAAACATCGCGAAACACGCAGAAAACAGAATATCAAAGGCAGCATACCAATACTCTATGGAGACCACCAAACACTACCCAGAGACCACAAAGCGCGACAGCAGGAAGCAACCAAGCCCAAGAATACATAACCAACCCACAGGAGGCATGTCGCAAATGTGGCGGACACGGGCATTGGGCAAGAGGTTGCCGAAACCAGCGAATGCTATTCTGCTGGATATGCGGAAAGGTGGGAGTGAGATGCATGGAATGCTGTCAGAGAGCGGAAAATGGTTAGCGATCCCAGCCGCAGAGAGGCGAGCGGGGGTCGCACGCGGATTCCTCTCCAATCTAACTGGCAGGCTAATCGAAGAGGAGCAGCAGATGTCCGCAGCGGTGACGATTGGTGGAAACTCGTACAAAGCCACAATCGACACCGGGGCAACAGCGAGCTTTATTAGCGAAGAGATGGCGGACAATCTGGCTGCTCTAGGAAAGATTACACGGACGAAACGGCAAGTTAGGTTGGCAGACGGAAGGTGCAGCGGAATAAGCGCGCAGCTCGAGGTAGAAGTCGCATTCGGCAACAAACGACTGACCATGAGCCTGCTGATATTACCAGGAGTAGTAGACGCACTGGTGCTGGGCTGGAATTTTCTCACACAGGTTGGGGCTGAGATAAAGTGCGCAGGTCACGAAATCCGCATACCGGCCAGGAACAGACACAACGGATGGCTGGAGGAAAAATTGTCGGTGGCAGTTGTTCATGAAGACAGCGAGGAAGGAAACATCGAGCAATTCCTAGAAGCAGAGCTGGCAGAATTCCAAACAATGAGCGGAACTTCGAATGTGGCCGAGCACCAGATCACCATGAAGGACGACAAACCTATAAAGCAAAGATACTACCCTAAGAACCCTAAAGTTCAAGGGGAGATCAATACAAAGGTGGATGAACTTCTGGAAATGGGTTTCATAGAACACTCGAAGAGCCCATATAGCTCGCCCATAGTAATGGTTAAGAAAAAAACCGGCAAGTGGAGATTATGTGTCGACTTCCGACAAATAAACGCGAAATCGGTGAAGGACGCGTACCCAATGCCACGTATTAACTACATCCTGGACCAATTACGAGAAGCACGCTATATCAGCAGTCTGGATTTAAGGGATGGATACTGGCAAATTCCTCTAGAAGAAGCAAGTAGAAAGTTCACGGCGTTCACAATGCCAGGTAAGGGGCTTTTCCAATGGAGAGTGATGCCATTCGGATTACACTCGGCATCAGCAACATTTCAAAGGGCCTTGGACCAAGTGATTGGACCCGAGATGTCTCCTCATGCGTTCGCGTATCAGGACGACATAATCGTTATCGGACGCACTCAGCAAGAACACAAGGACAATCTCAGAGCAGTGTTTCGCCGTCTGAAGGAGGTAAACCTGAGAATAAACCCCGAGAAGTGTCAGTTCTTCAAGCAGGAGCTGCTGTACCTAGGACATCGAGTCACAAGCCAAGGAATCGGTACAGACCCATACAAGGTCGCGGCCATAGCCCACCTAGAACCACCTGCAACCATCCGTGAGCTAAGGCAGTACCTAGGGGTTGCGTCGTGGTACCGACGATTTGTACCAGACTTCGCACGCATCGTTAAGCCGCTCACAGACCTACTCCGCAAGGGCGTAAAGTGGGTATGGACGCAAGACCACCAGCAGGCATTCGAGGAGGTGAAGGCGAGACTGGTGTCTGACCCAGTATTAGCGTGTCCAGATTTTGGAAGAATATTCATCCTGCAAACAGACGCCAGCGAATACGGCATAGGCGCGATCCTGACACAAAACACGGAAGACGGAGAGAAAGTTATCTCATACTCCAGCCGGACGTTAAACGGAGCCGAGAAAAACTACTCGACAACGGAAAAAGAGTGTTTGGCCATTGTATGGGCAATCAGAAAACTAAGGCCCTACCTGGAAGGCTACCACTTCAAGGTGGTAACAGATCACATGGCGCTAAAATGGCTGAACAGCATTGAAAGCCCATCCGGAAGAATCGCCAGGTGGGCCCTTGAGTTACAACAATACGACTTCGAGGTTGCGTACAGAAAGGGTCAATTGAATGTGGTAGCCGACGCGCTGTCCAGACAGCCGATGCCGGAAACCCTCCGGAGAGCAAAAGAGTTGGTGCAAAATTCGGAATGTAACTGGATCAGGGACATGCGCGAGAAGATAAAGACACACCCGCAGAAATTCCCGGACTATGTGTTCGACGGCGAACTGCTACAGCAGAAACCCTGCAAAAGGCGTTTAAAGAACGGATAATCGCTCGATTTGGAGTTCCAAAAGTGGTGATTACAGACAACGGGGTGCAGTTTGCCAGTCGGGCATTTAAGAAGTTTCTTCACGACATGGGAATAAAACAACAGTTCACAGCACCATACACTCCTCAAGAAAATCCCACCGAGCACGCGAATCGAACCGTAAAAACCATGATCGCACAGTTTGCCGGACAAAACTAAAGGAACTGGGACGAAAAGTGGCCAGAGATAATGCTAGCAGTTAACTCAAGCATATCCGAGTCCACAGGATACTCGCCTTCATTTCTAACGCAGGGCAGAGAACCGCGGCTGCCAAACGCGTTGTACGACAGAGAAACGCTGGGCACAGGAAGGCACACAGAGTCACCAGAGGGGAAGGCCGAAAAACTGAAGGAAATCTTTGAAATTGTCCGACGAAATTTGGAAAAGGCAGCACAGGATCAAGCCAGGCACTACAACCTCAGAAGGAGACGGTGGAATCCACAAATCGGCGATGTCGTCTGGGCCAAGGTGCACCATTTGTCTAAAGCGGCGGAAGGCTTCGCGGCCAAACTAGCGTTTGCAGAACAACCAGCGTCCAAGACCACATGAGACAATAGCACCCGTTTCGTCGTCAGGCCAAAACCGGAGTCAACGGAGCACGCCTCAACACGAGCAAGAACTCTGATCAAGTCAGCATACACCTAAGTCAACGACAAATAAAGGATCGGGATTACGAGGACCCGTTTAATCGTCAGGACAAAGCCGGAGTCAACGGAAAAGGATGTGGACAGGCAGACAGGATATCGTTTAATCGTCAAGCGAATGCAGAACAACCAGCGTTCAAGACCGCATGGGACATTAGCAACCGTTTAGTCGTCAGGCCAAAACCGGAGTCAACGGAGCACGCCACACACGAGCAAGGGCTCTAATCATACCAGTACACACCCAAGTCAACGACAAATAAAGTATTGGGATGGCGAGAGGCCGTTCAATCGTCAATCCCAGACTAGAGGGAGCAGAGGCAACCGTTTCTACGTCAGGCCAAAGACCGGAGTCAACAGAGCATACACCCAATAGAAAGGGACATTATCAACGAAAGCATTCACCGGACCTGCGAAACGATCACAAGGAAAACACGTGGAAAGCAACGACAGAATACATGTCACCGAGGAAAGGGGAGAGAGGGGGTACCGTAAAGCTAGGAAAACCATGCGTCAGCAACGACCACCAAAAAGTAACTGAAGAGACCGAGCCAGAAACGAAAGAAGACCTAGGCATCGGAGGAAAGGGTCAGCATCAGACACGCAGGGTAAAGAGAAAACAGCCTCCCCAAAAGAGAAGACATAAGCCGCAAAGAGAGCCGATAGGGATATAACGGTACGGCATAAAAGGAATCCCCGAAACCGAGGCTTCATGGTAAAGGGAATTGCAAGGGAACGGACAAATCAAATCAAGAAGTCAGCATGAGTACCCGAGTTACACGAGCAGCAGCAAGGAGGCAGGCCGCGCTTCAGCGAGGTCCTGAAGAACTCTGGCACGAACTAGAAGCTATGTACCCAGAAAAACCAGGTCTAAAATTAACAAACCCCGAGGGAGAAGACGCATGGACAGGCCTTAGCATTGAAGAGATGCAACAAGAGGGCCAGCGAAGAGATTCAATTCAAGATAGAAAGACAGCCCCGAAGGCACAAAGACCTAGCGAGCCCGACTACGCTAAAGTTGCGAAGCAGGTCAGAGAATGGTCTTTTAGATTCGAGGGCACAGAGAAAACTCTTGAATTCTTGGAACAGGTGGAATGGTCCGCGAGCACCTACGGGTTGGACTTAGACATGGTACCACGAGCAATGCCAGAACTACTACAAGGCAGAGCATTAAAGTGGTTTATCTCGAACAACCAGCACTGGAAAACGTGGGAAGACTTTATTGAGAGTTTCCAAACTTTCTTCCTGCCCAGAGGATATTTGGCGAAACTAGAGGACCAAGTCAAAGCTCGGAAGCAGGGATTCAGAGAGCCATTCAAGGATTACATGGTGGACATGCAGACCATGATAAGGCCACTCGGGTACAGTCCGGGCAAAGTACTCGCGGTCATAAGGGAGAACAGCACACCTGACCTTCGAATTTCCGTCAGAACGTACAAGATCGACGACCTGGAAGCCCTCATGATCCTGGCCACAGAATACGAAGAGCTCGAAAAGGAGCGGGAAATGTTCTCCCAGGAAAATAAGTTCAGCAGGACAAAGACGACAGTCCCGTCTCCGGTGACATGTAGAAGATGCGAGGATACCAGCAGGCAAGGCAGGCCAGCCGAAACATCGCGAAACACGCAGAAAACAGAATATCAAAGGCAGCATACCAATACTCTATGGAGACCACCAAACACTACCCAGAGACCACAAAGCGCGACAGCAGGAAGCAACCAAGCCCAAGAATACATAACCAACCCACAGGAGGCATGTCGCAAATGTGGCGGACACGGGCATTGGGCAAGAGGTTGCCGAAACCAGCGAATGCTATTCTGCTGGATATGCGGAAAGGTGGGAGTGAGATGCATGGAATGCTGTCAGAGAGCGGAAAATGGTTAGCGATCCCAGCCGCAGAGAGGCGAGCGGGGGTCGCACGCGGATTCCTCTCCAATCTAACTGGCAGGCTAATCGAAGAGGAGCAGCAGATGTCCGCAGCGGTGACGATTGGTGGAAACTCGTACAAAGCCACAATCGACACCGGGGCAACAGCGAGCTTTATTAGCGAAGAGATGGCGGACAATCTGGCTGCTCTAGGAAAGATTACACGGACGCAACGGCAAGTTAGGTTGGCAGACGGAAGGTGCAGCGGAATAAGCGCGCAGCTCGAGGTAGAAGTCGCATTCGGCAACAAACGACTGACCATGAGCCTGCTGATATTACCAGGAGTAGTAGACGCACTGGTGCTGGGCTGGAATTTTCTCACACAGGTTGGGGCTGAGATAAAGTGCGCAGGTCACGAAATCCGCATACCGGCCAGGAACAGACACAACGGATGGCTGGAGGAAAAATTGTCGGTGGCAGTTGTTCATGAAGACAGCGAGGAAGGAAACATCGAGCAATTCCTAGAAGCAGAGCTGGCAGAATTCCAAATAATGAGCGGAACTTCGAATGTGGCCGAGCACCAGATCACCATGAAGGACGACAAACCTATAAAGCAAAGATACTACCCTAAGAACCCTAAAGTTCAAGGGGAGATCAATACAAAGGTGGATGAACTTCTGGAAATGGGTTTCATAGAACACTCGAAGAGCCCATATAGCTCGCCCATAGTAATGGTTAAGAAAAAAACCGGCAAGTGGAGATTATGTGTCGACTTCCGACAAATAAACGCGAAATCGGTGAAGGACGCGTACCCAATGCCACGTATTAACTACATCCTGGACCAATTACGAGAAGCACGCTATATCAGCAGTCTGGATTTAAGGGATGGATACTGGCAAATTCCTCTAGAAGAAGCAAGTAGAAAGTTCACGGCGTTTACAATGCCAGGTAAGGGGCTTTTCCAATGGAGAGTGATGCCATTCGGATTACACTCGGCATCAGCAACATTTCAAAGGGCCTTGGACCAAGTGATTGGACCCGAGATGTCTCCTCATGCGTTCGCGTATCAGGACGACATAATCGTTATCGGACGCACTCAGCAAGAACACAAGGACAATCTCAGAGCAGTGTTTCGCCGTCTGAAGGAGGCAAACCTGAGAATAAACCCCGAGAAGTGTCAGTTCTTCAAGCAGGAGCTGCTGTACCTAGGACATCGAGTCACAAGCCAAGGAATCGGTACAGACCCATACAAGGTCGCGGCCATAGCCCACCTAGAACCACCTGCAACCATCCGTGAGCTAAGGCAGTACCTAGGGGTTGCGTCGTGGTACCGACGATTTGTACCAGACTTCGCACGCATCGTTAAGCCGCTCACAGACCTACTCCGCAAGGGCGTAAAGTGGGTATGGACGCAAGACCACCAGCAGGCATTCGAGGAGGTGAAGGCGAGACTGGTGTCTGACCCAGTATTAGCGTGTCCAGATTTTGGAAGAATATTCATCCTGCAAACAGACGCCAGCGAATACGGCATAGGCGCGATCCTGACACAAAACACGGAAGACGGAGAGAAAGTTATCTCATACTCCAGCCGGACGTTAAACGGAGCCGAGAAAAACTACTCGACAACGAAAAAAGAGTGTTTGGCCATTGTATGGGCAATCAGAAAACTAAGGCCCTACCTGGAAGGCTACCACTTCAAGGTGGTAACAGATCACATGGCGCTAAAATGGCTGA
Organism: Drosophila fuyamai; assembly: GCA_018153365.1. Classification (NCBI taxonomy): domain Eukaryota; kingdom Metazoa; phylum Arthropoda; class Insecta; order Diptera; family Drosophilidae; genus Drosophila; species Drosophila fuyamai. The sequence continues at coordinate 1,185,196 of JAECXW010000447.1, read as the reverse complement.
ACAGCATTGAAAGCCCATCCGGAAGAATCGCCAGGTGGGCCCTTGAGTTACAACAATACGACTTCGAGGTTGCGTACAGAAAGGGTCAATTGAATGTGGTAGCCGACGCGCTGTCCAGACAGCCGATGCCGGAAACCCTCCGGAGAGCAAAAGAGTTGGTGCAAAATTCGGAATGTAACTGGATCAGGGACATGCGCGAGAAGATAAAGACACACCCGCAGAAATTCCCGGACTATGTGTTCGACGGCGAACTGCTACAGCAGAAACCCTGCAAAAGGCGTTTAAAGAACGGATAATCGCTCGATTTGGAGTTCCAAAAGTGGTGATTACAGACAACGGGGTGCAGTTTGCCAGTCGGGCATTTAAGAAGATTCTTCACGACATGGGAATAAAACAACAGTTCACAGCACCATACACTCCTCAAGAAAATCCCACCGAGCACGCGAATCGAACCGTAAAAACCATGATCGCACAGTTTGCCGGACAAAACTAAAGGAACTGGGACGAAAAGTGGCCAGAGATAATGCTAGCAGTTAACTCAAGCATATCCGAGTCCACAGGATACTCGCCTTCATTTCTAACGCAGGGCAGAGAACCGCGGCTGCCAAACGCGTTGTACGACAGAGAAACGCTGGGCACAGGAAGGCACACAGAGTCACCAGAGGGGAAGGCCGAAAAACTGAAGGAAATCTTTGAAATTGTCCGACGAAATTTGGAAAAGGCAGCACAGGATCAAGCCAGGCACTACAACCTCAGAAGGAGACGGTGGAATCCACAAATCGGCGATGTCGTCTGGGCCAAGGTGCACCATTTGTCTAAAGCGGCGGAAGGCTTCGCGGCCAAACTAGCGTTTGCAGAACAACCAGCGTCCAAGACCACATGAGACAATAGCACCCGTTTCGTCGTCAGGCCAAAACCGGAGTCAACGGAGCACGCCTCAACACGAGCAAGAACTCTGATCAAGTCAGCATACACCTAAGTCAACGACGAATAAAGGATCGGGATTACGAGAACCCGTTTAATCGTCAGGACAAAGCCGGAGTCAATGGAAAAGGATGTGGACAGGCAGACAGGATATCGTTTAATCGTCAAGCGAATGCAGAACAACCAGCGTCCAAGACCGCATGGGACATTAGCAACCGTTTAGTCGTCAGGCCAAAACCGGAGTCAACGGAGCACGCCACACACGAGCAAGGGCTCTAATCATACCAGTACACACCCAAGTCAACGACAAATAAAGTATTGGGATGGCGAGAGGCCGTTCAATCGTCAATCCCAGACTAGAGGGAGCAGAGGCAACCGTTTCTACGTCAGGCCAAAGACCGGAGTCAACAGAGCATACACCCAATAGAAAGGGACATTATCAACGAAAGCATTCACCGGACCTGCGAAACGATCATAAGGAAAACACGTGGAAAGCAACGACAGAATACATGTCACCGAGGAAAGGGGAGAGAGGGGGTACCGTAAAGCTAGGAAAACCATGCGTCAGCAACGACCACCAAAAAGTAACTGAAGAGACCGAGCCAGAAACGAAAGAAGACCTAGGCATCGGAGGAAAGGGTCAGCATCAGACACGCAGGGTAAAGAGAAAACGGCCTCCCCAAAAGAGAAGACATAAGCCGCAAAGAGAGCCGATAGGGATATAACGGTACGGCATAAAAGGAATCCCCGAAACCGAGGCTTCATGGTAAAGGGAATTGCAAGGGAACGGACAAATCAAATCAAGAAGTCAGCATGAGTACCCGAGTTACACGAGCAGCAGCAAGGAGGCAGGCCGCGCTTCAGCGAGGTCCTGAAGGACCCGTCGCGGAGCAAGGACGGTCGGAGGCTAGGTCGCTGCCTATCTTCCGGCCCACCCAAACCCCGCGGCGCGGTGCCGAGGACGATGGAGCTCGCTCGGAGCCCGAGCCCATAGTCACCTCGGACGAGAGCGACATCGAGTGGGCCGAGGACCCGGTCAAGGAGAGGCGGGAGTGGCGCCTAAAGAGGGCCAGGGATCCGAAGGTCGACGCAATCCCGCCGGGATACGCCCGAACGTTTAAGGGTGCGGCGAAGAGGCCGCGGAAGCACCTCGTTGGAGATGGCTGAGGCGAGAGCCAAGATGCTGAGGGACGAGGTCGAGCGGATGCGGACGACGAGAGCCCCATACGAGGACCGCAGAGCAGTTGAGAAGGACCTCGAGACTGCGCAGCAAGAATGGGAGCGGATGAAGCAAGCCGCCGCTGAAGCCATCGTCCAGGAGGCGTACCGCCTCAAGCAAAGAGAGGAGAAGGCCCGGAAGGAGGCGGAAGTTGAGGAGGCCAAGAGAAGGGAGGAGGAGGAGAAACGGTCCAGGAACCCCGAATGGCAGCAACGGCTGCAGAAGTGGGAAGAGGAGGAACGCCAACTGTGGTCGGGCGAGGTTCTTGTGGAGGCGGTGCCCCTAATCCCAGGAGGGATGCAGGGAATTCCCCCGACTCCCCGATCCGACGAGGACGGAGGTGCCAGTCGTGGACCCGAGGCTCCGAGCCAGTGGGCCCAAACCCCCATCCCCAAAATTTTCACGAGCCACCTCCGACCCCCCGCCCGCAAGAATGGCCGGAGGAGGTCGACCGGGATCCCGCTCCAAGCTCCTCACCACATCAACAGGAGGCGGAGCTCCCACGCCCACCGAAGTGGGAGAAGAGCCCGAGGACAGCAGTCGGGATTCCGCTCCCTGCCCCCCTCCACGTCATCCAGAGGCAGAGAACCCCCACCCACCGAAGTGGACTCCGGCCCGACCGCCCACGCCTCGGCACGGCCAGGAGGTCCAAGAGGAGGAACCGGAGGAACACACCAAGGAGGAGGTTCCCAGACCAGGAGGAGGGGAGGAGCAGTGGCAGTACTGCCGCACAGAGATCCCACACGCCCACGTCGCGCATGCGCTAAATGCGTTTGTGGCCGGCGGCGTCCAGTGGCGGCAACACACCGTCACGTGGACCTGGCCTGTCAGCGACGAGGCCAAGGCCACGGAGGAGACGGAGACCCCAGCGCAGGACACTCCAAAATCAAACCCGTGAGACCCCAGGGTGCGCCGCGAAGACGCCGGGTGGTTGCCGCCGACACCGGAGACGGGAGATGTACTGGAGAAAGGGCCATGGGTGTGGCCGACACCTACGGACAACCCGAGCCCAAACTCCAGCGGCAGATCTCCGCCCCAGAGGCACGCGGCCCAGTGGCCAGGCCCACACTGGTGCGGATGGCGTCCCGAACGGAGGGCGGAGCCTGGCAGGATATCGCCGAAGAGGAGTGGCCAGTTGGTCTATTGGAGCAGCCGGTGATCAAGCATGCCAGGCGACGAGGGGGCCGACGCTGCGTGATGGCAGAGATCGGCTATAAGAAATACAGCATCCGGTTGGCGGTCTCTGGCCAAGTTAGTGTTCGCCGTTTCGACTGCTAGCCGTAGAGAAAAAAATATAATAAAAATAAAAAAAATATATATAAAATAACCCTATCACACACGTAAACACTGACACTGGGACTTGAAACGCGGACAAAACTAGCACAAACACTTAAAATAATAACGCCATAAAAAGCTGGGGAGTTTATTTACAAAAAAGAAAATGGAGAAAGAACAATTCATCTGAAAAAAATATAAAACCAATCAGTTGAATGCCAAAACAAAAGCAAAGGCACAACTCACCTGTACATCAAAGAATGGTGGAGAGGGGTAGCTGCTGGGATGAAAGGGGGGGGGTCGTGGCGGCAGTCCATATATGTCCCAGGTCATCTTTGTCTTTATCTCTTTGGGAAAGCTGTTCAGCTGAAAACAGAAAAAGGAAAGCAAATCAGTTGAGCAACAAAAAAGAAAGGAAAAGTAAAGGCACAAACTCACGTGTACTTCGAAATGATGGGGAGGGGTAGCGGTTGGAGAGCGAAGGAACGATCGTGGCGGCAGTCAATCCATTTTACCTTTTATCCTCTTTGTTTTCCATCTCCGCCCGTAGGCGAGGGCCACGGTCCAAGGGCAGGTCGAAGGAAAGGGGGGTTTAAAGAGAAAGCAGGTTAAGAGAAAGGGGAAATGGAAAATTAAAGAGAAAACTTACCGGCGAGAAAAATTCTCCGCGTCATCATGTGCTTAGGGAAGGGGGCGCCAGCGATATAAGGCGGTCGATTGGCACTATCGTATAACAGCCGATCGATGGGCACGAGACATTGGAATTATCGGCATATGAGAGGCGCACTAATAAACATCGCGATAATGAGGTGGCAACGCCACCCCAAGGTAATATCGATATGCAAGTCATTTTATCGATCGCAAAGGATTAGTGTGACCAAGACGAACCACAGGAGACCGCGAATAAGGTTGGAGCGGGATATTTAAAAATTTCGACGGCAGCATCGGGATTTAAGGAAGCATGCATCGACGAGGGAAGCTTCGTGGGAGAAAGTCAAGGAATACGGATCGGCGCAGTATAACTCAACAAGGAGCTGTGGGCGTCGATGGAAGGATCAAGAAGACTCAAAGGCAGCAAGGATACACAGGATAAAAGCCGGAGAGGAACAACGAGAATTCGTACCTCTAAGGATGGAACCAGAGCGGGGAGAAGAACGAGAGGACTCGAAGGCTACAAGGATACACAGGGTAACAGCCGGAGAGGAGGATCGAGCTCACTTTCGTTATCCGAAGAAAGAGGGGAATGTGAGGAGTTAAATAACTCCACACAAAATAAGGCAAAAACAACAGCATGGAAAACCTACCAGTTGCTACTTACGCAATTACTTCGCGTAGTAACGGCAACGCAGGAAAAGAGAGTTTGGAGAAAGCAGTTGGAGAGTACGAAGAGAGAAAGTACAGAGTACGAACTCAAAGAGAGTTTGGAGAGATTGGGAGAGACGGAGCGGAGAGAGGCGCCAGAGCGAGATGGCACTAGTCAGAGCGAGAGTCCAGAGAGCGCAGGCGTGCCGTGAGCAAGGAAGGAACGGTACAGCGCTGCACTTTGGACTTCAGTGTGGTGCCGTGTGCAGAGGGCGAAAGGTCAAACGGTAAAACCGTGGACTTTGGACCTTGGAGTGGAGAGAAGAAAAGGAGAGGCCGAGGATTAACGGGATCCGGAGGCCTATATAAGCGGGCCCAGCGCTGGAATCAGGACCAGTCATCGAGCATCAAACTACGAGTGAACATCGTCTAGTAAAAGTCTAAGTCAAGAATATACCACCGTGAGAACCAACCGTGAACAAGATCGCTACGTCGAGACGTTCGGGACCGAGCAAGTCACCGAATTGAGACACAGGTAGCTGCGTCCTCGAACGGCAATCCACGGCCAAGTCTACAGAACATCAAGATTGGCTGTAATACCGATTAGTCCGAAGTTGGCTGTAATACCGGTCAGTTTAGCTGCATTGGCTGTAATACCGATCAGGCTAGCTGTGCCGGCTGTAATACCAATCAGTCCGGCTACATTGGCTGTAATACCAATTTATTCTAACCGTGTGCGTCTAAGTTGGCTGTAATACCGGTCAGTTTAGCTGCATTGGCTGTAATACCGATCAGACTAACTGTGCCGGCTGTAATACCAACCAGGCCGGCTACATTGGCTGTAATACCAATTTATTCTAACCGTGTGCGTCTAAGTTGGCTGTAATACCGGTCAGTTTAGCTGCATTGGCTGTAATACCGATCAGACTAACTGTGCCGGCTGTAATACCAACCAGGCCGACTACATTGGCTGTAATACCGATGAGTCCAGCTGCGTCGGCCGTAATACCGATCAGTTGTGCCGGTTATAGGCGGATTTAGCTCGGCACGTCAACAACAGCAGAGTGAGCGACACGAGCAGTGAGCCTCAAGGGAGCAACGTGGAACAACGCCACAACCAGTCGTGCAGGACGACGACGTGGACAAGCCGCCAGAGACCGCAACAAGAGCCAAGCCTCAGGTACGATCGCAACAGTCGGAAGGGAAGGCCAGGGTGGAACGTTCGTCTTTCTCTGGGCGCTGGCTATAGGGACTGTTGACGTGATCTGGCCGTAGTACCGGAGCGTCAAAGGAAGCTGAGTGAGCGTCTAGCGGGACCGGCCGGGACAGAGCAAGGGACAGGAGGCTGCGGCTGGCAGGACGAAGGTCTTGCGAGCGTGGTGCCTGTTCACCCTAGTCTGAGAACGGTGACGCTTCCCTAAGCCCAACGGTCCAACTCCACGCCCTCGTCTATGAGCGGCAGCGAAAGTACTCGAAGCGACTAGGACCATCAGCAGCAAGGAATCACCGAGCGGCGACGCAGGAGCAGAACCCACACAAGATATATTCAAATATTGTCAACCAGAGCCGTAAATAAACGCCTCTTTAACTGAATTACGAAGTTTTGTTACTGTTAACCGGGCGGTCACGTTTAATATAAATTTGGTGGGACGAACGCACAAATTCTACTGAGCTAGCCGCACGAATGTCGTAGCGAGCAAATTATAAAAAACAGTTCGTTACACAATAAAGTGTTTGGTTTCTAGCTGCTTGTCAACCGTAGGGGTTTAGGTGGGGGACGTCCGAGGGAAAGTGCTGAGGCGGTAACTCGCGCGTGTTCTTAGTTTGAATTTAAACGATCCTTTCGTTTAACTTTTTTAGTCTTTTTTATTTATACCTTGTTTTTGTGCGCGCAGCGTCACAAATTGAAAGCGAGGTGCAATTTTTCAGCACAAGATAATAAACAATTAAATTGTTTTTCTTATAAACTCAAGCTTTAAATTTTTGCACAAATACCTCAGGTTCTGCGTTAGGGTCTTTCAATCCAGCTGCCACTTTCCTTTTGGCAGCAGTTCTTCTGTGGCGAACAGGGTATTTCGCGACCAGCTCGAGACTTTAAGCAAGAGCTGCTGAGTATTTATATCCACACCGACACGCCGAGGGAAGCAATAAATTTGAGTGATTTGACCTGCACTTGCACTTTATATTGAGCATCATTTTATGTTTTATGTGTCACTGTCACTAGTTGCCAAAATAAATATTAATAATTTTAGTGTCCATCCACTAATTTATTAACAACAACCGAAAAAACTGCGGTGGCTAAAATTATTACTTGCGAAAATAACGAAAGCGAAAAAAAAGTTGTCGACAGCTCAAATCAATTTCAATGAATGCTATATTTCGACAAAGAATTTAGAGCCTAGCTTAATGAAGGTTGGCGAAGACGGGGAGATTTCGCCGAGAGCGAGAGAGAACTTTATTGTGCTCCCGCCTTCGCCCTAAACTAACTTACAGTAATCTTCAAGTTTTTTACCAATTTCATTATACATCCAAATTGAACGACCAAACGTTGTCCAGTGGCACGCTTATGCAACCAGGCGAGAACAATCGTAGAGTCCGTAAAACAGTGCAGGGCGGACGACTGCCCGGGCATCTTCAGAAGAACGGCGTTGGCCATTTCGGACAATAACAAGGCTCCGCACAACTCGACACGCGGGAGCGACACCGTTTTTACTGGGGCCACCCGCGTCTTTGCCGTGAGCAAGTCCACCATTACTGCGGACCCAGCCTCAACTCGGACGTAGATGGCTGCGCCGTACGCCTTCTGCGAGGCGTCGCAGAACCCATGATGCTCAATTTTCAAATGTGGTCCTAAAGCGACCCACCGGGGAATGTGGATCTGATCGAGAGCGGAGTAATCCTTCAGGAAGTCAACCCATCTTTGGCAAAAATCTCGAGGGAGGGCATCGTCCCATCCTAGATTTTGGAGCCAAATTTCCTGCATGAACATCTTTGGCCGGACTATGAAGGGGGCGAGCCAGCCAGCTGGATCAAATAGTTTGGCGATTGCATTGGACTTGGGATAGAACTTGACGCTTTGTGAACGTTGAACCCAAGGTCAATTCGGGCGGAATGAAGAACAACTCGTCAGACGTCGCCTTCCACCGCACTCCGAGAGTTTTACCCGTGCTCTCTGCGTCGATTTCAAGGAAGTCCGCGCGAAGGAGATGGTCACTCTGGATGTTGGCCAAAATCGCCTTGCAGTTGGATGTCTATTTTCTAAGAGGGAATCTTGCTGAATCAAGGGCCCCCTGGAGCTCGCGGATAGCCGCTTGCGCTTCGGTTTTGGAGTCTGCCCCCGCGAGTACGTCGTCGACGTACATGTACTGTCGGATAATCCGACTCGCCTGCGGATACTTCGACTCTTGGTCGTCGGCGAACTGTTGCAGGACCCGGATCGCTAGGAACGGGGCACAACTGACCCCGAAGGTGACTGTTTTCAACTCGTAGTCGCGGATATCCCCATCGGAATTGCGGAATATAATACGCTGCTTGGGGTCTACCCAAATTTGCCGATACATCTTCTCGATGTCGGCGTTGAAAACGAACCTAAAGTATCGCCACTTCAGGATTTGAATCGTTATGTCGGATTGTAAGACCAGGCCCGCGTAAAGTACGTCATTCAGACTGGTCCCGTTTGCGGAAGGGCTAGAGGCGTTGAATACCACACGCACTTTAGTGGTCGTGCTCTCGGTCTTAAGAACGTGATGTAGAAGGTAGTACGTGGCGGAACTGCTCGTCAAAGGGACCTCGGCCATGTGACCTAAATCGAGGTATTCTTGGATCACGGAGTCATACCGGGCCTTCAGGGGAGAATCTCGTTTTAGGCGCTGCTCGTAACGCAGAAATTGAGCCAGAGCAAAGGACCGTGAAGATGCGAGCTCGTAACCACTATGCTCGGGATCGCGCAAGGAGAGCATCACAACGTATTTGCCAAGATTGTCCCTTCTTGTAGTCTGGACAAAATTGTGTTCACAGACGGAATCAGACTCGGGGACTATCTGTGTGGGCACTTCCTCCACCTCCCAGAATTTGGTAAGGAGAATTTCCAACGAGTCCGCAGGTAACTCCAGTGGAGAAGGCGGACACATTGCGGGGGGCCGGTGGAGATATGGGGCCTGTCAACACCCATCCAATAATGGTTTCCTGGCCGAGAAGTGAACCGCAAATGTTAGCCAAGCCGTTGCCGAGAAGGATGGACGGAAGAATGTCGGCTCCTATCAAGACATAAATTTGGGAGCTCTCGAAAAACTTGTTATCCGCAAGGGGGATGTCAGGAATTCCCTTAAGAAGATCTCGAAGGACTGGGTACGAAGGCTCTGTGGCGCTCGTGCCTCTTGTAGTAGGCGCGGGTCGAGACCTGGAAGGCGCAGACGGACTTGGAGCGGACGCGAATGGATTACCGCAGTGCAGGAGGGTGTGATAACGGCTGTGGCACGTAAAGCAGCTATGGGCACTAGTGCTGCTTTTTCTTAATGTAGTCGGAGCGACCATTTACATCCATCCCATGGAAGCGCGGACATAAGCGAACAGGATGATTCTCTCTGGAGCAGAGATCGCACCCTCTTGGGGCTGGAGTCACTCTGGCCTCGTAGGAATTAAGCCTACGGGGGCGCTCGCAGGTGTCGACCTTGGCGGAAACTGACCCGAACTGCTAGGCCTGATGTCATCGATAGCCTCCAGAGTGCGATGACGCTCTGTCAAGAACAAATCTAACTCATTTCATGTTGGTATCTCAGCCTTGTTGTGAATGGAAAGCGTGATTTTGGGAAGCTTTAAAGAAACCATATACACCAGGAGACAATCATAAGCCTCGACTTGAATAGAGGACATCTCTAAGGCTGTCAGGCAACTTTGGATTGTGCCTTGCAGCTCCTTCAGAGCGGCTCCGGACTCATGGGGCACTGCCTGAATGTTGAAGAGGATTTTTAATTGGCTATTGACTAATAACCGCCAATTTTCGAAGCGGTCGGTGAGGGTTTACCACACGGAGATAAACCCTTCCTTGGTCAGCGGGGCTTTAGAAACAATGGCGTGCGCATCGCCACTTGTTTTGGACAATAGGTGAAACAACTTCTCTACTGGTGTAAGACGCGAGTTGTGGATGTATATCGCGGTAAAAAGATCTCTGAAGGTGGGCCAACGCAGGTAATCACCAGCGAAAACTTCGGTATCGACTGGTGGCAAACGACAGCCCGTAGACGGCGGTGTTGGAACACTGACTGCAGCCTGAGTGGACTGGGAGGCGGCCTTGTCTATAAACATCTCGAATATACGGAGTAGCAGTAACTGTACTTGGATTCAAGCACTGTCGAGGTGGACGTACTGTCGGTGGACGCGGAAAAAAGATCGGAGCAACTTTCATAGCTCTTCTCCACCTTTTCCCACAGGGTCCGGATTTGGTCCCGATGGACTTGGCACATGCCAAGGGAAAGTCGTTCTGGCTCAGCGGCGCTCGGAGTATGAATATCCGCTTGAAATTGGCTAACCCGATCTGTTGTGGCAATAAACTTTTTGAGGGCGATGTCTATCGCAGTTTGATCCATCTTGGACACCGACCGAAAAAGCCTTGTCGGGGGACCGGGGATAGTCTCGACGGACTCGTCGCTTTTTGCCCTTGGAATGGCAATGGCAGCCTTTGGCGTTAATTGAGACGGACGCGGAGACGCGGGTTGGGACCTGTCCAAACGAATAGATGGGATCGACCTCGGTTTCTTCTCGTCTCCCGTCGGCATTCTCGGACTCGAACTCTGCGGATCAGCTATTGTCGACTGATCTGAGCAAGGGGCGTTTGGTTCGAAATGTGACGATATTCACCGTTGAGCTCTCGCCACCATCTGAGTCGCCAACGAGTTGGTCGTCGACGCAAATGAACGAACGCAAAAAAAAATCACAGATAACGGTCACGCTGTTAATTTGTGCGGAACAGAAAGCACAGTGCCATAAAAAACGAGAAGAATCGGAAGAAAATATTGGAAATCGATGAAAATGTATTGATTATATATCTGTTACTCCCTTTGTTGACTTCTGTTTTTTTTTATTTAATTTTGTACCTTAGTTATTGTTGCCAAATAATTTAAATTGTATATAGTTTATTTATTTTTTTTGGTTTGGAAAATATCTTGATCGCAAAAGAAAGAAAATCCGGAAAAACGCAATAAAAATAAATTAATTAATCCATTAAATAAATTAATTACTTTGCCGGAAATAATTAAATAATATTTATAATTAAATAGTAATTATAATTATGAATTAATAATGTTTACAATTAAATAATAATTATAATTATAAATAATTATTTTTTAGCGGAGCCGGGACGGTGGAATTAAAACCTTGGCTTTGGTTCGGGAGAAATGTTTACTGGGTTATGCCGTCGGCAGCGCAGTGCATGCTTCAGGGACCCGGGACAGAGAAGGAAATGAAAAAAAATCAGCAACAATACTAACACAGCCGCTAGGCGGTTAATTGCGGCAACTTGGAGAAAAAAACAATCACGGTCGCACCAGTGTGGACTTGAATTTATTTTATTTTATGTTCCTGTATGTGGAGGCAGAAAATAGTTTTATGTAGATATGGGCATGCATGGGTTTATGGATATGTGTAAGTGTATATCGGTAGAGTAGAGCGTCGAGGAGTGGACTGTACTTAAAGTGACGGAACAGGTGAAATTATTCGGACGTTGATGCACTAAGATCAGCGCAAACAAGTGGCCCTTACGACACCAAGCAGTGCTTGTTACGCGCGGAGCCTTATAGGCGTAAAAACGAGATCGCGAGAAGTTGAAAAGCACAATGTAGAAGCGGACAGACTAAGATTAAAAATACGTACGAGACTAAATACTAATACTAATTTTGTGCTAAGTAAGATAAAATTAATGCTTTTAAGCTTGGCAAAGAGTCGGTAGTAGAAATAATGTGGTATAGTCTATTATAGTCGTTACACAGTACTCTAAATGGTTCATGCATATCAAAGTTAGATCTACAAATATTTAATGTAAGAGGAACATAGTTCCTGGTAATTCTATTAGGCACGGAGAAGCTTATGCGACCCAGTAACTCGGGACTCTCCACATCCCCGTGAATAAGTTTATAGATAAAAGTTGTGCCAAGCATCGTTCTACGGTTTACTAGGGATGGTAGATTAATTAGGAGAAGTCTACTAGAGTAGGATGGTAAAATAAGGCTTGCATTCCAGTTAAGGCCCCGTAGAGCAAATAATAAAAAGTTCTTTTGCACAGACTCTATCCGGTCTATATGTACACCATACTGAGGACTCCAAACTGCTGAACAGTACTCAAGGATTGGACGGACTAGTGAAATGAACAGAGTCTTTGTAACATAGGGATCATCGAATTCATTTGACCACCGTTTTATAAATCCAAGTACTCCCCTGGCTTTATTTACCATAGAAGTAATATGGTCACAAAACTTAAGTTTTGGGTGAAGGAGGACGCCAAGGGCATCAACTTGCGTAATTCTAGACAACGCGCAACCACCCAGCATATACGTGGCATATTGTGGGTTCACCCGAAAAAATGTCATTACTTTGCACTTAGCGCTATTTAAATCCAAAAGATTTTCACAACACCTTGTTTGAAAAGCATATAGGTCAGATTTTAAGTCGGAACTGCTAGAAATTTCGTTATATTGCAGGCATAACTTAACGTCATCTGCGTACATAAGGACACGCGACTTTGTCAAGACTAGAGGGAGATCGTTTATAAATAAATTAAAAAGAAGTGGGCCAAGGTGGCTTCCTTGTGGGACCCCTGAAGTAACTCGGATCAAATCCGAGATCGAGTTTTTAAAGACGACTCGTTGAGTCCTACCACTCAGATAACTTGAGATCCATGTTAGAAGATCACATGGAAACCCTAATAAGTCTAGCTTAAATACAAAAAGTGAGTGATTTACTGAATCAAACGCTTTACTAAAATCAGTGTAAACTACGTCAGTCTGCATGTTCTTTCTAAAGCCATTTATTACAAAAGACGTTAGCTCCAAGAGGTTTGTCGTCGTAGATCTTCGCCTTATAAATCCTTGTTGACATGGAGATATAATCGATCTACAAAGATGTTACAAATGGGGTGTAATAGTATTTTCGAAAAGCTTTGGGATGGCGGATAATTTGGATATGCCTCTGTAATTACTTGTATTGCATTTATTTCCTTTCTTATGAAGGTGAATGACAAATGACTTCTTCCAAATAAGTGGGAAATGAGATGTTTTTAAAGACAAAGTAAACAAATTGTACAGAGGTCTACACAGAGTTTCAGCACAGTATTTAAGCACGCAGCCTGGAACTCCGTCCGGACCCGGTGAATAGACTGGCTTAACTTTATGGAGATCCAAAAGAAGGGAGCTTTCGCTTAATCTCGGACAAAAAATCAAGTTCGACTTGGGTATGGCATTTGAATAAGACGGATTTGGACGGGATGAAACAGAATATGATGTCTGGAAAAACTGGGCAAATAGATCGACAATTTCCTGATCAGAGTTTGCCGTAGCGTTTTCAAATGATAGCGATGAAGGGTAACAGGCTGATTTACGCTTAGTGTTAACAAAATTATAAAACTGTTTTGGATCCTGTGAAAATTAAACCCTACAACGAGTCAAATAGCTTTTATAACACCGGGCGTTAAGCACCATAAAATTTGACCGAGCCGTTAGGTACCGAGGGAAGGCAGATTGTGAACCGCACATTTTAAATTTATTGAAAAGTCTGGACTTTATATTTTTTAGGTGTGACAACTCTTTATTAAACCACGGAGCTTTATTTGAAATTGACGGATAGTATAACGGAACACACAGATAAAATAAGGAATTCAATGCATTATAAAAGATATTAACGGCCTTAGCCACGTCAGTGCATGAATAAAATTCGGACCAGTCATAGTCGGATATAAAAGTATTTAAAAGATGAAAGTTTGCCTTACGAAAGCAGCGGATTCGTTTAACCGACTTTTCGGATTTTTTATTCAGCTCTGTTCTTACGTCTACAGTCAGTTCTAGATTTGGATGATAAGGATCTTCCGGTTGTGTAAGTGGTCCCGTTCTTGATAGGCAAACGCCTTCTGAATTTGAAACATAACACAAGACCAGTAAACGCCCTAATGACTTCTTAACATGGTTTACTTGGGATAGCGCAATGTCAAGCAAGCCGTCAATAAAGGAATTATGTGGAGAGAAAAAAAAAAAGACAAAAAAATATCTCGATAGCGGCGGACTGCAGAATTGCACTGCACTATGTACACAAGTTGTCACGCGCGTGTATGTGTATGTCTGGATGCACATATGCCTTGACCGTTGGCAAGTTGATGTACAACGGGGAACGAAAAGGAAAACGGCAAGGAGTATGGCGACGCACTCAAAGCGGAGACGGATAGAAAATTTTTTGGAATTGAAGGAATGTAAAATTTCTCGACTGCCGTTGTGTCGGGAAAACTCGGACGTGTAGTTGACACGAAAAAAATTGATCTTACTGCAGTGTGAACGAAATTCAATGTTCGAACCACTGCTAAAGACCGACAGCGAGAGGGAGTCGGAAAATGCTCGTACTTATCTTTTTTTGCGGAAAAATCACAGAAGCTGCTGGTCGAATGGCAGAAGTATATCCTTATCCGGCTCGAAGGACCAAAATCTTTAGGGGGCGATTCTGCCACAAAAAAGAGCTGGCTGGCACAAAAAATTCTCACGGCGCAAACGCAAAGGACGATGAAAAAGTAAGAAGTCGGGGGCGTCGTGGTGTAATTCAGTGTGTGGCTTATAATTACTTAAAACCTAAAAGCCGCGCTCCCGCCCGCTTTACTCCTTAAGCGAGAGCGGGAGATCGGCAGCGGCCGTCCTAGGAGTTCGGATGCGAAACCCGAACCTCGCACTCTGGAGCGCGGACAATGCGAGAAGATAGCTAGAGCTTTGGTGAAACATCAAATGAATGTTTAAGGCTTAAGGAAAAACTTTACCGAAGAAATTTTTGATACTCAGTTTAGAAGTGCCATTTTTCGACGTTTGAAGATATTTTTGCCAAAATTGTTATTGCTATTTAAAATAGTTAAATCTAAGCGGTCAAATTTTTGAAACATTTATAATGTCTTAAACTATTTTGGGGGGAAAACACGGATTCGATTGCTTAAACGGTTTAGCGTCCAGAATTTTTGAAAGAAAAATTTACCTCTGTTCCAATAGGAAACGATTGGGGCCACTTGTGGAGCCCCAATAAATCTTAGCAAATCACTTTAAAGTCATTAGAATGTAATAAAAGTGCATATTAATATTGTTAACCAGTGGCTTCGGCTCTGCGAACGCAGAGTTTTCTTACTGATATCTTTATATATATGTAGAGATGAATGAATTTCCCTGGTTGATCGAATATGTGTGTGTATTTCTGTGTGGACTTCTGCATATGTATATTTCATTCTTTTGAGTGTATTTGTTTTTGAACATATTCAAGAAATTACTATTTGGTATTGGGTATGCAAAAATATAATAATACCAACTTTAATTATTTTTTGTAATGGTATTTCGAAGAAAAAAATGACAATCATAAAGCAGCCTTAAGTTCGATTGGTTAAACGGCTTAGCGTCCAGAATTTATAAAAGGAAAATTGACCTTTTTTGGGGAATCCCAATAAATCTTAGCAAATCAGTTTAAAGTTATTAGAATGTTATAAAAATGCATATTAATATTGTTAACCAGTGCTTTTAGCTATGCGTGCACCATTGCCTGCTCCGCTAAATAAAGATACTAAATAAAATACAATTCGTGGATTCTTAATCAATACCAATACAGTGTAGTTATGTTCCGCTAGTCGGCTGGTAGCGTATGCGGTGACCTTCTCTTGGCTCTCGATGTCCTGGGATAACACCGCTCCCAAGCCGATGTCACTCGTGCAGTCTGCAAAAAAAAAAAAATTTGGTCGAAATCCGGCGCCAATCGCCAGAATTTTTCTTCCCCAATACGATTCGTGCGCTGTGTGGGCTCCGTAGCTCATCTACTTGGGCATCGATGACATGTTGCATCGTGGTGTTTCTGGGATAATAACTTTGCTTATCGATGGCATGACGACTCGGTCGATGAAGCCTTGTTGCCCCAGACTCAATGGTGCGATTTGTCACACCTCGACGTGGTCTTCCGCCTCTATCCTCGTCACTCCTCATCAGGGTCTTCCGCCACCATCTTAGAGGGTATCCCAGTGTCTTTTGTCGTGACCGCGGCCCGAGTACCTCTGCTCCTCCTTGTCTGGCAGTCTCCAATTGGACCCTAAACTTGACGGAGTGTACCGCTTCTTCTCGATCCCTCCGTGGTATGAGTACTGGGAGTAACAAAGGGTCTCCTATTGCTTGCGGTTTAGGCTGCAAGTTGAGGGTGGCTTGCCCGCATCGGACGAGCGTTCCTGCTGCTTTGAGTAAATCCATCACAAGTATCACTCGATCCAACATGGTGGGCATCACCAACATGGATAAAAGTACTGTGGTGTCCGCCACAACTTCGGACCTTGGACCCTCATATGGCAAGGGCATCGAGGTCATACAGTAAATTGGTGGACTTCGGGCCCGCACAAAGAGGACGCACCAAGAATTAACGGCACCTCGATGGACCTTGGACCCACGCGCGGCAAGGGCAACGAGGTCATACAGTGAATTGCCGGACTTCGGACCCACACAAAGAGGACACTCCGTGAATGAACAGTACTTCAGTGGACCTTGGACCCTAGCTCGGCGAGGGAAATAACGGCACCTACAGTGCCTATAAAAGGACGGCAAAAGCGCAACACTCGACACAGTACGAGTGCGAGAATCAGAGCGAGTGCGTGAACGCGGAATAAGTAAATCGAAACCGAAGTGCCCAAGGATCAAGATCGCAAAGTCGAGACGCCGAACGACGACACGTCCACAAGGCTGAGGCTACAACGCTGAGATACAACGGTGCTAGGTCGTGGTCAAATCAAACTTAGGGAGTCCTTACGCGGTAAGGGGCTTGGCGATAAGGCGAATCTTCGTTTCACCTGCTAGGTGATACACCTTGCCGGCCGGAAACTGGCCACTTCAAAATTCAAACTCCAGGACGCACACGCAGGACTACGCAAAGGTAGCCAAGCAGGTCTGGGAGTGGAATTTCAGCTACGACGGAAACGACAAGCCCTTGGAATTTTTGGAGCAAGTAGGTCAGTCGTGACTTACGGTCTCGACTTAAACCAGATGCCACGAGCAATGCCTCGGCACCTCTCGGCAATGGGAGACCTGGGGAGACTTTATCTACAACTTCCAAAATTACTTCCTCCCCCGAGGATACATAACGAAGCTGGCGGAGCAGGTTAGACAGAGGAAGCACGCTTATGGGGAAAGCTTTAAAGATTTCATGGTGGACATGTCCACCATATGTGCACTCTGGAAAGGATACAAGAAAACAGCACGCCGGCACTCCGGATGTTCATTCGCCCGTACGAATGTCGACATTTGGACACCTGGCAGACGAGTTTGAAACTCGACCAGCATGGGGAGAAGTTTGAGTTGGAAAACAATCCCCGTAAGCAGTAAGTGCAGGCCAAGAACAGACTAGGGTGCGGTGTGCAGGCGGTGCCAGAAGGGCCCGGACGCACAACCAAGCAATACGCCGCACGGCCACGAACCAGCAAACAATCGCGGCGGATACATAGCGAATCCTACTTAGGCCTGCCGATGCGGGAGTTCGGACGGTTCAGGGCTGTTTCGGGTCGGGAAACGCCAAGCGACCCCAGCCTCCGAGGGGCGGCCAAGGATTTCAAGGTGCTGCCTCTCGAAATTAATGAGCGACCTGCAGGCGGAAGAAATGCAACTGACCACCACGGTGCTCATAGGTGAAAAGAAAATTAAGGCCACGGTGGATACCGGCGCCACGGCGAGCTTCATCAGAGCAGAATTGGCGGACAGGCTGCAGGCGGCAGGAAATGTCGGACCCACGAGAAGGCGAGTACGGATGGCAGACGGTCGCTGTGGGGAAATAAAATCACAGCTGGAGACCAAAGTCGGACTTGGCACGAAAACAGTGTCAATAGAGCTGCTGATTTTACCAGGACTGATCGACGCCCTGGTGTTGGGATGGAATTTCCTCACTAGAGTCGGGGCCGAAGAGGAGAATCAGTCGGTGGCAAGGGATTTCTAAGGGCCAATTTGGAAAAACTGAAAAACAGAACATTAACATAGGATCACCATGAAGGACGACCAACCAGTCAAACAGCGGTACTACCCTAAAAACCTAAAAATGCAGGGCGTGATCAATGCCAAGGTAGAAGAGCTGCTAGGCGGATCCATAGAGTCGTCTAGGAGTCCCTACAGCTCGCCAATAGTCATGGTAAGGAAGAAGACTGGGAAGTGGAGGCTGTGTGTAGATTTCAAGTAAACGCAAAGTACGTCATGGACGCATACCCAGTGCTGATGATAAACTACATTCTGGACCAGCTGCGGGAGGCGAAGTACATCAGCAGTCTCGACTTAAAGGACGGTTACTGGCAGATCCCTTTGGAGTACCAGGGAAGGGCCTTTTCCAACGGAAGGTGATGCCATTTGGTCTACACTCCGCGTCGGCAACATTCATGCGGGCATTGCATCAGGTCATTGTACCGGAAATGATGCCGCACGCTTTGGCGTATCATGACGACATTATCTTCATCGGACGGACTCTAGAGGAGCACATGGAAAACTTAAAGGAAGTGTTCAGCAGACCTAAAAGTAAACGCTGAAAAGTGCAAGTTTTTCAGAAAGGAGCTGCAATACTTGTGGCAACGCATAACAGTCCAAGGCATCGGAACAGACCCAGAAAAGTTATCGGCAATTGCATTAATAAAACCCCCGGTCAACGTTAAAGAGCTGCGACGATACTTGGGAGTGGCGTCGTGGTGCAGGCGTTTTGTGCCAGATTTTGCAACGTTGGTGCATCCGTTGAACAGCCTGCTCCGAAAGAGCAAAAAATGTGAAAAAAGGCTTTTGAAGTCCCTGAATGGAACAGAGAAAAATTTCTCAGCGACTGAGAAGGAATGCCTGGAAATCGTGTGGGCCATACGAAAGCTGAGACCTTACTTAGAAGGCTACCACGTAAAAGTGGTAACGGATCACATGACACTGAAGTGGTTGAATATCATCGAGAGCCCAACCGGCAGAATCGCACGATGGGCGCTGAAACTGCAACAATATGACTTTGAGATCGCATACAGAAAGGGCCAGCTGAATATAGTGGAAGACGACCTATCGCAACAGCCACTGCAGAAACTAGTCGACGGGTAAAAGCACAAGATTTCGTCGGACCACTGCCCCGCTCAAAACATCGGAATTCTTTGCTACAGGTGCTGGTAGATAAGTTCTCCAAGTGGACCGAAATGTTGCCAATGCGTAGGGCAACCACGGAAACGCTGGAAAAAGCGATCCGTAAGCGGATCCTCGCAAGATATGGCGTACCCAAGGTGCTGATCAAGGAGAATGGCGTGCAATTCACCATCAGCGCGTTTTAACAAAATGACTGAAATGAATGATTCGTTTCTGACTTTCAAAGTGAACGGTCGTGTTTTTTTTCTGCGCTTCGAATTTTGTATTTTGTTTTCGTTTATTCCCATCGGTGGGTGTTATCAAAACAATTTTAATTTTCTTCCGTGTTATTTAAACATAAATGAACACTCCGTTCGCTTCGCGAGTGCACTTTGTATTTAATACTAATTAATTGTTTTAGTTTTCGTAATTCTTATCTGTGTTTTCTTTTCTTTTATCCACACCGTTTTCTCTTTTGTGCATGCACTTTAACTTAGTACGCTCCCGCTCTCTTGCTCTCTTTGCTTTGAAAGTTATAAGCGTGCAGTTTCTACGCTCTTGCGGTACTTATAACTGCTCGCTTATAAATTTCAATTCGCTTTCTTGGTACAGTGGTCCCAATAAATAAAATGAATAATAAAAATTTAGTCTGCTTCTGCAAGAAATGCAGCCTCGTAATCAGGGCTGACCAGTCGAATATGACTTGCTGGCTGTGTGAAAATATGGTGCACACCAAGTGCGCCGGTTTTACTAGCCGGACAAGTGATAACCTATCAAAGGGGCCCAATTTGCAGTTTTGTTGTGATGCTTGTGTCGAAATTGCGAACGAGATGAAATCGTTCATGCGCCAAACTAAAGGCGGCCTGATGGGGCTGATTAGCTGTTTCGGTGTTGCTAGACATAGTTTTCGCCGAGCTGATGATCTCCTCTCTGCGCTGGACTCGCAGTTTAATAGTCGTAAGCTATTAGAAGAGTCCCCTAAGCGCAAAAAGGCCGCTGGTGGTAAGGAGCAAAAGGGGAACACCCCGCAACCGAAATCAAAAGAACAACAGAGCATTCCGGCGGATCAGCAGCCGATTTCAGCAAACCCTCAAATGTTGCTAAGATCGGCAGCTAAAAAAGATTCGGTATCCAAACAATCCGTTACAGAATGCATGCAACCAGGGACTTCTAAGAATTCCGATTTGTCCGTAGTGGTTTCACAATTAGTGGATCCACCTATCTCTCAGAATGTAGCATCTCCGCTACAAGGGATTACTGAGTCCGGACAACCGGCTCAAGTTGGTTTGGCAGAAGCAATGTCTGCTCCACCAAAATCCCTTTCAGTGGTTCCACTCAAGAAACAAATTTTCGTTTCTCGGCTTTCCCCTGATCAAACATCTTCTGATGTATTGTCTTATATACAAGACAAAACTAAAGCCGATTGTAATAGTGTAAAGGTGGAAAAGTTTAAGTTTTCTTATGCTAGAGACATTTCATCTTTCAAGATAACTGTCCCTAACGAGCTTTTTGAAGCCATATGCTCGGGCGACTTTTGGCCGGATAATATGGTTGTAAAAGAGTTCGAGGCTAAGATAAAGAAGAAGGGGCCCGTGGGAGAAAAACTTCCTAGTCGAGGCCAAACCAGTGTACCAATTTCAAAAAACTAACTTCTAACCTCCTTCTTTCCTATCAGAATGCAAGAGGTTTGCGCAGCAAACTTACTAAATTGTATTCCGATAGCCTTTCCTTTGCATCTCATATTATTGTGTTCACAGAAACCTGCTTAAAGCCGGAGATCTTTAGCTCCGAAGTTTTTCCAGGTAAGTACACAATATATAGGTATGACCGTCCCTCTAAACGGGGAGGTGGAGTCTTAATTGGAGTTGATTCAAACCTTCCGTCTGAGGAGTTATTTTTTGAGGAATTCAATACCATTGAATTTATTTGTGTAAAGTTATCGCTTCCTGGTAACTTTATATACATAACTTGCTCATATATTCCGCCGTTGACTGAACTTCCTGATTATTTAAATCACCTATCCGTTATTAAGTCCGTTGCAAATAAGCTTTCCGATAGGGATCAGTTGATAGTTCTAGGTGATTTTAATATACCTGGAGGTACTTGGTCCACTGAGGATGGATCGAATGTCTTACTACCTATAGCACAGCATGATTTTATGATGGCCTGCTTGACATATCTCTATCTCAAGTAAACCATGTTCGATATTCATTAGGTCGCCTACTTGATTTGTGTTTTGTATCAAATCCTGAAGGTGTGTTTCTGTCCAGAGTAGCACCACTCACGCAACCTGAAGATCCATATCACCCAACATTCGAACTTTCATTTGATACGGGTAGAGTTATAAAAGAAAAATCAGAAAATTCCAAACGAATACATTGTTTTCGCAAGGCAGACTTTCTGAGGCTGAATAATTTTATTTCTGGCTTTAATTGGTTTGATCTTTACCTATGCATTAATATGTCCGATGAAGTTAATGTTTTTTACATTGCAATAAACTAATTTTTTAATTCCTGTGTTCCGTGGTACTATCCGTCAACTTCCAATAAATCACCTTGGTTTAGCAAAGAGTTGACAGACTTAAGAAATGTAAAGTCCAGACTTTTTAAGAAATATAAAAATACCGGTTCTCAATCTGTTTTTACTAGATATTTAAGTGCTCGGTCAAGATTTACCGTGCTTAATGCTCAGTGTTATAACAGTTACTTAAACCGTTGTAAGGTCCAGTTCTCTCAGGACCCGAAACAGTTTTATAATTTTGTTAACACCAAGCGTAAATCTAATTCTTTTCCTTCCTCGCTATCGTTCGAAAACATGACGGCAACCACAGATCAGGCAATAGCCGATTTATTTGCCCAATTTTTTCAAACGACTTACTCTACTTTAGATTATTCATCACAGCCTTATTCTTACAACATATCCAAGTCAAACCTCATATTCTGTCCCACTTTAACAGAAAGCTCTCCTCTTCTTTTGGATCTTCTTCGTATTAAACCTGTTTATTCGCCAGGGCCCGCTGGTATTCCTGGGTGCGTGCTAAGGTATTGCGCTAAGGCCCTGTGCAAACCTCTTCACAAGTTATTTACCTTATCTATAGAAACCTCCCAATTCCCAAATATTTGGAAGGAATCATCTGTTATTCCTCTTTTCAAAAAAGGTAACAAGTTAGAAGCCAGTAACTACAGAGGTATTTCTAAGTTGTCAGCTATTCGTAAGCTTTTTGAAAAAATTATTACTCCTCATTTGCAGCACCTTTGCAGATCAATCATTTCTCCGTGTCAACACGGATTTATTAAACGTAGATCCACAATCACAAACCTTCTAGAGCTTACTTCATTTGTGATAAAAGGCTTCAATAGTAGTTTTCAAACAGACGTCATTTACACTGACTTTAGTAAAGCATTTGACTCTGTAAATCACTTACTTCTCATTCAAAAACTTGACCTTTTAGGTTTTTCAGTTGATCTGCTTAAATGGATTTCAAGTTATCTGAATGGCAGGTCACAAAGGGTCCTTTTTAAAAATTCAATTTCTGAAACTCTCCGTGTTACCTCCGGTGACCCACAAGGGAGCCATCTGGGTCCGTTACTTTTTACATTATTTATTAATGATCTTCCCTCAATTATAAGTCATTCTCGCGTACTTATGTACGCAGATGATGTTAAGTTGTGCCTGCAGTATAAGGACATTTCCTGCCATTTAGACTTGCAATCCGATCTAGATAATTTTCAAAACTGGTGCCGAGATAATTTACTAAATTTAAACGGTTCCAAGTGCAAGCTGATGACTTTTTATCGGGCCAATCCGATATACGCGACTTACACGTTAAGTGGCAGCTCTTTGGATATAAGAACTCTTGTAAACGATCTTGGCGTTCTCTTGGACCCCAAACTAAAATTTTCAAATCACATTTCGTCCATGGTTAATAAAGCCAGAGGAGTGCTTGGATTTATTAAAAGGTGGTCAAAAGAATTCGATGATCCTTATTTGACTAAAACTTTATTTATTTCGCTAGTCCGTCCGATTCTGGAGTATGGGTCTCCCGTCTGGAGTCCACAATACGGAATAAATATTGGTCGTATTGAATCTGTACAAAAAAAACTTCCTTCTTTTTGCTTTACGGCGCCTAAACTGGGATGCAAATCTTATCTTACCTTCTTATTCTAGTAGACTTCTTTTGATTAATTTCCCATCCCTAGCCAACCGTAGAACGATGCTTCGTACTATCTTTATTTATAACCTTATACATGGTGATATTGACTGCCCCGACTTGTTAAGTCGGCTAAACTTTTCTGTGCCAAGTAGATTAACTAGAAATTATATTCCCCTAACTTTAAATCATTGTAGATCTAACTATGCCTTGCATGAGCCTTTCAGAGTATTATGTTCTGACTATAATAGACTTTTTCCTGTAATATCAAATCTTGACTCTCTGGCGCTCCTAAAACGATTAATACTTGCTTCATTGGCACAAGATTGATCTAACTATTACTTTTTTCCCCGGACCTTTACCTTTATTTTCCTATCTCGCGTCTATCTTATCGCGAATCGTGCCGTACGATACACGGCTGCGCCCCTCGGTCGGTTGGGCGGGTAAGTGAGCCGTGGGACTCCGCGCGAAAAAAAAAAAAAAAATTTGGCGCCCCACACCAGTTCACTTCCCCAGTTCACCGGGACAGACCAGAGGACTTGAGACGAAAAGTGGCCGGAATTGCATTTGGCCGTGAATACGAGCGTGGTAAAGTCCACGGGTATTCGCCAGCTTTCGTCACCCAAGGAAGAGAGCCCAGGTTACCCTCGCACTGTACGACGAAGAAACAATCGGCACCGGAAGACAAACACAAACTCCGGCCGAAAACGCACAGAAGCTGAAAGAAATCTTCGAGCTGGTGAGGCGGAACATGGAAAAGGCAGCACAGGATCAAGCACGCCACTACAATCTCCGTAGACGCCCATTGACACCAAACATCGGGGACAAATTCTGGGCCAAGGAACACCATCTGTCCAAGGCAGCAGAAGGATTAGCTGCGAAATTGGTACCAAAAAACGAAGGGCCGTTTAAAATAATAAATTTAAATTCGCCAGTAATATGTAATTTGCGGCATCTAAATACAGGAAAGGAAAAAACAACCAACATTAGCCAGTTAAACAGCAAAGATTTGGTGGCTAGACCCGGGAAGCGAAGTTGGACTTAGCGGGTACACACAGTACCTCATCCAAAGAGAGGGAGAGGACGATACGCGGTATCGAACGCACACAGATGTTTTAGGAGCGCGAGAGCGGGAGATGGAGGTTCATAGGATACCGTTACCGAGTAACGCACACAGAAGTGAGGACCCGTCGGAGCCCCGTAGCAAGGGAGAGTCTAAAGGGCGCCGCGGACAACGGAACCAAGGAGGCATGGAAACCGAGGTTTCGTCAGCGCGCGAGCGGCACAAGACGGGCCTATTCAATTCAGGTCGTCATCATGAACGCAAGCGGCCAACGGCGACTTGGAGGCGTGACTCCGGTACCGCAATTCAGCTGCTGGCGTCCCCGCTGGTGTTGCGATCCCCGTCACCTGCCCCGGAGACAGAAGAGAAGGGACGCATTACCGACGTCGAGTTGGGGAGGCCGGAGGGGCTTCGACAGGTCTACTCGGCGAGGGCGGACGTTGTTTGGATGGTGTTCGCACAGCGGGGGGTGGCACGGGAAGCCGCCGCCAGAAAGTGGCCAAAGCGGCTGGACCAGGCAGAGGCCGAAAAGGGCGCAGCCGGACCCTCAGCAGCAGTCATCGCCGCCGTCGCCGCTGTTGTCCCCGCAGTCAACACCACCGCCACCGCAGTCGCACTCGCCTCCGCCGCAGTGACCGCCACCACAGGCAGCGCCGTCACCGCGATCACCGCCGCCATAGGCAATGCCGCAAGTGCCGCCGTTGCCGTCACCAAGGACAGGGACACCACCGCCGCCATGGCGGCCGTCTAAGTCGCCCGGGTTGCGGTCGCCGCGGCTAACAAAACCGCTCGGCCGTGAACCGAAGGGCCTCCAAAGAGGACCGTGGGTGTGGCCGTCGCCAGTAGAGGCTGCCCAGGAGACCGCACCGCCGCCGAAATTATCCCGGGAGTCGTCCTGCCCGGAGCCATGGTCCCCGTCAGCAAGGCCGTCGCTATCTCGCCAACAATCGACGGACAGCAGCCGCTGGGAAGAGGTGGCCAAGGGAGGATAGCCGCCGAGGATGGAGTGCGAGGCCAGCAGGCAAGCGAGGAGGGCCGGAGCAGCCGATGGGCCAAAGTGGTCGTCGCGGATGGAGTCTGCTACCGCATCCGGGTGGCGGGTGGAGTTGTACGGGTGTTGAAGGCGAAATAAAAGAGCTGGACAAGGTTTGCAAGTTAATTCGTTTGTTTATTTACATTTGCGAATAATAGCTTGCCGGACATAGGCAATAGGGACGGGGGCACCGCGACAGGCTGTCGATCGATAGTTGCGATCGAAGGGTAGCAAAAATTGGTTATTGTTATGTTCAAAAGGCAACTCAAGACGACGAAGAGACAACGACTGGAACCCACAATCGATAAACGCGATCGTGGTGAGATTCCTGGGAGTTGCTGGACTGAGGGAAGCGGAATGGTGACTTTTAATTTGGGGAAATGCCTAGGCGGGTAAATTCGAATTCCACGCAGGGAACTGTCTGGGGAACAGGGAACTGTCTGGGGACGGCGAACTGTCTGGGGACGGCGAACTCTCTGGGGAATGGGGAACTGTCTGGGAAACAGCTGTGTGGAAAAGTCTTTTGGGGAAACAGTCGTGGGAAAATTCAAGTCTTTCAAGGAGCTGTACGAGCAAAGACTTTTGGGAAAACAGTCTGATTAAAGGTTAAGTCTTTCAGGGAACCGTAAATTTGGTAGGACGAACTCACAAACTCTCTGAGCTAGCCTCACGTTTACGTAGCGAGCACAAAACAAAGAAACAGGTCGTTACAGTGCTGTCTACCCACCTTCCTCCGACTTATATCGCTGCTGTTATGACCCCACCGTATATCCTTAGCGGGTGATTTGTTGGGGTCGGGTCGCTGCTTCGCTCGTCTCCGCCACACCCGGGTTCCCGAGGAGATGTCCTCCATTTCCCGATGCATTTCGACGGCAGCACTCTATGGTTAACACTTCTACTCGGCCACAATCCCAACAGAAGTCGCGACGTGGGTTGGGGCAGTCTCGGCGGAAGTGTCCGTTCTCACCGCAGCGGGTGCAGGCCCGCTGCAAGTCCACTCGCGCGGTTTCTTGCCCGACCATCCGTTGAGTTACGTGTTCTGCCTGTGGAGTACTCTCTGAGTTCCGGAAGGGGTTTGTCGACCGTCGAAGTTGCGATTCCTCGTGGTTCCTGTCCGTTATTCCTGTAGTTCCACATCGAGCCGACCCGAGTTGTTTGACACTCTCGCACTCGGTAGCCATGTGAGTCAGCTGCTTCAGCGTCGCGAATTCACTGCGCTTGATATACAGCCGGTGCTCTGGAGCCATGTTTTCGTATGCTTTGTTCTGAGCTCGATCAGGTATGTTTTTAAAGGCTCTCCTTTCCTCTGCACATGAGTCCGAATCTCGTCCTCTAATCGTTCGAAGTATCGAAGAGGCAGGAAGAAATCCTGGAATTCCCTCCGGAAATTCCCCAAGAGGCGGACTGCAGATGGCTAGTACGGAACCACCGTGCCGCTGGGCCATCGAATATTTATTTTCGGGGAGCAAATGCTGAGTATTACTTAGTACATCCTGCCCTGTAGGCCAGTGGCCAAGCAAGCATCTATTGGCGGCACCCAGACGCCGTGTGTCGTTCCTGGATGTATCCCTCGATGACGGGCGGGAACCTTGATCGTCGCAGCGTCGGAGGCCACGGGGATCCGGAGGTACTCCTCAAATTGCCCCAACTCGTTGTTCTTTCCTGCAGGGTTAAAGCACGAGGACCGACTGCAATACTGTCCCAGCTAAGCTAGTCCGTCCCACACCCGTTCTGGGAAGGATCCCGCGCTAACTATGTTGGCAAACGCCTTCCTGGCCTTCTCGACGGTACCATATACTTTAAAGCCTAACTCAACGTTTCGACTTAACGTCTTATTTTCCTGGGCGGGCTTCCTTCTTAAATCCTTCTATTTCTTCCTAATGCTGGGTAGGGGCGATCGTTTCGTCTCGACTCTCCGGTCTAATCTTCACTTTTCACGGTGGTCTCAGTGTCCATGCTCGGGTGCGACTTGTAAAAATGCTTTCTCGGCCGGGGTACAGATCTCAGCCGGATCCAAGAGTCCTTTACAAGAAATTTGTAAATCACCGAAACACCGGACTAGAGAGTTCCACTTCACAGGCGAACGGATAATATGGAGAGGGAGTCGAAGATACTAGGATGTCGGGTCAGACTGGACTGGTGTCCACGCGCAAACCCCAAAACTACAAAAGGGGGAGGGATCTAGGACAACGGATCCGGCGGGACAGGTGTCCACGCCCAAACACCAAAACTACGAAAGATTCGACGGAACTAGGATAACAGATCTAAAACTACGTAGGAGATGGGGAAAACTAAGATAGCGTGTCAGGCGGGACGGATATCCACGCGCAAGCCCCAAAACTACAAAGGAATTGAGGAAACTTGCGGACCGAACAGGAAGGGGTCCACATTCAGGTCCCGTGGTACTACGGTAATATTTTACTAGGAGCGGAAATACGGCAACTGTGGTGAACGTAAAGGATGCCCGCGTTCAGGCCCAAAGCAGCTGTGGGAGTGAGGTTAGGTTAGGTTAGTTTTTCTTATCTCTCTTAAAAATATTATAATGGTAGTAACAACAATTGTGACGCACACGACTTCTAGGCGGATTCGTCACATGTTTTATTATAATTTAATATTTTATTTAATTTTTAATGTCAAAGCTGGCAGACAGTCAAGTTCAATTCAGTTACATGATCTTGGTCTGTGCTCGCTGCTTCTCCTGCCTTTCTCGAGCGCTATGACTGGAAACCCAGCAGATACCCTCGGCGGTCCCCCTCTTACGACTGGCATAAGCCAGGAATACCGATTCAGCGAATACTTATGTCAACCCAATGATTGACTTCACACGTGATAGGCATACTAGACGATTCCAGAGTATGCAACGCATAAACACTCGCATCCGCGTTTCAAATTAGCCATATTGGCAGTTTCGTACCAACTAAGCATATCAAAGAACCAACGTTTATTCCAAATATTCCCCGAACTTACATAACTATCAACATACTCCCAAACCTATAGTATGTAATTCGTTCAACTAAAGAAGTATTCTAAAGGAGATTCTCAAAACATAAAGGACGAAAGAATTGAATAAATAAAAAACAAAAGTATTAATACTTAAACACAATCACAGTGAGAGAAGGAAATGAGTAAGGAAAAGGAGAAACAAAGAGGCGCATTTCACAGTGACGACACCAGGACACCGTGTGAATAAAATCAGGGCTGCCATCGATTCGAGTTCTCTCGGAGTGTGGTTGGCTGCGACGGTTGCGAAGCGTTCCCCAATCTCGCAAATTGACAAACAGTTTGCCTTTCTATTCTTACGTAAAAACAGAGATAGAGCAAAACACAGGGTGCTTAAGTTGAGGATTGAGAGTTCATGTCAAAACAAATTGACAAACAGGAAATAGCCCCTACGACTAGAAGCAATCAAGGTAATAGACCTGTTTGAAATTATTCCGAAATATGAAGGAGAAGAAGGAAAGTATGACGGATTTATAGCTGCGGTTGAGCAGGTTTTAAGCCTTATAAAAGGAGAAAAGAGGTCAAACATCGGAATACTAGCGCTCAAAGCAGTTGGGACCAATATAGTCGGAGAAGGAGACAGTGTCTTAGAGGTAAAGGTAAAGGTAATGATTTTCCACTTTAAGGACAAAAGATCAGAACAAGACAAAATTAAGGAAACTACCCACATCAACGAAAAGAAACTAAAGGTTTAGACATTGTTCACCAATGACCTTGAGGAATGCTCAAGTGAGCCTGGTAAAAGCCAGCGATCAGGGAATAGCAGAAAATATTGCAAAGACCAAGTGGTTTAGGGGAATGACATTAAATGTCTTTGTTTCAGCCCTAAAGGACCCGAAAGGGGGACAATTGGAACATGGGAGTGCTAAAAATAGAAAAGGCTTACGAATTAACTTGTACAGAAAAGAACGTATATGCTCGGGAAGAAACCGAGAACGGGGCGAAGGGTCAATAACTGACCGAAGCACACACCAAAGAGTTTAAAGAACCCTCAAAACAGGAAAAAAAGGGGAAAGACCAGGACATCGGAAATACAAAAAGAAAGAGGTAGTAGGTCGCAGTATAAGTGGGAAGGTAGCAACCAAACGCCGTTTCCAATTCCGTCACCAATTCCAAATATGAATGGGTGCCCAGGATTTGGTTTTCCTTGCCCGAACCGAGATAGACAGTGAGGCAATAACAGCAATAACTATAACAACAACAATCGAAATAAGAGGGGGCAATTATCGATTCAGACACCGGCAGACGCAGGAGGTAGTGGCCAAAATTCTGGACAATCTTACAATTCAAATATCTCCAGATAATCGAACAATTCGCGACAGTTGTATAGTTCAAACAACACCTCAAATAGATGCAGATATAGGGCGTCGGGCAGTGAACAACGGGAAGACGCTTTTATACCCTCTTCCCATAGAGTCCATCCGTTTGAAACGGTTGGGATTGAATGTGAAAATCCGATTCCTACAGAGCTTATCTACCATCCACCATCCGATAACAGATGGGCCGAACATCATAAAAACAACCACAGGAGTATAGAAACAACGTTAGCACACCTGAAAAGTGAATTTTCCTCACATGAAGCAGACGATTAATAATTGCGATTGTTGTCAAATGCAGAAGTGATAGGAAGCCACAGAAAATTATATAAAGCGTGACAGAGTCACCAATGGCATTAATGATTATAGACTTATACCCTCTTCCCACAGAGCCCATCCGTTTGAAACGGTTGGGATTTTTGACAAATGTGAAACTCCGATTCCCACAGAGCACATCCACCCCACCATCCGATGTCAGCTGATCTGAACAGCTGTGGCTCATCATTTTAGCCCGTTGCATTTTGCACAACATTTGAAATGAGCACAACATCGTTGTAAATGATACTTGGTGACAGACTGCATGTGATCTGCGCGAACAACCAAATCGAACTAATAGGTCTTCAGATTTTTGCCAGCCTGCCGGATATATATGCACCACTTTTGCCAAATATTGTCTAAATGGTAGCAAATCAATTTCATTATATATAAATGTTTAATTTTTGTTCTCTCGTTCACCAATGTGCTCCAGGTTGTGAGTACGGTATGCGCCTAGGGAACAGTGGAGCAACTCTTAATGCTGCCAGAGGGATGAATCAGTAGTTAATTAATTATTACAAGTACAAACAGCATTTTTTTGATTTGGCGCCTACCTTTTTGAAAAGTTACCCGCCAATATTTTTTAAATTTTCGTAGTGAATGTTCCAATTTTCACTGTCAATAAGAATAACTCACAGTTGCATCGAAAAAACATCGCCTAACTATCGCATAAAAACTCCGTTAAACCAAAGACCAATATAAACTCTAAGATGCGTAACGGCCATACATTGGTTTTGCAATATGCAGCTTGTTTTTTGGTGGCGACGAAAATTCCGCTCTCTCCGCTCGCACAAAGTTGAGAGCGTAAAAATCTAAAAATAGAATTGCACGAATAACGAAGTGCGTATGTGTGCGTACTTGTTTGAGAAGACGATTTTCGGCCAGAAATCATTTCGGGACTACGAAACTAATTGTGTGTCAAAAAAACGTCTACGATTACCAGGATGTTTATTTAAATTGCATTAATGTATATATGGCAATAAAGCTTGATGTACAATTTTTTTATATACCTTAAAAACGATTATCGGCATATTTAATTCATAGTTTCAATTTACATATTTAAATTAAAGCTAAAAACATAACTTTTAATGCAAAACATATAAAACTGTTTGATTAAATTTAAAAATATTTCAATATAGTTTAATAGATTTGAATATACTATGATTGAATTGAATATATTTAAAGGATATTTAATTAAATATATTTCGCTTTACTTTTTATCCATGGATGTTTTTTATTAACTTTAAAATGGAAATATTAAATTAAATTTTTATTTAAATATATTAAACTTTGATTTAATGACTTAAAATATTTAAAGTAAATAGAATAACATCTTATCTAATATTATTACCCTGCATTTAAATATTATCCTATTTAATCAAGCAGTTTTATATTTTTTTGTATATTTAATATCTTAACAATTTTAATTATTAAATAGTATATTCAATATATAAATTATTTAATTAATTTAATAGAATATTTAACATATTAACTATTTTAATTATTAAGTATGTTTTATAAATAAAATAGTTAATATGCAAATACATATATAAATATTTATTACTTATTTTTACGGGGTTGGTTTTATTTTCAAAATTTAGCTAACTTAGGAGTATATTTAAATATAATACAAGTATATTTTATTTTTTAGGTAAGTTATTCATTTTTAGTATTTCGTATATAAAATAAAATTAGTTTTAATGATTTTGGGCCTTTTAAATAATATAAAAAGACCACATATTTTTAAATCTGTATATTTAAAAGACAATAAATATAAAAATATTCATCCTGTTCAATCGCAAAATTGAGGCCTCTAAAAATCGGTCACACGTCGCACGCTGAATACCCTAATGACAATTATTCCAAAGTGAAGTCATGTATGAAATAAATTATGTATTTTTATATACTTAGATATATATGGTCATTACTAAAAAATATTCTACATTCGAATAATTATCATATTAAGGCAATACAAAATAAGTATTTTTTACAATGTTAGAATTTTAAAATAAAGAGTATATTTCCACAGCGCGCTGCAGCGAATTTCTTCGCTTGTGAATACAAGTGCACACATACAGTCGTTGGCTGTCGCAGTATGCGTGCAAGAGAGAGGCTGGCTCTAGAGCGTTCTCTCGCTGGCTTTTGGGCTGAGAGCGAAAAGCCAGTTGAAAAGCCAGCACAAAAAATTCGTGTGCAAAAAAATCGTATGGCGTTACGCATCTTAGAGTTTATATTGGTCTTTGGTCAAACTCGGATGCGGAACTAACTGGGAAATTTCGGAACGGCAAAACCTTACGGACCATCCGTTGAACGAATGGTGGGTGGTGGATGGATCTCTGTGGGAAGACAGCATTAAACTTTGTCAGCAAGAAATATATATGGTACGCCTGGGGATATACTATTCCAGCCAGGGATGGTATTAATGAAGTCTAAGCAATAAAAAACTTTATGGCACTATTTGGGATTCCGGGAAGATAATTGTCGTTAAACCTATTTAAGGATTTCTGTACGCATTACGAATTAGAACTGCACACGACTTTCTTTTAACAGTCATAAAGTAATTCCACGGTCGAGAGACTACATGCCACCATAACGGAAATATACAGACTAATAATGGAGAGCACGAAAGAAAAAACAATATAAATAAAACTCAAAGAGATATAAAGAAAGAAACATATCGCCTAACTATTGTAATAAAGAGTCCGTCAAATTTGAAGTGGAATACTTAGTGAATGTCTTAGATGGGGACCCCGATGACATGGAAGCCACTTTAGCGGAAGTCAACGTTCAGGCAGCTTAACGCACCCTGCGAAGCGCGGAAAGGTGGACCACAAGGCCGAGCTTGTGGTGATAGCGCTCGCGAAAGGCTGGAGAGGCAGCGAGCGCAGACCAAGATTATGTCATTGAATTAGGCTTGACTGTCTGCCATCCTTGACTTACAAATTATAATAAAATATAAAATTATAATAAAACCAACAACAAACATATTTATATTTTATGAACTTGATTTGTTAGCCTTCAGACTATATTGGGCCACATCTATTCATTTTTTCTGTTGGCTGTGCTATGTGGAAGACGGAGTTTCACTTTTTTCCAAATTCCCACCCGTTTCGAACAAATGTACTCTATCGGAAGAGGGTATCATTTTTGGAAAAAAAACTTAGTGTTCTATTTTTCACTGTTTCATTTTTTTTTGTCGCTTCCCGACTGTCGCTAATTTGACGGACACCAATTTGTATATACATTATTGATGTTTTAAAGTAAAGTACCACTTTTCGTTGTACATTAGACCAAGTTAAATTAAAATATATGAACACGATGGATGAGCTTTTAAATGAAGTGGTACCACAAGAGGACTTAGAGGTATTGATTGAGTTTTGGTCTTGATCAATATAAAATAAATAAGTGCATATGTTCCCTTCAATATTGCAGAGGTTTGAAAAAAAATATAATCACGAGCTTGAGTTGGACGGGGAAGTTACCACAGAGACAAAGTTTGAGTATGCAACATTTTACATAAAAAATTACTGTGTCAAACTTTTTTCTTCATAACATGGCAGGTACTCTTTTTGTCTGGTTCGTAGTCGCTATACAAACGACATTAGAAAGGTGACTTAATCACCTTTAATCACGCCATAAAAATGTACAAAATGTCTTATTTTATTAACAACAGGGAATAATGATATTGGAGGAGTTGGCTCGTACGCATCCAGACGGAAGGCGTGATTATATTTATTATCTTGCATTTGGGAATGCTCGTATAAAGGAGTATACTTCAGGCCTTAAATACTGCAGAGCTTTCCTGGACATTGAATCTAATGATCAAGTGCGCTCTCTTGAGGTAAGTAGATACGTATGTACAGTGGCTTTCAGCTTATTTCGTGCAGACGTAAACTTGAAATTCAAACTTATATACAGTGGCTCGCAGCTTATTTCGTGCAGTTACCTAAAAAAAAGTTCAGGAAAAATTTAAATGCAGTATTTTAATAAGGAATATTAACATGTTTATTAAGCGAAAGCGATCTTCTTAATCATAAAACAAAAGAATAAATCAATGAAAACAAAAACGCTTTTTTCATGCCGCAGCTTATTTCGTGCAGTTCATCCTACTTAATATATTATTTGTAATTTAAAAGTTAATACTTATATGTCCTCCTTTCTGGTTCAGGACAGCTTCGAGACGATTTCCCATGGAAGAAACTAACTTTTTAGTGGTTTCCACTGGAATTTTTGGCCATTCTTCCATAAGAACACTTTTCATGTCGTTTTTGTTCGAAATCTTCCTCTGCCTTATAGCGATGTCCAATATTTCCTATAAATTTTCGATCACATTTAAATCTAGAGACTGTGCTGGCGTAATGACGACATGAGGGCAGTTCCAGACAAGCCAATCCTTCACAATTCCTACTGAATGCTTCGGATCGTTGTCCTGGAATAATCGAAATCGATCGCGTATGCCCAGTTTGAAGCAGGTTTTTCTTTAAAATTATTAGGTACATCTTGGCCATCCATGATCCCGTCAATAAAAACGAGGTTGCCCCGACAGAAACTGCCATACAGGCCCAAACCATAACATGACCCCTACCATGCTTGATTGTAGCTTATAGGTGTTTGCTTTCCAGCTCTGTATTCTCTCATTCTCATTCTCTCTCATTCTTATTCTCATTTTGATGTTCGCATGCATGTGTGCGTTTACTTAAATTCGATGCGGCAAGAAAATTTTGTCTTTTGCTACTTTTCAGACTTGATACCTTAACAATATGGGCGTATTTATTATCGGGTTAATGATAAAAATAAGAATATTATATGTATTACCAGTATAACAATCCTAAACTGCCCTCACGTAGTGAATTCACCCGCCAAGTCACCAGACCTTAAAGTCAATGAAAATTTGAGGTCAATTTTGGATCTGGCCATCCGCCAGAGGTTAATATCTGATAAAAATTAATTTAGAAAGGCCCTCTTGGAAGAATGGGCGAAGATTCCAAAAGAGACCACAGAAAATCAATGCAATCAATGAAGGATGCCATCAAACAGAAGGAACGTTACACAAAGTATTGAATATATACAAAATTAAGTTCCCTAAACGAAATAAGCTGTGACATTTAAAAAGTTAGTATTTTTAATTTTTCTTTGTTATAAGTATGATCTAATGGAGTTTAAACATAATAAAGTACCTTAATAACTGCAAAAATACTACGAAAATAACTGCATTTAAATCTTTTTCATATTCCGTATAGTTTGCCAGCTATATGATTTTGAATTTCAAGTTTACTTCTGCACGAAACAAGCTGTAAGCCACTGTATGTAAAAACATAAACATGCAAATGCATTCCGAAAAATTATTTGATACTAAAAGTCTGAATTTCAGGAATATATTAAGAAACAAAGTGACAAGGAAGTGGCAAAGGGTATGGCTGTCGCTGGAGGAGCAGCCCTCGTTCTGGGTGGAATATTGGGACTAGGCATTGCTATGGCAAAAAAGTAATATTAAAAACTATATATCATATATTTAAAAAAATAAAATAATGATAACGAACTAGAAGTAGTAACCAATTCGATTGAAATTAAATTTTCAATATCTAAAATATTAATAAAATATGTTTTTTGCATTTTATAGTAAACAAAAACGAGAGAAAAAGTGAGTCTGCACGCCTCTGCGATCCTGGTGCTGACATTTTTAAATAAAATTTTATTTCCTACAGATTTTTAATCATTTTTATATAAAGTTAAGCCTTGTTTAACCAATAAATGATCGAACTGTATGTAAAGGATCAATGCGCGTTGGGTGACGCAGGAAGATAATTTTCGTCGTTTTATTTGTGTTTTTATCTGTAATCTAATGGAAGTGATGTATCTGTTAAGTAAAATTGAATTGCCAGTCCTTTAACTTCTCCCTTCGGTCAATATTTTTTTAAATTTATGCTTTTTTAGTCTTAATATATTTTTCCCTAAGTATACGCACAAAAGTGTTTAATGGTTTTTTAGGCTTGTGTAGCATTTTTATGATTCCAGTTCTTTTATTTGGTTAAATAAAAAATTTTACTTAAAAGCCACCATTAAGCTTTTTTAATTTTAAATGAATAGGAATCTTTTTCGTGACACAAAAGTCTTGGCACAGTTAAAATATTTTTTTTAACTATTTCTATGCACCAGAGTGCCGGAGAGTGCAGACGTGTTTTGCGCGAGCTCCGGAAAAAAAACCGCTCAAAAGTGAAAAACAATAACTAAAAACACTAGAGTGGTGTAATAAAGGCAATCTTATTGCTAAAAACAGTAAATAATAATTAGTGCTATGTAAAAAACTAGTGCAAAGTTATAATAAAAACTAAGAAGTGCCACGAGTGATAGCTCAATGAGCGGCGATTCAAAAAATGAGCGTAGAAGCTCCGTAGACCAGAGAAACAGTTATATTTCTTATTTCTCAACCCGTGATACAGAAGTAGAAAGAACTTCTTCAAAGAGCAACTCAGCCCTACTGACCATTGACAGTGCGAGAGCACGGTCTTGTTCTCCCGCCCTACTCA
Source organism: Drosophila fuyamai (assembly GCA_018153365.1). Taxonomy (NCBI): domain Eukaryota; kingdom Metazoa; phylum Arthropoda; class Insecta; order Diptera; family Drosophilidae; genus Drosophila; species Drosophila fuyamai. Next base: position 1,148,757 of record JAECXW010000447.1, on the reverse strand, counting down.
CACCAACTCCCACTTCATGGAGCTTGCAGTGTAGAACCCCACCCCCAGCTTCGACTAACAGCTCACCAGCCACGAGCACTGCGACCTCGTTAATTTCTGCAACCGCAGCCACTGCAACAACAACATCAACGGTCGCCGTTAACAACAACGCGATTTCGAATGCGTTTGCAACTTCTGCAGCGCCGAATAAAACTACAAAGCCAAGTGTAAGTACGAGTGCCAATATCGGCAATATCAAACAACAACAAGTGGGTCCGGCTATACAGACTGTCATGGACCGTTACATCCAAATCAAACGGAAGCTAAGCCCGCAAAATAAAATGGGTGGAAATAAACCAAAACAAAATAGCCCTAATAAAGGCAGCGAACAACCAGGGGCATCTAGTAAAAACAGATTCGCCCTATTGTCGGAAATTGATAATAATCAATCCGAATCTGGACAGGCTGTTCAAAAGAAACCAAAGCCCCCACCAATTTACATAAGGGAACAGAACTCAAATACCCTAGTAAAGAAAATTGTTGCGCTGGTCGGGAATGACAACTTTTATGTTACTCCCCTTGTTAAAGGGAATATTCATGAAACAAAGCTTCAAGCTAAAACTGAAGATCAATTCAGAGCTGTAACAAATTACCTAGACGAGGCTAGGAAACCCTACTACACGTACCAGCTCAAGAGTAGCAAGGGCTTGCAAGTAGTGCTAAAGGGCATAGAGCCCGACGTATCCACCAATGAGGTAAAAGAGGCACTGAAAGAAAAAGGATTCTTCTTCAAAAATATTATTAATATTATCAACAAAAATAAAAAGCCGCAACCACTCTTTAAAGTCGAACTGGAGCCTGAAAGCAGAGCCTTGAAGAAAAATGAAGTGCACCCGATCTATAAACTGCAATACCTGTTGCACAGAAGGATTACTGTTGAAGAACCGCATAAGCGGAATGGCCCGCTGCAATGCACAAACTGCCAAGAGTATGGACACACCAGAAACAACTGCGGGCTTCGTTCAGTCTGCGTAGCTTGTGGTGGCTTCCACAAATCCGAACCTTGCCCTGCAAGCAAAGAAGACCCAAAGACAAAGAAATGCGCTAACTGTGGAGATAACCATACCGCAAACTACAGAGGCTGCCCGGTCTATAAAGAGCTGAAGAGTCAATTTCAACAAGCAAAACAAGCACGCTCCCAGAATGCACGAAATGCGTACGTGCAATCCCAAACCACACCTAATGTTTTCTTTGCGAAAGCAGCCAGATCTTCATTTGGGCCCCTCAACACAAATGGGGGAGTTTCATACGCCAGTGCCCTAAAATCAGGACTTGCCAATCAGACGGGGTTCCCACAAGCTCAATGCTCTGAGCAAATTATAACAACACCTCAGCAAGCAATAGGACAAATACCAAACAGCATGGAAACCATGATGCTGACTTTACAACAGGGTATGATGGAATTTATGTCCTTCATGAAATTAACAATGACAAACCTTATCCACATCCGGACGGTAAGGCTCACGGAGGAACTGGAATCCTAATCAGGGAACGCATTAAGCACCACTTTCACCAGAGGTTTGCAACAAATTATTTGCAGGCTACATCTATAAAACTACAAGCAGGCAACGGCAGTATCACTATAGCCGCTGTCTATTGCCCACCGCGTTTTACAATAACTGAAGAGCAATTCTTGGACTTCTACAATTCACTCGGAGATCGCTTTATAGCAGGAGGAGACTACAACGCCAAGCACACGCACTGGGGATCAAGACTAGTGACGCCCAAAGGAAGACAACTGTATAAAGCAATCATAAATTTGAGCAACAAACTCGACTATGTCTCCCCTGGCAGCCCCACATACTGGCCAGCTGACCCCAGAAAACTCCCGGACTTAATTCACTTCGCTGTGACCAAGAACATCCCAAGAAATTTAGTCAGCGCCAAATCGCTTTCGGACTTATCATCGGACCACTCGCCTGTTTTAATAACTCTCCTTCAAAGCCCGAAAGTAATCGAGCACCCCTTCAGGCTGACCTCGACTAGAACTAACTGGCTAAAGTACAAAAAGTACGTAAGTTCCCACATTGAACTAACACCACAGTTAAACATAGAGAACGACATCGACTTCTGTGCTGATGCCCTGGAGTCAGTACTCGTGGCAGCAGCCAAAATCTCAACTCCAGAAGAGACAATCGTGCGTAGCAACCAATACAAAACTAATCTGCAAATCGAACAACTGGTTCGGGAAAAACGACGTCTAAGACGCGTTTGGCAATCCTGCAGATCGCACCATTCGAAGCAACTCTATAATGATGCCACCCGCAGACTTACCAAAACCCTCAAGCAAGAAGAGGAGCTTGCGCAGCGCCGGTACATCGAGAAACTGTCGCCGACCAGTACAAAGCATCCTTTGTGGAGAGCTCACCCAAATTTAAGCTCTCCGATAGAATCAGTCACTCCGATTAGAAACTCCTCGGGTATTTGGGCCCGCAGTGACGAAGACAGAGCCGAAACATTTGCTTTACACCTACGAAATGTATTTCAGCCGAACGCCGCCACAAACTCTCTTCAACTACCGCCGTTTAGCTCTGAAATTGCAATTAACCCGATTTTGTTTCAAACACCTGAAATTGCTAACGTCATTAGGAAGCAAATAAAACCGAAAAAGGCTCCAGGGGCCGACCTAATAACCCCAAAAATGATAATTGAACTTCCAAACTGCGCAGTGGATGTTATATGCAAGCTATTTAACGGGATCGCAAAACTTGGCTACTACCCCAAAAAATGGAAAAAGTCCGTGGTTATAATGATACCGAAGCCTGGCAAAGACCACACAATTCCCTCATCGTACAGGCCAATAAGCTTACTATCGTGCCTGTCCAAATTACTGGAAAAATGCCTGCTCACGCGCATTACACCATATTTAAGAGAACAAAACTTAATCCCGGCGCATCAATTCGGGTTTCGTGAAAGCCACGGAACCATCGAGCAAGTCAACCGGATAACTTCAGAAATTCGTACAGCCTTCGAACATCGGGAATATTGTAGTGCGATATTCCTCGACGTCTCTCAGGCATTCGACGGAGTGTGGCTTGAAGGCCTTATGCATAAAATCATAACATTACTGCCAGAAAACACTCATAAGTTACTTAAGTCGTACCTCTACCACAGAGTCTTTGAGGTTAGATGCAATACAACGACATCCAACGAGTATAACATTGAAGCCGGAGTCCCACAAGGTAGCGCCCTGGGCCCTACCCTGTTTATCCTATACACATCAGACATCCCTACGAACGAGAGGCTGACTACGTCCACATTTGCTGACGACACCGCAATCCTGAGCCGCTCAAGATGCCCAAATAGAGCAACAGCTCAAAGTGTAAACATATAACGTTTACCCTTAACAGACAATCGTGCCCGCCGCTAACTTTGAATGGTACGCAGATTCCCCAAGTCAGCGATGTAACATATCTCGGCGTCCACCTCGACAGACGCCTAACCTGGCGGAGGCACATTGAATGCAAGAAAGCACATCTCAGACTTAAAGCTAGCAGCCTACACTGGATTATAAATTCTCGATCACCCCTGTGTCTGGACTTTAAAGTTCTTCTCTACAACTCCACCCTCAAGCCCATTTGGACCTACGGCTCCCAGCTCTGGGGGAACGCGAGCAACAGCAACGTTGACATCATACAAAAATCCTGCGAACAATCACTGGGGCACCATGGTATGTTCGGAACGAAAACATTCACAGGGATCTGGGCATACCACCGGTCAAAGATGAAATAGCAAAGCAGAAAGCGGCCTACCATAACAAGCTTACACTGCACCCAAATAATCTCGCAAGGAACCTAAGACGGGTTTCGAACAGAACTCGTCTGCATCGTAACGATCTACCAGCCCAGCAATAAATATTAGGGCCCGTTAGTCTAAATTCAGTCTACATGACTGTAAGTTAAGTTATATTCTTAAGATTTGATATACTTATTGTTAGTCTCATATAGAGAAGATTCAATAAACAAAGCATATATTTAAAAAAAAAAAAAAAAAAAAAACTTCTATATTGACCCAGATCTGGTCATACTTTTTTTTATCGAATTTAAAACGGGCAGCCCGTTAAATAACATGTGATCAAATTTTTGTTATTTATTGTTGAACACGCCACACAAGGAAGAACCTTGTTTTCGTGTATTGTCAAAATATTTCTAAAGATCCCAAAAAAAGCTTGTAGCGAGTGTTCAATTCTTGGGCAAATCAGTTGTGGTCATAGCCTGTCACGACCGTGTCTGTGACGGCCGAGAATCCATAAGTCTGCCGGGTGTCGTCTGCGGAGACGCCGTCGACCCAGTGGTGTTACAAGATGTCTTGCCAGATAGTTTGCATGTAAATGAACACGAAGCACCGTGTTACAATTTAAGGGATCTTCTAGTTTGGCGAATTCACTCAGATCTGGACGGCCGAGGATTTTAACTGACGGGAAACGCAGCGATTCGAAAAGTGAAGGTAGATCCGCAAATAATTTCTTTCTAGATTGCCGCACAACTTAAGAATGAGTTTGGGAAGGAAGTCCACCCCATGACTTTACGAAGGGCCCTACAAGAAGCCAATCACCACAGTCGTATAGCTGGAAGGAAGCCATTGATCTCAGAGGTCAATAAAAAAAGCGTTTAGCCTACGTCAATGACTTTTTGGGCAAACCAGTTGAATATTGGGATCAGGTGTTGTATTTCGACGAAAGCAAATTTAATAATTTTCGAGAAAGACAAACACTGCATTGAATAAAAAAATTTTGCGCCAACAGTGAAGCACGGCGTAAGAGGAGTCATGGTGTGGGAATGCATGTCATCTGCGGGAATTGGGGAGTTATTATTATTACCTCAATATTTTGAATGACAACCTTAAAATAAGTACCCTAAACATAATCATTCCGAACTCATTCACATCTATGTATGATAATGATCCGAGGCATACGGCCACAGATGTTCGCATGTGGCTCACGTACAATACCGCACACGTTCTGCCGCATCCTTCACAATTACCTGACCTCAACCCGATCGACCACCTGTGGGAGGAATTGGACAGAAATATAAGAAAGCATGAGATTTCATTAAAAAATGGTTTAAAAAAGCTTTGAAGGAGGAATATGTGAAAATTTCCCAAGAAGTGACCAAATAACAGGTACATTACATGTCTAAACGTCTCGAAGATGTCATTAAAGAAAAAAGACTACCAACCAAATATTAAATTATATGTTAAATGTAAAAAAATAGTATAATTAGGTTAAGTGTGCCAAGACTTTTGTGTCACCAAATAAGTTCCTTTAGAAGTCCGAAAAATTCTAAAAAAAGACAAAAATGATAACAATAAAAAGACAAAAACAGGTTTAATTATACTAAGCTACGCAGCAATCACTCTTTCTGACAAATTGTGGATAGGATATGAAGTAATAAACATACTGTTTAGGTCAGTGGCCCACTGCATTGGCGCTGGTCACTGAGCTCTCCGAGCTTTCGCTCTCGCCCCTCTTGCGCCCCCTCGCTCGCCTCTCACAACGTCCGCGCTCCAGAGTGCGAACTTCGGGTTTCGCATCCGAACTCCTCGGATGGCCGCTGCCGATCTCCCGCTCTCGCTTGAACGGAGTAAAGCGGGCGGGAGCGCGGTTTTAGTTTTAAGTTTTAATTAGTCTCATGTATAACGCTGAATAAACAACACTGAAATATACCACGACGCCCCCGACTTCTCATTTTCGTCTGCCCTTTGCGTTTGCGCCGTGGGAATTTTTGTGCTTCAAATTCGCTTCTTTTGTGGAAGGATCGCCCCCTACGAACACTTGGTCCATTCGAACCGGATAAGGATATCCATTCGACCAGCAGCTCCTGTGATTTCTTCCGCAAAAAAGATAAGTACGAGCATTTTCCGACTCCCTCTCGCTGCCGGTCTTTAGCAGTGGTTCGAACATTAAATTTCGTTCACACTGCAGTAAGACTTTTTTTTCGTGTCAACTCCACGTCCGAGTTTTCCCGACACAACGGCAGTCCAGAGATTTAACATTCCTGCAATTCCAAAAAATTTTCTATCCGTCTCCGCTTTGTGTGCGTCGCCATACTCCTTGCCGTTTTCCTTTCGTTCCCCGTTGTACATCAACTTGCCAACGGTCAAGGCATACATATGTGCATCCAGACATACACATACACGCGCGTGACAACTTGTGTACATAGTGCAGTGCAATTCTGCCTCCAAAAATATACGACAAAAAGTGATATTGTGTGGTGGAAAATAAAAAGGCATAACTAATATCAGCCACTCGGTGTGAAGTAATTTCGGGAGTTTCCCTGTTCGCCGTACAATCCGCCGCTGTCGAGATATTTTTTTGCCTTGTGTTTTTTTTCTCTCCACATAATTTTATTTGTTCCGTCACTTCAAATACAGTCCACTCTTCGACGCTCTACTGTACCGATACACACTTACACAAAACGCATGCATGCCCATATCTACATAGAATTATTTTCTGCCTCCACTTACAGGAACATACACATATCCATAAACGCATGCATGCCCATATCTACATAAATATATTTTCTGCCTCCACATTCAGGAACATAAAATAAAATAAATTCAAATCCACACGGGTGCGACCGTGATTGTTTTTTCGCCAAATTGCCGCATTAACCACCGCAGCGGCCGTGTTGTTATTGTTGCTGTTTTTTTTCTTCTCTCTCTCTACCGCGCCCTCACGCAGGCACTGCTCTGCCGACCGGCGTAACCCAGTGAACGCTTCTCCCGAACCAAAGCCAAGGTTTTTTAATTCCACCATTCCGGCTCCGAAAAAAAATAAGTATTTATAATTATAATTATTATTTAAATATACAAATTATTAATTCATAATTATAATTACTATTTAATTATAAATATTATTTGATTATTTCCGGCAAAGTAATTAATTTATTTAATGGATTAATTAATTTATTTTTTATTGCGGTTTTCCGGATTTTTTTTTGCAATCAAAGATATTTTCCAAATCCAAAAAAAAATAAATAAAAACCTTAATACAATAAAATTATTTGGCAACACTAACTAAGGGAAAAATTAGAATAAAAAAAACAGAAGTCAACAAAGGGAGTAACAAGATATACAAATATATAAACAATCAATACAGTTTCATCGATTTCCAAATATTTTCTTCCGATTCTTCCCGTTGTTTATGGCACTGTGCTTTCTACTCCGCACAAATTAACAGTGTGACCGTTCTCTGTGGCTTTCTTTTCTTTTGCGTGCGTTCATTGGCAGCGACGACCAACTCGTTGGCGACTCAGATCGCGCCGAGAGCTTAACGGTGAATATCCTCACGTTCTGAACGAGACGCCCCTTGCTCAGGTCAGTCGACAAGAGCTGATCCGCAAAGTTCGAGTCCAAGAATGCCCACGGGAGACGACAAGAAACCGAGGTCGATCCCATCTATCCGTTTGGACAGGTCCCAATCCGCGTCTCCGCGGCCGTCTCAATTAACACCAAAGGCGGTCATAGCCATTCCAAGGGCAAAAAGCGACGAGTCCGTCGAGACTATCTCCGATCCCCCGTCAAGGCTTTCTCGGTCGGTGTCCAAGATGGCTCAAACTGCGATAGACATCGCCCTCAAAAAGTTTATTGCCACAACAGACCGGGTTAGCCAATTTCAAGCGGATATTCATACTCCGAGCGCCGCTGAACCAGAACGACTTTCCCCTGGCATGTGCCAAGTCCATCGGGACCAAATCCGGGCCTTGTGGGAAAAGGTGGAGAAGAGCTATGAAAGTTGCTCCGATCTTCTTTCCGCGTCCACCGACAGTTCTGCCACCTCGACAGTGCTTGAATCCAAGTACAGTTACTGCTACTCCGTATATTCGAGATGTTTGGTCCAACTACAGGACATAATAGACAAGGCCGCCTCCCAGCCCATTCAGGCTGCTGTCAGTGTTCCAACACCGCCGTCTACGGGCTGTCGTTTGCCACCAGTCGACACCGAAGTTTTCGCTGGTGATTACCTGCGGTGGCCCACCTTCAGAGATCTTTTTACCGCGATATACATACACAACTCGCGTCTTACACCGGTGGAGAAGTTGTTCCACCTATTATCCAAAACAAGTGGCGATGCGCACGCCATTGTTTCCAAAGCCCCGCTGACCAACGAAGGGTTTATCTCCGCGTGGCGAAGCCTCACCGACCGCTTCGAAAATCGGCGGTTATTAGTCAATAGCCAGCTAAAAATCCTCTTCAACATCCAGGCAGTACCCCAAGAGTCCGGAGCCGTTTTGAAGGAGCTGCAAGGGACAATCCAAAGTTGCCTGACAGCCTTAGAGATGTCCTCTATTCAAGTCGAGACTTGGGATTGTCTCCTGGTTTACATGGTTTCCTTAAAGCTTCCCAAAATCACGCTTTCAATGTGGGAGCAATCCATTCACAACAAGGCTGAGATTCCAACATGGAATGAGTTAGACTCGTTCCTGACAGAGCGTCATCGCACTCTGGAGGCTATCGATGACATCAGGTTCCGCCAAGGTCGACACCTGCGAGCGCCCCAGCGCGTAGGCTTAATTCTTACGAGGCCAGAGTGACTCCAGCCCCAAGAGGGTGCGATCTCTGCTCCAGAGAGAATCATCCTGTTCGCTTATGTCCGCGCTTCCTTGAGATGGATGTAAATGGTCGCTCCGACTACATTAAGAAAAAGCAGCTTTGCCTGAACTGTTTTGCACGAGGGCACTTGCAACGGGATTGCACTAGTGCCCATAGCTGCTTCACGTGCCACAGCCGTCATCACACCCTCCTGCACCGCGGTAATCCATTCGCGGCCGCTCCACATTCGTCTGCGCCATCCAGGTCTCGACCCGCGCCTACTACAAGAGGCACGAGCCCCACAGAGAATCATTCTGATGTGCAAGTGTGCTTCGCTTCCGGCTCAAGAGCCGTCTTACTAGGCGCAGCCCTCATTAACATTTGCCATTTAGGGTGCAATTTCCAGGCGCGTGCCCTAATCGACTCTGGTTCCGAGGCAACCTTTATTACGGAGAGACTTTTCAACCTCGTCAAACTTCCATTCAAGACTATCCAGGCCCAAGTCTCTGGTCTTAATCAAACCGTTGCCGCTCAGTCCACGAAACTCTGTCATTTTTCTATTCGATCGCCTTCCAGACCCGGGCTGCATTTAGAAACTTCAGCTTACGTTCTTCCGCAGCTGGCCGGGAATCTGCCTTCGTATCCAGTCCCTCGAGATCTTCTTAAGGGAATTCCTGACATCCCCCTTGCAGATCCCAAGTTCTTCGAGAGCTCCCAAATCGATGTCTTGATAGGAGCCGATATTCTTCCGTCCATCCTCCTCGGCAACGCCAGGGCTAACATTTGCGGTTCACTTCTCGGCCAGGAAACCATTTTTGGATGGGTGTTGACAGGCCCCATATCTCCAGCGGCCCCCCGCAATTTGTCCGCCTTCTCCACTCGAGTTACCTGCGGACTCGACGACTCGTTGGATCATCTCCTTACCAAATTCTGGGAGGTGGAGGAAGTGCCCACACAGATAGTCCCCGAGTCTGATTCCGTCTGCGAACACAATTTTGTCCAGACTACAAGAAGGGACAATCGTGGCAAATACGTTGTGATGCTCCCCTTGCGCGATCCCGAGCATAATGGTTCCGAGCTCGCATCTTCACGATCCTTTGCTCTGGCTCAATTTCTGCGTAACGAGCAGCGCCTAAAAAGAGATCCTCCCCTGAAGGCCCGGTATGACTCTGTAATCCAAGAATACCTCGACTTAGGTCACATGGCCGAGGTCCCTTTGACGAGCAGTTCCGCCACGTACTACCTTCCACATCACGCCGTTCTTAAGCCACTAAAGGGCGGGTGGTTTTCAACGCCTCTAGCCCTTCCGCAAACGGGACCAGTCTGAATGACATACTTTACGCGGGCCCGGTCTTACAATCCGACCTCACGATTCAAATCCTGAAGTGGCGATATTTTAGGTTCGTTTTCAACGCCGACATCGAGAAGATGTATCGGCAAATTTGGGTAGACCCCCAGCATACTCCTTTGCAGCGCATTCTATTCCGCAATTCCGATGGGGAAATCCGCGACTACGAGTTGAAAACAGTCACCTTCGGGGTCAATTGTGCCCCGTTCCTAGCGATCCGTGTCCTGCAACAGCTCGCCGACGACGAAGAGTCGAGGTATCCGCAGGCGAGTCGGATTATCCGACAGTTCATGTACGTCGACGACGTACTCGCGGGGGCAGACTCCAAAACCGAAGCGCAAGCGGCTATCCGCGAGCTCCAGGAAGCCCTGGATTCAGCAGGATTCCCCCTTAGAAAATGGACATCCAATAGCAAGGCGATTTTAGCCAACATCCAGAGTGACCATCTCCTTCGCGCGGGCTTCCTTGAAATCGACGCAGAGAGCACGGCTAAAACTCTCGGAGTGCGGTGGAAGTCGACGTCTGTCGAGTTTTTCTTCATTCCGCCCGAATTGACCTTGTCTTCAACGTTCACAAAGCGTCAAGTCCTATCCCAAATCGCCAAACTATTTGATCCAGCGGGTTGGCTCGCCCCCTTTATAGTCCGGGCAAAGATGTTCATGCAGGACATTTGGCTCCAAAATCTAGGATGGGACGAGGCCCTCCCTCGAGATTTTTGCCAAAGATGGGTTGACTTCCTGGAAAATTACTCCGCTCTTGATCAGATCCACATTCCCCGATGGGTGGCTTTCCGACCACATTTGAAAATTGAGCATCATGGGTTCTGTGACGCCTCGCAGAAGGCGTACGGCGCAGCCCTCTACGTCCGAGTTGAGGCTGGGTCCGCAGTAATGGTGAACTTGCTCACGGCAAAGACACGGGTGGCCCCAGTAAAAACGGTGTCACTCCCGCGGCTCGAGTTGTGCGGAGCCTTGTTATTGTCCGAAATGGCCAACGCCGTTCTTCCGAAGATGCCCGGGCAGGCGTCCGCCCTGCACTGTTGGACGGACTCTACGATTGTTCTCGCCTGGTTGCATAAGCCAGCGTGCCAATGGACAACGTTCGTGGCAAATCGTGTGACCAAGATTACCCAGCTTACCGAGGTGGAGAAATGGGCACACGTCCGCTCCGAGCATAACCCGGTAGATCTCGCTAGCCGGGGGGTGGCGCTTCAAGACCTTGCGGACAGCCAGCTGTGGGGGCATGGGCCTGCCTGGCTGCAGTGGCCTCGCTGCGAGTGGCCCACTCAAGGCTATGAACCCCCTGTGACTGAACTCGAGAAGCGAGCAGTCAAGGTCCATGTTGCGAAGGCCCCCCCTGAAGACATTCTGGAGCGTTTTTCCACACTCGACAAGGCGTTGCGAGTCCTCGCTTACGCTCATCGGTTCATCCAGCGTTCGCGAAAACTCATGTCCCCGTTTGAGGATCTCTTGACAGCTCCTGAAATTGCGTCGGCCGAGCGGCTCCGATTCCCGTCAACGCAGGCACTTTGCCCTTGAGATGGGCTGCTTAAGCCAGAAACGGCCAGTGCCAGCATCCAGCCTGGTCCAAAACCTGAACCCGTTCATTGATTCCCAAGGGCTCATGAGAGCATGCGGCCGAGTCACGGCTTCCGAACTTCTCCAGTATGATGAACGGCATCCTGTCATCCTTCCATACGACTGCCATCTGTCCCGACTCCTCGTCCATTTTACGCATCGTATAACGCTGCACGGTGGCAATCAGCTTATGATCCGTCTGATCCGTCCCAAATTCTGGATCCCGAGGGTAAGGAATTTGGTCAAGTCCGTCATATATTCATGCAAGGTCTGCATCATCCACAAAAAAAGGTTGCAAACGCAACTGATGGGAGACTTACCCAAAGAACGAACGTCCTTCTCGCGCCCTTTCACATATACCGGTGTGGACTATGCCGGTCCCTTTGACATCAAAAACTACACGGGACGAGCCTGTCTCATTACGAAAGGGTATGTGCTGGTGTTCGTGTGCTTCGCCACTAAGGCCATCCATTTAGAACCTACTTCCGACCTTACGACTGAGAAGTTTCTCGCCGCCTTCGCCCGTTTCGTGTCCCGAAGAGGATGCCCCCGTCAAGTTTAGTCGGACAATGGCAAGACCTTTGTGGGTGCGGCTGCCTTACTCTCCCGCGAGTTTCTCCAAGCTCTCAAGGAAGCTGTGACAGGTGCCTATAGTCACCAGCAGCTGCTCTGGCAATTCATTCCTCCGGGAGCACCCCACATGGGTGGTTTGTGGGAAACAGGTGTTAAGAGCTTCAAGACCCTGTTCTACAAGTCTACGGCGACGCGAAAATACACATTCGAAGAGCTGTCCACGCTTCTAGCTAGGATCGAAGCATACCTGAATTCGCGTCCGCTCGCGCCGATGTCCTAAGACCCCACTGACCTGTTGGCACTTACGCCTGGGCACTTTCTTGTTGGAGGGCCCCTCCTCGCCATGGTCGAACCCGAGATAAAGGGGACACCACAGCTATTATAAACCGCTGGCAGCATCTGAAGGCTCTTCATCAACAATTTCGTCTGCGATGGAAAGAGGAGTACCTCAAGGAACTCCATAAGCGGAATAAGTGGCGAACCCCTACAAGAAATCTCCGTGCCGGGGACATGGTGGTAGTCAAGGAAGACAACCTTCCGCCCAATGAGTGGCGATTAGGCAGAATCGCCGCGGTGTTTCCAGGAGCCGATGGCCATGTTCGTGTGGTCGACATCCGCACTGCACGGGGACTCATTAAGCGTCCCATAGCGAAGGTCGTCCTTCTTCCAATGGAAGAGTCCGTCTGCCCGCAATAAACAGTCGACCCTTCACTCCGGTGGTTCAATTCATCACTTCGATTCGTAGCGTCAATTAATAGTTCCAACCCGTAGTTCCAATTCACAGTTCTTATCACTACTGATCCAAATTTTTTATTTTGTCCTATTCCGCCAACCAGATCTCACACGATGTCTCCACGTCCGCGCAGCGCCATCGCTTTGGAGCACAGACGAACTCGAGGTATGCAATCCTACCGTTGTCGAGTCTGTAGCGGGATCCATCCACTTCGGAAGTGTCGTCGGTTCCTCCGTCTGAGTGCCGAGAAGAGGCTCCGGGCTGTCCTTGCCAACCGGTACTGCCATCGCTGTTTGGCCCACGAGCACTCCGACGGAGCGTGTCGGCGAGGTGATCGCTGCAAAACGTGCGGCCAGGATCACCACACTCTGCTTCATCTCTCGGAACCACCGATGGCATCACGACAGTCCCGCCCTGCAGCACGCCGGTCGCAGAGATCCGCTGCCACTCCGCAACACTCCTCAGCCGCTCCTCGGCCCTCGTCCGCCACTCCACGGCATTCTACAGCCGCTCCTCGGCACTCGTCCGCCACTCCACGGCACTCATCTGACACTCTGCGGCAATTTTCTGCTACTCCGGGTGCCACGCAGCTTGCGGTCACCGCTCCGTCCTTAACGTCCCTCCTACAGCGGCACAGCGTCAACCTCCTACCGACGGCATTGGTGCGTTTAGAGACCGGGAGTCGAGTCTTCGACACTGCGGCGCTCATCGACCCGTGTACGCCTATGAGCTGTATCGACGCTTCGCTAGCGTCGAGTTTCCGCTTGCCGACCACCAACGTGGGAGGCGAACAGATTTGTTCGGCAACCGTGGGGTCCAAAATCGACAGCACTGTCCGGCTCGACACAATTTTTAAAATAGAGCCTCACGTGCGCATCCACACTCCAATCCGGGAACTGAGCGACGCGGTAAGGACCCACTTTCGGGACATTACGCTGGCTGATGAGCGGTTTTATCTCCCCGCGACGATCTCCATCATCCTGGGCGCGGATATGTATCCGAGTGTGATGCGGCCGGGCTTCCTGAAAATTCAGGATGGATTGCCAGTGGCCCAGAGCACCGTGTTTGGGTGGGTCGTGTCCGGAGCCTGTCACCAGCCGTGAGAAGAGCAACCAGGCTATGTTGCAACCCGAGTAGTTGCAAGGGGGGGCGGAATGTTTAGGTCAGTGGCCCACTGCATTGGCGCTGGTCACTGAGCTCTCCGAGCTTTCGCTCTCGCCCCTCTTGCGCTCCCTCGCTCGCCTCTCACAACGTCCGCGCTCCAGAGTGCGAACTTCGGGTTTCGCATCCGAACTCCTCGGATGGCCGCTGCCGATCTCCCGCTCTCGCTTGAACGGAGTAAAGCGGGCGGGAGCGCGGTTTTAGTTTTAAGTTTTAATTAGTCTCATGTATAACGCTGAATAAACAACACTGAAATATACCACGACGCCCCCGACTTCTCATTTTCGTCTGCCCTTTGCGTTTGCGCCGTGGGAATTTTTGTGCTTCAAATTCGCTTCTTTTGTGGAAGGATCGCCCCCTACGAACACATACGACCATACATCATCCCAATGCACTATGGTTTTTTTTCCGTTTTTTTGGCATAAAATCTAATTTCAAACCTATTGAATTAAAATTTGGTTTGAATACATTTTTTAAGCTCCCAAGATGACCTACCAAGTTTCAAATGATTTGGGGCATTATTTCACATAGCTGCCATATAACCGATCTGGCCGATTTTCCCCAACTGTTTTGTTTATAAAGCTATTGATTTGAAATTCGGTTTGTATACGTTTTTTAAGCTCCCAAGATGGCCTACCAAGTTTCAAATAATTTAGTGTACTATTTCATATAGCTGCCATATAAAGCAAAAAAGCTCCATTAAACATTTTTATTTCTTATTTTCTTTATATTTAATGAAAAAAAAAACAATTATCCAAGATCACATTTTAGTGATCATCTACATTATTAGTGCTTCATTCTGAAAGTAAAGATACATTTTACCAAATTTTAAATAAGTTTGGTTATGTTACTATGGAAGTTACTCAATTTTCTTCTAGTTCAAAGTATTCATCTCCTGAAGCAATAACCTCAAGACCGTCCAGTTCTTCTTCTTCTTCTTCTTTCCAAATGTGGTGCTTGTACTAGAGATATAACTTCTGCTGGTATGGTTTTCTTTTTGATTGTGTTTAGTCGTTTTTATACCCTTGCAGAGGGTATTATAATTTTGGTCAAAAGTGTGCAACGCAGTGAAGGAGACATCTCCGACCCTATAAAGTGTATATATATTCTTGATCAGGATCACCTCCTGAGTTGATATAAGCATGTCCGTCTGTCCGTCTGTCTGTTTCTACGTGAACTAATCTCTCAGTTTTAAAGATATCGAATTGAAACTTTGCACACACCCTTCTTTCCTTTGCACGCAGTATATAAGTCGGAACGGCCGGGATCGGCCGACTATATCCTATAGCTGTCAAATAACTGAACGATAGGAAATGCCATAACTCTGGTGTTTATAAAGTTAGGAAGTTGGGAATTTCTATGGTTTTTTTATTTGGCCAATCAATTCGACCTACCAAATTTTATAGGGATCGGCCGACTATATCCTATAGCTGCCATATAACTGAACGATTGAAAATGCCATAACTTTGGTGTTTTAAAGTTAGGAAGTTGGGATTTTTATGAGTATTTAGAATGCATTATATGAATAATTTTGGAGAATATTATTTACACAATATTCTGCAAGGGTATATCAACTTAGGCTCCGCCCGAAGTTAGCTTTCATTTCTAGTTTTAAATTTGTACTGGACAGCAACGGATCATAACTTTCCATGGATCTATTGAAAACATCTGTAATATTGTCTAATCGACTACATTTTTTAGCGTGTGATGCATGTTCCCCAAGGCATCCTACAGGAACTAAACAAGTGTCTATTATTTGGTAGAATGTACTAAGACATTGTGAACAGTGGGCGACATCGGATACCAAGGATATTATTTCTGATATGCCACAAAAACTTTAGCACAGAAGTCTTTAAACTTTTCCGAGTTTATTTTGAATTCGCAGTTAATTATACCCGTTACTCGTAGAGTAAAAGGGTATATTGTATTCGTGCAAAAGTATGTAACAGGTAGAAGGAAGCGTTTCCGACCCTATAAAGTATATATATTCTTGTTCAGGATCACTAGTCGAGTCGATCTAGCCATGTCCGTCTGTCCGTCTGTCCTGTCTGTCCGTCTGTCCGTCTGTCTGTCCGTCTGTCTGTCTGTCTGTCCGTATGAACGCTGAGATCTCGGAAACTATAAATGCTAGAAGATTGGCATTTTGCATGTAGATTTTAGGAGTTCATACGCAGCGCAAGTTTGTTTCAAAATGGTGCCACGCCCCCTCTGACGCCCACAAGCCACAAGCTGTGACCACAGTTTTGATGCTATTATGAAAATTTTTTTTGATATGTATTTGTTTCGTCAATACCTTTCGATTGGCCAAAAAAAAATTTTGCCACGCCCACTCTAACGCCCAAAAACCCATTAAACGCCTAATCCTGGCTAGCGCCTACATTTCCGCCTTTCATGGCCCGTGATACCAATAGCGCCATCTAACGGATGTCTTTGGAACAGATGGCCAAGGCGCTCAACATAGTCAACGTTAATTCTCGATAAGGATTTCTATTAAAGGAAATTGCGATGGCTTTCATTTGTCAATACCGAACTATATCCCAAGAACTATGCAAATTAAATCAAGTTAGCCAAATTGGAGGTGTTCCCTGGGTACCGATTTTAACATAAAAATCGGGAGCTAATTCGAGCGGCGAAAAACATACAAGAAGGCATATTTATATTAAGTTGTTTAGCTAAGTAACGGGTATCTAATAGTCGAGGCACCCGACTATAGCGTTCTCTCTTGTTTTTATTAGAATTGTATAAGAACTTTGTAAAATATCATAAACAAAACCAATAATTGATGACAGTAAAGCTGCATTGGAAAATGCTCTTCTTGCTGTGTTGCCGTCATTGGAGTTTCCACTGCCATTTGAAAGAGTCTTGTCCACATTTAGACCCATTTCTTTAATTATTTTTTATTGTAAAAGCCTTTTTCGTTCTTTTAGTTTAGGCTTATCGCTGTCCTTGACATGCCACTTCTTAAGCTCAATTCTATATGAGATTTTTAAAAGAAACTCGAAAATGCGGATCCAAGCATGTAAAGGACTGATTCCATATTGAAGAGCGTGTGCCTTAGCCATAAAAGCCTTCGAGTTTATGTCTTTAATGTTGAGCAATTGTTTTGGCTTTGCTCCACAGATTGGGCAAGACTGACAAGAGTTGGTACCTGTCAATATGTTTAAGACTTTACCATCTATTAGTGTCATGTGACCAATATACTCTACATATATATTTTTATACCCTTGCAGAGGGTATTATAATTTCAGTCAAAAGTTTGCAACGCAGTGAAGGAGACATTTCCGACCCTATAAAGTATATATATTCTTGATCAGCATCACCAGGAGAGTCGATCTAGCCATGTCCGTCTGTCCGTCTGTCCGTCTGTCCGTCCGTTTCTAAAGTTTTAAAGCTATCTGCTTGAAACTTTCCCAAAAGTTGTCTTTCTATTGCAGGTAGTATATAAGTCGGAACGAGCCGGATCGGGCCACTATATCATATAGCTGCCATATAACTGAACGATCGGAAACGCCATAACTTTGGTGTTTTTAAAGTTAGGAAGTTGGGATTTTCTGTGGGTCTTATTTTTGGAGAATCTGGATCATCATTTTCACATTGAATTTCCAAATGTGGTGCTTGTACTAGAGATATAACTTCTGCTGGTATGGTTTTCTTTTTGATTGTGTTTAGTCGTTTTTATACCCTTGCAGAGGGTATTATAATTTTGGTCAAAAGTGTGCAACGCAGTGAAGGAGACATCTCCGACCCTATAAAGTGTATATATATTCTTGATCAGGATCACCTCCTGAGTTGATATAAGCATGTCCGTCTGTCCGTCTGTCTGTTTCTACGGGAACTAGTCTCTCAGTTTTAAAGATATCGAATTGAAACTTTGCACACACCCTTCTTTCCTTTGCACGCAGTATATAAGTCGGAACGGCCGGGATCGGCCGACTATATCCTATAGCTGTCAAATAACTGAACGATAGGAAATACCATAACTCTGGTGTTTTTAAAGTTAGGAAGTTGGGATTTTCTATGAGTTTTATATTTGGCCAATCAATCCGACCTACCAAATTTTATAGGGATCGGCCGACTATATCCTATAGCTGCCATATAACTGAACGATTGAAAATGCCATAACTTTGGTGTTTTTAAAGTTAGGAAGTTGGGATTTTCTGTGGGTCTTATTTTTGGATAATCGATCCGACCTACCAAATTTCATAAGGATCGGCCGACTATATCTTATAGCTGCCATATAACTGAACGATTGGAAATGACATAACTTTGGTGTTTTTAAAGTTAGGAAGTTGGGACTTTTTATGAGTATTAAGAATGCATCATATGAATAATTTTGGAGAATATAATTTATAGAATATTCTGCAAGGGTATATCAACTTCGGCTCCGCCCGAAGTTAGCTTTCCTTTCTTGTTTTCTTTAAATTTATAAAAATATATTTGCATGTTGCGAATCTGGGCATCCAAAACTTTCATTTTCTTTTAATGTAAGAGAGGTAGTTCCTTAATGAATTCAATCTTCAATGGGCGGCAAAATCTAACAGATTGCGGAGTCTTATTCAGCCAAATAATTTGTTGTGTTTCATTTGTCAATTTCAATGGGACAATTGTAGTAACAAACAATGAACTGTCAATTGAAGAACTGTCGTGGATCTGGAAACTCAGTTTGTATAAACTCTGGCTGGAGGAAACAAATTATCCACAGCTGAAGAATAACTTGCAATGTACCACGTTGGGAAGTGTTTCTCGTGTTGCAATTCAAGAAGTGCTAAAAGTGCCTTATTTTCAAAATATTCTATTCCTTTTGGCCTGAGTTTAAATTTAGAATTAAGTACGGCCGGATATGTCGGGTATATATCATATCCGTGCATTTTTGCATTTCGTTGTATATTTATATACTGACGTTTTGTAAATCCATTTTCCATTAAAATGCAAAGGCACTATCAGATGACATTTATTTGGGCTCATCCGCAAAAAGCCTATTTTTTATTTAATTAATGCTCTCAGATCTCGCAGCTGCTTTGAAAACAACAGCCAAATATTTTTCGTTTGATTTTTTAGCTGAAACTGTGGCAGCATGTATGAGTAAGGAAGATAAGTTGTTATTCTCCTCAGAAAGTTCCGCGGCTAATATTCTTTTCAGACGAGGACCAGCGCTTTCGTAATCACATTTTGGGCGACCCACTTTATTTGCCAATGCATAATGACCAGTGATTTCTATGAACAAGCTTTTCCCAAGCCATTTTGCGTGCTTTCCTTTAAATCTTTCTAGAGTTGAATTACATTTAGGCGTCTCCTAAGCGATTGTTGTTGCTCCAAATGTCAACCAGCTCAGCACGACCGAACACATATTGTACTAAAAAATTTGGATTTTTTCGAAAACGTGTGGATTCGGACAAAAAGGGTTAGTTTCCCATTAATCAGAAAAAACAAAACACGGTGTATTTGGACAAAAACACATAGCAACGGCACAAACATTGGTAAACTTTAGTATTACATACCTGGACAATCGTTTTCCATATTTATTCATTTAACTTTTTCGTAAACTTTTGCCACAATTTCATACAAAACAGGTGGTACATAATCAGTTGACATTAACAGCTCGCAAGCAGAACAGTGGTGCTCCACATGTTAAAATAACATCTTTTTTTATCTGTTAGATAAATAGGGAGTTTAAAAATTAAAAATAAAAAAAATTTTAAGATGCAGAAAAAAAAATTGACCAAAAACCAAATCTAAACTCTAAACGTGCTATACCTCGTTTTTTCTGAGTTCCCGCTACTGTTACGACCAACAATAGGCTTCAACAAATCGTCCCGGAGCCTAAGTCGTCTGCACATGCAATGGTCCACGTTTAGAAGACGTGCAGTGATCAGGTCCTATGCATTGAGAACATGAAGGCCTTTACCGACATTAATCCTGATCGGCATGAGACACCTGCTGAAACTGACTCTAGGAAGGATGGAGCGACACCCAATTTATTTCGTTAATGCAGTTCATCTAAATGTTCTATATGTTCATTTTAAGGTATTATTAGTTCTATTTATATTTACTTTTAATTACAATTTGTACTTTTATTATATTATGTGTGGTACTGTGTGTGTGTTCCAGGTCTTAGCACTTCAAAATACTTATACTTCTTTTACTTATGTCTGCAATCGAGCCTAATAAAAATTTTAACGGCCATGCATTGATCAGAATTCTTTGTAAACAAACTACTGGTCTGAAAATATGTCACATAAATGCGCAAAGTCTGACTAATAAAATCGATGAGTTCAGGTACCTATTCGAAAATTCAAAAGTCGATCTGTCATCTGTGTTTCCGAAACTTGGTTCACGTCTGATATCAGTAGTTCATATCTTCGTTGTGCTGATTACAATCTGTTTCGTTCTGAAAGAGTAAATCATGCCGGCGGTGTTGCTATTTTTGTCCGTAAACAGTTTAAATATAAAGTTATACCTCAGCAAGAGCTAGAGAGTGCAATAGAATACTTATTTTAGAAGTACGAGGAAAAAATTCTCAAAACATTCTTATTGGCTGTGCCTATAGACCACATCGTACTACTTGCTACTCAGATCTACTTGCCAATCTGACTGCCCTAACATGGATATACAAAAATGTTGCATTAACCGGTGATTTCAACAGTGACCTTTTAACTGATACTGGTCTCTGCGCAGAACTATTATCACTCGGACTTCAGCCAGCAAATGTCACACACCCTACCCATTTCACAAAATCCTCACAAACCCTACTAGATGTATTTTTCGTAGATGACGCAAGTAAAATCCTTTTATATGACCAGGTATCTGTACCAGTTTTCTCGCGGCATGATCTTATCTACTTGACGTATAGCATAGACGTAAGCGCTGAGGAATACTCCATAACCTATCGGGCCTTAAAAGATATAAACTATACGCTACTGGACTCAGAGTGTAACTCTTACAACTGGCAAGCATTGTATACAATTCCCAATGTTGATTTACAGTTAGAGTTCTTTAACAACAATATCGAGCTTCTATACAACAAATATGTACCAGTCAAAACAAAAAAAATTAAGCCAAATGAGAACCCATGGATTAGCATGGAAATCAAAAATACAATTAATGAGTGTGATAGGGCCTATAGAAAGGGAAAACGCTATAAAACAGATTACTTACACAAGCAGTACATTTCCTTGAGAATAAAGGTCAATAAGTCATGCTGGTTAGCTAAAAGGAAATTCTATCAACAGAAATTCAATAATGTGTCATCTGGTAAAGAATTCTGGAAAAACATAAAAAGTATTGGAGTAGGAAAACAACGACAAGAGACAGCTTGCCATATTAATGCTAATGAATTAAATAATAAATTTGTGAAATCTCAACCTTTAGTACCTTTAGTTTTGTTTGTGTGAGTCAGTGTGATGTCCTACAGTCCTTGTTAACTATAAAATCAAGTGCAATGGGTCTCGATAATATACATCCAAAATTTTTACTAATCCTTGTCCCCAAGCTACTTGCATATATAACACACATTTTAAATACAGCAATACCATCTTCTACACTTCCAACATGCTGGAAGACAGCCTAAGTACTTCCTATACCAAAAATAAAT
Organism: Drosophila fuyamai; assembly: GCA_018153365.1. Lineage (NCBI taxonomy): Eukaryota > Metazoa > Arthropoda > Insecta > Diptera > Drosophilidae > Drosophila > Drosophila fuyamai. The sequence goes on along the minus strand of JAECXW010000447.1, from coordinate 1,127,203 downwards.
ATCCATACTTTCCTTTCTATCCAAAGCATTTGAGCGCCTAGTCTCCACACAAAATAATTTGTATCTTCACGATAATTCACTGTTGAATGCACGACAACATGGCTTTCGGAAAACGCGTAGTTGTATGACAGCAATTTTAAAAATTTTAGAGGATATTCGCATGAAAACGGATGACAGGCAAGTTACATTTCTAACACTGCTAGACAATAGCAGGGCTTTCGACACTGTCGATCATTTTATTCTGTGTACTAAGTTAGAAAAACTATATAATTTTTCAAACCCATCTACAAGCTTGGTAAGAACATACCTAATGGGCCGATCTCAATGTGTTGTAACGGAGTCTGAGACCTCAAACTTTTTATTCACTAAGCGTGGTGTCCCCCAAGGGTCGGTTCTTGGACCATTATTGTTTTCGATATATGTGAACGATCTTCCAAATGTCTTGTCTAATTGTGAAGTCCAGATGTATTTTTTTTTTTATTTATAAATTACATATATAGACAAAATAAATAAATATACATATGATATCCAGGCTTGCGGGACTGCCGTGAAGCATTGCTTCGCAAGGCTGGCTGGCCTGTTTAGGACCTCTCGTTCCTTATGCGTTCCAGCCGCCTCAGTTCCGTCGTGACTTCCGCAGCCAGACTGCATACAGCTGTCCAGTTATCCTGACTCTCCAGCATACTAGGAACAAGTCCCTCCACTGTGATCGGGGTCCCCAGGATTTGTTCAGCTCTTCGGCGCTCTTCTCCGAACCTGACACATGTGGTTAGTGCGTGTTCGGCATTTTCCACTGTTCCGCAGGTATCGCAGATTTGGCTTGTCTCGTGTCCGAAGCGATGTAAATACTCCTTAAAGCATCCATGTCCGCTCAGCACCTGTGTCAGATGGAACGTTAGTTCGCCGTGTGGTCTGTTTACCCAAGCCGCTATATTGGGAATGAGTCTGCCAGTTTTCAAGGGACTTTGTTCTTGACCTTAGTTTTGCCAAGCGGTGGTCCGCCTGTGTGTCAGCTAATTTTCTCGCTTCAAAGTTCTCATTGGCCTCAACAACTGCGAGCTCGACTGGTGTTATACCACTGATGACCAGAATGGCCTCTGTAGCGACCGTGCGGAAGGCGGAGGCTACCCTAAGAGCTCCTATTCTGTAGTCCGACTCTATACCCTTTATGTAGCTCTTTTTTGTTGTCGCCTCGGCCCATATTGGTGCTGCATACATGATGGACGACTTTGCTACGTTAAACAGTAGCTTCCTGCTCGTGGATTTTGTGCCTCTATGGTTAAGCATCATTCGGGACACTGCCATCGTGACTCCGTGAGCCCTCTTATGAGTCGCCTGCAGGTGCTCCCTGTAGGACAGCCTGGTGTCCAGCATGACACCTAGGTATTTTATAGCCCTTTTCGTCTCCACTTGGGCTCCGCCCACTGTGATTCGTGCCGTTTCCACTTTTTTCCTGCTGCTGATGAGTACCGCCTCGGTTTTCTGCTCAGCCAGTTCAAGTCCTACGACTTGTAGCCACTCACTTATCATACTGATTGCTGCGTTTGTAGAGCTTTCTACCTCAGCTATGGACTTTTTGACCACTATGACCGCGACGTCGTCCGCGAAGCCAACAACGTTTACGCCCTGCTGGAAGTTTAGTCGCAGGATACCATCGTACATGGTGTTCCACAATAATGGGCCTAAGACGGACCCTTGTGGCACTCCTCCTGTGATTTTGTAGCGTTGAGGTCCTTCGTCCGTGTCATAGTGGAGCCACCTGTCGCTCAGGTAGTCGCTAACGATCGCCTGCAAGTACTTTGGGATGTTCAGCATCCCGAGTGAGGCCATTATTCTGCTCCAGGATGCCGAGTTGAAGGCGTTTTTGATGTCAAGAGTTGCCACCAAACAGTATTGTTTGTTTCCTCCCAGCCACCTTTTGCCTTCTATGGCCTGCCTGGCTATGCGGTCCACGGCTTCTAGTGCATCTAGGGTTGAGCGAGCCTTTCTAAAGCCATACTGACTTTCTGAGAGCCCTCCGGCAACCTCTATTGCCTCTCCGAGTCTTGCACTGACAATACTTTCCAATATTTTGCCGGCCGTGTCTAGAAGGCAAATGGGCCTATAAGCCGACGGTTCATCCTTTTCTTTTCCTGGCTTTGGAATAAGCACCATCTTTTGCTGTTTCCACTGTTCTGGGAAGCAGGCTTGGGCCAGGCACTTAGTGTATGCACTGGCAAAGGTGCTCGGGTACATGCTGATGGCAAGTTTGAGTGCCCGATTTGGGATCCCATCTGGCCCTGGTGCCTTGTTGTTTGGTACCTTCTGGGTTATGTTGACCATATGTAGGGTAACCGGCGGTATCTGGTGGTCCGGGACACCAAACGCTTCCGCTTGCCTCGTTTCCTGCGCTGGGAAAAGGAGCCTTATAATCTCTCCCAGTTTCTCGGAGCCTGTTGGGGTCACGTTTTTAACGGCGTTGGTTATTTTCATTACCACCTTGTAGGCCTTTCCCCACAAGTCGTTTTCTGCTTCATCGCAGAGTTGCAGGAAGCACCGCCTTTTGCTGCTTTTTATTTTCCGCTTTAGGATCTTCCTCTTTTGGGTGAAAACTTCCCTGAGTATATGGAAGGCTTCGGTTCCGCGGGCCCTATGGTAGGCTCTCCTAGCTCTTATGCATTCGCGGCGTGCCTCCTCAATCGCTTGGTTCCACCAGTAGACTGGCTTGCGCCCCTTGAAGCTTTTACTGCGCTGCATGCTGGCGTCGCAGGCTTCCTTGACCTTTGCCATCAATGCCCGTTCGTTTTCCGCTAATTCCATCCCTTCCAGGGCCGCTCTAAATGCTGGTATGTCGAGCGTATTTTCTTTGTAGTGTCCTCGAGTAATTGTCGGTGTAGCGGTTCTTCTCATGCGGATGGTGCTTATAATTGCACTATGGTCGCTCGCCGTGTAGGTCTCGCTAATTTCCCAGGTCGCCGTCGCCGCCAAGCTTGCGCTTAAGTAGGTGAGGTCGATTATGGACTGCGCTCCCGCTCTCCTAAATGTAGGGGTAGAACCCCTGTTTTGTAGGAGAACGTCCAGCGATGCGAACGTCTCAGTGACCACTCTTCCTCTGGCGTTTGTTGAGGCTGACTCCCACTCCGTTGACCACGCATTGAAGTCCCCGGCAACAATCGCAGGCGAGTGTGCTCTTATGTCGATTGCCAGGCTGTCTATCGTCTCGCTAAACTCCTCTAGTGTCCAGCTGGGTGGAAAGTAGCAGCTAAAAATCCAAAGGTCTTTTAGCTTCGCCCTTACGTAGCCTTTTGATGCTTTCACGCATGCTAGATGTTGAGCCGGTTGCCCACATGTCCAGATTGCTGCTTTTCCCAATTGATCCGTGACCCACGTGTTGGATCTAATTTCTTTATAGGGTTCGCTCAGAATTGCCAGGTCTATTTTGAGCTCGGAAATTGTTTGGGTGAGAAGGTCCTGGGCCACCCTGCAGTGGTTGAGGTTTAGCTGCATGACCCTTAGCATCTTTGTTGAGATTTTACCGCCTCGACATACGCTGGGCATTTAAAGCTCCCAGACGCGTGGTTTGTTGGAAGATCTCTTTTCTGCGCGCAGAGTAGGCAATGTGGGTCCCTATTGCAGCTTCTGGCCTCGTGGTCTTTTCCACCACACTTGAAACATGCTCCGCGCAAATCCGTTTTTTCCGTGCAGTTCGACGAGATATGGCCGAACGCGAGACACTTATAGCAGCGTTTTGGCGTAAAAATGGGTTTAATCCGGCAGATCACCCATCCAATCCTTATTTTCCCCAAGTTTACCAGCTTGTTCGCTGTGGGTGTTGGCAACATTAGTGTGGCTATCTGCAGGCCGTTTCTGGTGGCTCTCAGCGACTTTACGGACTCCTCCGAAAGAGGGGTATCGCCTAGCTTACTGTTTAGAGCCTCCACTATCTCCTCCTTGGTTGTGACTTCGTCTAAGTCCATGACCTCAAGTCTGGTTTGCTCGGTCAGGGCCCTTACAACTGCTTTAACCCCGAGAGCGTTTCCGACTGCCTTTTTAACCTCCTCCGCGCTGTGGTCTGGAGACTTCTTCAGCTGCAGCAGAAGATCTCCCTTGGCCGTCTTACGGATGGTCTGTACGTCCCCACTGACGTGTTTTAACGTGGAGTCTCCTTTAACGGCCTTGAGAAGTTCCGCGTAGGTAATCTCCCCGACTCTTGCAACCACGATGGCGTCTGGTCTGGCCCTGAGCTGCCTTTTGGAATTTCCCTTAGGGTTTCTGTCGGCTACTTGCTGGAAATCTTCGTGTCGCTTCTCATGTATCCGTTCCCGATGTACCCTCTTCATTGGTGACGTACATTTTTGGCCTGCTGCTGGCTCTCTTGCCCTTTTTGGTGTCGCTACTATCCTTTCTTTTCCACACAGCTTGTCACGCTGTTCGGCTCTCGGTGTGGTTTGCGTGACACTTTCCCTGCACTCCTTTCCTGTGGCTTCCTCCTGCTTGATGGAGGCCACTGCCGTTTTATGCAGCTCTACCAGCTCTGTTAGGAGATCGCGCATCGGCTGTTTGACGACCCTGTGGTCCTTAAACAGAAGGGAGAGGCCATTCACGGCGAGGCCTATTTTCGCAATAATGTCCTCCAGGGACGTGATTTCCTCCGCTTGTTTTGGCTGCTGTTCAACCTTATGCTGCGCCTGCACCGTTGGCGATCTGGCCATCGCTGTGCTTTTTGCGAAGGGGTTTGCCTGGTCCATTGGTCTTTCACCGTCCGCGACAGGGTTTCCCTCGCTGGTCTCAGATTTCTCCTAGACTTTCTAACGATGGGGGTTATACCGGCCCTTTTCGGTCCCCAGAGCCCCGTTTGCTGGGGCACCGCCTAAGCGGGGGGTTGGAATTTGTCGGATCCTTGACTTGCTGCCCCTAATTCCCCTATCTAGACTAGTGTAGAAGATCGGCCTTTTGAACTCAACGCTTCGACCCTTTCAGAAGCTGACTGCTACGAGTTGAATATCTACTGGTTGAGCTCGGCCTAGAATTATGCAATTTTTCCTAGCTGATAGTAGCGGCTGGTTTCTGTTTCCGATTCTGGCTGTGGTTTGAGCGCTTTCCAGCACTATCGGAGTGATCAGCTGTTTGTCCAGTTGCCAAAAAAGGGAAACGCGCAGATCGCCCGCGGGAAAACTTTGTTTTTGTTTTCCCAGTGGGAAGAGAGCGGGAGAAAACAGAGTCTTGGTGACCCCTCTCCCCTCTACCCTCGGTGGAGCACCAGTTTTAACTGATCTAAACGCTAAAATATGGTGTACTCAACGCAGAGACCCACCCTGGTACTTACCGCCTCCTATGGGGATCACGCTGTTCACTTTGTTTACCTTTTCAGGGCTCTTTAAGGCTTTCTAATTGGAAAAACTCAGGAGGTAATTGAAAACACGTCTACACTCACTGACTACTACTCTTAGTCCGTCCAGATGTATGCTGACGACATTCAAATGTATGTGACTCGTCCATATAGCTGTATATCTGAATGTATTGATGTCAGTAATAGCACTAACCATACAACATATAGACTGGTCATTTCATACAACGAATTTGGTCACAAAATTTTTCAATCGGGGGGCCCCAATGCTGGAATCGGCAGGCCCCGACACTTCGTGTGCCTTCGGGTTTTTTCGCTCTCGTTCTAATTCTTATTTTGACGCTCGCGCTCGAGTTCGGTCGTTCAGTCGCAGAGACGCGCATTTTGAAGAAGGTTGCGCCTGCGCTTGAATTAGTCTTTATATGTATGCGTGTTCATGCATTCTCATACAGGGGTGCATGTGTGAGTTTATTTCAATTCGATGCGGCAAGAATATTTTGCCTTTTGCTACTTTTCAGACTTGGTACCCTAACAATATGGGCGTATTCACTATTTGGTTAATGATCAAAATAAGAATATTTTGTGTTATAGTATATTTTTTAATATTTCAGCATACATTTCATTTTGGCTTACAAATTCATATCAGTGGTAGCAGTAAAATGTTTTGCATATATATATGTATTCCAATTAATAGAAATCAATCTACTGAGATACGAACAGGGCATAACGCAGTCGGAGTCACAAAAAAAACCGACTGCTTTTAAGTGGTTCAGAAAACTTCAAACCAAATCAGTTTTGGTTGTTGTTCTGCGAGCGGATGGTGCCTGCATACCCTACCGACGATTGAATTTTAGGGGTGGGGACAGAAACAAGAACGGCTGTTTGGCTTTTGTTTTGTTTATATTTTTTAGGACACTTGTTTTGAATGTTATGTTTAATGACCTTTGGTTGATTTATTTTTTTAAGGTTCGCAGTGTAATTTTGTTTAATGTTGTTATTTAATGATTTATTTTTTTATTTTTTTGTATGTTTGTTCTTAAAAGTCGCCGCTCGAATCATTTACCGATAAATATACCTGCGTTAAATAGTAGTTTTTAAACTTTTTCACAACTTAAAACAAATGAATTTAAGTTAAACTTCTAAAATACTTTTTATTTTTGCAAAAGGTAAATGGAGCAAATATACAAATCTGAATTTTTTATTTAAATAATATTTAAATTTTCAATTGTATAATTTTATTTATTTATTTTTTTTCTTGTTTCTGTCCCCACCCCTAAAATTCAATCGTCGGTAGGGTATGCAGGCACCATCCGCTCGCAGAACAACAACCAAAACTGATTTGGTTTGAAGTTTTCTGAACCACTTAAAAGCAGTCGGTTTTTTTTGTGACTCCGACTGCGTTATGCCCTGTTCGTATCTCAGTAGATTGATTTCTATTAATTGGAATACATATATATATGCAAAACATTTTACTGCTACCACTGATATGAATTTGTAAGCCAAAATGAAATGTATGCTGAAATATTAAAAAATATACTATAACATAAAATATTCTTATTTTGATCATTAACCAAATAGTGAATACGCCCATATTGTTAGGGTACCAAGTCTGAAAAGTAGCAAAAGGCAAAATATTCTTGCCGCATCGAATTGAAATAAACTCACTTATGCACCCCTGTATGAGAATGCATGAACACGCATACATATAAAGACTAATTCAAGCGCAGGCGCAACCTTCTTCAAAATGCGCGTCTCTGCGACTGAACGACCGAACTCGAGCGCGAGCGTCAAAATAAGAATTAGAACGAGAGCGAAAAAACCCGAAGGCACACGAAGTGTCGGGGCCTGCCGATTCCAGCATTGGGGCCCCCTGATTGAAAAATTTTGTGACCAAATTCGTTGTATGAAATGACCAGTCTATATGTTGTATGGTTAGTGGTAATAGTGAACTTAAACTAGTTATCAATTTGGCAATGAATAACGGTCTTCAAATAAATCCAAATGTTTGATAATTTTTAAAAAAGAAATAAACGCACCATTGCAAAGGCTCAAGGTTGATACTGATGAGATTGAATACGTATATCGAGCTAACAACCTCGGAATTGTGTTCAACAACACTCTTTCCTGGTCCAATCATATTAACTATATAGTTGGTAAGACGTATTGTCAACTACGTCAATTAAAACTGATCCAGAGTATTTTACCAACCCATAGTAAAATGGTATTAGCAAAGTCGATTATAATCCCTTCACTATTATACTGCATTGAAATATTTGGAAAATGTGACTCAATAAGTAGGAATAAATTAACCGTAGCATACAACAATATAGCAAGATTTATTTTCAATATTAAAGCACACGATTTAATTTCAAGTCATGCTAAAAAATCTTTGGACTAGACTTTTCCACATTAGTTGAATTTAGGACACTGATTCTCCTTCACAAAATAGTCACGACCAAGGAACCAAATTACATGTTTTCGTTTCTCAACTTTGCACAATCAACCAGATGGAATCATGTAATTCCCACAAGAATCAACTATTCCTCAAGTGAAAATCACTTCTTTGCATGGGCTGTTAAGCTTTGGAATGATTTACCAAACAGTTTAAAGAATACAAGAAGTGCTAGGCAGTTTCGAAAAGAATTATTATTAATGTTAAAAAATAACTAACCCACACCCACAACCACAAACAACTAATTATAAATCCATGAACTAACTATAGATAAGAATTCAAAATTGTACTACGGATAATAATCAAAACTTGCAAATATGTTTAAGTAATTCTATAAACTTTCTGTAAGATTGTAAACTTTGTTTTGTGACTAGTGCTTTATTTTGAAGTTAAATTGTTAACTTTAGCGCTAGGAAGATAAATAAATAAATACAAATACAAAAAAAAATTGACTTTATGCCAAAAATAACGCGAACAAAATAATAGTGCAATGAGATGTTATAACTTTCTTTGATTTGGACACCCTACCGCCTTTGTAAAATCCCTAAAATTTGCGCTCACTGCTCGGAAAAAGAACACACAAAAGAGGATAACCCAGTGTAACGACCTACCCGTTGCTACCCGTTGACGCTGTCTTCTGCTGCGTTGTTCCTGGCTCGCTGCTCCTGGCTTGCCGCTTCGTCGCTCCTGGCCTGCTGCTGCGGTGCTTCGGCTTGCTGCTCCGGGTGACTGAGATCGGGACGGCTTCACCAAAACCCTGGATGTTATTCGAACCTCCCATCGCCTAGCCACCTTTATCGCCTGACACCGCGCAAGGACTCCCTAAGTTTAGCACCGTTGGATCTCAGGGTTGTAGCCTCAGGCCTGTAGACTTGTCGTCGTAGCGGCGCCTCGACTTTTGCGATCCTTGGCACTTCGATTCCACTTATTCCACGTTCATGCACTCGCTTTAATTCTCACACTCGTACGGCGTCCCGAGCTGCGCTTGCGCCATCCTTTTATAGGCGCTGTTGGTGCCGTTGTCCGCCAATTCACCGTATGACCTCGTTGCCCTTGCCGGGCGCGGGTCCAAGGTCCATCGAGGTACCGTTAATTCACGGTGTGTCCTCTTTATGCGGGTCCGAAGTCCACCAATTTACTGTATGACCTTGTTGCCCTTGCCATATGAGTGTTCAAGGTCCGAATATTTCCCGGTTGACCTGGATGCCCTTCATTTCTCCGGCTTTCCTGCCTCTTACGCTTGCAGCGTTCAAAAGTAGAATTAATTTTAACATTTTTTAAGTTGTGTAGTTTTGAGCTGTCTTTATTCAATTAAATTGGCTTATATCTAACAATGTATTTTAAAGCTAAGGCCGCGCAACTGCGCTGCCGGGAATGCCGACAGCGGAGCGGTCTTTGGAAGAAGAAGAGACCTAAGTCAAGAATTCCATTGGTAAATAAATCTTGCAGTAATTTTTTTCCACGTCTAAAAAAAATGGTCATATTTTTTACTTTCAAGGTCACTACTTTCCGTACATCGTCATTATTAATGACTTCGAATACGTTGGGCATTGAAGCTGTTTCTATAGATTGCCTAGGCAATTCTATTTGTTTTTTTCCTGAGCAGGATTTCTGTCTACTTTGATATCTTGTAGTGACTTTATTTATATTTCTGGTAATTTAATTCTTCGATGCTTATTCTCGATAACGCATCTGCTACGTAATTATCTTTACCCTTTAGATACTCTACTGTGATGTTATATTCTTCTAATTAAAGTCTCATGCGTGTTAGTTTGGATTTGCCATTGAAAACAAGTACGTGAGTGGTCTGTGATCTGTTTTGACAGTAAAGTGTCTGTCATAAATATATGGTCTGAAGTATGTTATTACCCAATGAATTGCTGGCAGTTCTTGTTCTGTTGTGCTTTTGTTGCTTTCACCCTTTGTAAATGCTCCTGATTCGTATGTTACTGGGAGTTGGAGTCCATTTTTGTTTTGAGTTAAAACTGCTCCACACGCTTGCTCAAATGCATCTGTAATTATGCAAAATTCTTTGAGAAATCCGAGTATTGTAGCAAAGTAGGGCTTATTAGTGTCGTTTTAGATGTTCGAAGGCAGTCGGCTGTCCATTCGAATTTTACATTCTTTTTACATAATCTTGCTATGTGACTAGAGTAATCGGCGAAATTTTGTATAAAGCGTCTGTAATAATTGCAGAATGCAACGAATCTTCTAGCGCTGTCCTCATCATGTGGGACTGGGTACTTTTTAATGACGTCGTATTTTTTGTCGTCGGGCAGGATTCCTTTATCTGAACATTTGTGTCCTAGGAAAGTGACTTCATGCATGAAAAAAGAGCATTTTTCAGGATGTAACTTAAGGTTGTGTTTCCTAAATTTCTCAAAAACATCAGTTACGTTTTTAAGCATATGTTTTTCGGAACAACCAATGACTATTATATCCATGTAAAATAATGCTTGAGATGGTTCTAGTCCAGAGAATGCTATAGTCATCATTCTCTGAAAAGGGTTTGGCGCTATTTTTAAACCGAATGGTAATCGCGTGAAGCGATACGAACCATTGTTTGTTGAGAAGGACGTTATATCCCTAGAGCTTTTTATACCCGTTTCTCGTAGAGTAAAAGGGTATATTGTATTATGTAGTATGTAAGTATGTAAAGTATGTAACAGATAGAAGGAAGCGTTTCCGACTCTATAAAGTATATACATTCTTGTTCAGGATCACTAGCCGAGTCGATCTAGCCATGTCCGTCTGTCTGTCCGTATAAACGCTGAGATCTCGGAAACTATAAAAGCAAACTATACAAGCAAACTGCAAAAGCAAAGAAGATTGGCATTTTGCATGTAGATTTTAGGAGGTCCTACGCAGCGCAAGTTTGTTTCAAAATGGTGCCACGCCCCTCTGACGCCCACAAGCCACAAGCTGTGGCCACAGTTTTGATGCTATTATGAAAATTTTTTTTGATATGTATTTGTTTCGTCAATACCTTTCGATTGGCCAAATAAAAGTTTGCCACGCACACTCTAACTCCCAAAAACCCATTAAACGCTTAAGCCTGGCTAGCGCCTACATTTCCGCCTTTCATGGCGTATACAATAGCGCCATCTAACGGATGTCTTTGGAACAGATGTCCAAGGCGCTCAACATAGTCAACGTTAATTCTCGATAAGGATTTCTATTAAAGGAAATTGCGATGGCTTTCATTTGTCAATACCGAACTATATCCCAAGAACTATGCAAATTAAATCAAGTTAGCCAAATTGGAGGTGTTCCCTGGGTACCGATTTTAACATAAAAATCGGGAGCTAATTCGAGCGGCGAAAAACATACAAGAAGGCATATTTATATTAAGTTGTTTAGCTGAGTAACGGGTATCTAATAGTCGTGGCCCTCGACTATAGCGTTCTCTCTTGTTTCAAGCTCGATTTGGTGAAAACCTGACACTTAACGCATGAAAAATATTTTGCTCTATCTAGCTGATCCAAAATGTCATCAATTCTAGGGAGTCAATTACTAATCGCCATTTTTTCTTGTCAGAATTCGGAAGTGACCAACAAGAGTGGGCTATTATAAGCAGATACAAAAGATTTCACTATGTTGTCATTAATTAATTTTTTGTACTTGGTCTTGATTTCGTCCTTTTGGCTATGAGGACTTCCATAATTTGTATATATACTGGTTCATCGTCCTTCAATCTCAATTTTTGCTTATAAAAACTGTTTATTGTTATCGATTCGGTATCTAGTCCGAATACGTCGCTATATTTGGTGCAAATATTTGTTAGCTGTTTATGGAATCGTGGTGGAAACTTTCTTGAAAGTTGTGTAAGTACTGATTTTTCCCTGTTCTCTTAATCTGTTTGTATTCGTAATTTGAAAGGGGTTCATATTTAAATTTATTTATACTGACTACTTGATCGGTATTTGTCGTATGAAGTAGACTTATGAATGTATTTTGGGATGTTGCTATGGTATTTGCTATATAAATATGTACAATGCTGATTTTCCTGGTTTGGAATCAACACGCTGTCTTCAATTGAATCTATTTTAATTTTTCGAACAACTTGGGATCTTGGTGGCAGAATTATGGAGTTATTGCCAGAACTGTATGTTATTGGAACATAAATTGGGAACTTTAAATTATTTGGTCTAATTACAAGCCAATCTTCTGATGGCTTGAAGTCTAATTGACAGATGTATTTCTTTATGAAATCTATGCCTATTATTCTATCACAAGGAATTACAAATTTTGGATATACGATATGAAAATCATGTGGAATAATGTATTTATATGTTTGTATTTAGATAGAAGTTAAACGTTTTGATTTGGTAACTTCATGGCTTATTTACTGTATATTTATTATATGGTCTGTTTGGATGAAGTCAAAATATTCGGAATTTTCCTTCAAAATGGATATATCTTCACCAGTGTCTATTAAGAACACAAGTTCTTTTTCTGTTGTGAAATTTCTAAAAGTAACAAATGCATTAAAACTGAGATTAATAGTGTTTATATATTAAAATTGCTGAGTATCTTAAGGTTCTTGGGAGTTTCCCGAAGCATTGTAGCACTAACCATACAACATATAGACTGGTCATTTCATACAAGCAATATGGACACTCAAAAATCTTTCCGGAAGGCCCCACAGCTGTTAGTGGCAGGCCCCAGACACTTCGTGTGCCTTCGGGTTTTTTTCGCTCCCATTCTTATTCTCATTTTGACGCTCGCGCGCTCATTGCGCGAGTTCGGTCGTTCAGTCGCAGAGACGCGCGTTTTGAAGAAGGTTCTTCTGCGCTTAAATTGGGCTTTGTATGTATGCGTGTTCATGCATTCTCATACAGGGGTGCATGTGTGCGATCATTTCATTTCGATGCAGCAAGGCATATTTTGTCTTTTGCCACTTTTCAGACTTGGTACCCTAACAATATGGGCGTATTCACTATTTGGTTAATGATAAAAATAAGAATATTATATGTTATAGTATATTTTTAAATATTTCAGCATAAATTTCATTTTGGTTTACAAATTCATATCAGTGGTAGCAGTAAAATGTTTTTTTATATGTTTGTATTCCAATAAATAGAAATCAATCTACTGAGATACGAACAGGGCACATCGCAGTCGGTGTCACAAAAAACACCGACTGCTTTTAAGTGATTCAGAAAACTTCAAACCAAATCAGCTTTGGTTGTTGTTCTGCGAGCGGATGGTGCCTGCATACCCTACCGACGATTGAATTTTAGGGGTGGGGACAGAAACAAGAACGGCTGTTTGGCTTTTGTTTTGTTTACATTTTTTAGGACACTTGTTTTGAATGTTATGTTTAATGACCTTTGGTTGATTTATTTTTTTAAGGTTCGCAGTGTAATTTTGTTTAATGTTGTTATTTAATGATTTATTTTTTTATTTTTTTGTATGTTTGTTCTTAAAAGTCGCCGCTCGAATTATTTACCGATAAATATAACTGCGCTAAATAGTAGTTTTTAAACTTTTTCACAACTTAAAAAATGAATTTAGGTTAAACTTCTAAAATACTTTTTATTTTTGTAAAAGGTAAATGGAGCAAATATACAAATCTGAATTTCTTATTTAAATAATATTTAAATTTTCAATTGTATAATTTTATTTATTTATTTTATTTTTTTCTTGTTTCTGTCCCCCCTAAAATTCAATCGTCGGTAGGGTATGCAGGCACCATCCGCTCGCAGAACAACAACCAAAGCTGATTTGGTTTGAAGTTTTCTGAACCACTTAAAAGCAGTCGGTGTTTTTTGTGACTCCGACTGCGATATGCCCTGTTCGTATCTCAGTAGATTGATTTCTATTTATTGGAATACATGCATATAAGAAAAACATTTTACTGCTACCACTGATATGAATTTGTAAACCAAAATGAAATGTATGCTGAAATATTAAAAAATATACTATAACACAAAATATTCTTATTTTGATCATTAACCAAATAGTGAATACGCGCATATTGTTAGGGTACCAAGTCTGAAAAGTAGCAAAAGACAAAATATTCTTGCCGCATCGAATTGAAATAAACTCACTCATGCACCCCTGTATGAGAATGCATGAACACGCATACATATAAAGACTAATTCAAGCGCAGGCGCAACCTTCTTCAAAATGCGCGTCTCTGCGACTGAACGACCGAACTCGCGCAATGAGCGCGCGAGCGTCAAAATGAGAATAAGAATGAGAGCGAAAAAAACCCGAAGGCACACGAAGTGTCTGGGGCCTGCCACTAACAGCTCTGGGGCCTCCCGGAAAGATTTTTGAGTGTCCATATTGCTTGTATGAAATGACCAGTCTATATGTTGTATGGTTAGTGATTGTAGGCTGTCCTGACGTATTTACTATTATTATTATTGTAATTATTAGAGTTATAACCTCCATTTGGTTGGTTATTTCTCCTATAATTTCCTCTACAGTTGCCTCTATTATTTCCTCTATAGTTATTATTATAATGGTAATAGTTATTGTTTTGGCCGTTATTGTGATTATAATTATTATTATAATAACCACGACCATTGCCTCGGCCGCGATAATTACCTCTGTTGTTATTACCACGGTAGGCCTGGCTTCTGTGACTGTAAAAAATGGTTCTTGCATTTCCAGTCATTTCCGTGCTGTAATTAATGTATTTGCTCACGGCCTCGTTCATTGTTGCGAACGTTCCAGCCTCGAGTATTGTTTTTAGCTTTTGCTGGTCACAATTTTTCGTTATGACCCGTATGGCTTTCTCCGTGCTCAACTTATCTGCATGCTCGTAAGGTAATCCTTCATTGAAATGTATATGCAGATTCCAACTATTTTCGACGATTGTCTGTTGTAAATTGCGTGGCCGTTTGACCCTTTTGGTAAACATTGGCAATTTTTGCTTTAATGACATCAGAGGTTTCATCTATAATAGTATCTTTTATCTTTTTGATAATAGCATCTACAGTGGTTTCATTACTGACTTTGTGTGGGTTGATCCACTTATTTTTGATACCTCTACAGCAAATTGTTCGTATTGTCCTTTAGTCATGTTCATCTTCTGTCTCTGCTGGATCGTCTTCAGATTCTAGGATCGCCGGAGAAGTTAGGATGGTCGGTACAGAAATTGTTAAGTTGTACCTTTGCTTTATTGTTATTAAACTCGATAGCTGTCTGTTTAGAAACTTAGATACTTGAGTCCAATGGTCCTTACTAATTTTTCTCTGTTGCCATATATTAGCGTACGTGCTGAATTAAAGCGATTCACTAATATTTCGGCGTGTTTATTTAATGTGGCTCGTTGTATTGGCCGATTTTGTGTTAGCGACTTATGCGATTTTTCGAAGTCACTTTTTAAGATATTTAATTCCTTATACAATTCACTCCATTCCATTATTGTATGGATATGAATTATTTTCTATATGCTACTATTACTAAGTTCCTTCCCAATGTGGAGTGTTCCTCTATTTCTGATTTCATCAGAACGCCCGGTATAGTGCTTACTACAATCGACTTTTGTGTAGCTGAGCAATGTATCAGGGGTGAAATGTCTACATTACAAATGTCTATATATGTATTTTCTAATTCGTAAATGCTAATTGGAATGGTGGAGATAAGTATTTGGACACTTTCCCTAAAAAAAGGATCCCTGTGATAAACATTCTGAATTATCTCCTGGGTACTCATAATGGCAATTGTAGACATGAAAGAAAAAATAAAAATGATGGTATTAAATTTTAAATTATTATTTTACGCATTTAAACGAGTCGTTCCAAATGGTCTGCTCTGATAATATATCTTTTCTTAATTATCTTGTTGTGTTTCACAAACAAGGTAAGTAGAAATTGGGCGACTGTAGCTATCGCTACAGACAAGATTTGCGCACTAATTTATTTGTTTATTTACATATTTGGAATAATGGGCTAGTTGTTATCGATGGGTTAGCAAAAATGGTTATTGTTATGTTCGGAAATTCAAATGGCAACTTAATGCCCTCTTCCCATAGAGTCCATCCGTTTGAAATGGTTGGGATTTTTGACAAATGTGAAACTCCGATTCCCACAGAGCACATCCACCATCCGATGTCAGCTGATCTGAACAGCTGTGGCTCATCATTTTAGCCCGTTACATTTTGCACAACGTTTAAAATGAGTACAACAGCGAAATAACTGATACTTGGTGACAGACTGCAAGTGATCTACGCAAACAATAAAATCAAATTAATATGTCTGCAGATTTTTGCCAGCCTGCCGAAAATATATGAACCAGTTCTGCCCAATATTTTCTAAATGGTAGCAAATCAATTTCATTATTTATAAATGTTTATTTTTTGTTCTCTCGTTCTCCAAGGTGCTCCAGGTTGTGAGTACGGTATGCGCCTAGGGAACAGTGGAGCAACTCTTAATGCTGCCAGAGGGATGAATCAGTAGTTAATTAATTATTACAAGTACAAACAGCATTTTTTTGATTTGACGCCTTCCTTTTTGAAAAGTTACCCGCCATTATTTTTTAAATTTTCTTAGTGAATGTTCCAATTTTCACTGTCAAGAAGAAGAACTCATAGTTGCACAGAAAAAACATCGCCTAACTATCGCATAAAAAGTGCATCAAATTCGGATGGGGAACTAACTGGGAATTTTCGGAACGGCAAAACCTAATGGACCATCCGTTCAACGGATGGTGTATGGATCTCTGTGCGAAGACAGCATTAGACAACGAAGAGGCAACGACGATCGCATAATTGGAACCCATAAGCGATAAACGCGACCGTGTTCCAGGGAGTTGCCGGACTGCGGGAAGCGAAATGGTGACTTTTAATTTCAGCAAGTGTTTGGGCGGGAAAATTTGAATTCCACACAGGGAACTGTCTGGGAACAGGAAACTGTCTGGGGAACGGGAAACTGTCTGGGAACAGGGAACTGTCTGGAGAACGGGGAACTGTCTGGGTACAGGGAAAATGTCTGGGGAACAGAGAAACAGTCTACGGAAATAATCTTTCAAGGAGCTGTATGGAAAAGTCTTTTGGGGAAACAGTCGTAGGAAAGTTCAAGTTTTTCAAGGAGCTGTACGAGCAAAGTATTTTGGGAAAACAGTCTTGGGAAAGGTTAAGTCTTTCGGGGAACTATCTGGGGAACATCTGAAACGCAATTCGGGCGGGGAATTCGAATAGAATTGAAATAGTCTACACATCAAGGGCGGGGAAAGTCACCACTTTAATTACGTTTCCGAAGGAAGGGGAAAATGCACTATGGGGCCAACGGCCACTTTTGTTGGCCAAAACCCATTTTTAAAAAGTCGTTAGATCCAAAAAAGTTGTTTAGGATACTTTAACAGAAGACCAATGCAATGTTACGTTTCAGGAATTCCGATAGATGGTGCTTTTGTTAATATAACAGCTGTTAAATCAGATGTTTAAGACGAAAGCCTAGTGCGTTTTAAATTCGACTTATATATTGCGGTTTTAAAGTGTTTAAAAAAACAGTTTAAAAGCGTTCCAAAATAATTTTGTGATCTAATTTCGATGAATGGTAATTTGTACTAAGTGTTTATGTATTTAAACGGTTTAAATCTATCATGTTTTTTTTGTACTTAAGGGTTAAAATGAGTTGTCTAAAACTCGTTTTTTAATTAGAAAACTAACTTTAAAGTATAGCAGCGAAAAGAGTCCAGCGAAGCCCACTTCTGAAACTTATTGATATTTGTAGACTACTAAATTCTTGTTAAAATGTATATTGTTAGAATCGCCACTTATTGACACTTTTCCGTAATTTAATGTTCACAGTAGTTTCGATTAAAATAAGAATCTTTTTGATTTTCCATGAAATATTGGACTTGAATTCGAAGAGTATGAGTTTTAATAGCAGATAACTTTTATATACTTATCAATACAACTTGTTTAATCCGATTTTGTGCATTTACATTGCACCTTTGTGGAACGAAGAAATTTTTTTTGCATTTTTAATTCTAATCAAAGGCAGATATAAAAAATATACAACACTATAATATAAATTTTATTATTAAGTATATAATAAAAAACAAAAAATTATTTGATTATTTTAAAAAACAACAAAGTTGATTAAATCGATTGTTAAGAGATAAGTTTATGGTTCACAATTTTTGGTTAATAATGAAAACGCACTGGTTTTATTTAAAAGTATTAAAATATTTATTCGGTACTTTTTGGGTTTGCCGTCGTCTGTCGACTGCCGGCCTATATTCTTTTCTTGGCTTAGCTATATGTTGCGCAGTCGGCGCTGTCGGTCAAGCCCGGCAGCGACGCAACCGCCTTATCAGCTCTATGTTGCGCAGTCGGCGCTGTCAGTCAAGCCGGCAGCGACGCAACCGCCTTATGTATTAGCTTATGTTTATCTCTGAGAGCGGTGCCCAGAGAGAGGGAATGGAATGTTATGTGCATACATGGATATGTTTGTTGCAGTCGCCAAGCTGTGGGAATAAACTGGCGCGACTTATCACTCGCTGATGGCGTGTGTGGTCAAATTACATTTGCACTTGAAGAGTGCTGATCCTGCAGATTTGGCTAACATTGTTGCCGATGGTACAGTGTGTACTCTGTATGTATGCACACTACATCTCCCTCCTTTTAAAAAATAACGTAATATATGAAGTTATTTTATCATATTTTTCTTAATTAAAACGAAGTCTTAAAAAAATTGTATTTTTGTTTTTTCTTTTTGTTGGTTTTTTTTGTATGTTTTGACTTGATTTTTTTGTTTTTGTTTAATGCGAATATATATTTGTATTTATGTATGACACTACAATGGTCATACTAAGTAGCAAAAATGGGTTATTTGAAAATATTAGAATATAAAATGTAATAAAATTTGATAAAATTATAGAAATGTAGTTAAAAGTAAAATTACTAAATATAAATTGGAAATATAATTGGAAAATGTTGTTGTAATGTTCCTTCTTCTTCTTCTTTTTTTTTTGTGTACCCGTATGGTTGATCAGGCCATAAGAGATAACAAAGTATTTATACGTGAAAAATTTTAAGCCTATCCTTATGAACAACTTGTTTTTTATTTTTATCGCTCATTACTATTATGTTTTCATTTTCTTTTATTTCTACCACTTTGTAAGGGCCTAAATATTTGTTATCTAATTTATGACCGGTTTCATTTCTTAATAAAACTTGGTCTCCTATCTCTAACTTAAAATCAATAGTGTTTTTGTTGTAATTAGATTTTTCTTTTTGTTTATTTTTATCTAGCATAATTTTTGCTCTTTTGTAAGCATTTTCTAGTCTAAATTTTGCTTCCTTAGTATAGTCATCTATATTATATAAAGGGTCTATTCTATCTGTTGAATTAAAAGATGTACTTAAATTTGGATGTTTGCTAAAAACTAATTCATATGGGCAATAGTTGTGTGTCATAGAAGGTGTTGTATTGAAACAGTAGACGAAGAATTGTAGCCATATGTCCAAATCTGTTTTATCAACGGATATAAAAGATCGAATGTATTCGTTAAGTGTTCGGTGACTACGTTCTATTGTTCCTAATGTCTGGTGGTGGTGCGCTGTAGATGTTATGTTTTTTATACCAAGGTATTTACATAAATCTTCAATAATTGAATTTTTATATTCAGTTCCCATGTCCGATATGAACGTCTTCATTGGACCGTACTTTAGAATACAATTTTCAAAAATAGCTTTAGCTACTGATTTTGCGCTTTTGTTTGGTATTGGTATGGCAATTAAATATTTCGTTAAATCGCATATCAAAGTTACCGCGTATTCATTGCCCTGATCCGATTTTGCTAATGGACCTATCGTATCAACAATTACTCTGTCAAATGCCATAGTTGGAGTCTCTGTTAAAGTTAATGGTGTTTTTGTGTGTTTAGTTATTTTGGATTTCTGGCATTTTGGACATGTCTTTACGTAGTTCGTTATGTCCCTAGACATGTTTTTCCAATAGAAATGTTGTCTTATTTTTGACAAGGTTTTGGCTATTCCGGTATGGCCGCCTTGTAGTGGATCGTCATGGTTTTCAGACAGTATAGCTTCTTTTTCTTTCTTATCTTTTATTATGGTCACTGGTTTGGGTAGCGCTACTCTTAATTTTTTAATATTTTATTGCCCATTTTTTTAAACGAATCAACTAAAATATGTTATGGAACTGCATCATCCTGGGACGGCGCCGGCTAGCTCCCGAATCCCCAGGGCGGAGTCTCCCCAATATCCCTACAGTATCCACAACATGAACATCGATACACGCGCGTCTCACTACACAAAAACTATCGCTCATCACTAACAATCAAAACAAACCAAAATGTAAACAATGCAAACAATTATAATTGACGGGAAAAAAAATGTGGTGCTTTGGTGGCTATTGATGACTTAGCCAAGCACGCCCACCCAACCAAGGATGCCCCGGATGATTCGGCGGAGGCATCACCCATAATCTGCTAGTCGAAGTCACTCCTCGCGACTAGGACAGCTCCATCTCCCCCACAGCGACAACTCACTCGCACATTTCGGTCTTCACGTACATTTAATATCCAAAGTAAGTACTAAAGTTAACATAACTTGCTCTCCTTTATATCAATTCATCTTTCCTTAGCCTTTACGACCAAACTTGGCCACCGTCTACAGATTTACGCGGTCAAAGCTGAAGATTACCTTCCTTTGGTAAAGGCTACAGGCGCCGCGGAAAATATGTTCCACCAGTCACGTATTGGTGGAAGTCGCAGTGAACGAGGCGCACAAAAAGGGCACAACCTAGGTATGTGTCGGGTCACCTAATCCTGAGGAGCTCCAAGGGAAAAGAAGGGACAGGCCAAACGGTAAGCAGTACGCGCTGTAAACAATCCCGCCGAAAACTAATAATCGCGACCCTTTTTCACAGGCAACAACGAGGACAACTTGAGGTTTTCGGGTCTAAGTCCGGATAAATATACAGGTCAACAGGTAAGTACATAAATTTAGCAATGTGCACATTTAAATTAACATTAATGATTTCAGCCACTTCTGGGCTGGGCTTCCGAGCTAAATATGCCCCGACTGCAGCGTACTCTGCCGGAGGCCAGCAGCAATAATGGCCAGGAACACCACGAGGAGCGGTGGCGAAGGAGAGCCTGATGGCGGTGCCTCCCAACGCCGCGCGCACTGGCAGCCTGGCGACCCCAAAGCAGGTGGGTCTTAATAGCCCGGAACGGACTCACCGGTGAATGTCGGATGGCGTTGGCTGCGTCCGAGGAAGGCGAGTAGTGTTTGTCCAGATCTCGTAGCTGGCTCGACCGAAGGTGCGTATTTTCCTGATTTTCCAGATTTAATTAGTCCAATTTTATATGTCCAATGAAGTCTTCTAATTTGAACTTCCAATTTAAATATCCCGGGGCCCGTTGTATTGGGACCCCGGTTGCCCTAAGAATAATTATTTATAAATAAAATAAATTATTAAACCTAACACAATTTTTTCTAACACTCACTTTTTTATTATTTTTCGGCACAAACACTATTTTAACCTTTTTGATGTGGGTGCTGGGACAATATGGCTGCGACTATATAAAAAT
This sequence comes from Drosophila fuyamai, assembly GCA_018153365.1. NCBI lineage: Eukaryota > Metazoa > Arthropoda > Insecta > Diptera > Drosophilidae > Drosophila > Drosophila fuyamai. The sequence continues at coordinate 1,105,904 of JAECXW010000447.1, read as the reverse complement.
TTGCCTATCATGCCTATATCTCGCCATATTCCCTTCGCCTCTCTCGAAATTGGGTCATTGGACATATCAAGCCCACCCTAGCCATACCCAGAGCGAACCGGGCTAGTTTAAATAGCTAGATAGCCAAGACGTCAGCAGAAGGGGGCGCCACTCCATTAGGAGTTGCCACCCTCCTACTTTATCGATAGCCCTACCAAAAACGAATACCTTCTTCTTAATTCCTCCGGCCGATTCCAACTTGAAATGCAACACCACCCAAGGATTTAGAGAGACGCCTTCGAACCATGGCCACTCGACGAAATCATTGGGAGCATTGGAGATCGGTGTCTGGCGAAATCCGAATGCAGTTCCAAAAGGTGCCCTACGCGGGGCCCACGCATGCCGGTAAGTACTGCCTTTGTCTTTTTGTTGTGCTCCTTTAATTTCTGCTGCCTTTTTTTTTCAGGTTATACCCGGATGTCCTTGGCGTGATACACCCCTATCCGACGTCCTTGAAGATCCTCCAGCTCGTAAGCATTGTTGCCGACTGCCTTCACCACCCGAGCTTTGAGGAACTTCCGAGCAAACTTCGCGTTAAAGGCACTTTTGAAGTTGCTGAGGACGAAGTTGCGGCGATACACTTCCTGGCCTGGCTTCGCAAGGAACGTCCGAGCTCTCTGGTCGTACTGCTGGCGACTTCGCTCGTACGACTTTTCAAGATTCCTCTGCACCTTGGTCTGGATCACCTTAAGCTTGTCGACTGTTCCCATCCCAGCAATCTCATGGTCGCACAGGGATTTCAACTTTCTCGCCAACTTGTAGCTGGCCCCGTTCAAGAACATGTGATGACCGAAAACCGTGAAGAAGGGCGTTTCGCCTGTAGCTGTGTGTATCGCGTTGCGAAGAGCCACCTCGATCTCCGGGAGAAATGCGTCCCATTCCCGATGGTCTTCCTCCAAATAACTCCGGATTGCCGCCAAAACGCTTCGATTAACTCGTTCTGCGGCATTACTTTGCGGAGAGTAGACTGGAGTCTTGATGTGGGAAATGCCGAAACTCTCCATTGCATCCACGAAGATCTTTGACGTGAACTGTCGACCGTTGTCCGAGTGAATGATTTCCGGCACCCCGAACTTGTAGAATACCTCGTGGATGAGGAAATCTACCACGCTGGCGGCCGAGGCTTCCTTCATGGCTTTCAGAAACGTGTACTTCGAAAAATGGTCGACCACAATGAAGATCCATGCTTGGCCCTTCTTCGACCTCGGATATTTTCCTAGAAAATCGATGTACAGTTTCTGAAATGGCTGCTCAGTCTGTACTCTTTCCCCAATACCAACTTGCATTCGGAAATTCGGCGCCTTGGACTCCTTACAGACATCACATCCACGTACGAACGCTCGGACTTGCAGCACCATGCCTGGCCAGTAGAACTGTCGCCGTAGGATTTCCAGAGTCTTTCCCATTCCGCCATGAGCTGCTATTGGGTCCGTATGCGCACGCTCGATTAGGCTGTGGGTCAGACTCTGTGGGATCCACAGTTTCCATTCGGAACCTTCCATCTCATCGTCCAGATTTGCCGAAGAGACTCTCTTGAAGATGAGGCCATCCTCGATCTTCAAGTCCGGTAAGCTTTCCAAGTTACTCTCCACATCCTTCACTAACTCGAGGTAATCTTCTCCAGCGAACTCGGTGGTTTCGAACCCCAACAAATCCGTCGGATTAACGACGAGCTCCTCCACACACCGTGAAAGGGTGTCTGCCACGACGTTTTCACTTCCTTTTCGGTGCTCGATGTTGAAGTGGAACCCTTGAAGCTGCAGCGACCACCTCGCCAAACGTCCTGACAGATCCTTCATGGACATGAGCCACTTCAAGCTGGCATGATCCGTGATGCAGGTGAATGGCATCCCTTCGACATATGGCCGGAACTTCCGGATGGCCATGAGCGCCGCGAGACACTCTTTCTCGGTCACGGTGTAGTTTACCTGATGTTTATTCATCTTGGCCGAAAAAAAGGCAATTGGCTGCTCTTGTCCGTCGTCGTCTCGCTGGAAAAGCACTGCTCCGACTCCGACGTGTGACGCATCGCACTGGATAAAGAAGCGTCTTTTGAAGTCCGCATGCACCAGGACTGGTGCAGTTGTTAACGCCATCTTCAAAGCTTCTACCGCAAGCTGAGCCTCTGGACTCAATGAAAACTTTGAGTTTCCAGTTTTCTTTAGCGATTCAGTGAGCGGGGCGGCCAACGTCGCAAAGTTCTTTATGAACCGGCGGTACCATCCGGCAGTCCCAAGGAACGCTCTCACCTCTTTCATCGTCCTAGGCTCTTGCATCCTCCTGATTGCTGCTACTCGTCCCGGATCCATTCGTAGACGACCTCCACCAACGATGAAGCCCAGGTAGGTCAATGATTTGAAGCAAAACTTTGACTTACTCATACCTATCGTTAACCCCGCTGCTTTCAGGCATTCTGCGACTCGCCGAAGGTATCTGAAATGGGTCTGAATATCTGGAGCCAGTATCAGCAGATCGTCTAGGTAGACGAATACGTTGGACCGGATCTCAGCTGGGATCACTCGGTCCATGAGTCTCACCAACCGCTGCGCCGCGTTGCAAAGTCCGAAGGGCATCACCCGGAACTGATAGAGAGGCCGACCAGGAACCGTAAATGCCGTCAGTTCCTTGCTCTTCGGGTCCAACTCGATCTGCCAGAATGCGAACTTCAAATCCACACTGGAAATGTAAAAAGTTTGGTCGATTCTGGACAGGATTCCGTCGATACTCGGGAGCGGGTAAGCGTCTTTAATAATCAAGTCGTTCAATTTGCGCGCGTCTAAGCAGAACCGATCTTTCCCAGGCCTCGACACTATCGTCGTCCGGTTGCTCCACGGGCTCATGCTCTCCTCGATGACTCCGAGCGCTAGCATCTTGTCCACCTCATCCTCGACAACCTTCTGCTTCGCTGGAGACATGGGATACGGCCGATCCTTGAAGACTTTGGCTCCCTCAATCAGCTCGATCGTGTGCCTTTCCAGATTGGTCGTTCCAAGACCATCCTTCTCAAATGTGAGAAACACCTCCTGGATCTCCGCGAGCTGTCGTGCGTCGGCCTCGGACAAGGTCCAGGATTCGGGATCCGGCTTTTCCTCGTCGTCATTTTCCTGTTCGGCGTAGTGCTCCATATCCCTAGCGTGGATTTCGTCTGCCTTCTTCACGCTTTCCGGATCGCTGTGGCCTATCACCGCCGGAGCCAAGCCAAACGCCTGCCAGAAGTCCACTCCGAAATAGGCTTCCTGCTCCAGGTAAGGACATACATAAAACAGGATCCGCTTTATCTGTCCTCTGTATTCCACAGGTAGCTCGACGCGTCCTATAATCGAGCGGTCTTCTCCAGACGCCGTGCGGACTACGGACAGGTATTTCTGGACCGGCACATCCAACGCCTCGACCAGCTCCCTACAACCTTTACCAAGCAGGCTGACACTCGCTCCCGTGTCCAACAAACCAGTCAGCTGCTTGGTCAGGATCTGTACTTCAGCGAATGGTCGAGGGTCTCCCGCTCCACTGCGCTTCACGGCGGCAACCACTTCTCGCCTCTTCGCTCGTCTCTTCCGGAATCGATCCCTGGCCTTCTGGACTTTCCGAGACACCAATCTCATCCCGCTCAATTGATGGTTGGAGAAGATCCGATTCCTGGCCTCCAAGTACCTGCGCATCCTTTCCTCATAAGGTAAGTATTTTAAATTGTTCTTATTACTACTCGTACATACTAAACCTTTTTTAGTCCTTGATCAATTACTTCTTCGCGGGACTCTTGTCTGGACGCATCCTTCCCGCCCTCGGATCGCCCAGCCGACCGTTTTCCGCGCAATCCGGACATCTCGGAGACACGGTGTCTGGCCTTCCGCATCGGTAGCAGAACAAGCGCCGTTCTGTTGCCGCACAGTCACGGAACCCGTGGTCTACGTCACCGCAATTCCAGCAGCCCGCTCGGAACGGATTCCTGGTCTTCGCCTGTAACGCCTCCACTTGCCACTGAGAATCCTCTGCAGTATCTGGACCAGCTGCCTCGCTAACCCTGGCCTTCTCCGCCGGATGATAACGCATCGGGTGCGCATAGGCCGCACGTCCTCGTCGTCCAAAATTGCGCTCCACCTCGCAGCACTCTTCCCTCAACTCGTCCACAGTCATCACATCCATTGCGTAAACAAATCTTGCAATACTCTCTCTCAAGCCCTTTTTAATTATTTTTACCATCTGTCGCTCTGACAGTGGTTTTTTTAGGCGAGAGGCTAGCTGCTGCATCGCATGGACATAGTCCTCAACGGCTTCTCCCGGCTGCTGTTCCCTCTGCAGAAGCTGATGCATCCGGTCGTGCTCCGTCTGGTGGCCTCGGAACCTGTCCATCAGCGCGGCACGCAGCTGTGGCTATCTCTCCACCCTGCGGTGACGCACGTGGACCCAATACCACTCGCGTGCCCGTCCGGTTAGCAGCACATGGAAATGGCGGAGCACCTCCTGCCAAGGGCACTGGTACTGCCGCTGCAGGAACTCGAGCCGGAACAGGAAATCCTCCACCGAGTTTCGCTCGTCCTCGCCATCAAAAGACACGCCCCACCGCTCGATGCGAACCTGTTGGCTGCCGCCACCTAGCCCTGTATTGGCATATAAACGCGGCTCCTCGCGGAAATCGGAAGCCCTGCGGTCTTCGAAGTGCCAATTTCGAGGCTCGTTGCGTCGCCCTCGTTCGTCATCCAGAGGATATCCTGGACTGCTGCTCTCCATCGGAAACAACTCCAAGGGCCTTCTAGGCGGCTTTGGTGGAACCTTAGGTGGCGGTGGACGGGAGCCAATCGTACTTGTTGATGGTGCCGTCTTTGGAATTGCCCCTTTCTGGACCAGACTTGGAACCTGTGGTGCCGCAGTGTCCGTCCAACCCGGATGTTGCTGCTGATCGGTATGGTTCCCCTGTGGAAGCTGCGGCCGCTGAGCAGCAGGCCTTAACACGTCGTTCATCAGCTTCATCATTTCCAGGAAGCCACCTCTGATTTCATCCCTTAAGGACTGGCTGACGCCGGACTAATGAGCCTTTCGATGGGTCTCTGCAGCCTGGGCCAATGCCACGTTTACGGCCGATTTCGCCGCGTTGTCCAGAAACGCCTCCGAGCTCACTTGCTCCAGAACTTGATGTTGCGTGGGATCTGTTCCCATGTGACGTTCCCTGCGCAGCTCCTGATGAAGACGACCCAGCGGAGTCCTTGGCAGTCCCATCGATATCCGTGGCTGTTCGGCCCCGGCAACCTCCTCTAAATCGGTGGACCACAATTTCTCCTCTTCCTCGGCCGGAAGAACCTTCGATCGGAGATCGTAATTGGAAGGCATCTTCGTATCGCACAAACAACAAAACCAAAATATACCTATCTCCCTCAAAATTCCTATATCCTACCCTAAACCAATCACCACAAGAAATAAATACTTAAGAAGAATAATAAATATTAAAATAAGGACTAGCAAATAATAAATAAACAGATAAATATATAAACATGTAATAACAGATAATAATTATAGAAACAAAATTTTAAATAAATAAATGTTTTGAATAAATAAATAAACGTTAGAAATAAATAAATGTATAATTTTAGGAAATCAATAGATAATTTTTTTTCTGTAACTAAATAAATATTTGAAAAAATAAATAAATATTGTACGAAAATAAATAGAATTATTTATGATTCCTCCTTTTCGCTTTAATTCTTCTGTAATTTTCATCAGGGGAGATGGAACTGACCCTCGCCGGTGGACTTCCAACCTAGCTCGTCCGGTGCTTTCCAAAACCCAATTTTTCCCGTCACATCCTTCCACACGCCGCTCGTCAACTGGACTGGCTATCACTCGTGGTGATAGCCGCCAGTTAAGGACTTTGGCTGGTGGTTGAGTCCTGTTGGTTTTGGTTTCTCGTTTGTAGTTTGATCCTTAAATCGAGGTGTTCGTGCAGCGCGTGTAAGTCACGGGTCACAAACACACATTTAAGCATCCCACCGACAGAAGGTATCAAACACATCCGAGAAACCAAAAGCCTCCGGATCAAAAAAAAAAAAAAAACAACAAATGGAATTACTACAACTGACTTTACCCCACAAACACAAAATATAAATAAAAATAAATAAATAAATAAAAATCTACGCCCTAACTATTTTATCACAGTTTATATCACAGTTTTTATCACAAATTTAGTTATCTGCGGATGCAAATCTTTTGCCTTCAGGGCCAAGATGCCACCCGCAGGTCACCTAGTCCGTGCTGTGACCAGGAGCCATTGTCTCCATTCGGAGTCAAGCCTCCTGCCTGCTCAAAAATCCCTCTACCTTTCTCTCTGCCTCGCAGCCCACCACTCCCGGTGCAGTTGCATGCAACCTGCTGTTGCTCTGCAAGTCACCGGAGCGGAGGCTATGCGAGGCAAATCCCTACACGCGAGACGTCGTCGTCTCGACGATTTATTTTATATTTACTTTGGGCGCCACTATGTTATGGAACTGCATTGGTCCTGGGACGGCGCCGGCTAGCTCCCGAATTCCCAGGGTGGAGTCTCCCCAATGTCCCTACAGCATCCACAACATAAACATCGATACACGCGCGTCTCACTACACAAAAACTATCGCTCACCACTAATAACCAAAACAAACAAAAAAATGTAAACAATGCAAACAATTATAATTGACGGGAAAAAATGTGGTGCTTTGGTGGCTATTGATGACTTAGCCAAGCACGCCCACCCAACCAAGGATGTCCCGGATGATTCTGCGGAGGCATCACCCATAATCTGCTGGTCGAAGTCACTCCTCGCGACTAGGACAGCTCCATCTCCCCCACAGCGACAACTCACTCGCACATTTCGGTCTTCACGTACATTTAATATCCAAAGTAAGTATTAAAGTTAACATAACTTGCTCTCCTTTATATCAATTCATCTTTCCTTAGCCTTTACGACCAAACTTGGCCACCGTCTACAATTTTACGCGGTCAAGGCAGAAGATTACCTTCCTTTGGTAAGGCTACAGGCGCCGCGGAAATTATGTTCCACCAGACATGTATTGGTGGAACTAGCAGTGAACGAGGCGCACAAAAAGGGCACAACCTAGGTATGTGTCGGGTCACCTAATCCTGAGGAGCTCCAAGGGAAAAGAAGGGACAGGCCAAACGGTAAGTATTACGCGCTGTTAACAATCCCGCCGAAAACTAATAATCGCGACCCTTTTTTTTTACAGGCAACAACGAGGACAAGAATTGAAGTTTTCGGGTCTAAGTCCAGATAAATTTACAGGTCAACAGGTAAGTACATAAAATTAGCAATGTGCACATTTAAATTAACGTTAATGATTTCAGCCACTTCTGGGCTAGGCGCCGGGCTAAATATGCCCCGACTGCAGCGTACTCTGCCGAAGGCCAGCAGCAATAATGGCCAGGAACACCACGAGGAGCGGTGGCGAAGGAGAGCCTGATGGCGGTGGGTCTTAATAGCCCGGAACGGACTCACCGGTGAATGTCGGAGGGCGTTGGCTGCGTCCGAGGAAGGCGAGTAGTGTTTGTCCAGATCTCGTAGCTGGCTCGACCGAAGGTGCGTATTTTCCTGATTTTCCAGATTTAATTCCCTCCAATTCAAATTGGAAGTTCAAATTGGAAATTCAAACTGGAGATTTAAACAGATTTTTATAGGAACCTAAACCGGAATCGGAACCGGTATTCCAATCGGTTTCAGTCCCTGCTTAAAATAGCATTTGAAATTATTTAAATGCAAGGTCACTACTTTCTTTACTTTGTCGTTGTTAAGGACGTCGTATATTTTGGGCATAGGTGCTTTTTCAACACACTGCCTAGGCAGCTGTGCTTGATTTTTCCCTGCGCAGGGTTTATTCTGTCTGTACTGATTTCTTGTAGTGACTTTTAGAATTTGCTTTTGTATGTTTTTTAGTTCTTTGATGGTTATTCTAGATAACGCATCAGCAACGTAATTATCCTTTCCCTTAAGATACTCAACTGTAAATTCGTATTCTTTCAAATCTAGTCTTATTCTTGTTAATTTAGAGTTTGGATTAACCATAGAAAAGAGGAATGTTAATGGTCTATGGTCTGTTTTAACTAGGAAATGGCGCCCATAAACGTAAGGTCTAAAATGGTTAATTGCCCAATGTATTGCTAGTAGTTCTTGTTCCGTTGTGCTTTTATTGGATTCTCCTTTAGTAAATGATCTCGATGCATAAGATACAGGAAGCTGTATGCCATTATGTTCTTGTGTAAGTACTACTCCGCAAGCTTGCTTACTTGCGTCCGTGATTATGCAAAATTCTTTAGAAAAATCGGGGTATTGAAGTAGTGTTGGACTCATTAATTTTTTCTTTAAGTAATCAAAAGCACTTTGACACTCTGGTGTCCATTCGAATCTAACACCTTTTTTGCATAATTTAGTTATGTGACGGGAATAATCTGCAAAGTTTTTAATGAATCGACGATAATAATTGCAAAATGCAACAAATCTGCGGGCGCTATCAGCGTCCGTGGGGACTGGGTATTTTTCAATGACCTCATATTTTTTGTCATCTGGCATTATACCTTGATCTGTACATTTGTGACCAAGAAAGGTCACTTCATGCATGAAAAATGAGCATTTCTCTGGATGTAGTTTAAGATTATTTTTTCTGCAAAGTTCAAAGACGTTTGTTAAGTTTTTCAACATGTGATTTTCTGAACATCCTACCACTATTAGGTCGTCCATGTAGAGGAATGCCTGGGATGGCTCCAAGCCGGAAAATGCAATTGTCATCATACACTGGAAAGAATTTGGGGCTATTTTTAAACCATAAGGTAATCGTGTAAAACGATAAGAGCCATAGCTCGTTGAAAATGAAGTTATATTTCTGGACGATTCCTCTAATTCAATTTGGTGGAATCCGGACATAAGATCTAAACAAGAGAAATACTTTGCTCGGCCCAATTGATCAAGTATGTCATCGATTCTAGGTAGTGGAAATTTGTCTGCTAAAAGTTTTTTATTAATTTGGCGATAATCAATTACTAAACGCCATCTTTTCTCCTTTGAGTCAGGTAATGATTTTTTTGGAACAAGTAACAGAGGGCTATTATATTCTGATACTGAGGGCTCTACTATTTTATTTTTTATAAGTTTGTCCACTTCCTTAGTTATTTCCTCTTTATGACATTGTGGACTTCTATAGTTTTTTATATACACGGGTTCATCATCTTTTACTCTTAATTTTTGCTTGTAGAAATTGTTAGTAGATATCGGTTCGGTTTCAAGACCGAATACGTCACTATATTTTGAACAAAGATTTGTTAAGACATTTTTAAATTGAGTCGGAAAATTTTGTTTTAGTTTATTGATGACTTTTTCGTTTCTATTTGTGCCATTTAAATTGACAATATTATAGTTGTCGATAGATTCGTGTTTAATGTTCTTAAGGTTTACTATTTTGTTCTTATTTGTAGTGTTTAAAATTCGGACGAATGTGGTTTGGGGATCTGAAATTGTATTTCCTATGAATATAGCATTTTCAATTTCTTAATTTGGTATTAGAAGGGTTTTATTACTTTCAGTTAAATTAATTTTTCTAATTACTTCGGAGCGAGCTGGTATAATTATTTCGTTAGTTTCTATGTTATGAAGGATTGGAATTTTTATTGGAAATTTTAAATTATCAGGTCTTAAAATGAAAAGGTCATTATCTTGATTGAAGTCCAATATACAATTAAATTTCTTTATGAAGTCTATTCCAATTATTCCGTATACCGGTATTGAAAAGTTATGGGGAACTAGATGAAAGTTATGTGGTATTATATAATTGCTTGTTCTTAATTCAATAAATGATAGTCCTATTGTAGTTATTGAGCCTTTGCCTATTCCTGATATTTGTATAGTGTTATAGAAGTCCGTATCAATGAAGTTGTCGGAATTTTCTTTAATGAGAGAAATATCAGCTCCAGTGTCTATCAAAAAGGTGAGTGGTTTTTGTGTAAGTTCATGTTTTACTTTTACGAATATATTTAAATTAAGAGTAATAGAGTGAACTGTGTTGTTTTTTATTGTTGACTTCTTAAGGGAGCTTCCTCGTTTTCCGAGTTAGTTTGAGCCATTCTCACAGTGTTATTTATGCCATTTTGATTGGTGTAGTTTGTGTTGTTGCCTCCATTACCGCGGTTTTGACCCCGATAGTTTCCTCGGCCTCGGTTATTGTAATTATTATCATAATGATTATAGTTATTATAATTATTTTGGTAATATCCTCGGACATAGCCTCTTCCTCTATAGTTTCCTCTATAGTTATTACCACGGAAGTAATTATTTTTATTTGTATAAAATATGTTGTTTGCATTTCCTGTCATTTCCGTGTTGCAATGAATATATTTTGTAACAGCTTCATTCATTGTTTTGAATGTGCCTGCATCCAGAATGGTTTTTAATTTAACATTTACACAATTCTTTATCATTGTAGAAATGGCTTCTTTTGTGCTGAACGTGTCTGCATGTTCGGCACTTAATCCTTCGTCAATGTAAGAAGCTTCTAATAGTTTCAGTTAATGCTGTTAAGAATCTTTGCAGGTGGATTTTTTTTCCATCGAACTCTGGAATTGCCGAGCTGATTTCCTTCATGTATGCTCTATTGGCAATAGAGTCGTCCGTCATATCGATTATATTGTTTTCCAAATTTTCGTATGATATATTTTCTTTGGAATCCGACAGTTCGGTCAGCGTTAATACCGCTGGAATAGTCAGGTTGTGTATGTCCTCGGTTTTTGGGAATTCGGTTTCTTTGCTTGTTTCGACTAAATCTTCCGTATCGGAATCTTTATCTTCTATTTCTTCTGATTTCAATTCCTCCTCAAATGTTAATGGTGTATTAAGGATAGATGGAATCAAAATGTCTAACTTATATTTTTGTTTTATATTTTTAAGATTGTTTTTAAATTTAGATAATAATTTAGAATGAATTTTTCCATATATTCAATTTCTAGTTCATACACTGAGATGGGGTTCCAAAATGTTTCGAGGATAGATCTTACTCTATAATCGAACATGGGTTCCCTTTTTCGTGTTTTTTCTATACAGCTGTTTGTATCCATAATAAAGAACAAATTTGTAAATTAAAAAAAAAATTTTTTTTGTTTTTATTTTATTTTTTTTTAGTCTGCTTGGGGCTTTGTGTGTTTGCATGTGCATTCACAGTATGGTGAGAATAAAGGGCCTGGACAATCTGCCGGGCATTCCTATTTAAGAACTGGCAAAAATTTCTCTTTTGGAGGAGATTTTTTTGTCAACAGTTTCCCCGATGATTTCAATACTTTTGTAACAATGTTCGGGTTCTTAATTTTTCTGTAGTTTAGTGCTTACAAATTTTTTTAGGGAGTCTAGCTCTGCGTGAAGTTCACATGCTTGTTCCCATGATGGATTATCACTGGCTGCTAATTCATTTCGAATGGCGGCTATTCTTTTAAATGCCTTTTTTCTTAATACTCCTTTCCTTTTATTATTTTTCGTTTTACGGTCCATCCTTGTTAGGTAGACAATATATTTAAATGTATGTCTTTTATAGAAAGATGCAAAAAGAAATGAGTGTTTCTCCAATAGGGTAAAAAAAAAGATAAATGAATTTAAACCTTGTCCAAGTCGTTAGCTCTGCTTATATAACGTCTTTTAATTATTTTATTATGTTTAACTTATAATGCGAGCACGAATTGAGCAACGCTGCTGATTGTCAGGATCAAATGTAGTATCCACATTGACTTAATGGCATCCGTATGATCAACTATTTGAACATTATTAACAACATTAGCTTTATTTCCCGTAGACTGGGTGTCGTCTGAGCCGAACCAACCCATTGTAATTTTTAATTTTGCAGGGGGAGTTAAAAGAATAATAAAAGACAATGCTAATATTGTAATTAAAATAAAAATGTTGTTAAAGTTTATAGTTTTTGGAATTCTTATATTCTGGTTACTTATTTTACATTTTTATTATTTTTTTTATACAATTTTTTTTTTTTTTTGAAAATATTAATTTTCAAACAGATATTCGCATTTAATATTTAATATATTTACTACTTTTTTTTACAAAATTCCCTGCCTATTTATAATCTTTTTGGGCCATCTTTTTTTAAAGCTCAAAATAACACAAATATTTTAAAAATAAAATTGGTTGTATGTTATTATATTATTTTCCATTTTTTTTTTATTGTTACAAATTATTTTTCCTGCCTTTCAAAAAAATGTTCTAATTTGGGTCTTCTTGTACAGCTCAAACTTACAATTTTATAATTTATATATATATATATACAAAAAAAATTGTTCTTCTGCATCCTTTTCCTTAGTGTCTTCTCGTCTTCAAGGTCCTGGGCCTTTTTGACTCGGGCGGTGCCGGTGCTGGTCCTTGCACAGGCTATTATTTTTGGATGTTCCTGGCCCTTTGGACTCGGGCTTTACCGGTGCTGGTCCTCGCACAGGCTATTATTTTTTGGTGTTCCGTGCCCTTTGGACTCGGGCGGTACCGGTGCTGGTCCTCGCACAGGCTATTTCTTTGTATTTTGATGATTTGAATTATTTTATATTTATTTTTTTTTTTAGGTATTTTTGGCCCTTTGGATTCGGGCGGTGCCGGTGCTGGTCATCGCACAAGCTTTTTTATTTGATGTGCCGCAGGATAAAAGAAGGGTTTCAGGCAGTTTTCCTTTAATCAGTGTGTTTGTTTTGTTTTCTCAACTTTATAGCTTTTTCGATATATCTTTATCATAATCGTTTCAACTCAGTTTTCATAGCTTTTTGTGTACCATTTCATAATCTTGTAGTAACACATACATAACCATTTTCTTCAATTTTTGTTGCTGATTTTTTCTTTTCTTGTTTTCTTTAGCAATAGTGTTTATACCCGTTACTCGTAGAGTAAAAGGGTATATTGTATTCGTGCAAAAGTATGTAACAGGTAGAAGGAAGCGTTTCCGACCCTATAAAGTATATATATTCTTGTTCAGGATCACTAGCCGAGTCGATCTAGCCATGTTCGTCTGTCCGTCTGTCCGTCCGTATAAACGCTGAGATCTCGGAAACTATAAAAGCTAGAGGATTGGTATTTTGCATGTAGATTTTAGGAGTTCCTACGCAGCGCAAGTTTGTTTCAAAATGGTGCCACGCCCCCTCTGAAGCCCACAAGCCACAAGCTGTGGCCACAGTTTTGATGCTATTATGAAAATTTTTTTTGATATGTATTTGTTTCGTCAATACCTTTCGATTGGCCAAATAAAAGTTTGCCACGCACACTCTAACTCCCAAAAACCCATTAAACGCTTAAGCCTGGTTAGCGCCTACATTTCCGCCTTTCATGGCGTATACAATAGCGCCATCTAACGGATGACTTTGGAACAGCTGGCCAAGGCGCTCAACAGAGTCAACGTTAATTCTCGATAAGGATTATTAAAGGAAATTGCGATGGCTTTCATTTGTCAATACCGAACTATATCCCAAGAACTATGAAATCAAGTCAAGTTAGCCATAATGGAGGTCTGAGTCAAACAATGGCGTATGTGTGTATGTTTGTAAGCATATACATATGTATGTATTTACATTGTACACAGTTGCAATTGCCCTGCAAAGAAGGCATATTTATATTAAGTTGTTTAGCTGAGTAACGGGTATCTAATAGTCGAGGCACTCGACTATAGCGTTCTCTCTTGTTTTTATTTGTATCACTTTTTAACAGTGTTATTTGTTTGACATAAATCCATGTCACGGTCGCCATGTTAAGAGATAAGTTTATGGTTCACAATTTTTAGTTAATAATGAAAACGCACTGGTTTTATTTAAAAGTACTAAAATATTTATTCGGTACTTTTTGGGTTTGCCGTCGTCTGTCGACTGCCGGCCTATATTCTTTTCTTGGCTTAGCTCTATGTTGCGCAGTCGGCGCTGTCGGTCAAGCCCGGCAGCGACGCAACCGCCTTATGTATTAGCTTATGTTTATCTCTGAGAGCGGTGCCCAGAGAGAGGGAATGGAATGTTATGTGCATACATGGATATATTTGTTGCAGTCGCCCAGCTGTGGGAATAAACTGGCGCGACTTATCACTCGCTGATGGCGTATGTGGTCAAATTACACTTGCACTTGAAGAGTGCTGATCCTGCAGATTTGGCTAACATTGTTGCCGATGGTACAGTGTGTACTCTGTATGTATGCACACTACACGATCTTATGGCAGCTATGGGATATATTCGCTCGATCCTTTTCTTTTTAATACCAAAAAACGATTTGTAAACTTTTATCTCGCTATCTTTAAAATTGAGCGAGTTATTAATTTTGGCCAACAAAAGTTGTCGTAGGCCCCATAGTGAAATGTGAAACTCCCCACAAATACCTATGCAGTAGATCGGCTTAGCAACAGCGAAGGAGCCGGGAATGCCGGAGAAATGAAGGGCATCCAGGTCAAAAGGGAAATATTCGGACCTTGGACCCTCATATGGCAAGGGCAACGAGGTCGTACAGTAAATTGGCGGACTTCAGACCCGCACAAAGAGGACGCACCGTGAATGAACGGTACTTCAGTGGACCTTCGACCCGATCTCGAAGAGGGAAATAACGGCACCTACATCTCCTATAAAAGGACGACGCAAGCGCAGCTCGGGACAGTATGATGCGAGAATCGAAACCGAAGTGCCCAAGGATAAATATCGAAAAGTCGAGACGCCGAAAAACGACAAGTCTACAAGGCTGAGACTCCAACGGTGCTAGGTCGTAGTCAAATGAGTCCTTGCGAGGCGATAAAGGTGGCTAGGCAATAAGGGAGAACTTTGTTCGACCTGCTGGGCGATACACCTTGCCGACGAAGTCTAGGCTGAACTGCGGGAGTCAGGCGATAAAGGTGGCTAGGCGATACACCATTCCGGCCCCGGTAGGGAAGTTCGCATAACATCCAGGGTGTTGGTGCAACCGTCCCGATCTCAGTCACCCGGAACAGCGAGCCGAAGCAATGCAGCATCAAGCCAGGAAACGCAGCAGCAAGCCAAGAGCGCCGCAGCAGCAAGCCTGGAGCGACGCAGTATCAGCAGCGAGAAGCGACGCAGCAGGAGACAGCGACAACGGGAAGCAAGGCAATAGTAATAAGGCTAATCCTTTCTGGCGTTATCCTTTGGTACCGGGCGGCCACTCAATATAAATTTTTGTGGATCGAACTCACAACCTCTCTGAGCTAGCCGCACGTTTACGTAGCGAGCACAAAATAAAGAATCACAATACAATATATGTATATGCAATATATATATAGTGTCAATTGGATCGCCGGCCATCAGTAACCCAAGTCTCTTGGGGTGCGTGGAGGTAAAAATAAAAGAACAATAAAAGATAAAGCATAGCCGACAAGCCGGCTGAGTGCAAGAATCAGGCGATCGCTGCTGGCCAATGTGCTCAGGGAACTGCCCACAACAATATCAATAACAATATCGCTGCCGTGTCAGCACACCTGATTCAATACCCAACTCTAAATACAGGGTGCTTATTAATCGCGATGTGGCGAGAATTGGGTTCTTGCGTATGATAAAGTTGAAGTTCGGATATTTTGTCTTGTTCATAATGGCTGTGCGTTCGAAGGTGCCCAAACAGGCTCCATCTAGTGCCATCATGGGGCCACCGTCTATGCTGGCATTTAAGGGTTGATTGTTGATGATAATGATTGATGATGGTTGATTGTTGATGATAATGATCCCCTCGTCTACTTCGGTAATTGGTGGTAGGTGGTTGGGCTGCGTGAGGTAATTAGATATCCCTCCTGAGTGCGTGGCTATCTTGCAGAACATCGCGTCGTTGTTTGTAGCGCAGCCAGTGACGGCCAGGACTCCATCGTTCCATTCTTTGATTACGTTATCTTGAAGTTTCTGAACGGCGTGGTTGCGTACGACAGAAAGAACCATGATTTATGGAATCTGACTGTCCGTTAGTTAAATTACCCATCAAACTAACTTTAGTGACATCTGTGAGCTGATCAATAAAAATAGACTTTTAATCATTGGGTTCAAAATCGTTTGTTTATAATTTTGGATCTAGCGATCGTTCTGGTCAGCATTAAATTTTATGGACGGTGTCGGTATATTGGATTATCTGCCTTTGCGTTACTGTATCAATTATTATTTGACCATATCAATTGAGCTTCGACTATTTAAATTTTATAAATCTGATGCGTCCGGGGTACCGGCAACTACTCTTAATGCTGTGCCTATAAAGTCAAGACTTCTGGCTATCTTGTGGTATATAGTTAAAGCAGACAAAAGCTTTTTTATATGATCTAATCTATTTCGAAAAGTTTCCGCAAATGGGACTGGAGAAATAGTTCGTACATTCGTTCCGTGTCTTCTACCATGCTCTAAAGTTACTTAAATTAGTAAAATGTGGCGGTACGTTGCCGACCGCTGTAGGTTATAAATGGCCTAAGAAAAATCGGTGATTGTAGAGTTTGTACTGGTTATGAGTAGAATAATATTTCCGAGAAACCTTTAGGAAATGATTGAGCTGAAACAATTAATATGATACTAGTGCTACGGGGAGTGTGAGTGTAGTATGTCTTGTGTAATTATCTCAGGTTGTCTTTGTGGACCACCCTCCCCATAATAAGAGCAGACGTTCCTAGGCCTGCCTGAACTTTTCCTTCGGAATATAATGGGGATACCCAATCTTTTATTCGTATTAAGATATACATTATCGCCTACATCAAACCCTCTGTTTTACCTATCTGCGTTGCATTTTAAAAATTGGTATTGCGTCTTAGTTCACGTTTCCTTATTTAACTTTAGTATTGTTTTATTGTGTTAAAAATGGTTCGATTGTATTCTAAAGATGCGCGATGTATTGCGTGAACAGTTTCACTAATTTTTTTGTCGATTTTTAGGCACCTAGCAATCTTTTCCATTGACAATGTCTTTGTCAATGACGCAATACATACACAACTGAAGAAGAGGGGTGTTATGTCAATTATGGCTCGAGATGCTAAGGGTTGCACCATGGCTAATTTTGAATATTTGTAAATGCAAGTTAGGAACAACAATTTGTAAATGCAAGTTAGGAACAATTTTTTGTCGGTGGAAAATATACCAATGTGAAACATTTCCGCGGCGTTTTCCCAAGTTCTTGTTTTTTTGGTTGCCTATCGTATTTGGGCTTCGGACACATTTTGCAGTTTTGGACACCATGTTTTTGCAGTGCTAGAACTTAGTCGCTGAATATAATGTCACTAATTCGTGCTGAACAGTGTCCAATCGCAATAGCTGTTACTTAACTTGTTAATTTATTACTACCGTACTAGCCGTATGGTCCTGAGCAGATTATTATCGCAGTGTAAAATCTATAAAAAACTAAAGTTGTAGGGGGGCGATCCTTCCATAAAAAAAATGTTGGTTGGCAGAAATAATTCCCACGGCGCAAACGCAAAGGAAGACGAAAAAAATGATGAAGTCGGGGGCGTCGTGGTACTATTCAGTGTGCTTTATTCAGCTGCATACATGAGACTAATTAAAACTAAAACCGCGCTCCCGCCCGCTTTACTCCGCTAAGCGAGAGCGGGAGATCGGCAGGGCCGTCCGAGGAGTTCGGATGCGAAACCCGAAGCTCGCACTCTGGAGCGCGGAGGTTGCGAGAAGCGAGCGAGGGAGCGCAAGAGGGGCGAGAGCGAAAGCTCGGAGAGCTCAGTGAACAGCCCCGATGCAGTGGTTCACTGGCCTAAACATTCCGCCCCCCCTTGCAACTACTCGGGTTGCAACATAGCCTGGTTGCTCTTTTCACGGCTGGTGGCAGGCTCCGGACACGACCCACCCAAACACGGTGCTCTGGGCTACTGGCAGTCCATCTTGAAGTTTCAGGAAGCCCGGCCGCATCACGCTCGGATACATATCAGCGCCCAGGATGATGGAGATCGTCGCGGGGAGATAGAACCGCTCATCAGCCAGCGTAATGTCCCGGAAGTGGGTCTTTACCGCGTCGCTCAGCTCCCGGATTGGAGTGCGAATGCGCACGTGAGGCTCTTTTTTAAAAATTGCGTCGAGCCGGACAGCGCTGTCGATTCTTGACCCCACGGTTGCCGAACAGATCTGTTCGCCTCCCACGTTGGTGGTCGGCAAGCGGAAACTCGACGCTAGCGAAGCGTCGATGCAGATCATAGGCGTGCACGGGTCAATGAGCGCCGCAGTGTCGAAGACTCGACTCCCGGTCTCTAAACGCACCAAAGCCGTCGGTAGGAGGTTGACGCTGTGCCTCCGTAGGAGGGACGTTAGGGACGGAGCGGCGACCGCGGGCTGCGTGGCACCCCGACGAGCAGCAGAAAATTGCCGCAGAGTGTCGGAAGAATCCCGTGGAGTGGCGGACGAGGGCCGAGGAGCGGCTGAAGAATGCCGTGGAGTGGCGGACGAGGGCCGAGGAGCTGCTGAAGGGTGCCGTGGAGTGGCTGACGAGGGCCGAGGAGCGGCTGAGGAGTGTTGAGGAGTGGCAACGGATCTCTGCGACCGGCGTGCTGCAGGGCAGGACTGACGTGATGCCATCGGTGGTTCCGAGAGATGAAGGAGAGTGTGGTGATCCTGGCCGCACGTTTTGCAGCGATCACCTCGCCGACACGCTCCGTCGGAGTGCTCGTGGGCCAAACATCGGTGGCAGTACCGGTTGGCAAGGACAGCCCGGAGCCTCTTCTCGGCATTCAGACGGAGGAACCGACGACACTTCCGAAGTGGATGGATCCCGCTACAGACTCGGCAACGGTAGGATTGCATACCTGAGTTCGTCTGTGTTCCAATGCGATGGCGCTGCGCGGACGTGGAGACATCGTGTGAGATCTGATTGGCGGAAGAGGACAAAATAAAAAGTTGGATCAGTAGTGATAAGAACTGCGAATTGGAACTACGGGTTGGAACTATTAATTGACGCTACGAATCGGAGTGATGCATTGAAACACCGGAGTGAAGGGTCGACTGGTTATTGCGGGCAGGCGGACTCTTCCGTTGGAAGAAGGACGACCTTCGCTATGGGACGCTTAATGAGTCCCCGTGCAGTGCGGATGTCGACCACACGAACATTCCCATCGGATCCTGGAAACACCGCGTCAATTCTGCCTAATCGCCACTCATTGGACGGAAGGTTGTCTTCCTTGACTACCACCATGTCCCGGCACGGAGATTTCTTGTAGGGGTTCGCAACTTATTCCGCTTATGGAGTTCCTTGAGGTACTCCTCCTTCCATCGCAGACGAAATTGTTGATGAAGAGCCTTCAGGTGCTGCCAGAGGTTTATAATAGATGTGGTGTCCCCCTTTATCTCGGGTAAGACCATGGCGAGGAGGGGCCCTCCAACAAGAAAGTGCCCAGGCGTAAGGGCCAGCAGGTCAGTGGGGTCTTCGGACATCGGCGCGAGCGGGCGCGAATTCAGGCTTCATGCTTCGATCCTAGCTAGAAGCGTGGACAGCTCTTCGAACGTATATTTCCGCGTCGCCGTGGACTTGTAGAACAGGGTATTGAAGCTCTTAACACCTTCTTCCCACAAGCCTCCCATGTGGGGTGCTCCCGGAGGAATAAATTGCCAGAGCAGCTGCTGGTGACTATAGGCACCTGTCACAGCTTCCTTGAGAGCTTGGAGAAACTCGCGGGAGAGTGGGGCAGCCGCACCCACAAAGGTCTTTCCGTTGTCCGACTGAACTTGACGGGGGCATCCTCTTCGGGACACGAAACGGGCGAAGGCGGCGAGAAACTTCTCAGTCGTAAGGCCGGAAGTAGGCTCTAAATGGATGGCCTTAGTGGCGAAGCACACGAACACCAGCACATACCCTTTCGTAATGAGACAGGCTCGTCCCGTGTAGTTTTTGATGTCGAAGGGACCGGCATAGTCCACACCGGTATATGTGAAAGGGCGCGAGAAGGACGTTCGTTCTTTGGGTAAGTCTCCCATCAGTTGCGTTTGCAACCTCTTTTTGTGGATGATGCAGACCTTGCATGAATATATGACGGACTTGACCAAATTCCTCACCCTCGGGATCCAGAACTTGGAACGGATCAGACGGATCATCAGCTATCGGGGACATGAGCTTTCGCGAACGCTGGATGAACCGATGAGCGTAAGCGAGGACTCGCAACGCCTTGTCGAGTGTGGAAAAACGCTCCAGAATGTCTTCAGGGGGTGCCTTCGCAACCTGGACCTTGACTGCTCGCTTCTCGAGTTCAGTCACAGGGGGTTCATAGCTTTGAGTGGGCCACTTGCAGCGAGGCCACTGCAGCCAGGCAGAACCATGCCACCACAGCTGGCTGTCCGCAAGGTCTTGAAGCGCCACTCCCCGGCTAGCGAGATCTGCCGGGTTATGCTCGGAGCCAACGTGTGCCCATTTCTCCACCTCGGTGAGCTGAGTGATCACGGTCACACGATTTTTTTTTTTTTTTTTTTAAATATATGCTTTATTTATTGAATCTTCTCTATATGAGACTAACAATAAGTATATCAAATCTTAAGAATATAACTTAACTTACAGTCATGTAGACTGAATTTAGACTAACGGGCCCTAATATTTATTGCTGGGCTGGTAGATCGTTACGATGCAGACGAGTTCTGTTCGAAACCCGTCTTAGGTTCCTTGCGAGATTATTTGGGTGCAGTGTAAGCTTGTTATGGTAGGCCGCTTTCTGCTTTGCTATTTCATCTTTGACCGGTGGTATGCCCAGATCCCTGTGGATGTTTTCGTTCCGAACATACCATGGTGCCCCAGTGATTGTTCGCAGGATTTTTGATTGTGAGCGCTGTATGATGTCAACGTTGTTGTTGCTCGCGTTCCCCCAGAGCTGGGAGCCGTAGGTCCAAATGGGCTTGAGGGTGAAGTTGTAGAGAAGAACTTTAAAGTCCAGACACAGGGGTGATCGAGAATTTATAATCCAGTGTAGGCTGCTAGCTTTAAGTCTGAGATGTGCTTTCTTGCATTCAATGTGCCTCCGCCAGGTTAGGCGTCTGTCGAGGTGGACGCCGAGATATGTTACATCGCTGGCTTGGGGAATCTGCGTACCATTCAAAGTTAGCGGCGGGCACGATTGTCTGTTAAGGGTAAACGTTATATGTTTACACTTTGATTCATTAATTTTGATTCGCCAGTCTGATAGCCACTTTTCAACTACCACCAAATGATCAGCCAGTTGAGCTGTTGCTCTAGTTGGGCATCTTGAGCGGCTCAGGATTGCGGTGTCGTCAGCAAATGTGGACGTAGTCAGCCTCTCGTTCGTAGGGATGTCTGATGTGTATAGGATAAACAGGGTAGGGCCCAGGGCGCTACCTTGTGGGACTCCGGCTTCAATGTTATACTCGTTGGATGTCGTTGTATTGCATCTAACCTCAAAGACTCTGTGGTAGAGGTACGACTTAAGTAACTTATGAGTGTTTTCTGGCAGTAATGTTATGATTTTATGCATAAGGCCTTCAAGCCACACTCGGTCGAATGCCTGAGAGACGTCGAGGAATATCGCACTACAATATTCCCGATGTTCGAAGGCTGTACGAATTTCTGAAGTTATCCGGTTGACTTACTCGATGGTTCCGTGGCTTTCACGAAACCCGAATTGATGCGCCGGCATTAAGTTTTGTTCTCTTAAATATGGTGTAATGCGCGTGAGCAGGCATTTTTCCAGTAATTTGGACAGGCACGATAGTAAGCTTATTGGCCTGTACGATGAGGGAATTGTGTGGTCTTTGCCAGGCTTCGGTATCATTATAACCACGGACTTTTTCCATTTTTTGGGGTAGTAGCCAAGTTTTGCGATCCCGTTAAATAACTTGCATATAACATCCACTGCGCAGTTTGGAAGTTCAATTATCATTTTTGGGGTTATTAGGTCGGCCCCTGGAGCCTTTTTCGGTTTTATTTGCTTCCTAATGACGTTAGCAATTTCAGGTGTTTGAAACAAAATCGGGTTAATTGCAATTTCAGAGCTAAACGGCGGTAGTTGAAGAGAGGTTGTGGCGGCGTTCGGCTGAAATACATTTCGTAGGTGTAAAGCAAATGTTTCGGCTCTGTCTTCGTCACTGCGGGCCCAAGTACCCGAGGAGTTTCTAATCGGAGTGACTGATTCTATCGGAGAGCTTAAATTTGGGTGAGCTCTCCACAAAGGATGCTTTGTACTGGTCGGCGACAGTTTCTCGATGTACCGGCGCTGCGCAAGCTCCTCTTCTTGCTTGAGGGTTTTGGTGAGTCTGCGGGTGGCATCATTATAGAGTTGCTTCGAATGGGGCGATCTGCAGGATTGCCAAACGCGTCTTAGACGTCGTTTTTCCCGAACCAGTTGTTCGATTTGCAGATTAGTTTTGTATTGGTTGCTACGCACGATTGTCTCTTCTGGAGTTGAGATTTTGGCTGCTGCCACGAGTACTGACTCCAGGGCATCAGCACAGAAGTCGATGTCGTTCTCTATGTTTAACTGTGGTGTTAGTTCAATGTGGGAACTTACGTACTTTTTGTACTTTAGCCAGTTAGTTCTAGTCGAGGTCAGCCTGAAGGGGTGCTCGATTACTTTCGGGCTTTGAAGGAGAGTTATTAAAACAGGCGAGTGGTCCGATGATAAGTCCGAAAGCGATTTGGCGCTGACTAAATTTCTTGGGATGTTCTTGGTCACAGCGAAGTCAATTAAGTCCGGGAGTTTTCTGGGGTCAGCTGGCCAGTATATGGGGCTGCCAGGGGAGACATAGTCGAGTTTGTTGCTCAAATTATGATTGCTTTATACAGTTGTCTTCCTTTGGGCGTCACTAGTCTTGATCCCCAGTGCGTGTGCTTGGCGTTGTAGTCTCCTCCTGCTATAAAGCGATCTCCGAGTGAATTGTAGAAGTCCAAGAATTGCTCTTCAGTTATTGTAAAACGCGGTGGGCAATAGACAGCGGCTATAGTGATACTGCCGTTGCCTGCTTGTAGTTTTATAGATTTAGCCTGCAAATAATTTGTTGCAAACCTCTGGTGAAAGTGGTGCTTAATGCGTTCCCTGATTAGGATTCCAGTTCCTCCGTGAGCCTTACCGTCCGGATGATCTGTGCAGTATGAAGTATAACCTCTTATTTGGAAGTTGTATTTACTTGTGAGATGCGTTTCTGCCAGCAGCATTACATCTATTTGGTTTTCATTGAGGAATTGAGTTATTTCAAGTTTGTGCCGTGAAACGCCATTGGCATTCCACATGGATATTCGAAGACAAGACATCGATTATTTAGATTGTTGGGATGTGAGCAAATTTATTAAAATGTTTTGATTTTGCATAAGGTTTGTCATTGTTGTTTTCATGAAGGACATAAATTCCATCATACCCTGTTGTAAAGTCAGTATCATGGTTTCCATGCTGTTTGGTATTTGTCCTATTGCTTGCTGAGGTGTTGTTATAATTTGCTCAGAGCATTGAGCTTGTGGGAACCCCGTCTGATTGGCAAGTCCTGATTTTAGGGCACTGGCGTATGAAACTCCCCCATTTGTGTTGAGGGGCCCAAATGAAGATCTGGCTGCTTTCGCAAAGAAAACATTAGGTGTGGTTTGGGATTGCACGTACGCATTTCGTGCATTCTGGGAGCGTGCTTGTTTTGCTTGTTGAAATTGACTCTTCAGCTCTTTATAGACCGGGCAGCCTCTGTAGTTTGCGGTATGGTTATCTCCACAGTTAGCGCATTTCTTTGTCTTTGGGTCTTCTTTGCTTGCAGGGCAAGGTTCGGATTTGTGGAAGCCACCACAAGCTACGCAGACTGAACGAAGCCCGCAGTTGTTTCTGGTGTGTCCATACTCTTGGCAGTTTGTGCATTGCAGCGGGCCATTCCGCTTATGCGGTTCTTCAACAGTAATCCTTCTGTGCAACAGGTATTGCAGTTTATAGATCGGGTGCACTTCATTTTTCTTCAAGGCTCTGCTTTCAGGCTCCAGTTCGACCTTAAAGAGTGGTTGCGGCTTTTTATTTTTGTTGATAATATTAATAATATTTTTGGAGAAGAATCCTTTTTCTTTCAGTGCCTCTTTTACCTCATTGGTGGATACGTCGGGCTCTATGCCCTTTAGCACTACTTGCAAGCCCTTGCTACTCTTGAGCTGGTACGTGTAGTAGGGTTTCCTAGCCTCGTCTAGGTAATTTGTTACAGCTCTGAATTGATCTTCAGTTTTAGCTTGAAGCTTTGTTTCATGAATATTCCCTTTAACAAGGGGAGTAACATAAAAGTTGTCATTCCCGACCAGCGCAACAATTTTCTTTACTAGGGTATTTGAGTTCTGTTCCCTTACGTAAATTGGTGGGGGCTTTGGTTTCTTTTGAACAGCCTGTCCAGATTCGGATTGATTATTATCAATTTCCGACAATAGGGCGAATCTGTTTTTACTAGATGCCCCTGGTTGTTCGCTGCCTTTATTAGGGCAATTTTGTTTTGGTTTATTTCCAACCATTTTATTTTGCGGGCTTAGCTTCCGTTTGATTTGGATGTAACGGTCCATGCCAGTCTGTATAGCCGGACCCACTTGTTGTTGTTTGATATTGCCGATATTGGCACTCGTACTTACACTTGGCTTTGTAGTTTTATTCGGCGCTGCAGAAGTTGCAAACGCATTCGAAATCGCGTTGTTGTTAACGGCGACCGTTGATGTTGTTGTTGCAGTGGCTGCGGTTGCAGAAATTAACGAGGTCGCAGTGCTCGTGGCTGGTGAGCTGTTAGTCGAAGCTGGGGGTGGGGTTCTACACTGCAAGCTCCATGAAGTGGGAGTTGGTGTGAGTAGGGCGGGAGAACAAGACCGTGCTCTCGCACTGTCAATGGTCAGTAGGGCTGAGTTGCTCTTTGAAGAAGTTCTTTCTACTTCTGTATCACGGGTTGAGAAATAAGAAATATAACTGTTTCTCTGGTCTACGGAGCTTCTACGCTCATTTTTTGAATCGCCGCTCATTGAGCTATCACTCGTGGCACTTCTTAGTTTTTATAATAACTTTGCACTAGTTTTTTACATAGCACTAATTATTATTTACTGTTTTTAGCAATAAGATTGCCTTTATTACACCACTCTAGTGTTTTTAGTTATTGTTTTTCACTTTTGAGCGGTTTTTTTTCCGGAGCTCGCGCAAAACACGTCTGCACTCTCCGGCACTCTGGTGTAAAACTCACACGATTTACCACGAACTTTGTCCAGTGGCACGCTGGCTTATGCAACCAGGCGAGAACAATCGTAGAGTCCGTCCAACAGTGCAGGGCGGACGCCTGCCCGGGCATCTTCGGAAGAACGGCGTTGGCCATTTCGGACAATAACAAGGCTCCGCACAACTCGAGCCGCGGGAGCGACACCGTTTTTACTGGGGCCACCCGCGTCTTTGCCGTGAGCAAGTCCACCATTACCACGGACCCAGCCTCAACTCGCATGAACATCTTTGCCCGGACTATGAAGGGGGCGAGCCAACCCGCTGGATCAAATAAGAATCGACTCACCCTAATCTAACTTATTTAGCTAAAGTTCCCGCAATAGGATCTTTCCTCTAATTACAATAGGACTTAATAAGCCGAGGGGGTCAAACAGCTTCGATATCACCGATAGTATGTTCCGTTTTGTCGGTCGGACACCCATGACAGCAGTTTCAATTTGGAACTTAAAGGCATCTTCGTTAGGCAACCACGATATTCCTAACGCTTTAGTTGACTCTGAGTCCGAGATGGGTATGGATTTAACTGTGCTCTCAGATGCTGTAACGTCAGGTGAGTTTGAAAACCACTTTATCAATTCAAAACCTGCAGTTTGAAGGACCTTCTGACTTAATAGTCTTTAACTCCTCTACGCATGCAGCACCAGTTAACATATCATCGACATAAAAGTCGGATCCAATAACCTTAGCAGCTCTAGGAAAAGGATGTTTAGCAGACTCACTTAACCTTTTTAAACACCGAATAGCCAAAAACGGGGCTGGTCCAGTACCATATGTTACGGTGTTGAACTTGTATAATCTCAAGGACTCGAGGGGTCTCTTCTCCACACTATAAGTTGAAACTGCCTTTCTGCCTCATTCACCATCGATACATTTTCGACATTTTCTTTACATCGGCGGTCGGAAGCGCAGTAACGTTGAGTACCACTCATCTTGGATTGTCGGCCCAACCATCAAAAAGTCATTTAGAGACTTCTCAGTTGACGATTTACAAGACGCATCGAAAACGACACGTAACTTGGTTGTCGTAATTTGGGGTCTTAGAACTCATTGATGTGGGATAACATAATGTGCAGCAGAAGGAAGTTTATCTGTAAGAGACATATGACCTAAGGAAAGGTAATCCTCCATAAATTCTAGGTACATTTTCTTCATCTCAACGTCTCGAGACAGCCTTCATCCAAGCGACAAAAACCGCCGTTTTGCAACTTCAAAAGAGTTGCCCAATCATTTGGATCCGATTTAAACGGCAGTCTTACTTCAAACCGACCTGATGGCAAAACTTGAGTAGTCTTCTGGCAGTGTTCTTCTCATAACTTTTGCTCAGGTGACAGAATTTTTCTTAGAGATGGCATTTCTTCCAGTGACCAAAACTTCTGTAGTGTGCTATCAATAGACACTAAAACCTCTTCACTACAACTGAAACTTTTCACAACTTCTGTAGGGGAAGATGCCTTACATCTACCCGATACAACCCAGCCGAAGAGGGTTTTCTGCAGAGTTGGAAAGTCAGGACCTTGTCTAATTTGTGCAACAGCTAATAATTCGAAAAATGATTCTGCTCCTATTAACGTATATATTCTTTGTGGCTTGTATAAATAGGGGTCTGCTAGTGGTAAGTTCTTTGGAATTTTTTTTTTTTTTTTTTCGCACGGAGTCCCACGGCCCACTTACCCGCCCAACCGACCGAGAGGCGCAGCCGTGTATCGTACGGCACGTTTCGCGATAAGATAGACGCGAGATAGGAAAATAAAGGTAAAGGTCCGGGGAAAAAAGTAATAGTTAGATCAATCTTGTGCCAATGAAGCAAGTATTAATCGTTTTAGGAGCGGCAGAGAGTCAAGATTTGATATTACAGGAAAAAGTCTATTATAGTCAGAACATAATACTCTGAAAGGCTCATGCAAGGCATAGTTAAAGTTAGGGGAATATAATTTCTAGGTAATCTACTTGGCACAGAAAAGTTTAGCCGATTTAACAAGTCGGCGCTGTCAATATCACCATGTATAAGGTTATAAATAAAGATAGTACCAAGCATCGTTCTACGGTTGGCTAGGGATGGTAAATTAATCAAAAGAAGTCTACTAGAATAAGAGGGTAAGATAAGATTTGCATCCCAGTTTAGGCGCCGTAAAGCAAAAAGAAGGAAGTTTTTTTTTACCGATTCAATACGACCAATATGTATTCCGTATTGTGGACTCCAGACGGGAGACCCATACTCCAGAATCGGACGGACTAGCGAAATAAATAAAGTTTTAGTCAAATAAGGATCATCGAATTCTTTTGACCACCTTTTAATAAATCCAAGCACTCCTCTGGCTTTGTTAACCATGGACGAAATGTGATTAGAACATTTTAGTTTGGGGTCCAAGAGAACGCCAAGATCGTTTACAAGAGTTATTCTATCCAAAGAGCTGCCACTTAACGTGTAAGTCGCGTATATCGGATTGGCCCGATAAAAAGTCATCAGCTTGCACTTGGAACCGTTTAAATTTAGTAAATTATCTCGGCACCAGTTTTGAAAATTATCTAGATCGGATTGCAAGTCTAAATGGCAGGAAATGTCCTTATACTCCAGACTTAACATCATCTGCGTACATAAGTACGCGAGAATGACTTATAATTGAGGGAAGATCATTAATAAATAATGTAAAAAGTAACGGACCCAGATGGCTCCCTTGTGGGTCACCGGAGGTAACACGGAGAATTTCAGAAATTGAATTTTTAAAAAGGCCCTTTGTGACCTGCCATTCAGATAACTTGAAATCCATTTAAGCAGATCAACTGGAAAACCTAAAAGGTCAAGTTTTTGAATGAGAAGTAAGTGATTTACAGAGTCAAATGGTTTACTAAAGTCAGTGTAAATGACGTTTGTTTGAAAACTAATATTGAAGCCTTTTATCACAAATGAAGTGAGCTCTAGAAGGTTTGTGATTGTGGATCTACGTTTAATAAATCCGTGTTGACACGGAGAAATGATTGATCTGCAAAGGTGCTGCAAATGAGGAGTAATAATTTTTTCAAAAAGCTTAGGAATAGCTGACAACTTAGAAATACCTCTGTAGTTACTGGCTTCTAACTTGTTACCTTTTTTGAAGAGAAGAATAACAAATGATTCCTTCCAAATATTTGGGAATTGGGAAGTTTCTAGAGATAAGGTAAACAACTTGTGAAGAGGTTTGCACAGGGCCTTAGCCCAATACCTAAGCACGCACCCAGGAATACCATCGGGTCCTGGCGAATAAACAGGCTTAATACGAAGAAGATCCAAAAGAAGAGAGCTTTCTGTTAAAGTGGGACAGAATATGAGGTTTGACTTGGATATGGTGTAAGAATAAGGCTGTGATGAATAATCTGAAGTAGAGTAAGTCGTTTGAAAAAATTGGGCAAATAAATCGGCTATTGCCTGATCTGTGGTTGCCGTCATGTTTTCGAACGATAGCGAGGAAGGAAAAGATTTAGATTTAGGCTTGGTGTTAACAAAATTATAAAACTGTTTCGGGTCCTGAGAGAACTGGACCTTACAACAGTTTAAGTAACTGTTATAACACTGAGCATTAAGCACGGTAAATCTTGACCGAGCACTTAAATATCTAGTAAAAACAGATTGAGAACCGGTATTTTTATATTTCCTAAAAAGTCTGGACTTTACATTTCTTAAGTGTGTCAACTCTTTGCTAAGCCGAGGTGATTTATGGGAAATTGACGGATAGTACCACGGAACACAGGAATTAAAAAATGAGTTTATTGCAGTGTAAAAAACATTAACTGCATCGGACATATTAATGCATAGGTAAAGATCAGACCAATTAAAGCCAGAAATAAAATTATTTAGCCTCAGAAAGTCTGCCTTGCGAAAACAATGTATTCGTTTGGATTTTTCTGATTTTTTTTCTATAACTCTACCCGTATCAAATGAAAGTTCGAATGTTGGGTGATATGGATCTTCAGGTTGCGTGAGTGGTGCTACTCTGGACAGAACACACCTTCAGGATTTGATACAAAACACAAATCAAGTAGGCGACCTAATGAATTTCGAACATGGTTTACTTGAGATAGAGATATGTCAAGCAGGCCATCAATAAAATCATGCTGTGCTATAGGTAGTAAGACATTCGATCCATCCTCAGTGGACCAAGTAACTCCAGGTATATTAAAATCACCTAGAACTATCAACTGATCCCTATCGGAAAGCTTATTTGCAACGGACTTAATAACGGATAGGTGATTTAAATAATCAGGAAGTTCAGACAACGGCGGAATATATGAGCAAGTTATGAAAGGAGACCAAACGGATGGGTATGGTCTCCTGCATTGCCATAGCTACAACTTTCCTGGGATTTACTGTTGGACGAAGAACAGGTATTCCTCCATAAATCGGCGGTTTAACATTTTTTCAATATCGGACCAAAGCGGTAACCTTTAATAATCTAATTGTTCTTCCCATTTTTGTTTGGTTACTGGGTCTTTTCTGTTCAAAACCAGATAGGGGTACATTGCATTTGAAATCCTGGTGTCGTCTCTAATCGATAACAAAGAACCGTATATAGATGATACGGTGTCGATAATATTTGTTAAAGACGACGCTGACTGTTGCGTTATTTTCGGAAGACTAAACAATGTTGAAATATTAGTCATGAAAATTAAACATTCGTTATCATACACTTTTTTCAGGCTGATCATAGCCTTTTCATAATTGCTCTCGGTGACTTGGTAGGCGTTTATAGTTTCCAAAGCTTCACCAGAAAGGCAAGAAATTGAGTGATTGAATTTTTCAATAACGGGAATGCTGTCGTCTTGGTGAACAAGAGTTTGGAAAAGGCTAATGAAATTCTTAAACTCCGAATATTTGCCGCTGAATTTCGGCAATGCCAAATTCGGAAGTCGAGCTCGAGTTGGGGCTACAGAAAACTGATCCAATTATTTTGGTTAAGCTTGCCGTCTTCAAGGCTGAAATAAGCGAAATTATTTTTGCCTTGGTTATTATTGAGAGCTCTTCCAACTCTTCTCCGAACTCATCGCCATCATCTAAATCTTCGATCTGTTCTTGTATTTGAGTTACCTTAATAATTGAAGCATTTAAAATCTCTAGCCGACAATTTAGTTCAACTTCTTGAATCGGAATCTGGCCGGCTTCTATTCGATCATCGGCGGATGCTCATCACTGGTTTTTTTTTTTTACACTTTATTCTTATTTATTGGATCTTCTCTATTACTTAAGAGACTAACAATAAGTTTTCAAATCTTAATCTATGTGACGTTAATTTATGTTATTGAAGAGGGATGGGAAATCATTCCGCTGTAGACGGGAATGATAGCTTAGCCGGTTGAGTTGTCTGGCTAGCAGGTTTTGGTGATTTGATAATCTGGCTTCATATTTAATTTTTCTGGAAACAATTTCTTCTTTTACGGGATTTATATCCAGGTCTCTCTGGATGTTTGCATTGCGGATGTACCAGGGGGCTCTAGTTATTGTTCGTAGGGTCTTTGATTGTACTCTTTGAATAATTTCTATTGCTATATTGCTGCTGCTTGCGTTTCCCCAGAGCTCGGAACCGTATGTCCAGATCGGCTTTAAGCACGGGTTATACAGTAGTACTTTATATTCGAGTAAAAGGGGGGAGCGGTAGTTCATGAGCCAGTGAAGGCTGCTGGCCTTTAGTTTTAAATGGGTCTTCTTTGCTTCTATATGCTTTCTCCAGGTAAGCCTCCTGTCTAAGTGTATGCCGAGATAGGTGACTTCGTCTGCTTGTGGAACCGGCTTGTTGTTTAGCGCCAGTGGTGGGCATTTCGACAAGTTTAGTGTAAACGTAATGTGCTTACACTTTTGCTCGTTGACTTTGATACGCCAGTCTGCGAGCCATTTTTCTACAGCTACCAGGTGTTCTTTTAAATGGGCTGTAGCTGTTTTTGGGCATTTCGAGCGGCTGACAATAGCAGTGTCGTCAGCAAAGGTTGAGATGAGGGTCTGGCGGCTTGTTGGAATGTCTGCCGTGTAAAGGATGTACAAGATTGGACCAAGCACACTTCCTTGGGCTACTCCAGCTTCGATGTTACGGTTGGTTGAAGTAAAGGTTTTACATCTCACGGTGAAATATCTGTTTCTGAGGTATGACTCAAGCAACTTGTGAGTGTTTTCCGGTAGGAGGGTTTTGATTTTGTATACCAGACCGTCGATCCAGACGCGATCAAATGGATGTGATACGTCCAGAAATAAGGCACTGCAATATTGCTTGTGTTCGAAAGCCGTGCGAATTTCAGATGTTAAGCGGTTTACCTGTTCGATAGTTCCATGCTTTTCCCTAAATCCGAATTGGTGCAGAGGGATCGTTCTGTTGTTTTGAAGATGTGTTACTAGATGAACAAGAAGCAGTTTTTCAAATAGCTTTGATAGACATGGGAGCAGAGTGATGGGCCGGTACGAGGAAGGCTGGGATTTGTCTTTTCCTGGCTTCGGGATCATTGTAATGACAGACTTTTTCCATTGGTCAGGAAAGTAGCCCCATTTCAATATTGAGTTAAATATAAATGCGATGCACCTGACTGCGCATGCAGGTAATTCAATTATCATTTTTGGAGAAATAAAATCGTGACCAGGAGCTTTCTTTGGGTTTACATGTTTTTTAATAGCCTTAAGTATTGTGCTGGTTTCAAGGGTAACTGGGGAGGACGGTAGAGTGAATTGGTTGGATGGCGGGTGAGGCTTGAAGACGTTTTCCAAGTGATGGGCAAAAGTGTTAGCTCTTTCTTCGTCACTGCGCGCCCAGGCACCTGTTTGTGATCGAATTGGCCAATCGGGATCTATTTATGGTTGCATGTTTGGGTGAGC
Organism: Drosophila fuyamai; assembly: GCA_018153365.1. Classification (NCBI taxonomy): domain Eukaryota; kingdom Metazoa; phylum Arthropoda; class Insecta; order Diptera; family Drosophilidae; genus Drosophila; species Drosophila fuyamai. Next base: position 1,073,906 of record JAECXW010000447.1, on the reverse strand, counting down.
TCTCCATAGTGGGAATTTATTACCCGTCGGGGATAGTTTCGGTAGAGAGGGCCTTCGACAATTTTCGAGATGCTTCATTAAGTCTTTTCTTAGTGGCTGGGGACCGATGAGTCTGCCAGTCTCTGCGGAGTCTACCTTTTTCAAGTAGGTGAGACGCGATCTAGATACTTGAGCGTCCAGTTCTTAGCGGGTTTGTGGATGAGGGTTCTGGCGTAGAATATTTAGCGGCAGAGGACATTACGTCCGTGAGGTGTTTAAGCGACTTATCAATGTCAAATTCAGAGAAAATTTCAGGATCAAGTTCGATTTGTGCACTTACATATTTTTTGTACTTCAGCCAGTTTGTGTTGTTTGATTTTGGGGGCGTTCCAGAAGCTGCGGCTGTTCAGATAGACAGAGGAGAACTGGCGAGTGGTCCGATGTAAGCTCTTCTAAGGTTTTTTACTTTTATCAGCCTGTGCGAGACTCTTCTAATAACAGTTAAATCGATAATGTCAGGTTGTTTATTTGGATCTGTGGGCCAGTATGTAGGCCTAGCTGGTGAGACAAAGTCAAACGTATTACCAGGAGTGATGATAGCGTTGTATAATTGGCGGCCTTTGGGGTTGATAAGACGAGATCCCCAGTGGGGATGCTTTGCGTTATAATCACCGGCAGCTATAAAGCAGCGTCCTAGTGAGTTGTAGAAATTCATAAACTCATTTTCTGCAATACTGAAGCGTGGGGGGCAATATATGGCGGATAGGGTAAGTGGGCCGCCAATTAGGTCTCCAAGGGATGATGTTTTATGCGTTGTTTTATGAGTATACCGGTACCTCCGTGTGCTTTACCGTCCGGGTGGTTGGTCGCGTGGAATATATATCCGATGATATGGAAGTAGTTTTTATTAGTTAGATGGGTTTCAGAAAGTAGCATGATATCGATATTGTGGCTGTTTAGGAACTGTAGGAGTTCGTTTTTGTGCCGGGAAACGCCGTTTGCGTTCCAGAAGCATATTCTTAAGGAGTCCATTTATACAGACTTTTGTTTGATCAGCAGTTCCATTAGAAGGCTCTGGTTTCGCAGTAGTTCTTGAAGGGAACTTTGAATCGTCATCATGACGTTTGCAAGAGTAGCTAGTGTAGATTCTAGACCGCTAAGTGTTTGTGGGGGAAGAGTTTGGTTTTTCTGCGTAGAAGGTTGAGTTGTTGTTTGGCCATTTTGGCTTAAGAGCGGAAAATCATTTAGGTTTGGTATGGGTGGCTGTGGACGATGTTTGTGAGAATCCAGGGTAGCGGAGTGCGTTGGAAAAGGAGACACCAGGAGTGGTTGTTGATGGGATGAAGATGTTTGGTTGAGCAGAGTGTTGAGCGGCGAATGGATTACTGCGTCTCTGATTTAGGCGGCTCTTGAGTTCTTTGTAGACGGGACAGCCCCGGTAGTTGGCAGTATGATTTCCCCCACAGTTACTGCATTTCCTCAGAGTAGGGTCTTCTTTGTTTCCCAGTCATGCTTCAATGCAATGCAAATCTCCACATGCGACACAAACTGGTCGCAGGGTGCAGTAGGTTCTTGTATGCCCGAACTCCTGGCAGTTTGTACACTGTACGGGGCCGTTCCGCTTATGCGGTTCCTCTACGGTGATTCTTCGGTGAAGGAGATATTGCAGATTGTAAATTGGATGCACTGCATTTTTCTTTAGAGGTTTCGTCTCTGGGGCCAGCTCAATCTTAAACAGTGGTTGAGGATGTGGTTAAGCTCGAAGCCTTTTTCCGTGAGGCCTTCAGCTATTTCTGCTACCGCAACAGTCGATTATATACCTTTAAGTACAACTTGTAGGTCTTTCTTACTTTTTAGTTGGTAAGTGTAGTAATTTATAAGCTCATTGTCGAGATATCTTGTTACAGAACGGAAGTTGTCTTCATTGTTAACCTGGAGTTTTGCTTCTAATATGTTTCCTCTTTTTAGGGTATTGATATAGAAGTGGTTAGGCCCGATTACTTGTTTAAGCTTTTTAATCAGATCGACACTGTTGTGTTTCCTAATATATATTGGCGGTGGCTTTACAGCTTCCATGACTTGGTTTTTTGAGCTTATTTTAAGATCCGCAAGAAATTCAAGAGATTTTGGCTTATCTGGACTCATGTTTACTTTATTTTTATATATAAACCACGAAAATAAATAAATATATATATAGAAATAAATTATTTATCTAAGAATAATAAATTAATAAAATAAATAAATCTTAAATTTTCGAAACAAAAACCTAGAGAAAATAACAATTTAATTTAATTATTAAATTTGTTCGAAAAAATTATTTTAATAATTATCCACAATGAAAACGACGAAAAAAAATATTAAATTAAATATCGAGCCACGAGGTATCAAAATTAATAGTGGTTGCAAATGACGGCAAAAATCAGTATACCCGTCCGAATGCTGGGTAGCGCGTCACTTTGATCTTCAGCTCGCCAAACCAAAAGTCCAACAACAATTACAACGTTGCTAACGGCGGACAAGCGAAAGCGAAAAAGAAAACGAAAAAGTTCACCGCTGCAGCTGCTTGTATATGAAGGCTTATGTATTGGTTATGTATAGCGGCTGGGATGATTTTACCAACTATTAATTTTCGAGTTTCAATAAATAAATTGGGGGCGACAGTGATTGCAATAATATAACACAATTAAATGTTGCGTCCAATGGCGGTTCAAATATGTATGTGTATATAATAAATTTTAATACAATTTTTATTTTATTTATTATAAATAAATGCATGCACAACTAGCTCTACTATATCGATACGTCTGTGTCAAGAATTTGTGACGGCTTGTCGTTGTCGGGTGGCTCAGGGATGGCCAGGGTTCGTCAGAAGAATTTGTTTGTGTCAGTTCCGACCCAGCCCAGAGTAGAAGTCGTGGAGAATTACTTAGTAATTGATTATAACTAGATTTTATTTCAGTAAGAATCTTGACATTTGATTAATAGCTAACGAGTTCTCCGGATTGGTGGGGCGCCGCCTTGCGGCCTTCGCTTCCTTCGTGTACTTCGAGTACCTGGTACCGGGAGCCGTCCAGCTGCTCGAGAGGAACAGCACGGGATCTCGGCGGTGGGAGAATAGTCCCCCGGGGTGGGTTGCCACGTAGTGAGCCTGAAATGAGAATGGGGTGCTTGGGAACCCTGAAGTCAGCAACAAGCAAGAGAGAGTTTTGTTACTTGGGGACCCTGAAGTCAGCCACAAGAGAGAGAGAAGATGTTGCTTGGGGACCCTGAAGTCAGCCACAAGAGAGAGAGAATTTGTTACTTGAGGACCCTGAAGTCAGCCACAAGAGAGAGAGAATTGGTTGCTTGGGGACCCTGAGGTCAGCCTCAAGAGAGAGAGAGAGAGAGTTGCTTGGGGACCCTGAAGTTAGCCACAAGAGAGAGAGAATTTGTTGCTTGGGGACCCTGAAGTCAGCCACAAGAGAAAGAAAATTTGTTGCTGAGGGGCCCTGAAGTCAGCCACAAGAGAGAGAGAGAGTTGCTAAGGGACCCTGAAATCAGCCACAAGAGAGAGAGAGTTGCTTGGGGACCCTGAAGTCAGCCACAAGAGAGAGAGAAAGTTGATTGGGGACCCTAGAGTCAGCCACAAGAGAGAGAGAATTCGGCCGGTGAACCGTGCCGTAAGGAGGTGTGATCCTGAAATCAGACGTCTCCCGGGATACCTTCGGACCGGCAAGCCGAGAAGGTTAAGGGGAGGAGGAAGTACTACGGGAACTGACTACAATGTATAAGCGGACTTGGATCGAATGATCTAGTCCACCAAAAGATGACTTTGCTGCTTACCACCACTGGGAAGTTGCCTCTGTACCCTTAGACGGTTGGCTGCTAAGTGCCTTTCTATGGCCCGTGGTCCGTCTTATATAGGGGTCGGCGAGATCAAGTGTGCCCGCCGCCTGTGTGGGATTTGCCGGTTCAAGTGTGAAGATCTCTCTCGGTCTAGTGTGCCACTACGCGCGCAATCGTTGGCGCGCACGCGTTCTTAGTTTGAATTTAAACGATCCTTTCGTTTAACTTTTTTAGTCTTTTTTATTTATACCTTGTTTTTGTGCGCGCAGCGTCACAAATTGAAAGCGAGGTGCAATTTTTCAGCACAAGATAATAAACAAATGAATTGTTTTTCTTATAAACTCAAGCTTTCAATTTTTGCACAAATACCTCAGGTTCTGCGTTAGGGTCTTTCAATCCAGCTGCCACTTTCCTTTTGGCAGCAGTTCTTCTGTGGCGAACAGGGTATTTCGCAACCAGCACGAGACTTTAAGCAAGAGTTGCTGAGTATTTATATCCACACCGACACGCCGCGGGCAACAATAAAGCACTATGAAATTTGAGTGATTTGACCTGCACTTGCACTTTATATTTTTGTGTTTTATGTGCGGTGGCTAAAATTATTAATTGCGAAAATAACGAAAGCGAAAAAAGGTGTCGACAGCTCAAATCAATTTCAATGAATGCCTTATGCTATATTTCGAAGAAGAATTTAGAGCCTAGCTTAACGAAGGTTGGCGAAGACGGGGCGATTTCGCCGAGAGCGAGAGAGAACTTTATTGTGCTCCCGCCTTCGCCCTAAACTAACTTACACTAAACTTCAAGTTTTTTACCTATTTCATTATACATCCAAATTGAACGAACTTCAAGTTTTTTACCTATTTCATTATACATCCAAATTGAACGAACAAACGTTGTCCAGTGGCACGCTTATGCAACCAGGCGAGAACAATCGTAGAGTCCGTCCAACAGTGCAGGGCGGACGACTGCCCGGGCATCTTCGGAAGAACAGCGTTGGCCATTTCGGACAATAACAAGGCTCCGCACAACTCGAGCCGCGGGAGCGACACCGTTTTTACTGGGGCCACCCGCGTCTTTGCCGTGAGCAAGTCCACCATTACTGCGGACCCAGCCTCAACTCGGACGCAGATGGCTGCGCCGTACGCCTTCTGCGAGGCGTCGCAGAACCCATGATGCTCAATTTTCAAATGTGGTCCTAAAGCGATCGAGAGCGGAGTAATCTACCAGGAAGTACACCCATCTTTGGCAAAAATCTCGAGGGAGGGCATCGTCCCATCCTAGATTTTGGAGCCAAATTTCCTGCATGAACATCTTTAGCCGGACTATGAAGGGGGCGAGCCAGCCAGCTGGATCAAATAGTTTGGCGATTGCATTGGACTTGGGATAGGACTTGACGCTTTGTGAACGTTGAACCCAAGGTCAATTCGGGCGGAATGAAGAACAACTCGTCAGACGTCATCAGACGTCGATTTCAAGGAAGTTCGCGCGAAGGAGATGGTCACTCTGGATGTTGGCCAAAATCGCCTTGCTGTTCGATGTCCATTTTCTAAGAGGGAATCTTGCTGAATCAAGGGCCCCCTGGAGCTCGCGGATAGCCGCTTGCGCTTCGGTTTTGGAGTCTGCCCCCGCGAGTACGTCGTCGACGTACATGTACTGTCGGATAATCCGACTCGCCTGCGGATACTTCGACTCTTGGTCGTCGGCGAACTGTTGCAGGACCCGGATCGCTAGGAACGGGGCACAACTGACCCGAAGGTGACTGTTTTCAACTCGTAGTCGCGGATATCCCCATCGGAATTGCGGAATATAATACGCTGCTTGGGGTCTACCCAAATTTGCCGATACATCTTCTCGATGTCGGCGTTGAAAACGAACCTAAAGTATCGCCACTTCAGGATTTGAATCGTTATGTCGGATCGTAAGACCGGGCCCGCGTAAAGTATGTCATTCAGACTGGTCCCGTTTGCGGAAGGGCTAGAGGCGTTGAATACCACACGCACTTTAGTGGTTGTGCTCTCGGTCTTAAGAACGTGATGTGGAAGGTAGTACGTGGCGGAACTGCTCGTCAAAGGGACCTCGGCCATGTGACCTAAATCGAGGTATTCTTGGATCACAGAGTCATACCGGGCCTTCAGGGGAGAATCTCGTTTTAGGCGCTGCTCGTTACGCAGAAATTGAGCCAGAGCAAAGGACCGTGAAGATGCGAGCTCGTAACCACTATGCTTGGGATCGCGCAAGGGGAGCATCACAACGTATTTGCCACGATTGTCCCTTCTTGTAGTCTGGACAAAATTGTGTTCGCAGACGGAATCAGACTCGTGTGGGCACTTCCTCCACCTCCCAGAATTTGGTAAGGAGATGATCCAATGAGTCGTCGAGTCCGCAGGTAACTCGAGTGGAGAAGGCGGACAAATTGCGGGGGGCCGCTGGAGATATGGGGCCTGTCAACACCCATCCAAAAATGGTTTCCTGGCCGAGAAGTGAACCGCAAATGTTAGCCCTGGCGTTGCCGAGGAGGATGGACGGAAGAATATCGGCTCCTATCAAGACATCGATTTGGGAGCTCTCGAAGAACTTGGGATCTGCAAGGGGGATGTCAGGAATTCCCTTAAGAAGATCTCGAGGGACTGGATACGAAGGCAGATTCCCGGCCAGCTGCGGAAGAACATAAGCTGAAGTTTCTAAATGCAGCCCGGGTCTGGAAGGCGATCGAATAGAAAAATGACAGAGTTTCGTGGACTGAGCGGCAACGGTTTGATTAAGACCAGAGACTTGAGCCTGGATAGTCTTGAATGGAAGTTTGACGAGGTTGAAAAGTCTCTCCGTAATAAAGGTTGCCTCGGAACCAGAGTCGATTAGGGCACGCGCCTGGAAATTGCACCCTAAATGGCAAATGTTAATGAGGGCTGTGCCCAGTAAGACGGCTCTTGAGCCGGAAGCGAAGCACACTTGCACATCAGAGTGATCCTCTGTGGGGCTCGTGTCTCTTGTAGTAGGAGCGGGTCGAGGCCTGGATGGCGCAGACGGACTTGGAGCGGCCGCGAATGGATTACCGCGGTGCAGGAGGGTGTGATGACGGCTGTGGCACGTAAAGCAGCTATGGGCGCTAGTGCAATCCCGTTGCAGGTGCCCTCGTGCAAAACAGTTCAGGCAAAGCTGCTTTTTCTTAATGTAGTCGGAGCGATCATTTACATCCATCTCAAGGAAGCGCGGGCATAAGCGAACAGGATGATTCTCTCTGGAGCAGAGATCGCACCCTCTTGGGGCTGGAGTCACTCTGGCCTCGTAGGAATTAAGCCTACGCGCTGGGGCGCTCGCAGGTGTCGACCTTGGCGGAAACTGACCCGAACTGCTAGGCCTGATGTAATCGATAGCCTCCAGAGTGCGATGACGCTCTGTCAAGAACGAGTCTAACTCATTCCATGTTGGAATCTCAGCCTTGTTGTGAATGGATTGCTCCCACAACGGAAGCGTGATTTTGGGAAGCTTTAAAGAAACCATGTACACCAGGAGACAATCCCAAGTCTCGACTTGAATAGAGGACATCTCTAAGGCTGTCAGGCAACTTTGGATTGTGCCTTGCAGCTCTTTCAGGCCCGGATTTGGTCCCGATGGACTTGGCACATGCCAGGGGAAAGTCGTTCTGGTTCAGCGGCGCTCGGAGTATGAATATCCCCTTGAAATTGGCTAACCCGGTCTGTTGTGGCAATAAACTTTTTGAGGGCGATGTCTATCGCGGTTTGAGCCATCTTGGACACCGACCGAGAAAGCCTTGACGGGGGACCGGAGATAGTCTCGACGGACTCGTCGCTTTTTTCCCTTGGAATGGCAATGGCAGCCTTTGGTGTTAATTGAGAAGGCCGCGGAGACGCGGATTGGGACCTGTCCAAACGGATAGATGGGATCGACCTCGGTTTCTTGTCGTCTCCCGTGGGCATTCTCGGACTCGAACTTTGCGGATCAGCTCTTGTCGACTGACCTGAGCAAGGGGCGTTTCGTTCAGAACGTAAGGATATTCACCGTTAAGCTCTCGGCGCGATCTGAGTCGCCAACGAGTTGGTCGTCGCTGTAAATGAACGCACGCAAAAGAAAAGAAAGCCACAGAGAACGGTCACACTGTTAATTTGTGCGGAGTAGAAAGCACAGTGCCATAAACAACGAGAAGAATCGGAAGAAAATATTTGTAAATCGATGAATCTGTATTGATTGTTACTCCCTTTGTTGACTTCTGTTTTTTTTTGTTTATTTTAATTTTTACCTTAGTTATTGTTGCCAAATATTTTATTGTATTTAGTTATTTATTTATATTTTGTTGTTTTTTTGGGTTTGGAAAATATCTTTGATTGCAAAAAAAACTCCGGAAAACCGCAATAAAAATAAATTAATAATCCATTAAATAAATTAATTAAATAATATTTATAATTAAATAGTAATTATAATTATGAATTAATAATTTGTATATTTAAATAATAATTATAATTATAAATACTTATTTTTTTTCGGAGCCGGAACGGTGGAATTAAAAACCTCGGCTTTGGTTCGGGAGAAATGTTCAGTGGGTTATGCCGTCGGCAGCACAGTGCATGCGTGAGGGACGCGGGAGAGAGAGAGAAGGGAAAAAAATCAGCAACAATAATATCACAGCCGTTGGGGCGGTTAATTGCGGCAATTTGGAGAAAAAACAATCACGGTCGCACCCGTGTGGATTTGAATTTATTTTATTTTATGTTCCTGTATGTGGAGGCAGAAAATATATTTATGTAGATATAGGCATGCATGCGTTTATGGATATGTGAATGTTACTGTATGTGGATGCAGAAAATAGTTCTATATATGTATGTAGATATGGGCATGAATGTGTTTATGGATATGTGTATGTTCCCGTATGTGGAGGCAGAAAATAGTTCTATGTTGATCTGGGCACGCATGCGTTTATGTGTAAGTGTATATCAGTACAGTAGAGCGTCGAGGAGTGGACTGTATTTGAAGTGACGGAATAGATGAAATTATGTGGAGAAAAAAAACACAAGACAAAAAAAATATCTCGACAGCGGCGGATTGTACGGCGAACAGGGAAACTCCCGAAATTACTTCACACCGAGTGGCTGATATTAGTTAGTTTTTATTTTCCACCACACAATTTCACTTTTTTTCGTATATTTTTTTTTGGAGGCAGAATTGCACTGCACTATGTACACAAGTTGTCACGCGCGTGTATGTGTATGTCTGGATGCACATATGCCTTGACCGTTGGCAAGTTGATGTACAACGGGGAACGAAAAGGAAAACGGCAAGGAGTATGGCGACGCATACAAAGCGGAGACGGATAGAAATTTTTTTGGAATTGAAGGAATGTAAAATTTCTCGACTGCCGTTGTGTCGGGAAAACTCGGACGTGTAGTTGACACGAAAAAATTGATCTTACTGCAGAGTAAACGAAATTCAATGTTCGAACCACTGCTAAAGACCGACAGCGAGAGGGAGTCGGAAAATGCTCCTACTTATCTTTTTTTGCGGAAAAATCACAGGAGCTGCTGGTCGAATGGCAGAAGGATATCCTTATCCGGCTCGAATAGACCAAATGTTGTAGGGGGGCGATCCTTCCACAAAAAAAGAGTTGGTTGGCAGAAATAATTCCCACGGCGCAAACGCAGAGGAAGACGAAAAAAATGATGAAGTCGGAGTCGTCGTGGTATTATTCAGTGTGCTTTATTCAGCTGCATACATGAGACTAATTAAAACTAAAACCGCGCTCCCGCCCGCTTTACTCCGTTCAAGCGAGAGCGGGAGATCGGCAGCGGCCGTCCGAGGAGTTCGGATGCGAAACCCGAAGCTCGCACTCTGGAGCGCGGACGTTGCGAGAAGCGAGCGAGGGAGCGCAAGAGGGGCGAGAGCGAAAGCTCGGAGAGCTCAGTGAACAGCCCCGATGCAGTGGGCCACTGGCCTAAACAACTAATATCGTATTTTTGTATGAGTTCTCTCGCTTTCATGGGAATAATGAGTGGTTCTGTTCATCACTTTTTATTTGATGAATCATCACCAAAAATGTATCACTGGCTATAATAATCGGTGAATATATATACAGGGTAATGATGAATTTAACATTTCCTTGTCCTAGGAGTTAATCAGTTAATTAGTGGATTCACTTATCCCTCAAAATACAGCTACACCGCAACAAGGGACTACTGAGTCCGGACTACCGGTTTAAGTTGGTTCTGCAGGAACAATGTCTGATCCATTAAAAAGGTGGTCAAAGGAATTCGATGACTATGTTCATTTCACTAGTCCATCCAATCCTTGAGTACTGTTCAGCAGCTTGGAGCCCTCAGTATGGTGTACATATAGACCGGATAGAGTCTGTGCAAAAGAACTTTTTATTATTTGCTCTATGGGGCCTTAACTGGAATGCAAGCCTTATTTTACCATCCTACTCTAGTAGACTTTTCCTAATTAATCTACCATCTTTAGTAAACCGTAGAACGATGCTTGGCACAACTTTTAGCTATAAACTTATTTACGGGGATGTGGAGAGTCCCGAGTTACTGGGTCGCATAAGCTTCTCCGTGCCTAATAGAATTACCAGAAACTATGTTCCTCTTACATTAAATATTTGTAGATCTAACTTTGATATGCATGAACCGTTTAGAGTACTGTGTAACGACTATAATAGACTATACCACATTATTTCTACTACCGACTCTTTGCCAAGCTTAAAAGCATTAATTTTATCTTACTTAGCACAAAATTAGTATTAGTATTAGTCTCGTACGTATTACTAATCTTAGTCTGTCCGCTTCTACATTGTGCTTTTTAACTTCTCGCGATCTCGTTTTTACGCCTATAAGGCTCCGCGCGTAACAAGCACTGCTTGGTGTCGTAAGGGCCACTTGTTTGCGCTGATCATAGTGCATCAACGTCCGAGAAGAAATATACAAGCCAAAACTAAAGCCGATAGTAATAGTACAAAGGTGGAAAAGCATAAGTTTTCATACGCTAGAAACATTTTATCTCTAAAAAATCCATTTTTAAGCCAATTTTTTCACATTTCGTCAATGGTTAATACAGCCAGAGGAGTATTGGTTTTATTAAATGAATTCGATGATCCTTATGTCACTAAAACTTTATTTATACTTTATTATATCAGTACAAAAAACTTTCTTCTTTTTGCTTTACGGCGCCTAAACTTAGATGCAAATCTTACTAATCTTCCTATTCTAGTAGACTACTGCTGATTAATTGACCCTCCCCAGCCAACCGTGGAATAATGCTTGGTACTTCTTCATTTATTATTTACCTTTTTTATTGTGAAATTGACAGTCGGGGCTGTTATATTTATTGCTAGTCGGATAGAATCGTCATATTTATCAGCCCCATCAGTAGTTAAAGTTGCCTTGCTGTTGCAGCTAGCAGTTTTTTCTTTTGATTCTCTCTATGTTGTTTTTTTTGTTCCAGATGACAAAAGTTGCATCGTCAAACAGGCACTACAGGCCAAAGAAATATATGCGATTGTTCTTATTTTCTTTAATCCACTTAAGTCGATTCCGTATTCTTATTGTTGAGCTTTCCTTGGGGTCTCGTCATCAAACATTCCATGGCCTAGGCCTGACACCTTATTGCTCTTTATTCACTGAGAAAAACTATCCGAATATTTTTATTCATTTTAAATAACTTAAAAAAATGTTTAATTTTACAAAATTTAATTATTTTTCATTTCTCGTATTCACAACAGCTTTTGGGTGGCAAGAAAATCGGAAAATTTCCTTTGCGTTTTTTAAAAGTGGGTAAAACACATAACATTTTTTAAAAATTTAAATGCTCAATTTTTTTAAATGATTTAACAATAAAGTTAAACACGATTTAATCTGAATTCTTTGCTTAATTTTTTCTCCAAGTGGCTTTGCCGCTAAAAATTCTTTTGTGGATTGGGAGTTTTTGTTTGTATTCTCACTGCATAACAGTGCATATTTATATTTCTTTTCATCCTGTTGCTTGCTTGTCTGTCACAAGTATGTGCTATTATTAGCTCTGGACTCGTTCTCCCCGTCGTTTTTCTTGGCCCTCACCCTCTTCTAGTTTCCACGCCTCCTAATTATACCCGTTACTCGTAGAGTAAAAGGGTATATTGTATTTGTGCAGAAGTATGTAACAGGTAGAAGGAAGCGTTTCCGAGTTCAGGATCATTAGCCGAGTCGATCTAGCCATGTCCGTCTGTCCGTCTGTCTGTCCGAATGAACGCTGAGATCTCGGAAACTATAAAAGCTAGAAGTTTGGCATTTTGCATGTAGATTTTAGGAGTTCCTACGCAGCGCAAGTTTGTTTTAAAATGGTGCCACGCCCCCTCTGACATCCCAAGAACTATGCAAATCAAATCAAGTTAGCCAAATTGGAGGTCTGAGTCAAGCAATGGCGTATGTGTGTATGTATGTAAGCATTGCACTCAAAAACATAAACACAGCTGTTGGTGCAGGACAAAAGCTGCCTGCGCTAAAGCAGCGCTGGTGCTGATGCTCATGCTGTAAAGCTGCCAGCTCTAAGAGATCGTCGAATTCAAATTTATAATTTGAACTGAGTAACGGGTATCTAATAGTCGAGGCACTCGACTATAGCGTTCTCACTTGTTTTTCATGTAGTGTCCCATTACATTTTTTCTGAAATCCGAGCTTCCTGTTCAATGTCAGCTAAGCAAAATCTTTCACCCTCATACCGTCAATCAATTTTGTTTGTAGGGGGCGATCCTTCCACAAAAAAACGAATTTGAGACACAAAAATTCCCACGGCGCAAACGCAAAGTCAGACGAAAGTGAGAAGTCGGGGCGTCGTGGTGTATTTCAATGTCGTTTATTCAGAGGTATACATAAGACTAATTAAAACTTAAAACTAAAACCGCGCTCCCGCCCGCTTTACTCCGTTCAAGCGAGAGCGGGAGATCGGCAGCGGCCGTCCGAGGAGTTCGGATGCGAAACCCGAAGTTCGCACTCTGGAGCGCAGACGTTGCGAGAGGCGAGCGAGAGAGCGCAAGAGGGGCGAGAGCGAAAGCTCGGAGAGCTCAGTGACCAGCGCCAATGCAGTGGGCCACTGACCTAAACATTCCGCCCCCCCCCTTGCAACTACTCGGGTTGCAACATAGCCTGGTTGCTCTTCTCACGGCTGGTGACAGGCTCCGGACACGACCCACCCAAACACGGTGCTCTGGGCCACTGGCGATCCATCCTGAATTTTCAGGAAGCCCGGCCACATGACACTCGGATACATATCCGCGCCCAGGATGATGGAGATCGTCGCGGGGAGATAAAACCGCTCATCAGCCAGCGTAATGTCCCGGAAGTGGGTCCTTACCGCGTCGCTCAGCTCCCGGATTGGAGTGCGGATGCGCACGTGAGGCTCTATTTTAAAAATTGCGTCGAGCCGGACAGTGCTGTCGATTTTGGACCCCACGGTTGCCGAACAAATCTGTTCGCCTCCCACGTTGGTGGTCGGCGAGCGAAAACTCGACGCTAGCGAAGCGTCGATACAGCTCATAGGCGTACACGGGTCGATGAGCGCCGCAGTGTCGAAGACTCGACTCCCGGTCTCTAAACGCACCAAAGCCGTCGGTAGGAGGTTGACGCTGTGCCGCTGTAGGGGGGACGTTAAGGACGGAGCGGTGACCGCAAGCTGCGTGGCACCCCGAGTAGCAGAAAATTGCCGCGGAGTGTCGTGGAGTGGCGGACGAGTGCCGAGGAGCGGCTGAGGAGTGTTGCGGAGTAGCAGCGGATCTCTGCGACCGGCGTGCTGCCGGGCGGGACTGCCGTGATGCCATCGGTGGTTCCGAGAGATGAAGCAGAGTGTGGTGATCCTGGCCGCAAGTTTTGCAGCGATCACCTCGCCGACACGCTCCGTCGGAGTGCTCGTGGGCCAAACAGCGGTGGCAGTACCGGTTGGCAAGGACAGCCCGGAGCCTCTTCTCGGCACTCAGACGGAGGAACCGACGACACTTCCGAAGTGGATGGATCCCGCTACAGACTCGGCAACGGTAGGATTGCATACCTCGAGTTCGTCTGTGCTCCAATGCGATGGCGCTGCGCGGACGTGGAGACATCGTGTGAGATCTGATTGGCGGAATAGGACAAAATAAAAAATTTGGATCAGTAGTGATAAGAACTGTGAATTGGAACTACGGGTTGGAACTATTAATTGACGCTACGAATCGAAGTGATGAATTGAACCACCGGAGTGAAGGGTCGACTGGTTATTGCGGGCAGACGGACTCTTCCATTGGAAGAAGGACGACCCTCGCTATGGGACGCTTAATGAGTCCCCGTGCAGTGCGGATGTCGACCACACGAACATGGCCATCGGCTCCTGGAAACACCGCGGCGATTCTGCCTAATCGCCACTCATTGGACGGAAGGTTGTCTTCCTTGACTACCACCATGTCCCGGCACGGAGATTTCTTGTAGGGGTTCGCAACTTATTCCGCTTATGGACTTCCTTGAGGTACTCCTCCTTCCATCGCAGACGAAATTGTTGATGAAGAGCCTTCAGGTGCTGCCAGCGGTTTATAATAGATGTGGTGTCCCCCTTTATCTCGGGTTCGACCATGGCGAGGAGGGGGAAGTGCCCAGGCGTAAGTGCCAACAGGTCAGTGGGGTCTTCGGACATCGGCGCGAGCGGGCGCGAATTCAGGCATGCTTCGATCCTAGCTAGAAGCGTGGACAGCTCTTCGAATGTGTATTTTCGCGTCGCCGTAGACTTGTAGAACAGGGTCTTGAAGCTCTTAACCCCTGCTTCCCACAAACCTCCCATGTGGGGTGCTCCCGGAGGAATGAATTGCCAGAGCAGCTGCTGGTGACTATAGGCACCTGTCACAGCTTCCTTGAGAGCTTGGAGAAACTCGCGGGAGAGTAAGGCAGCCGCACCCACAAAGGTCTTGCCATTGTCCGACTGAACTTGACGGGGGCATCCTCTTCGGGACACGAAACGGGCGAAGGCGGCGAGAAACTTCTCAGTCGTAAGGTCGGAAGTAGGTTCTAAATGGATGGCCTTAGTGGCGAAGCACACGAACACCAGCACATACCCTTTCGTAATGAGTCAGGCTCGTCCCGTGTAGTTTTTGATGTCAAAGGGACCGGCATAGTCCACACCGGTATATGTGAAAGGGCGCGAGAAGGACGTTCGTTCTTTGGGTAAGTCTCCCATCAGTTGCGTTTGCAACCTTTTTTTGTGGATGATGCAGACCTTGCATGAATATATGACGGACTTGACCAAATTCCTCACCCTCGGGATCCAGAACTTGGAACGGATCAGACGGATCATAAGCTGATTGCCACTGTGCAGCGTTATACGATGCGTAAAATGGACGAGGAGTCGAGACAGATGGAAGTCGTATGGAAGGATGACAGGATGCCGTTCATCATACTGGAGAAGTTCGGAGGCCGTGACTCGGCCGCATGCTCTCATGAGCCCTTGGGAATCAATGAACGGGTTCAGGTTTTGGACCAGGCTGGATGCTGGCACTGGCCGTTTCTGGCTTAAGCAGCCCATCTCAAGGGCAAAGTGCCTGCGTTGCGTGACGGAAATCAGGAGCCGCTCGGCCGACGCAATTTCAGGAGCTGTCAAGAGATCCTCAAACGGGGACATGAGTTTTCGCGAACGCTGGATGAACCGATGAGCGTAAGCGAGGACTCGCAACGCTCCAGAATGTCTTCAGGAGGGCCTTCGCAACATGGACCTTGACTGCTCGCTTCTCGAGTTCAGTCACAGGGGGTTCATAGCCTTGAGTGGGCCACTCGCAGCGAGGCCACTGCAGCCAGGCAGGACCATGCCCCCACAGCTGGCTGTCCGCAAGGTCTTGAAGCGCCACCCCCCGGCTAGCGAGATCTGCCGGGTTATGCTCGGAGCGGACGTGTGCCCATTTCTCCACCTCGGTAAGCTGGGTAATCTTGGTCACACGATTTGCCACGAACGTTGTCCATTGGCACGCTGGCTTATGCAACCAGGCGAGAACAATCGTAGAGTCCGTCCAACAGTGCAGGGCGGACGCCTGCCCGGGCATCTTCGGAAGAACGGCGTTGGCCATTTCGGACAATAACAAGGCTCCGCACAACTCGAGCCGCGGGAGTGACACCGTTTTTACTGGGGCCACCCGTGTCTTTGCCGTGAGCAAGTTCACCATTACCGCGGACCCAGCCTCAACTCGGACGTAGAGGGCTGCGCCGTACGCCTTCTGCGAGGCGTCACAGAACCCATGATGCTCAATTTTCAAATGTGGTCGGAAAGCCACCCATCGGGGAATGTGGATCTGATCAAGAGCGGAGTAATTTTCCAGGAA
The DNA here is from genome assembly GCA_018153365.1 of Drosophila fuyamai. NCBI lineage: Eukaryota > Metazoa > Arthropoda > Insecta > Diptera > Drosophilidae > Drosophila > Drosophila fuyamai. The sequence goes on along the minus strand of JAECXW010000447.1, from coordinate 1,057,792 downwards.
GTCAACCCATCTTTGGCAAAAATCTCGAGGGAGGGCCTCGTCCCATCCTAGATTTTGGAGCCAAATGTCCTGCATGAACATCTTTGCCCGGACTATAAAGGGGGCGAGCCAACCCGCTGGATCAAATAGTTTGGCGATTTGGGATAGGACTTGACGCTTTGTGAACGTTGAAGACAAGGTCAATTCGGGCGGAATGAAGAAAAACTCGACAGACGTCGCCTTCCACCGCACTCTCTGCGTCGATTTCAAGGAAGCCCGCGCGAAGGAGATGGTCACTCTGGATGTTGGCTAAAATCGCCTTGCTATTGGATGTCCATTTTCTAAGGGGGAATCCTGCTGAATCCAGGGCTTCCTGGAGCTCGCGGATAGCCGCTTGCGCTTCGGTTTTGGAGTCTGCCCCCGCGAGTAAGTCGTCGACGTACATGAACTGTCGGATAATCCGACTCGCCTGCGGATACCTCGACTCTTCGTCGTCGGCGAGCTGTTGCAGGACACGGATCGCTAGGAACGGGGCACAATTGACCCCGAAGGTGACTGTTTTCAACTCGTAGTCGCGGATTTCCCCATCGGAATTGCGGAATAGAATGCGCTGCAAAGGAGTATGCTGGGGGTCTACCCAAATTTGACGATACATCTTCTCGATGTCGGCGTTGAAAACGAACCTAAAATATCGCCACTTCAGGATTTGAATCGTGAAGTCGGATTGTAAGACCGGGCCCGCGTAAAGTATGTCATTCAGACTGGTCCCGTTTGCGGAAGGGCTAGAGGCGTTGAAAACCACCCGCACTTTAGTGGCTCTCGGGCTTAAGAACGGCGTGATGTGGAAGGTAGTACGTGGCGGAACTGCTCGTCAAAGGGACCTCGGCCATGTGACCTAAGTCGAGGTATTCTTGGATTACAGAGTCATACCGGGCCTTCAGGGGAGGATCTCTTTTTAGGCGCTGCTCGTTACGCAGAAATTGAGCCAGAGCAAAGGATCGTGAAGATGCGAGCTCGGAACCATTATGCTCGGGATCGCGCAAGGGGAGCATCACAACGTATTTGCCACGATTGTCCCTTCTTGTAGTCTGGACAAAATTGTGTTCGCAGACGGAATCAGACTCGGGGACTATCTGTGTGGGCACTTCCTCCACCTCCCAGAATTTGGTAAGGAGATGATCCAACGAGTCGTCGAGTCCGCAGGTAACTCGAGTGGAGAAGGCGGACAAATTGCGGGGGGCCGCTGGAGATATGGGGTCTGTCAACACCCATCCAAAAATGGTTTCCTGGCCGAGAAGTGAACCGCAAATGTTAGCCCTGGCGTTGCCGAGGAGGATGGACGGAAGAATATCGGCTCCTATCAAGACATCGATTTGGGAGCACTCGAAGAACTTGGGATCTGCAAGGGGGATGTCAGGAATTACCTTAAGAAGATCTCGAGGGACTGGATACGAAGGCAGATTCCCGGCCAGCTGCGGAAGAACGTAAGCTGAAGTTTCTAAATGCAGCCCGGGTCTGGAAGGCGATCGAATAGAAAAATGACAGAGTTTCGTGGACTGAGCGGCAACGGTTTGATTAAGACCAGAGACTTGGGCCTGGATAGTCTTGAATGGAAGTTTGACGAGGTTGAAAAGTCTCTCCGTAATAAAGGTTGCCTCGGAACCAGAGTCGATTAGGGCACGCGCCTGGAAATTGCACCCTAAATGGCAAATGTTAATGAGGGCTGTGCCTAGTAAGACGGCTCTTGAGCCGGAAGCGAAGCACACTTGCACATCAGAATGATCCTCTGTGGGGCTCGTGCCTCTTGTAGTAGGCGCGGGTCGAGACCTGGATGGCGCAGACGGACTTGGAGCGGCCGCGAATGGATTACCGCGGTGCAGGAGGGTGTGATGACGGCTGTGTATCGGTACAGTAGAGCGTCGAAGAGTGGACTGTATTTGAAATGACGGAACAGATGAAAAGAATCAGCAACAATAATAACACAGCCGTTGGGGCGATTAATTGCGGCTATTTGGAGAAAAACAATCACGGTCGCACCCGTGTGGATTTGAATTTATTTTATTTTATGTTCCTGTATGTGGAGGCAGAAAATATATTTATGTAGATATGGGCATGCATGCGTTTATGGATATGTGTATGTTCCTGTATGTGGAGGCAGAAAATAGTTCTATGTAGGTATGTGCAGGCATGCGTTTATGTGTAAGTGTATATCGGTACAGTAGAGCGTCGAAGAGTGGACTGTATTTGAAGTGACGGAACAAATAAAATTATGTGGAGAGAAAAAAACACAAAGGCAAAAAAATATCTCGACAGCGGCGGATTGTACGGCGAACAGGGAAACTCCCGAAATTACTTCACACCGAGTGGCTGATATTAGTTATGCTTTTTTATTTTCCACCACACAATTTCACTTTTTGTCGTATTTTGTTTGGAGGCAGAATTGCACTGCACTATGTACACAAGTTGTCACGCGCGTGTATGTGTATGTCTGGATGCACATATGTATGCCTTGACCGTTGGCAAGTTGATGTACAACGGGGAACGAAAGGAAAACGGCAAGGAGTATGGCGACGCACTCAAAGCGGAGACGGATAGAAAATTTTTTGGAATTGAAGGAATGTTAAATTTCTCGACTGCCGTTGTGTCGGGAAAACTCGGACGTGGAGTTGACACGAAAAAATTGATCTTACTGCAGTGTGAACGAAATTTAATGTTCGAACCACTGCTAAAGACCGGCAGCGAGAGGGAGTCGGAAAATGCTCGTACTTATCTTTTTTGCGGAAGAAATCACAGGAGCTGCTGGTCGAATGGATATCCTTATCCGGTTCGAATGGACCAAAATGTTTGTAGGGGGCGATCCTTCCACAAAAAAACGAATTTGAGACACAAAAATTCCCACGGCGCAAACGCAAAGTCAGACGAAAGTGAGAACATGGGGGCGTCGTGGTGTATTTCAATGTCGTTTATTCAGAGGTATACATGAGACTAATTAAAACTTAAAACTAAAACCGCGCTCCCGCCCGCTTTACTCCGTTCAAGCGAGAGCGGGAGATCGGCAGCGGCCATCCGAGGAGTTCGGATGCGAAACCCGAAGTTCGCACTCTGGAGCGCGGACGTTGCGAGATGCGAGCGAGGGAGCGCAAGAGGAGCGAGAGCGAAAGCTCGGAGAGCTCAGTGACCAGCGCCAATGCAGTGGGCCACTGACCTAAACAAATTTTGTTTTTAGCTTTGAATGAAACTTAAATTGAATCAACAATGAAAGGATGCTTAGTGCGTATTTTTCTTCTTAATATCAAAGCAGCTTTAAGTGCGTCGACCTGGTGCCTTTCCCCCCTGTGTTCCCTCGTCTTCTGTCACGCATCACTTACATGGGGCCCACAACTCATTCTCTTTCATTCTGCTGCCATTTTCAATTTTGCATTTTAATAATACAATTTTGTACAGCAGCAGGGCAGAAAATTACTTTGTTGATAATGACAACCCTGGCACAAGTTCACTAAAAAATTTAAACAGAAGTATTTCAAAATTTGAACCAAAAAAAATTTTTAAGAAAATGTAAATATAAAAATAAAAAGAGATCCAAAGATAAATTGATAATTAAAATATAACCAGCGAGACTCCAGACTCAATCCAATAGCTACAATTGTAAGTAAGGATCTTTATTTGCCGACCTGGCACTCGGCGCAGGGCTGTTGCTGACACAGTAGGGACTTAACGCCTAGCTGTACAGTGCGCACTCCGTCGTCGCTCTCCTTCCATTGGCGTTGCTCTGGGACACGTTGACACTCCGTCGTGGTTGGCCGCGAGGCTGAGAGGGTTAAGGGATACGTCACCGTTCCCAGACTAGGGAGAACAGGCTGGGAGAGCCCAGTTTCAAACCATACGCCTTTCGCAGTCACACTAGAGGCCTATCCAATTTCTACCTGACGGTTCAGGGGTACTCCGGAAAGCCGCCAATGGAGTCCCTTTGGCAAGACGCAAGGTTTATGACAAACGCTTCCGCCATTGCCTCTTCGCCACAAACTGAATATGTAGAAAGTTTGGCTAGTTTGTTGCTGGTCCTGCGTTAGTTTTCGTCGTGATCGGTGGCCCAGATGTAATCGCTCTGCTCACGGCGCGATGTCCTGTTTGTCTCTCTGCTTGCTCTTACAGGACCAGGTGCAGCGAGGTCTGCGGCTCTTGGGACTCTGACGGTGAACGACTGTGCTCTTGACGCATGTGCCTCACGAGACACCAGTGGTTCGGAATCGCATCCTTCTTGGCTAGCCGCACTAGGGCCTGCACAATTCTCACCTGACGGTTCAAGGCAATCATTTTCGAACGGGAGCTGAATCTAGACAACTTCCCTTACGAGCCCACGGTTCATTGTCGAAGGACCCTTTTTGTTTAACTTTACCGGACTCGCCGAGCAATACGCCAAGAGTTAGAACAAAGCACTTGCTCCTGACGTTGACTTGATGTGTGTTGTTTTGTTACTCGCGTTCGGTAGCCGTTATTCTCGTTTGCATTCGGCATGTGGACTCTTCGCAATCGCCCTGTGCCCGTGTGCACAGAAAAAGAAAGAATGAGTTAGAGCGGGAAACTCATTCTTTCTTCTTCTGTGCACAAGGCACCACACTCTCGACTCTCTACCGTTACTACGGGTGAAATCGCCGCATATCTGGCAACAGATAGGTCTCCACCGTAGTGCTCATTCACTCTCTTTGCCTCATTTGTGCGGAGTTATTTAACTCTTCTGAGTTGAGTTCCACACTTAAGTGTTAATTTCATTTCATTCTCTTATTCGTTCTCAATACCAAAATTCACTAACTGATCTTAAGTTAAAGGTGGACGAAGGGGCTTATCCTCTTCAACATCATCATATTATTCCTAAATTTATATATACTAAATTGTACTGTTTCTGTCTCAAAATCTATGTTTGCTTTAGTGGCGAAAGCTCGGTGAGCTTAACAGGATTTTAGGTTAATTCGTTAATATTTGCAGCAATTATTTGCTCGGGCGCGCACAACAGCTTCCTGCGCTCCATTTATCACTACACATCTGATCGTTCCGTGTATTAAATGGGCTTGCCTGACATCTTGGGTAAGGTAAAGTTAAGGCAGGTATTCTATCTGGTTTAAAAAGCCAGATAATTCAGGATTCTAGGGTATAATTATATCCTTTGATTGACCGAATATGTACCGAATATTTAGAAGCCCTTTTTGTGCAGATCCTACCGAGTGCGCCAATTACACGTTTGCACCAAGAGTATATTATTCGGACATTGATGCACTAAGATCAGCGCAAACAAGTGGCCCTTATGACACCAAGCAGTGCTTGTTACGCGCGGAGCCTTATAGGCGTAAAAACGAGATCGCGAGAAGTTAAAAAGCACAATGTAGAAGCGGACAGACTAAGATTAGAAATACGTACGAGACTAAATACTAATACTAATTTTGTGCTAAGTAAGATAAAATTAATGCTTTTAAGCTTGGCAGAGAGTCGGTAGTAGAAATAATGTGGTATAGTCTATTATAGTCGTTACACAGTACTCTAAACGGTTCATGCATATCAAAGTTAGATCTACAAATATTTAATGTAAGAGGAACATAGTTCCTGGTAATTCTATTAGGCACGGAGAAGCTTATGCGACCCAGTAACTCGGGACTCTCCACATCCCCGTGAATAAGTTTATAGATAAAAGTTGTGCCAAGCATCGTTCTACGGTTTACTAAGGATGGTAGATTAATTAGGAGAAGTCTACTAGAGTAGGATGGTAAAATAAGGCTTGCATTCCAGTTAAGGCCCCGTAGAGCAAATAATAAAAAGTTCTTTTGCACAGACTCTATCCGGTCTATATGTACACCATACTGAGGACTCCAAACTGCTGAACAGTACTCAAGGATTGGACGGACTAGTGAAATGAACAGAGTCTTTGTAACATAGGGATCATCGAATTCCTTTGACCACCTTTTTATAAATCCAAGTACTCCCCTGGCTTTATTTACCATAGAAGTAATATGGTCACAAAAGTTAAGTTTTGGGTCAAGGAGGACGCCAAGGTCATCAACTTGCGTAATTCTAGACAACGCGCAACCACCCAGCGTATACGTTGCGTATTGTGGGTTCACCCGAAAAAATGTCATTACTTTGCACATAGCGCTATTTAAATCCAAAAGATTTTCACAACACCATGTTTGAAAAGCATTTAGGTCAGATTGTAAGTCGGAACTGCTAGAAATTTCGTTATATTGCAGGCATAACTTAACGTCATCTGCGTACATAAGGACACGCGACTTTGTAAAACTAGAGGGAGATCGTTTATAAATAAAGTAAAAAGAAGTGGGCCAAGGTGGCTTCCTTGTGGGACCCCTGAAGTAACTCGGATCAAATCCGAGATCGAGTTTTTAAAGAGGACTCGTTGAGTCCTACCACTTAGATAACTTGAGATCCATGTTAGAAGATCACATGGAAGCCCTAATAAGTCTAGCTTTAATACAAGAAGCGAGTGATTTACTGAATCAAACGCTTTACTAAAATCAGTGTAAACTACGTCAGTCTGCATGTTCTTTCTAAAGCCATTTATTACAAAAGACGTTAGCTCCAAGAGGATTGTCGTCGTAGATCTTCGCCTTATAAATCCATGTTGACATGGAGATATAATCGATCTACAAAGATGCTGCAAATGGGGTGTAATAGTATTTTCGAAAAGCTTTGGGATGGCGGATAATTTGGATATGCCTCTGTAATTACTTTTATTGCATTTATTTCCTTTCTTATGAAGGGGAATGACAAATGACTCCTTCCAAATAAGTGGGAAATTAGATATTTTTAAAGACAAAGTAAACAATTTGTACAGAGGTCTACACAGAGTTTCAGCACAGTATTTAAGCACGCAGCCTGGAACTCCGTCCGGACCCGGTGAATAGACTGGCTTAACTTTATGGAGATCCAAAAGAAGGGAGCTTTCGCTTAATCTCGGACAAAAAATCAAGTTCGACTTGGGTATGACATTTGAATAAGACGGATTTGGACGGGATGAAACAGAATATGTTGTCTGGAAGAACTGGGCAAATAGATCGGCAATTTCCTGATCAGAGTTTGCCGTAGAGTTTTCAAATGATAGCGATGAAGGGTAACAGGCTGATTTACGCTTAGTATTAACAAAATTATAAAACTGTTTCGGATCTTGTGAAAATTGGACCCTACAACGAGTCAAATAGCTTTTATAACACCGGGCGTTAAGCACGATAAAATTTGACCGAGTCCTTAGGTACCGAGAGAAGGCAGATTGTGAACCGCACATTTTAAATTTATTGAAAAGTCTGGACTTTATATTTTTTAGGTGTGACAACTCTTTATTAAACCACGGAGGTTTATTTGAAATTGACGGATAGTATAACGGAACACACAGATAAAATAAGGAATTCAATGCATTATAAAAGATATTAACGGCCTTAGCCACGTCAGTGCATGAATAAAATTCGGACCAGTCATAGCCGGAGATAAAAGTATTTAAAAGATGAAAGTTTGCTTTACGAAAGCAGCGGATTCGTTTAACCGACTTTTCGGATTTTTTATTCAGCTCTGTTCTTACGTCTACAGTCAGTTCTAGAGTTGGATGATAAGGATCTTCCGGTTGTGTAAGTGGTCCCGTTCTTGAAAGGCAAACGCCTTCTGAATTTGAAACAAAACACAAGTCCAGTAAACGCCCTAATGAGTTCTTAACATGGTTCACTTGGGATAGCGCAATGTCAAGCAAGCCGTCAATAAAGTCATGCTGCGCTAAAGGAAGCAACATATTAGAGTTTTCGTCAGGGGACCATGTCGCACTAGGTATATTAAAATCACCCAATACTATTAACTGGTCTTGATTTGATAGTTTTTTGAAAATTGACTGAATACAGGTGATTTGCGTAAATAGGGAACTCAGATGATGGTGGGATATATGAACAAGTAATGTATACAAAACTACCGGGAAACGATAATTTTATACCTAGGAATTCGATGTCATAAAATTCGTTGAAAGTTAGTAATTCAGAGGAAAAGGTGGAGTCGACAGCAATCAGGACTCCACCTCCCCGTCTGGACTGACGATCAAGCCTATAAATAGTGTACTTACCCGGGAGAATTTCGGAGCTAAGAATATCCGTCCTTAACCAGGTCTCTGTACATAATTAAAAAAATGTTTTTGTTTATTTCAATATTACTCTTTAGAAACATTTTTGTTTTTTGGTCAATCTCACCGACCTATTGTTAAGAGGTCTCAAAAGTGAACTTAACTTATTATCTGAGTGAAATGTTATTACTCCTGGCTTCTTGTGCGATCGCTCTTGGATACATTTTTTTTCTTTCTTCTTTTTCTACTTTATTTATGAAATTGTAGTTTTATGTGTCTGGGAGGCGAACTTTGATTAACAATGGACGGAGGCATGCTCATTATTGTTTAGTCTTGTGTGTGCAGGCTTAGAGTTGGGCACTTTCCGCTTGGCATTCTATTAGGGGTTCTTGTTCCTAGAGTACCCAAAGGTCGACTCAAGTAAAAACAAATGAATGTGGATACATGCTATGTGTGTATGTGCTTATTGTTAAATAAGGCAAGGTAGGCAGGGTGTGCGGGGTGGGAAGCGAAGTAGGGTTATACGTAGAACCATTGGGTACTTTGGATATGTCACTATGTACATTCTAGTAACATTTGATAAGTAGGATGGATTTAAAATTGTTGTATTTACCACAAGTCTGCAACGGAAAGAGGTTCGCCTTTGCCAGACAATACACTTAACTTTCACACTGACCGTTGATAGCCAAAGGGCACGGTCCTGCTCACCTGTTCTCCTTCTCCCACTCTACTCTGACGTCGAAGCAGGGGACAACACAACTACAGCAGGGGTCAATATCGTGATGTTACCGACTGCAGCGACCGCAAATAAAACAAATTCTGAAAGCTCTAAAGCTTTACGATCTCGGATCTGTGATCCACTATAGCCTAACGAAGAAAGCTCTCAGCAGGCCCAAGGACAGCCAAACAGCAAAATGGAAACTACGATGTTTACCCTGCAACAAAGCATGGTGGAGCTAATGCCATTCATGAAAACAACCATGCGAACACTTGTTTAAAAGCAGATCATGGTGATATAATAATTGCTGCATAATTTACGAAAATCAATATGCAATGTCAATGGTGACGCACGCCATAAGTTTGACGTTGAATTATGAGTTTAAACTTAAAACATTCAAATAACATTCAAATACCGCACAGCTGATTCGGATGGCGAAGCCACAACTTTCCCCATGGGTTTTCAGCCAACTACTTGCAGGCCACATTTATAAAAATGCAGTCAAGTAACGGAAACCTTTTAATTGGTGCCGTTTACTTCAGAGGGAAAATTCATGGGTTTCAACATCTCATTTGGGAATCCTTTTATAGCCGCAGAAGACGACAATGTTTGTGATTAATGTTTTTTTTTCGCGCGGAGTCCCACGGCCCACTTACCCGCCCAGCCCAGCGTACGGCACGATTCGTGAAAAGATAGACGCGAGAAGAAAATATAGGTAAAAGTCCGGGGAAAGGAGTAATAGTAGGATCAATTTTGTGCCAATGTAAGTTTGTATTAAACGTTTTAGGAGCGGCAGAAAATCAAGATCTGAAATTATAGGGAAAAGTCTATTATAGTCAGAACACAATACTCTGAAAGGCTCATGCAAGGCATAGTTAGATCTACAATGATTTAATATTATAATATAATTTCTAGTTAATCTACTTGGCACAGAAAAGTTTAGCCGACTTACCAAGTCGGGGGAGTCAATATCACCATGTATAAGGTTATAAATGAAAACAGTACCAAGCATCGTTCTACGGTTGGCTAGGGAGGGTAAATTAATCAACTAGAATAAGAAGGTAAGTTAAGATTTGGATCCCAGTTTAGGCGCCGTAAAGCAAAAAGAAGTAAGTGTTTTTGTACTGCTTCAATACGACCAATATGTATTCCGTATTGCGGACTCCAGACGGGAGACCCATACTCCAGAATCGGACGGACTAACGAAATAAATAACGTTTTAGTTAAATAAGGATCATTGAATTCTTTTGACCTCCTTTTAATAAATCCAAACAATCCTCTGGCTTTATAACCATGGACGAAATGTGGTTTGAAAATTTTAGTTTAGGGTCCAAGAGAAAGCCAAGACCGTTTACAAGAGTTATTCTATCCAAAGAGCTGCCACTTAATGTGTAAGTCGCGTAAATCGGATTGACCCGATAAAAAGTCATCAGCTTGCACTTGGAACCGTTTAAATTTTGTAAATTATTTCGGCACCAGTTTTGAAAATTATCTAAATCGCATTGCAAGTCTAAATGGCAGGAAATGTCCTTATACTGCAGGCACAACATAACATCATCTGCGTACATAAGTAAGCGAGAATGACTTATAATTGAGGGAAGATCGTTAATAAATAATGCAAAAAGTAACGGACCCAGATGGCTCCCTTGTGGGACACCTGAGGTAAGACGGAGAATTTCAGAAATTGAATTTTTAAAAAGGACCCTTTGTGACCTGCCATTCAGATATCTTAAGATCCATTTAAGTAGATCGACTGGAAAACCTATCAAGTCAAGTTTTTGTACAAGAAGTAAGTGATTTACACAGTCAAATGCTTTACTAAAGTCAGTGTAAATTTGGGGTTTGGAGGTTTGTCTTAGATGAATAAGAATAAGGCTGTGATGAATAATCCAAAGTAGAGTAAGTCGTTTGAAAAAAATGGGCAAATAAAGTGGCTATTGCCTGATCTGTGGTTGCCGTTATGTTTTCGAACGACAGCGATGAAGGAAAAGAATTAGATTTACGCTTGGTGTTAACGAAATTATAAAACTGTTTCGGGTGCTGAGAGAACTGGACCTTACAACGGTTTAAGTAACTATTATAACACTGAGCATTAAGCACGGTAAATCTTGACCGAGCACTTAAATATTTTTATATTTTTATATTTTTTAAAAAGTCTGGACTTTACATTTCTTAAGTGTGTCTACTCTTTGCTAAACCAAGGTGATTTATTGGAAATTGACGGATAGTACCACGGAACACAGGAATTAAAAAATGAGTTTAATGCAGTGTAAAAAACATTAACTGAATCGGACATATTATTGCATAAGTAAATATCAGACCAATTAAAGCCAGAAATAAAATTATTTAGCCTCAGAAAGTCTGCCTTGCAAAAACAATGTAATCGTTTGGAAGATTTTTCCGATTTTTCTTCTATAACTCTACCCGTATCAAATGAAAGTTCGATTGTAGGGTGATATGGATCTTCAGGTTGCGTGAGTGGTGCTACTCTGGACAGAAACACACCTTCAGGATATGTACCAAAACACAAATCAAGCGGGCGACTTAATGAATTTCGAACATGGTTTACTTGAGATAAAGATATGTCCAGCAGGCCGTCAATAAAATCATACTGTGCTATAGGTAGTAAGATATTCGATCCATCCTCAGTGAACCAAGTAACTCCAGGTATATTAAAATCACCTAGAAGTACCAACTAATCCCTATCGGAAAGCTTATTTGCAACAGACTTTATAACGGAAATCACCATCAGGAAATTATAGAAAACGGCGTAATAGTTATGTATATAGAGATACCAGGAAGCGATAACTTTACACAAATAAATTCAATGGTATAGAATTCATCAAAAAAGAACTCCTCAGACGGGAGGTTTGAATCAACTCCAATTAAAACTTCACCTCCCTGTCTAGGGGTACGGTCATACCTATATATCGTGTACATACATGGAAAAACTTCGGAGCTAAAGATCTTCGGCCTTAACCAGGTTTCTGTAAACACAATAAGATGAGATGCAAAGGAAAGGCTATCGGAATACAATTTAGTGGGCTTGCTACGCAAACCTCTTGCATTCTGATAGGAAAGAAGGAGGTTAGAAGTTAGTTTTTTGAAATTGGTACACTGGTTTGGCCTCGACTAGGAAGTTTTACTCCCACGGGCCCCTTCTTTTTTATCTTAGCCTCGAACTCTTTTACAACCATATTATCCGGCTAAAAGTCGCCCGAGCATATGGCTTCAACAAGCTCGTTAGGGACAGTTATCTTGAAAGATGAAATGTCTCTTGCATAAGAAAACTTTAACTTTTCCACCTCTACTTTATTACAATCGGCTTTAGTTTTGTCTTGTATATAAGACAATACATTAGAAGATGTCTGATCAGGGGAAAGCCGAGAAACGAAAATTTGTTTTTTCAGTGGAACCACTGAAAGAAATTTTGGTGAAGCAGACCATGTTTCTGCAAAACCAACTTGAGCCGGTTGTATAGGTGGATCCACTAATTGTGAAACCACTACGGACAAATCGGAATTCTTAGAAGTCCCTGGTTGCATGCATTCTGTTACGGATTGTTCGGATACCGAATCTTTTTTAGCTGCTGATCTTAGCAACATTTGAGGATTTGCTGCAATCAGCAGCTGATCCGCCGGAATGCTCTGTTGTTCTTTAGATTTCAGTTGCGGGGTGTTCCCCTTTTGCTGCTTACCACCAGCGGCCTTTTTGCGCTTAGGGGACTCTTCTAATAGCTTTCGACTATTAAACTACGAATCCAGCGCAGAGAGGAGATCATCAGCTCGGCAAAAACTATCTCTAGCAACTCCGAAACAGTTAATCAGCCCCATCAAGCCGCCTTTAGTTTGGCGCATGAACGATTTCATCTCGTTCGCAACCTCGACCTTTGAAAGGTCGTCACTTGTCCGGCCAGTAAAACCGGCGCACTTGGTATGCATCATATTTTCACACAGCCAGCAAGTCATATTAGACTGCTCAGCCCTGATTACGAGGCTGCATTTTTTACAGAAGCAGACTAAATTATTATTATTCATTTTATCTATTGGAACCACTCTACCAAGAAAACGAATTGAAATTTATAAGCGAGCAGTTATAAGTAGCAAGAGCGCAGAAGCTGCACGCTTACAACTTTTAAAGCAAAGAGATCTAGAGAGCGGGAGCGTAAATTAGTTAAAATGCATGCAAAAGCAACACTTAAAGCTGCTCTACGACTTACGACGATCAAAGCACAAAAGAGAAACGGCGGGGTTAAGAAAGAAAAAAAAGAAAACACAGAACAGAATTACGAAATTAAAACAACTTTTTAGTATTGTTACAGAAGTCCACATAGATTTATAGTTCACTCGCTAAGCGAACGGAATTAAAATGTATTGTTTGAATAACCGGAAGAAAATAAAAATGGTTTTGATAAAACCCACCGATGGGAATAAACGAAACAAAATTACAAAATCAGAGAGCAGAAAAAAACACGACCGTTCACTTTGAAAGTCAAAGACTATATGATAAATAAATATGACAAAGACTATATCATAAATAAGACAATTGTACAATGCAATTATAAATTTCAGCAACACATTGGTCTATGTTTTCCGTGGAAGCCCCACCTACTGGCAGCAGACCCCGGAAAGCTCCCAGATCTTATTGATTTTACCAAAAACATCAAGCTGACGTCGCACAAAACTAACAGGCTGAATTACGAAAAGTATGTGAGTTCCTACATAGAACTCGCCCTTTAGATTAATTCGTTGCAGCAGCCAAAATCTCCGCACCACAAGGAAAGGAAGTACAAGCAAACAAATTACTTTTAATAGACAAGCATACTACTACTATACAATCTAAACACTTAACATTTACTTTTAAATAAACAAACATGCCCTCCGCTTTCTTTGGGCGGTAAGCAGAACTTTGTACCAATGAATATGATAAGATTTGATACACTTATTGTTAGTCTCGTAAAAGGATTCAATAAATTAAAGCAATATTATAATAAAGAAAAGAATGCCAGCAATGAACACTCGGTTAGATAAAAATTGATTAGGGGTAAAAAATTACTTTAATAGTAAATATTTTTTCTTACTGAACGTTTTCCAATTGTAAACGAGTATTCTGGACGTCTGGAAGTCATCTCTTTGCCACTTTGAGAAGAGCCGCGAATTTTTTTGTGTATGCGCATTAGTGCTATAAACATTTATTTCATAAATCAAAGAAGCGAGATTATTCAACCTCAAATACGCATTTTTTTGTGCCAACTTATTTTCCATCTCTCGAATATTAATCGGTATATCCAAGAATACGTAAATCTTTGGTGACAATTTAAATTAAGTGGCATATACAGGGAGGCCCATCTAGCGTTTGCTTTTTGAACTATCGATAATTTTGACTTTGGCATTTCGAATGTCATTGTCAATGTGTCAGATATTTAGTAGAAGGTTTGCGGTTTACGAAATGGTTAAGTTAACGCTCGAAGAAAATTGGGAAATATTGAAAACTTTCTTTCAAAGTGTAGAGTCTTCAACCGAAACTGCAAGATCATTGCGGTCAAAATTCGGAAAAAATAAAGCGCCTTCCAGGCAGTGTGTGGATAGTTTTGTGAAGCGTGTGCGTGAGACTGGATCGTTGATGGATGAAACAACACGTTTACATTTTCTGAATTACAAATTGTCTTATCAATTTGCGATTCGGAAGGATTTTTAATTGCAAATAATGATCTCTGACATTCTAAAAAATTTTCGTTTTTTATATCAGTGATTATTTGGGACTTTTTTATTGCTTTAATTTTTAAAGTTCTACAAATATCTGTTTAAATAGTTGGGAGACTAATAATATAAATGGTCGTTCCATTTGTGGCTAATTTTACTTTAGCAAATTCCAATAATTCCTCTTTGTTTAAAAATAAGTCGTTTTCCTTTTTAAAAATATCTTCTACCACTGAGGTCTCTTTGCTTGTGAATACAAAAGAGTTTATTGTGTTTGATTTGGCCCATGTAATTGGGTATATTATATTTGTTATTTCTTCATTAATTAATTAAATTTTATACTTTTACGTAAGTTGCAATAGTAAGTTAGTGAATTTTTTGATTAATTGTGTTTCGTCTTGCCTAGCCGCTAATCCGGTTTCAAGTGAGATTATATGTGAGTTGGAATTGTCGAGGACTGTTGATACTACCCAGACTGGTGCCTTATATGGCGATCTTAAGGGTCTTATAATGCCATCTTTTAGCATCTCGTTTATTTGTTTTTCTAGTTCTTGTTTTAATGATATTGGGTATGGGTAATGTTTTCCGTAAACTGCGAAATCGGACGAAGTTCTGATCTTGCCTACTACTTAAGTTGTGTATGCTAACTTTGTATCAAAATCTGCAAAGAGGGTTTTGTGACTTTTACGAGGAGATTTATAATTGATTTTTGAGACTCGGTCATATGGCTGACTTGCGGTCCAATTGTATTTACTGCTTGTGTTGCTTATTGGTGAATTTTAATTTTGTGTTTATTTCATCTATAATGGCTCCTAGGCTATTTATTGTGTCATTGCCCAATATACCGTGAAAGATTTTTAGTGTTTCAGTAAAAAAAATTTCATGGGTGTATCTGTTCATATAATTTCATGGGTGTATCTGAAATTTTAGGGAGCTTAAGTATTGCATGTTGTGTTATTTTAGTTGTACCTCAAACTGAGCCAACGGAAAAACTTTTCTTATTTGGTTTTTGTACTAATTGGTTTTGAATATAATCTTGATTTAAAAATTATATGATTTTTCGGTTCCCCGTGGTTACTTCAAGTAAGGTAATGAGGAACGATTTATTCCAAAAAATAAAGCTCCGACATATTTATGTATTTCTGCTGCTCAGTATAGCTTTACCAAACATATTCTTCCTGAAGCTCGTTTACATTATTTTCTTCTACCAACCGATAATACTTTCTTCTGTAGTTTCTTCTGAATTTTGTTGTGCGGTGCTTTCTGTCTCTGGCTGAATATGTAATTGCCGTGGCATTTTGTTAGTGTTTGTAACGTTGGAAGCCCTGCGAGGTCTTTTCCCTGCATAATCATTATTTGCAGTTTGATAAGTACTTAGCCTCACCGCCTGATGGCGTCAGTATGGCAATAGAAATTTACTATCGTGTAGTAGACGGCTACTGTCAAAATTTTATCCCAGTCGGACTCGTAGTTTTGTTTTGACTGCGTGTGGAATCGGACGTGTCCGCGGATTTTAGAAAAATGGAGAAAGAGCAATATCGGTCTGTGATTCGATTCTTCATTTTGGAAGGGAAATCGCGCAGCGAAATCAAAGAGCGCTTGGATTCTTCTCCTTCGATGGCGACCGTCAAAAATTGGTTTAACGAGTTTCGAGTTGCCCCGAAAGCGGCTACCACGGAGGATAACGTGACAAAAATCCAGGATCTTGTATTGGCAGACCTCCGATTGAAGATACGCGAGATAGCTGAGACAGGAGACTTGTCAAAAGCCGCGTGGGTCTTATCCTGCATGAAATTTTGGGCATGAGAAAGCTGTCGGCGCGATGGGTGCCGCGTTTGCTCTCTCCGGACAACAAACGCAACCGTGAGACCACTTCAGAGCAGTGTTTGACGCTGTTTAAGCGCAATCCGAAGGAGTTTCTGCGTTGTTTCGTGACCGTCGACGAAACATGGGTTCACTGGTACACACCAGAGACCAAGGAACAGTCGAAACAGTGGACTTCACCCGGCGAACCTGCTCCGAAGAAGGCGAAGACTGTCCCATCGGCCGGAAAGGTGATGGCCAACGTTTTTTGGGCATCACACGGTGTGATCTACATCGACTACCTGGAGAAGGGCAAATTGGTAACAGGGCTGTACTATCCGAATTATAGGACCGACTCGCCGCCGAATTGCAGAAAATACGGCCCCATTTGGCAAAGAAAAAGTTCTCTTTCATCATGACAACGCACCGGCTCACACTTCCGCCCCTGGCCAAGGCCAAATTGGTCGAATTGGGCTACGAACTGCTTCCCCATCCACCATATTCTCCAGATTTGGCCCCGTGTAACTTCTTTTTGTTTCCAAACTTGAAAAAGCCACTCGCTGGACAGAAATTTGCGTCGAAGGAGGAGGTCGTAGCCGCCACATAGACCTATTGCTCTACGGGTCCTTAACTGGAATGCAAGCCTTACTTCACCATCCTACTCTAGTAGACTTCTCCTAATTAATCTACCATCCTTATTAAACCGTAGAACGATGCTTGGTACAACTTTTATTTATAAACTTATTCACGGGGATGTTCCGAGTTACTGGGTCGCATAAACTTCTCCGTGCTAATAGAATAACCAGAAACTATGTTCCTCTTACTTTAAATAGTTGTAGATCCAACTATGATATGCATGAACCGTTTGGAGTACTGTGTAATGACTATAATAGACTATACCATATTATTTCTACTACCGACTCTTTGCCAAGCTTAAAAGCATTAATTTTATCTTACTTAGCACAAAATTAGTATTAGTATTAGTCTCGTACGTATTTCTAATCTTAGCCTGTCCGCTTCTACATTGTGCTTTTTAACTTTTCGCGATCTCGTTTTTACGCCTATTAGGCTCCGCGCCTAACAAGCACTGCTTGGTGTCGTAAGGGCCACTTGTTTGCGCTGATCATGGTGCATCAACGTCCGAAAAAATGAAATTATGTTGAGAAATAAATCACCACTTTTAAAACATTTTCGTTTTTCTTTTGACTAAGACTAAGTACTTATCAGACGACCCTCGTATATGACGCGAGCGAACTGACTGATCGACCTCCATAGGTACCGGTTTAGGTTGTTATCGTGGGGGAGGTTTTGGGGTGCTGTAGGATGCAACTGTACTAGCCTAATTTGTATGGGGGTGTTTATAAGATTTAAATTGGTTAGTCTGGGTAATTGGTGTTGTTCCAGTTACGGGTACCCACAGCATTTGGTGTGGGTTCTGAAAGAGTTGTGTATGGAAGTTTTGTTTGACGGCCACCATCCTATATGGTGGAAATTTTTGGTGTCTGACTATTCTTAGTGTTCTGATTCTCAAGTAAACTGCACAGTAGTGTCATAAGTCATGTGGGTCTTTAATGGCCAGTAATTGGCTTTTTCTCCATGTACAGGCCGTACAGGCTCTAACTGATGAAGGTACGGCAAGATTCGCGAGTCTGTCTGCTGCATCTTGCTCTGTCATTTGGAATATATATGCAATAAAGGGTTGAGCTCAACTTGTAGTTTTGGTTAGTCAGAATTCGGAAGTTGGTTACCTAACGAAATATAGAGTGGGTCATTAATTATGGTGTGAATTTTCGATTATTGTGTGTGGATTTTTTTTGAAGCTTATTATTTATTTTTCAATTCAATTGTTTCTTAAAACTATTCTTAAAGAATATGTTATTACATATCTCGGGGTGCTCTCGTGACGACGGGATCGAAAATTTCGGTTTATCCCGTGCTGCAGCGATCTCTCCTGAGTGCGGGCTTACTAAGGTGCCTCCTCTTTACCTTGTTTATGTTCCCTCCGAACTGATACTAAAGGGATCACGGCGATAAGTTTGGCCTGATTAATCCGCTAGGCACATGTCCTGTTTTCCAGGAATGACAATATAGTGGCGTTTTTTAAAAGGCACTTTCGTACTTCCGGGTTTCGGATTTTTGTTTTCATTTCTCACGGATTAGGCGGAGGTTCAAACGAAGCGTCAGAATTTTTTTCTTACCCGAACTTCACGAGACGCGGAACTTGTTATCCTTTCGCGTCTTTTAATCAGGTCCCTGTTCGGGCGCCAGTTAAAAGATTGATTGTTATTTTAATGAGTTGGATTAAGAACTGATTTTAATTAAGCTAAACAATTATTCATTATGACTATGCGTCGTTCCCTCGCTGCCACAGTCTCTGCCACTGCTGCTGTTGCTAACGTTCTTTGTTATAATTGGTTGCTGCTCTTCTTAGCTGTCGCTGTTGGCCAAATTTAATTGTCATTGGCCAATGGATTCAAGTTATTTATTTTGTTGTATGCACTTCGAAATTGGCTATTCTGTGCAAGCTAAGCGCACGTGGCTTAGTTCGTGTGAACTTTATTGCGGGCATTTGTTGTACAATCAATTCATACTCTTACATATGTCTGGGTCTTTATATAATTTTGGGTGTTAACTTATATATGGTGGGGCTTTGGTTTTTTTGGAGGTCTTGTTCATGTTCGGGTTAATAGATTTTATTAACATCTAAAAGGGCATCTGTAAGTGCTAAGTTAGGAATATTGGGAAGGAACATTTTTTTTCAGTAGCTCACTTGAAAGTGGATATCATCAAATCGGTATGCACTCAGAGTCTGTTAAGTACATCGCATTTGTTTCACCTGATGAGCATTACAGTTACCTGCACATTCCATTCGATCTTAAAATGGCACGGCTGCATTTTAGCGATATATATCTGGCGTACTTCATGAAATGATTTGATAAGATATTAAAAATTAGCTCTGAGAAAAATCTATTTCTTAACTCGGACGACATTAAGCTCAACTTAACACGGACGGAGTCTGTTTTCCGACGGGGGAAAAATTATATTGTCCGTAAAGACACACGAAACAAACTACCAATACACTTGTTTCGTGCTTAATAAGATAAAATGAATGCTTTTAAAATTGGCAAAGAGTCTGTGGTAGAAATAATATGGTATAGTCTATTGTAGTCATTGCACAGTACTCTAAACGGCTTATGCATAATAGTTAGATATACAAAGTGTGAGGAGTTAAATAACTCCTCAGTTAAATAACTCCTCACAAATAAAAGAGAGTTTGTAGAGTACAACTGGTAGAGTTTGGAGACAACAGCTGGAGAGAGTTTGGAGAGAACAAGGAGTGAGAGAGAGTTTGGAGAGAAGGAATAACGGGAGACAACGCGGACATTGGACTTTGGACAAAGATGGATAAGGAGAGCCGAGAATTAACGGAATACGCCGGCCCATATACGCAGGCCGAGCGCAGGAAGCTGGATAAGTCGAACGCAAGGAGTCAATCCATGAAGATCAGTGAATTCACGAAAGTCAAAGAACCAAGTCAACTAAGGGCGACAATAGCAAGACAGCAACAGCAGACACCATCGTTGGAAGCAGCGTCGTGGGAAGCCTAACAGGAGCAAGACCGCTACGTCCAGAAGATCGGGATTGGGACATCAGAAATCTCCGAGTTAAGACACAGGTAGCTGAGGTGCGGAAGGCGTCACACGGCTAAGTCAAGGCGATTACTTTCAACCTTGACACGACCACACCCTGGCGTTCTGCCAGGCTGGTCTGTCAGCACAGAGCAATAGAGTCGGGGAGAAAGGTTGTTACAGACCCAGTGCTATCGATATCGGACATCACAGGTAGCCAAGCCACGATGGCAGCACAGAACTCATTAGGGGAGCGCAGGAACGTCACGGACGATAAGCAATAGAATGAGGCCGGGTGGAACGTTCGTCCATGCTAGGCGTAAAGCGAAGTGAATTGCTAGGCAGCCTCCTGGCGTTAGCCCGGACTGTCAGCGCGAACTGAGCGAGATCCTACTATAGTGGGACCGTCCGGGACAGAGCAAGGGGCAGGTGACATTTTCTCCAAAGGCGTAGACCTGGAGAGCAATACCCGCAAGGCTGATCTCTTTGCGAGTCTAAGGCGCGACAAGTGACTCCGAGTAAACGCATCGATAAGCGAGCAAGGGCGAATCGCGACGAGCATTCCCGAGATACAAGGAAGAGTCCGTGATCACCAGGTCAACGCGACATCAGTCGTGGATAAACGATACAAGTGGCCAGTGAAAGCAACGCGGGACAAAACTGAGACCAGCCCAAACCCACATATCCGCTTTACTAACTAGCACAAGAATAAACCAACGGTTACCATTTGAATCCTATGTTTTCTCATTGATCTGCGGGTAATCACGTCATATAAATTTGATGGGACGAACTCACAATCATAAAAAAAAATTAATTAAAAAAAATAATAAAATTATTTAAAATATGTAAATGTTAAAAAATGTATTTTTACTTGTTTTTTTTTGTTTTGTTTTTATCTCGTTCGTTACAAATGATTTAAAATAAGAGGAATATTGTTTCTGGGATATCTGTTACGCAAAGTTTAGGCGTCGTATCAACTCGGGAATCGCCACATCCCTGTGAATAAGGTTACGAATAAGAGTAGTGCCCAACATCGTTTTACAGTTGAATAAGGATGGTAGACTAAATATATGAAATCTAAGAGAATAGGATTGTAGTTAAGGCCCCGTAGTCTAGATAGTAAAAAGTTCTTTTGCACAGTCTATATCCGGTTTATATGTACATGTTTCTGGGGACTTCAAACTGGTAACCAGTAGTCCAGGATTGGACCGACTAGTGAAATTTACAAAGTAGAATTTAACCACCTTTTGATAAGTCCGAACACTCCCCTGGCCTTATTCAACAAGTAATATGGTATGCAAACTTAATTTTGGGTCCAGAATGACGCCAACACGCATGATTCTAGTCAAAACATTACGACAATACAATACAATACGCTAGCTTATTCAAATAAAAGTCTTCGTAGCGAAAAGAACAATCGCCACAATGCGTAGCCTGGTCACCGACGGAAGAATGAAAACAACTTAAAACAAGAGAGAACGCTATAGTCGGGTGCCCCGACTATCAGATACCCGTTACTCAGGTAAAGGGAGTGCGAGGGAGATGGAGATAGAAACTTTGATCACGCATAACTTTTTAACGAATGGTCCGATTTGAAAAATTTCTTCTACATTTCGATAGGTATTGATAAACACAATAAAACTGCATTTTTACTTTTCCGAAATATTTAAATTTTTAAAATCGTATATAAGCGATTGTGGGCGTTAAAGGGGGCGTGGCACCCTTTTGAAACAAACTTGCGCTGCGTAGGAACTCCTAGAATCTGCATGCAAAATGCCAATCTTCTAGCTTTTATAGTTTCCGAGATCTCAGCGTTCATACGGACAGACAGACGGACAGACGGACAGACGGACAGACGGACAGACGGACATGGCTATATCGACTCGGCTAGTGACCCTGATCAAGAATATATATACTTTATAGGGTCGGAAACGCTTCCTTCTACCTGTTACATACTTTTGCACGAATACAATATACCCTTTTACTCTACGAGTAACGGGTATAATTAACTAAATAATTGTTATGGAACTGCATATTGTTCTTCCTGGGACAGCCCCGGCTAGCTCCGGAATCCTCAGGGCGGAGTACCCCCAATGTCCCTACAGCCCCACAACATTAAATATCGATGACTATCGAGGTCTCGCTCTACTAATACTAACACCTCTAACCAAACTTAAACAAAACCAAAAAAAACAAACAAATCGGGACCAATGCGACGGAAAAGTGGCATTAGAAGTAGCTGCCACTGCGCACCCACACTTTCCTGTGGTGCCCCTAGTGTCGCGAGAGAGGCACCACCCATCGTTAGCGGCCGGAATCACTGCCAGGCGGTCTACGACCGGCCCATCTCCCCCAACAAGTAAATGACTTGCACTCACATTTCAATTTGCCTCTTAATCACTTAATATTTACAACATCTTTGTATCCCTAAACGCTCCGGCGTTTTGCAAAGCGGTAGCACCATCAGGTCAGGAAACTAACTACAGTCGCCGCGGAAATAAAACTTCGCGTAGGCTGGGATAGGTCTACTGCACCATTTGGGGCCACCTAACCCTGGGGAGCTCCAAGGAATGAGAAGGGACGTGCGTAGATGTGCCTATTGACCTAAGTGTTTCCCACACTTTTAGGGATTCCCACGACCAAATTTTCTGAACGTAACGAGGGAGGAGAAGCGGAGGCAGATAAATCCGCATCAATTTACAAAGGTAATTATAATTCACAAATGAAAGATTCTTATATAACTAAATATTTGTGCGTTTTTGTAGGTGCCAAGGGACTGCTGTCAGCGCAGCTTTTTGTCCCCAGTGGTGGCCGCTGGCGTAGGGACTGAGGCCAAGCGTGTCTCGTGTCCCGCCACTGGACTTTTGCCGAAATGAGGCCGAGTGTGAGTCGTTGGACTTCAGCCAGGACAAAAAACATCTTTTAATAATATAGCTGCTGTGGACGGCACGTGGGAAACAGGGCTTCGTCACCCACACAGATCCGGAACGGATTCCTATGGGTTGCCGGTCAGGTTAGGACCGATTTCTCAGGTTCCGGGGCCCTTTTTATGGGTCCCCGGATAGTCCAAAGAACACAACACTAAATAAAATAACTTATAAAATTAAAAATAAACTTACTTTATTTAATTCGCGGGCGCAGATCTCTCTGATCCGAAATATGGCAGCTACAGACTTGCACTTTCAGTCTTGAGGAGAAATAATAATATCCAAAGAGATAACAAAGATAGACATGAGTTCAAGACTAAATCAAGATCATTATTAAATGGCTCAACAGGCAGTTTAATACTAAATATGGAATGGCAACAGATACAAGCCGCACTACAAGAAATTAGGGAAAGTCAATTTCACTGGTCATTAGTGTCAAATTATTGGACAAATTAAAAAAAATATTGTATCAGCCCGATATATCGATATATGTAATCGATACCGACAATCTTTACGCCTTTGACGGTTAGAAATAGTTATGAACTAGAACTAGCAAATCAGGAAGATATATATTCAACGGTAATAACCTTACCAGAATCAACAGAAAATTATCATTGCTCTGAATTTTACTCGAACTCCAGCGTTGTAGAACATAAGCAAATAAAAACGACGGAAATCATTTTCGCTACCATGGGTGAATAACGGTACGGCACTATAACGGCGGCATGTATAAGTTAACAATGATCTTGATTTAGTCTTGAACTCATGTCTATCATTGATATCTCTTTGGATATTATTATTTCTCCTAATCTCATAATGTTAACTAAACATAGTTTTATAACTATAAAACATTATTCTTCAGCCATAATATTTTAGAGACAGATTTTTTAAATTTTATTTTATTTAAAAGAAAACTATTTTTGTTGTACTTTTTGTTTCTAAAATATTTGGCTTGCTCATATATTTTTTCTTAAAACATTTATTGTGCAGCAACGACGCTGCCGGCAAAGGCTACTTCGTTAATGGGACACCTGTGCTTGTGACGCAGGTGTAATCACAGTGATGTGAGTTTAATGGTTCCTCGCAATTATTCTGAATTGCGGAATTTTTTTTTTGAAATTGGGGTAGTAGGTTTTTTTTAATATCTTTGTTGATATTTTGTATAACAGATTGGACAATTGTAATTTTCGTGCTTTTAAACATTGTACTACGCCGCCTCTTTTGGCACAAATAACACTCTACACACCGCGATTATGTTGCATTTCAAGTTTGAACCGGCCGGGAGTAGATCGAAATCGAGAGCAAAGGACTATCGATAAATTTGGTGGGTGGCAACCCCTACTGAAGTGGCGCCCCCTTCTGCTGATACCCTTGGCTATCTAACTATTTAAACTAGCCCGGTTCGCTCTGTGTATGGCTAGGATGGCCTTGGATTCGTCCAATGACCCACTTTTGGGAGAGGGAAAGGGAACATGGCGAAGAAGGGAGGCAAGACTGAAAGTGCAAATCTGTAGCTGACATATTTCGGATCAGAGAGATCCGCGCCCTCGAATTAAATAAAGTAAGTTTATTTTTAATTTTATAAGTTATTTTATTTAGTGTTGTGTTCTTTGGACTATCCGGGGACCCATAATAAGGGCCCCGGAACCTGAGAAATCGGTCCTAACCTGACCGGCAACCCATAGGAAGGAACGATTTAAACGGAGTAACATAGCGGCACAGACCAGTGTACAGGCCCGCAATCCCGCCGCCTGAGGATTACGCCGGAGACTCCGTTCTGGATCTGTGTGGGTGACGAGGCCCTGTTTCGCGCTCCCACGTGTCGTCCACAGCAGCTATATTCCTAAAAGATGTTCTTGTCCTGGCTGAAGTCCAACGACGCACACTCGGCCTCATTTCGTAGCCGGCAAACGTCCAGCGGCGGGCCACGAGTCACGCTTGGCCTCAGTCCCTACGCCAGCGGCCACCACTGGGGACAAAAAGCTGCTCTGACAGCAGTCCCTTGGCACCTACAAAAACGCACAAATATTTAGTTATATTAGAATCTTTCATTTGTGAATTATAATTACCTTTGTAAATTGATTCGGATTTATCTGCGTCCGCTTCTCGTCCCTCTTTACGTTCAGCGTGGGAAACACTTAAGTCAATAGGCACATCTACGCACGTCCCTTCTCATTCCTTGGAGCTCCCCAGGGTTAGGTGGCCCCAAATGGTGCAGTAGACCTATCCCAGCCGGCGCGAAGTTTTATTTCCGCGACGACTGTAGTCAGTTTCCTGACCTGATGGTGGTACCGCTATACAAAACACCGGTGCGTTTAGGGTCCCGCACGTAAAGAAGCATCCTTACCTGTAATACAAAGATGTTGTTAATATTAAATGATTTAGAGGCAAATTGAAATGAGAGTGCAAGTCATTTACCTGTTGGGGGAGATGGGCCGGTCGTAGACCACCCAACGATGGGTGGTGCCTCTCTCGCGACACTAGGGGCACCACAGGAAGTGTGGGTGCGGTGTGGCAGCCACATCTAATGCCACTTTTCCGTCACATTGGTCCCGATTTGTTTGTTTTTTTGGTTTTGTTTACGTTTGGTTATTAGAGATGTTAGTATTAGTAGAGCAAGACCTCGGTAGTCATCGATATTTAATGTTGTGGGGCTGTGGGGACATTGGGGGTACTCCGCCCTGCGGATTCCGGAGCTAGCCGGGGCTGTCCCATGAAGAACAATATGCAGTTCCATAACAATTATTTAGTTAATTTTAAGTTGTTTTCATTCTTCCGTCGGTGACCAGGCTACGCATTGTGGCGATTGTTCTTTTCGCTACGAAGGCTTTTATTTGAATAAGCTAGCGTATTGTATTGTATTGTCGTAATTTTTTGACTAGAATCATGCGTGTTGGCGTCATTCTGGACCCAAAATTAAGTTTGCATACCATATTACTTGTTGAATAAGGCCAGGGGAGTGTTCGGCCTTATCAAAAGGTGGTTAAATTCTACTTTGTAAATTTCACTAGTCGGTCCAATCCTGGACTACTGGTTACCAGTTTGAAGTCCCCAGAAACATGTACATATAAACCGGATATAGACTGTGAAAAAGAACTTTTTACTATCTAGACTACGGGGCCTTAACTACAATCCTATTCTCTTAGATTTCATATATTTAGTCTACCATCCTTATTCAACTGTAAAACGATGTTGGGCACTACTCTTATTCGTAACTTTATTCACAGGGATGTGGCGATTCCCGAGTTGATACGTCGCCTATACTTTGCGTAACAGATAACCCAGAAACAATATTCCTCTTATTTTAAATCATTTGTAACGAACTGATTTGCTTTGTTTGCTCGTTTCGTAATTCGTGGGGCTAGCTCACATGATGTGTGTTCGTCCCACCAAATTTATTTGACGTGATTGCCCGCAGATCAATGAGAAAACATAGGATTCAAATGGTAACCGTTGGTTTATTCTTGTGCTAGTTAGTAAAGCGGATATGTGGGTTTGGGCTGGTCTCAGTTTTGTCCCGCGTTGCTTTCACTGGCCACTTGTATCGTTTTTCCACGACTGATGTCGCGTTGACCTGGTTATCACGGACTCTTCCTTGTATCTCGGGAATGCTCGTCGCGATTCGCCCTTGCTCGCTTATCGATGCGTTTACTCGGAGTCAATTGTCGCGCCTTAGACTCGCAAAGAGATCAGCCTTGCGGGTATTGCTCTCCAGGTCTACGCCTTTGGAGAAAATGTCGCCTGCCCCTTGCTCTGTCCCGGACGGTCCCACTATAGTAGGATCTCGCTCAGTTCGCGCTGACAGTCCGGGCTAACGCCAGGAGGCTGCCTAGCAATTCATTTCGCTTTACGCCTAGCATGGACGAACGTCCCACCCGGCCTCATTCTATTGCTTATCGTCCGTGACGTTCCTGCGCTCCCCTAATGAGTTCTGTGCTGCCATCGTGGCTTGGCTGCCTGTGATGTCCGATATCGATAGCACTGGGTCTGTAACAACCTTTCTCCCCGACTCTATTGCTCTGTGCTGACAGACCAGCCTGGCAGAACGCCAGGGTGTGGTCGTGTCAAGGTTGAAAGTAATCGCCTTGACTTAGCCGTGTGACGCCTTCCGCACCTCAGCTACCTGTGTCTTAACTCGGAGATTTCTGATGTCCCAATCCCGATCTTCTGGACGTAGCGGTCTTGCTCCTGTTAGGCTTCCCACGACGCTGCTTCCAACGATGGTGTCTGCTGTTGCTGTCTTGCTATTGTCGCCCCTAGTTGACTTGGTTCTTTGACTTTCGTAAATTCACTGATCTTCATGGATTGACTCCTTGCGTTCGACTTATCCAGCTTCCTGCGCTCGGCCTGCGTATATGGGCCGGCGTATTCCGTTAATTCTCGGCTCTCCTTATACATCTTTGTCCAAAGTCCAATGTCCGCGTTGTCTCCCGTTATTCCTTCTCTCCAAACTCTCTCTCACTCCTTGTTCTCTCCAAACTCTCTCCAGCTGTTGTCTCCAAACTCTACCAGTTGTACTCTCCAAACTCTCTTCAGCTGTTCTCTCCAAACTCTCTCCAGATGTGCTCTCCAAACTCTCTTTTATTTGTGAGGAGTTATTTAACTGAGGAGTTATTTAACTCCTCACACATTGTATATCTAACTATTATGCATAAGCCGTTTAGAGTACTGTGCAATGACTATAATAGACTATACCATATTATTTCTACCACAGACTCTTTGCCAATTTTAAAAGCATTAATTTTATCTTATTAAGCACGAAACAAGTGTATTGGTAGTTTGTTTCGTGTGTCTTTACGGACAATATAATTTTTCCCCCGTCGGAAAACAGACTCCGTCCCTGACAAGTTGAGCTTAATGTCGTCCGAGTTAAGAAATAGATTTTTCTCAGAGCTAATTTTTAATATCTTATCAAATCATTTCATGAAGTACGCCAGATATATATCGCTAAAATGCAGCCGTGCCATTTTAAGATCGAATGGAATGTGCAGGTAACTGTAATGCTCATCAGGTGAAACAAATGGGATGTACTTAAGAGACTCTAAGTGCATACCGATTTGATGATATCCACTTTCAAGTGAGCTACTTAAAAAAAATTGTTCCTTCCCAATATTCCTAATTTAGCACTTACAGATCCATTTTAGATGTTAAAAAAATCTATTAATCCGAACATGAACAAGACGTCCAAAAAAACCAAAGCCCCACCTTATATAAGTTAACACCCAAAATTATATAAAGACCCACCCATATGTAAGAGTATGAATTGATTGTACAACAAATGCCCGCAATAAAGTTCACACGAACTAAGCCACGTGCGCTTAGCTTGCACAGAATAGCCAATTTCCAAAGTTGTTCGAAGTGCATACAACAAAATAAATAACTTGAATCCATTGGCAAATGACAATTAAATTTGGCCAACAGCGACAGCTAAGAAGAGCAGCAACCAATTATAACAAAGAACGTTAGCAGAAACAGCAGCAGTGGCAGAGACGGTGGCAGCGAGGGAACGACGCATAGTCATAATGAATAATTGTTTAGCTTAATTGTTTCCAGAATAAAAGCTACAGTACTGGCTAAGTCAAAGAATTCGTTGCCGATCGTACCTACAGGTACAGTAGACACCGTTCCTGGTTCTCAGCCCAGTGTGGTTCAGACTGCTGGTGGGGGCCGTAAGAAACTTTCAGTTGTTCCACAAAGGAAGCAATTATTTGTTTCTAGATTCACCCCAGATACCACATCTGAGGATGTTTTGGAATTTATACGTGAAAAATTCCCATCCGAGGATATTGCAGTTGAACAATTTCGATTTTCTTACGCTCGTAGGATATCGTCTTTTAAAATATTTGCTCCGCCTGATGTGTTTAATGTGTTACTTTCAGAAAGTTTTTGGCTTAATGATGATTTAGTAATTAAAGAATTTGTTCCAAATAAACCGAGAACAAATAACAGGCCTTCCACTGTGCCAAAAAACTAAATAGTTTATTCTTGGCGTATCAAAATGCTAGGGGACTAAATATGAAGCTACACAAGCTTTATGCCGACTCCTCTGCATTCACAGAAGATATTTTGGCTTTTACGGAAACTTGGCTAAAACCAGAGATATCTGACTCTGAAGTTCTGTCAAATAACTTTAATACTTATAGGACCGATCGCTCCTCACGTAGGGGGGGGGGCGGCGGTGTACTGATGTGTACTGATTGCTGTTACCTCTAGCCTAACATCCGAAAGAATTCTCACTCATATCCCAAACGAAATTGAATTTGTAAGTGTGAAAGTTTCCTTCCAATCTTTATCTATTTTTTTTACATGTTCCTATATTCCACCTGGCTCTGATCTACTTATTTATGAGCACCATCTGTCCGCAATAAAATCCATACTATCCCTGCTTTCTAACAGAGACCTTTTGATTGTTTTGGGTGACTTTAATCTACCTGATATTTCTTGGTCTCCTCCCACTGACTCACTTGTCGCTATACCTTTATCAGCCCATGATTTTGTAGTGGCCTTTTAGAATTATCGTTACAGCAAGTAAGCTTTATACGAAATTCTTTAAATAGACATTTAGATCTTGTGTTTGTTTCAGACCCGTCCGAGGTTACGGTATGTAGAATTGACGCTCTTGTTGTACCTGAAGACCGATATCATCCAACAATGGAATTGACAATTTGCCTCCCCTGCTCTGATACCCTCTCTCCTTTAGTGCCCCCAACTAAAATGAGATGTTTTCGTAAATGTGACTATAATAAACTTAACGATATGATTTCTCATTATAATTGGACAGACTTGTACAATTGTACAGACATTGAAAGTGACACTGAACTATTCTATATAGCGTTAAATACTTTTTTTATAAATGCGTTCCTGATAGGTTTCCTTTAAACCTAAACAGGCCTCCTTGGTTTACCAATGCGCTTCAAAGACTTAAAAACCTTAAAACAAATACTTATAAAAAGTATAAAAAATCGGGTAAGCCATCAGATTTTTCGAAATATGTAGTGGCTCGATCGGATTTTAATGTTCTCAACAGTCATTGCTATTCTATGTATCTAAATCGATGTAAATTTACATTTTTCAAATGATCCGAAACAGTTTTTCAGCTTTGTTAATGCCAAGCGTAAGTCATCGGCATTGCCTTCATCGGTACGTCTAAACTCAATGGAGGCATCGACGGATTCTGACATTGCTGATTTATTTGCTGAGTTTTTCCAAACCACTTATAGTTCGACAGCTTGGTCAAATTCTAACTACCCTAATCCCTTAAATAGGGCAAATTCTATTTTTCCCCTTTAATTACTGAAAACTCTCTCTTGATAGATTTAGAAACAACAACGCCGACTTATTCTCCCCGTCCAGATGGACTTCCTGGATGTGTGCTCAAGTTTTGTGCGTCAACCATTTGTAAACCGATTCTTAAACTTTTTAATTTGTCTATTTCATCATCAGTTTTTCCTACTATCTGGAAGGACTCTTTTATTATTCCACTTCATAAAAAGGGTGCGAAGGCTGATGCCAAGAATTATAGAGGTATTTCCAAATTGTCGGCAATTCCTAAAGCATTTGAACGTATTATCACTTCTCATTTGCAACATTTATGTTCCTCGCTTATATCACCGTGTCAGCATGGTTTTGTTAAGCAAAGATCGACCACCACCAACCTTCTTGAATTGTCATCTATTGTAATAAATGGATTTCA
The DNA here is from genome assembly GCA_018153365.1 of Drosophila fuyamai. Classification (NCBI taxonomy): domain Eukaryota; kingdom Metazoa; phylum Arthropoda; class Insecta; order Diptera; family Drosophilidae; genus Drosophila; species Drosophila fuyamai. The sequence continues at coordinate 1,027,246 of JAECXW010000447.1, read as the reverse complement.
GAAAAAAATGCAGACTGACGTTATATATACAGATTTTAGTAAGGCCTTTGACTCCGTCAACCACTCTCTTCTCTTATTCAAATTAGATCTGCTTGGGTTTCCTGGTAATCTATTAACTTGGATTTCAAGTTACTTGAATGGTAGGACTCAGAGGGTTATATTCAAGAATTCTGTTTCGAAATTGATCTACGTGACATCTGGAGTCCCTCAGGGAAGTCATCTAGGCCCTTTGCTGTTTACTTTGTTTATCAACGATCTTCCCTCTATCATAACACATTCTCGTGTTCTAATGTATGCTGATGATGTTAAGCTTTGTTTATCATAAATTGATATAGCGTCGGGATTTAACTTACAGTCAGATATTGATTGTTTTCATGAATGGTGTGAGTACAACCTTTTAAAGTTGAACTACCTTAAATGCAACGTCATGACTTTTTATAGGGGTACTCCTACGTTTATTAGTTATTTTCTTGAAAATACGTCACTTGACCGTATATATTCAGTCAACGATTTAGGTGTTCTTCTTGACCCTAAACTTAAATTTGACTGCCACATAATGTCCACTGTTAATAAAGCCATGAGTGTTCTTGGCTTTATAAAGCGTTGGTCAAAAGAATTTGATGACCCTTATACGACCAAATTATTATTTACCTCCGTCCTATTTTGGAATATTGTTCGTCGGTTTGGAGTCCACAATATCAAGTGCACATTGACCGTATTGAGTCGGTACAAAAAAAATTTCTTCTTTTTTCTTTAGTTTGAACTGGGATCAAAACGTAAGGCTACCTTCCTACCAGAGTAGATTACTGTTGCTTAATTTACCTACACTTGTAAATCGTAGAAAAATGCTTGGTACTATTTTTATGCATAATCTTATAAGAGGTGATATTGATTCTGCAGTACTTGTAAGCCGCCTAACTTTCAATGTTCCTGTTAGACTAACACGAAATTATATCCCTCTATATTTGCCACGATGTTCATCAAATTTTTGTCTGCACGAGCCCTTTCGCGTTCTATGTAATACTTATAACAACCTTTATCATCTAATCTGCATTTCCACTTCTATCCCGTTACTAAAAACTAATATTTTAACTCATTTGCCTTTCTCTTAATTGTGACTTTTATTTTCACTTGTGTCATGTCTCTATTTAATTTATGTATTTTCTGCGCGAACTCGCATTTTTTGCCCAAATTGATAATAGGGCCCGCGCGTAACAAGCACGTGCTTGGTGTCGTTGGGCCACTTGTTTGTACTGCTCGCAGTGCATCAACGTCCATCAGATAAAAATAAGATAAAATAATTAAAATCAGTTCTTAATCCAACTCAATAAAATAACAATCAATCTTTTAACTGGCGCCCAAACAGGAACCTGATTAAAAGACGCGGAGTTCGGGAAAGAAAAAATTTCTGACGCTTCGTTTGAACCTCCGCCTAATCCGTGAGAAATGAAAACAAAAATCCGAAACCCGGAAGTACGAAAGTGCCTTTTAAAAAACGCCACTATATTGTCATTCCTGGAAAAACAGTACATGTGCCTAGCGGATTAATCAGGCCAAACTTATCGCCGTGATCCCTTTAGTATCCGTTCGGAGGGAACATAAACAAGGTACGAGGAGGCACCTTAGTAAGCCCGCACTCAGGAGAGATCGCTGCAGTACGGGATAAACTGAAATTTGTCGATCCTGTCGTCACGAGAGCACCCCGAGATATGTTATTACTGTAAGAATAGTTTTAAGAAACAAATTTGAATTGAAAAATAAATAATAAGCTTCAAAAAAAATCCACACACAATAATCGAAAATTCACACCATAATTAATGACCCACTCTATATTTCGTTAGGTAACCAACTTCCGAATTCTGACTAACCAAAACTACAAGTTGAGCTCAACCCTTTATTGCTCATATATCCCAAATGACAGAGCAAGATGCAGCAGACAGACTCGCGAATCTTGCCGTACCTTCATCAGTTAGAGCCTGTACGGCCTGTTCATGGAGAAAAAGCCAATTACTGGCCATTAAAGACCCACATGACTTAGGACACGCCCTACTGTGCAGTTTACTTGAGAATCAGAACACTAAGAATAGTCAGACACCAAAAATTTCATATTTAGAGAAGGCACCTTTACTACCACCCAAACCCCAACAGCCATATAGGATGGTGGCCGTCAAACAAAACTTCCATACACAACTCTTTCAGAACCCAAACCAAATGCGGTGGGTACCCGTAACTGGAACAACACCAATTACCCAGACTAACCAATTTAAATCTTATAAACAGCCCCATACAAATTAGGCTAGTACAGTTGCATCCTACAGCACCCCAAAACCTCCCCCACGATAACAACCTAAGCCGGTACCTATGGAGGTCGATCAGTCAGTTCGCTCGCGTCATATACGAGGTTCGTCTGATAAGTACTTAGTCTTAGTCAAAAGAAAAACGAAAATGTTTTAAAAGTGGCGATCTATTTCTCAACATAATTTCATTTTTTCGGACGTTGATGCACTATGATCAGCGCAAACAAGTGGCCCTTACGACACCAAGCAGTGCTTGTTACGCGCGGAGCCTTATAGGCGTAAAAACGAGATCGCGAAAAGTTAAAAAGCACAATGTAGAAGCGGACAGACTAAGATTAGAAATACGTACGAGACTAAATACTAATACTAATTTTGTGCTAAGTAAGATAAAATTAATGCTTTTAAGCTTGGCAAAGAGTCGGTAGTAGAAATAATATGGTATAGTCTGTTATAGTCATTACACAGTACTCCAAACGGTTCATGCATATCATAGTTGGATCTACAACTATTTAAAGTAAGAGGAACATAGTTTCTGGTTATTCTATTAGCACGGAGAAGTTTATGCGACACAATAACTCGGGACATCCCCGTTAATAAGTTTATAAATAAAAGTTGTACCAAGCATCGTTCTACGGTTTAATAAGGATGGTAGATTAATTAGGAGAAGTCTACTAGAGTAGGATGGTGAAGTAAGGCTTGGATTCCAGTTAAGGCCCGTAGGGCAAATATGTACACCATACTGAGGACTCCAAACTGCTGAACAGTATTCCAGGATTGGACGGACTAGTGAAATGAACAGAGTCTTTATAACATACGGATCGAATTTCTTTGACCACCTTTTAATAAATCAAAGTACTCCCCTGGCTTTATTTACCATAGAAGTAATATGGTCACAAAACTTAAGTTTTGGGTCAAGAAGGACGCCAAGGTCATAAACATGCGTAATTCTAGACAACGCACAGCCACCCAGCGTATACGTGGCATATTGTGGGTTCACCCTACAAAATGTCATTACTTTACACATAGCGCTATTTAAATCCAAAAGATTTTCACAACACCATGTTTGAAAAGCATTTAGGTCAGATTGTAAGTCTGAACTGCTAGAAATTTCGTTATATTGCAGGCATAACTTAACGTCATCTGCGTACATAAGGACACGCGACTTTGTAAAGACTAGAGGGAGATCGTTTATAAGTACCCCTAAGCCCCTAAAGTAACTCGGATCAAATCAGAGATCGAGTTTTTAAAGAGGACTCGTTGAGTCCTACCACTCAGATAACTTCAGATCCATGTTAGAAGATCACATGGAAACCCTAATAAGTCTAGCTTTAATACAAGAAGTGAGTGATTTACTGAATCAAACGCTTTACTAAAATCAGTGCAAACTACGTCAGTCTGCATGATCTTTCTAAGACGTTACAAAAGACGTTAGCTCCAAGAGGTTTGTCGTCGTAGATCTTCGCCTTATAAATCCATATTGACATGGAGATATAATCGATCTAACGGGGTGTAATAGTGTTTTCGAAAAGCTTTGGGTTGGCGGATAATTTGGATATGCCTCTGTAATTAGTTGTATTTTATTTATTTCCTTTCTTATGAAGGGGAATGACAAATGACTCCTTTGAAATAAGTGGGAAATGAGATGTTTTTAAAGACAATAAACAATTTGTACAGAGGTCTACACAGAGTTTCAGCACAGTATTTAAGCACGCAGCCTGGAACTCCGTCCGGACCCGGTGAATAGACTGGCTTAACTTTATGGAGATCCAAAAGAAGGGAGCTTTCGCTTAATCTCGGACAAAAAATCAAGTTCGACTTGGGTATGGCATTTAAATAAGTCGGATTTTGACGATGAAACAGAATATGTTGTCTGGAAAAACTGGGCAAATAGATCGGCAATTGCCTGATCAGAGTTTGCAGTAGAGTTTTCAAATGATAGCGATGAAGGGTAACAGGCTGACTTACGCTTAGTTTTAACAAAATTATAAAACTGTTTTGGATCTTGTGAAAATTGGACCCTACAACGAGTCAAATAGCTTTTATAACACCGGGCGTTAAGCACGATAAAATTTGACCGAGCCCTTAGGTACCGAGAGAAGGCAGATTGTGAACCGCACATTTTAAATTTATTGAAAAGTCTGGACTTAATATTTTTTAGGCGTGACAACTCTTTATTAAACCACGGAGGTTTATTTGAAATTGACGGATAGTATAACACTTGACCCAGCTATGCTCCAACTTCTTTAATCCGTTTGAAAAATACGTTTTCTCGAGGTCTGCAGAATAGGTCTATGTGGCGGCGACGACCTCCTCATTCGACGCAAATTTCTGTCCAGCGAGTGGCTTTTTCAAGTTTGGAAACAAAAAGAAGTTACACGGGGCCAAATCTGGAGAATATGGTGGATGGGAAGCAGTTCGTAGCCCAATTCGACCAATTTGGCCTTGGCCAGGGGCGGAAGTGTGAGCCGGTGCGTTGTCATGATGAAAGAGAACTTTTTCTTTGCCAAATGGGGCCGTATTTTCTGCAATTCGGCGGCGAGTCGGTCCAATAATTCGGATAGTACAGCCCTGTTACCAATTTGCCCTTCTCCAGGTAGTCGATGTAGATCACACCGTGTGATGCCCAAAAAACGTTGGCCATCACCTTTCCGGCCGATGGGACAGTCTTCGCCTTCTTCGGAGCAGGTTCGCCGGGTGAAGTCCACTGTTTCGACTGTTCCTTGGTCTCTGGTGTGTACCAGTGAACCCATGTTTCGTCGACGGTCACGAAACAACGCAGAAACTCCTTCGGATTGCGCTTAAACAGCGTCAAACACTGCTCTGAAGTGGTCTCACGGTTGTGTTTGTTGTCCGGAGTGAGCAAACGCGGCACCCATCGCGCCGACAGCTTTCTCATGCCCAAAATTTCATGCAGGATATGACCCACGCGGCTTTTGACAAGTCTCCTGTCTCAGCTATCTCGCGTATCTTCAATCGGAGGTCTGCCAATACAAGATCCTGGATTTTTGTCACGTTATCCTCCGTGGTAGCCGCTTTCGGGGCAACTCGAAACTCGTTAAACCAATTTTTGACGGTCGCCATCGAAGGAGAAGAATCCAAGCGCTCTTTGATTTCGCTGCGCGATTTCCCTTCCAAAATGAAGAATCGAATCACAGACCGATATTGCTCTTTCTCCATTTTTCTAAAATCCGCGGACACGTCCGATTCCACACGCAGTCAAAACAAAACTACGAGTCCGACTGGGATAAAATTTTGACAGTAGCCGTCTACTACACGATAGTAAATTTCTATTGCCATAGTGACGCCATCAGGCGGTGAGGCTAAGTACTTATCAAACTGCAAATAATGATTATGCAGGGAAAAGACCTCGCAGGGCTTCCAACGTTACAAACACTAACAAAATGCCACGGCAATTACATATTCAGCCAGAGACAGAAAGCACCGCACAACAAAATTCAGAAGAAACTACAGAAGAAAGTATTATCGGTTGGTAGAAGAAAATAATGTAAACGAGCTTCAGGAAGAATATGTATGGTAAAGCTATACTGAGCAGCAGGAATACATAAATATGTCGGAGCTTTATTTTTTGGAATAAATCGTTCCTCATTACCTTACTTGAAATAACCACGGGGAACCGAAAAATCATATAATTTTTAATAGATACGGGTTCAAATCAAGATTATATTCAAAACCAATTAGTACCAAAACCAAATGTGAAAAGTTTTTCCGTTACCTCAGTTTGAGGTACAACTAAAATAACACAACATGCAATACTTAAGCTCCCTAAAATTTCAGATACACCCATGAAATTATATGAACAGATACACCCATGAAATTTTTTTTACTGAAACACTAAAAATCTTTCACGGTATATTGGGCAATGACACAATAAATAGCCTAGGAGCCATTATAGATGAAATAAACACAAAATTAAAATTCACCAATTAGCAACACAAGCAGTAAATACAATTGGACCGCAAGTCAGCCAAATGAGCGAGTCTCAAAAATCAATTATAAATCTCCTCGTAAAAGTCACAAAACCCTCTTTGCAGATTTTGATAAGAAGTTAGCATACACAACTTAAGTAGTAGGCAAGATCAGAACTTCGTCCGATTTCCCAGTTTACGGAAAACATTACCCATACCATATCATTAATACAAGAAGTAGAAAAACAAATAAACGAGATGCTAAAAGATGGCATTATAAGACCCTTAAGATCGCCATATAATGCAACAGTCTGGGTAGTAGTCCTCGACAATTCCAGTCCTCGACAATTCCAACTCACAAATAATCTCACTTAAAACCGGATTAGCGGCTAGGCAAGACGGAACAAAATATTAATCAATAAATTCACCAACTTACTAATGCAACTTACGTAAAAGTATAAAATTTAATTAATTAATGAAGAAATAACCAATGTAATATACCCAATTACATGGGCCAAATCTAACACAATAAACTCTTTTGTATTCACAAGCAAAGAGAACTCAGTGGTAGAAGATATCTTTAAAAAGGAAAACGACGTATTTTTTAACATAGAGGAATTATTGGAATTTGCTAAAGTAAAATTAGCCACAAATGGAACGACCTCATTTATATCATTAGCCTCCCAACTATTAAAACAGGTATTTGTAGAACTTTAAAAATTAAAGCAATAAAAAAGTCCCAAATAATCACAGATATAAAAAACGAAAATTTTTTAGAATGTCAGAGACCATTATTTGCAATTAAAAATCCTTCCGAATAGCATAATGATAAGACAATTTGTAATTCAGAAAATTTCTTAGATTTAACCAATGTTATCAGAATGTAAAGTGATCAACAATCAACTTATACCAGATTTCGAGGAAATACTGCCAGGCACCTACTACTGAACGACTTCAATGGGCCAGTCTCGCTAGACAAAAAACTTCTACAAATGCAAGGCTCCTTCATAATACAATACCGTAATTCAACAGTAACTACTGGTGAAACTACTTAAAAATCAAGGGAAGTCAACATATTCTGAGAAAAGACGAAGTTAAGGAACTCAATATTAACCATACAAAAGCGCTGGAAAAACTAAGAAGCAAAACAACTATAGAATCTTCCGTTAGCTACGGATCGGCCATCAGACGTAAATCAACGGAAAGTACATCAGTTTCCGTGCCAGAAACGCAAGAAAAGCCCCCACATTCTGGACCTATTCTCTACGTCGTTGCGACCGAGGACAGTCGCGTTTAAGGAGGGAAGAGTTAACACCCAAAATTATATAAAGACCCAGACTTAAGTAAGAGTAAGCATTGATTGCACAATAAATGCCCTCAATAAAGTTCAAACGAACTAAGCCACTTGCGCTGAGCGATTGTGAGAATGTAGAATAGACAATTTCCAAAGTTGATCGAACTCGGCCAAGTGCATACAACAAGAAAAATAACTTGTATGCATTGACCAATGAAAATTAAATTTTGCCAACAGCGACAGCTGAGAAGAGCAACAATCAATAATATCAAAGAACGTTAGCAGATGCGTTGTCATAATGAATAATTGTTTAGCTTAATTAAAATCAGTTCTTAATCCAACTCAATAAAGTAAAGCTTGATTTTTTAAAATACAATTAACATTCAATCTTTTAACTTATATTAAGTGTAATGCACAAATGGTTGGGAGTATATACACACCTAAAAGCACTGTTCCGCCTTATTTATTTTCGTAAATTCACAAATTACGCCAGACTTTTTTTCTGCGCTCCGAATTTGAATATTGTTTCACTTTATGCCATCAGTGGGCTTTATCAAAACATTTTCACAGTCACCTATTTAAATATTCATTTATATTTCGTTCGATTCGCGAGTGAAATATATTTATTTTGTGCAGTAACAATACTATTTTAATTTTGTATTTCTCTTCTGGGTTTTAGGTTTTTGTAACTTCGCGCTGTTTTTTTTTGTCCGTTATCCGTCCTAAGTCTCAGTGTTTTTTTTATGTTGCTTATGCATTCAACTTCTAAATTACGCTCCCGCTCTCTTTCCTTCGAACATTCTAAGCGTGTAGTTTCTGCGCTTTTGCGGTACTTATAAATTATATGCATGAACCTTTTAAAGTACTGTGTAATGACTATAATTGACTATACGACATTATTTCTACTACCGATTCTTTGCTAATCTTAAAAGTATTAATTTTATCTTACTTATAACTAAATTATTTTAAGAATGTGGTTTTGTATGTATTCTAACTTACTCTGTCTGATTCCACATTATAATTTTTTCACCTCTCGCGTTTTCGTATTTACGCCCGATGGGCAATGGATTCTTAGATTTCATTTTAAGGATTCATGGAAAAATAGTTTCCTTTTCAAATATTCCAATCTATGCACTTACAGATCTGCCCTTTTAGCGGGAGATGTAAGTTGTTAACCCAAAGAAAATCCAAAAACCAAGTTATACGGAAACTGCCAGGGAAATTATACAGCAAATTACAGAGGCTGCCCGAATTTTTTTTACGAAGAATCACAAGTTACGCTGATGTCTTCTACGTGCAACTCTACATGCTAACGTTGCTTAGAACTAAGAGGATTAAATACAATAAGTATAAAAGTACGAAAGTAGACATAGATTTCCCTGCTACAGTTTTTGAGCCTGTACTCGTTGTAGAGCCAAAATCTCAACGCCACAAGAGAACGCCCGCGATTGGTTAGCAATCCAGCAGATCGTCATTTTTGAAGCACCATCTTTAACAAAATAACCGCAGACTCTTCAAAGGTTTAAAAGCCTTGTCGAGGCTTACTCAATTCTAGTCTATGTATATAAAAAAAGCGTCGTCCCTATAAAAAAATGATCGAGTGACCGTGCCCGCAGCAAAAAAATGTGTTTACCAACTCACTTTGTTTTGGCCAGAGGCGTATAAAATTACCATCTGACCCGCATAATACTATATCTAAGACCACACGATGTAGTACCGACACACTCCAATTTATATTTGTATACCCTTGCAGAAGGTATTATAATTTTGGACAAAAGTGTGCAACGCAGTGAAGGAGACATCTCCGACCATAAAAAGTATATATATATTCTTGATCAGGATCGCGTCCTGAGTTGATATAAGCATGTCCGCATGTCTGTCCGTCTGTCTGTTTCTACGCGAACTAGTTTTAAAGATATCGAATTGAAACTTTGCACACAATCTTCTTTGCACGCAGTATATAAATCGGAAGGACCTATCATAAAGCCGCCATGTAACTGTTTGATCGGAAATGCCATAAATTTAGTGTTTGTAAAGTTAGGAAAATGGAATTTTCTATGGGCTTTATTTTTGGCCAACCAATCCGACCTACCAATATTCATAAGGATCAGCCGACTATTACCTATAGCTGCCATTAATGAACGATCGGTAATGCCATAAATTACAGAATATTCTGCAAGGCTATATAAACTTCGGCTCCGCCCGAAGTTAGCTTTCCTTTCTTGTTTTAAATCAAGTCGTCCGGCCTATGACTCGAATTATTTTTTTCTTTTATATACGGCTGATGCGGCTAATAGACAGCTATCTACAGAAACGAAAACTGATTTATCTGACATCAGGAGGCGAAGCAGCTCAAGGATCCATACTAGGACCGGAACTGAGGAATATTAGCTATGACGAACACAGAAATGCCTGACGACGCATTTCTCGTAGGAAATGCAGATGCCATAGTCCAGCACGCAATACTGAGTACACCCAACTTCTTTTGGACGAAAACTCTATCTTAAGAGTAGGAACAAGGGTGGAAAATGCCCCCATTTCTCGGGATGCAACAAATCCCTACTTACTCCCATATAATGACAACATGGCTGCTACATAAACATTATGAGGAAAATATGCACTGTGGTCCAAATACTTTAAAAGGTATTGGATGACAACAGAATCACAATATCAAAGTCACTCCTAATTACTCGTTCAAAATTACTTTCTCACCATAGAGTCTCACAGAATAGAACATTTTTAAATACCGGAGTTGATTATTGTGGACCCTTCTGGATAAATCACAAAGTCCGAAGCAAGCGACCTGATAAGGCATACATATCAGTATTTGTTTGTTTCTCCACAAAGACTATTTAACGACGGCAGCATTCCTTGGAGCATTACAACGATTTATAGGTCGTCGCGGAAAGTGTCAGACCCTATACTGCAGCAATGCAACAAATTTCGTTGGCGCCAGCAACCAATTAAAGGAGTTAAAGGAAACAATCCACTCACATCAGGCTAAGAACTCCATAGTCCAGCTGTGCAATACAAAGGGTGTTCACTTTAAATTTATTCCACCGAGATCCCCTCACTTTGATGGATCATGGAAAGCTGCAGTAAATTCAGCAAAAACATTATTATTAAAAAATGTGTCCACTGCAAACCTCACTTTTGAGCACTGTCATAACAAATGTCGAGGCAGTATTAAACTCTCGGCCACTTATTCCAATGTCAGATAATCCTAATGATCTAACAGTGCTTACACCAGGTCATTTACTGATTGGAGAAGCACTAGTCGCTCAGCCAGACCCAGAACCACTTAGAATAAAATCACTTCCTGAACAATTGGAATTGGTACAGCGACTCAAGCACGCATTCTGGTCTAGAGAATATTTAACAAGCCTGCAACAACACTCAAAATGGAAACAGGCCCATAAAAATGTAAGAGAAAGCATGATGTTTATTGTCAAGGAAGACAATGTTTCTATGCTTCAAAAGCCTATTGGACGAATAATACAAATTTATCCAGGTCAAGATGGATATGTACGAGTTAAAGACTTAAAAACTGCAACAGGAGTATTTAAAAGAGCAATTCATAAGCTTCCTCCACTATTCCGTCAAGAACGTTTTGGAGAAAAACGCAGGGAAATTAATGAAGATGCTGAAGAAGAGACAAAGGAAGATCAAAAGCCAAAAATACGGAAAAGCCCATCCTTACTAATGCTGTCGATGCCATTATTAATCTTCCTGCTGCTATTACCGCTAGCGACCGCCGGTCCGATTATCAGAACCAGGTTTGGTTCGAGGCCAGGAATTTATTAGGAGAACATTTTTGTACCAGGGTACAAGCACTTCGGCAAAGCGGACAAGTTTCATTAGTTCCTAACCAAAGTTCCACGCATGTTCTGTGAAATTTATGTCTACATGGGGTTTCTGCAAGTTTAGTATCTATAACCATAGTATCATTGCAAATAATACAAAGCGAAGGTTCATCTTCACTAGCGGTGACTGCAACCTCGTCTGGATTAGGCTGAATTGACATGTTGTAGTATTATAAAAATTTTTTAAATATAGTAAATAAAACAAAAACTCTGTTTTAAGATTGGGACTACCTTTAAGTAACGGTGCATCAAATAAAAATTAATATAAAATTAGGGTTTCTGATGGGCAAAAGACTTTTAATAATGGGGAAAGCAAGCGCACTACTGCTGAGTGTCTCGCCAAAAACTAATTAGATAAAACAAATCTCAAAGCAGTAATGACTTAATGATTGATCTATAAGAATTCAATCATGAGTACTTCCTAGAAATTTCCAACAAAGTAAATCTCTAAGGAATTTTGCTATGTGTATCAATTTTAAATCATAAAGAAAAATGTTGCTTGGTGCGAATTCGAGCTCACATTCCGTAACAATTTATTTAGTGTTGATAGGGGAATAAAGATTGAGCGATAACATAAACTAGCTTCAGCACATGCAAGAATGTGCGATGTGTGAATTCCGTTGGATCACCTTAAGGGTCAAATTAGTAAATAATACAAATTTACTTCTTAATTTTGCTTTGGGTAGCGACACGAAAATTAAACTCACTTTTTTTTTCGCGCGGAGTCCCACGGCCCACTTACCCGCCCAACCGACCGAGGGGCGCAGCCATATCGTACTGCACGATTCGCTATAAGATAGACGCGAGATAGGAAAATAAAGGTAAAGGTCCGGGGAAAAAAGTAATAGGTAGATCAATCTTGTGCCAATGAAGCAAGTATTAATCGTTTTAGGAGCGGCAGACAGTCAAGATTTGATATTACAGGAAAAAGTCTATTATAGTCAGAACATAATACTCTGAAAGGCTCATGCAAGGCATAGTTAGATCTACAATGATTTAAAGTTAGGGGAATATAATTTCTAGTTAATCTACTTGGCACAGAAAAGTTTAGCCGACTTAACAAGTCGGGGCATTCAATATCACCATGTATAAGGTTATAAATAAAGATAGTACCAAGCATCGTTCTACGGTTGGCTAGGGATGGTAAATTAATCAAAAGAAGTCTACTAGAATAAGAAGGTAAGATAAGATTTGCATCCCAGTTTAGGCGCCGTAAAGCAAAAAGAAGGAAGTTTTTTTGTACAGATTCAATACGACCAATATGTAAATTAATTATTTTCTTATTCAGTTTTTTACTTAAGACGCGCGGTACTGCGCGAATGAGAAGACTTAGGTTTCGGGAGGCGATGACCGTCACGATTTATTTCCAAAATTCAACTAAATACTAAGTACATAAATTCTTATAATGAAAGCTAGCCCTATGCCCTGAAAGTGCTGACCCGGCGCCCCGTGTGTGGTGTTGGGTAGCCGTCGGTTGCGTCGCAGTGCATTGCCCGCTGATAGCGCTGACCGAAGCTTGGGCTTCTGCTACCGTCGTTGTGCAATATCCGCAGGTGTCGCTGGCTTTGCATTATTCTCATGCCGGCTACGCGTGATCCGTTTGGCAACTTCTCTGTTGCCGGGTGACCGTGTTAACTCCTCCCCCGCTTAGATGAAGGACGTCCTCGGACTTCTTGAAACCGTCAATAATAACTTGAAGGTCATGCTGGCGACGAACTCGCTGGCGTCTTTGGTAGAGCTTGAAAATGATAAAGCAGATGGCGAAGAAAGCGATCGCGGCCACTCCAGATATTATAGGCCGGTTTTCCAGTCTCTTTTCCATTTCGCCAATGTATCGTAGGTTTTCTATGTTTAATTTCTGTAAGTATGGTAAACTCAGTATTTCCTGATGGTCTGTAATGTTAAGGACCGTTGATGCAGCGGGTGCTGGGAATTTTTTTACGTAGCTCTTCAAGTTTCGGTATAAGGTGTTGTTTACTTTTACCTCCTCGTCGAATGTAACGAGGAACGTTCCAGTTACCAGTTGTCCATTGACCGTAGCTGTTCCGTCATTGAGAATAATAACGCCGTCATCGATAATTGTTAGTGGCTCGAGGTGGCTGGTGCGAGTCGAACAGTGTGCGTTGCCTCCTGAGTGGAGTTGTTGTGCGCATGTTGCATAGGGCAGTTCTCTGCAGAATGTTGTCGTAAGGGCAGCGCTGCAGTTTCCAATCGGCATGATTTTGTTACCGCAGTCAGCTATACTATCGCCTTCAGCAAAATTAAGAATAGTGCCGTTGTGTTCAACGGGGTGCAAGATTATTTTCTTACAAGCTATGTAGGGCTTAGGATATTTTAATATAAAGTGTAAAAAGTTATTATTTAATAAAACTTTAATTTGAGCTACTTCCATTAGATCGGTTATAGTAACATTTGTGGAATGTTCATTGATTAAATTTTGTAAGTCATTTGAGTCTAAAATCGCGGGATTGATTATTCCAATTTTTGCAAGAGTAACCGACAACATTAAGGCCTCGAGTTCGGAAATAATAATTCTATTTCTTGATAGCAAGTTCTCATATAAATTTTCTGTATTTATCTGTTTTGCTTTTGCATTTTTTACTAAAATGTTTACCGTGTTCGTTAGGATGTTTATTTGTTCCTGGGTCTTTGTGTTAATTTTTATTTGTCTACTTTCTGATTCTATGAGTTCTTTCTAAATTTAATGTTCTCAAAGTCATCAAAATCTGGAGTACCGGCTACGATTTTTAATGCGGTGCTTAATAAATTTATGCTTCTAGCGTGTCTATGATGAACATTTACGGTATCTATGAGAGTCTTAATGTGTCGTAAATCTGAGTCTAATATCTGCCTCATATGTGACTGGGGGAAATGGTTTCTCATTTCTTCTGTTTCTTTAAGTTGGTTGAGTGTTTGAGGTATTGGAAGTCTCTCCAAATAGTCACATGCCCGTCTATGATTGGTATGTAATTTGAGGTCGTGTAGTCGGTCATTTTAGCTGCTATTGGTACGGCGAGGAGTAAAATCATCCAAATCCTAGTGTGTCGAAGATAAAAATAAAAAGAAAAATAAGATTTATTGTAATTACCTCAAATTGTCCTTATGGACCACCCTCCCTTTTATTAAGACTGTGGTCCCTAAGTCTGCTTCGACGGTTTCCTCGGAGTACAAATCTGAAAGTTTGTTTCCCAACCTCTTATTTGATTTCACAAGAACCTTGTCTCCTACCTGAAAATTTCTGTCTTGTCTTGTTTTGTTCAATCTTTGTAGTTGAATGTTCTGGGCATTTAAGACTTTATCCCTAATTTCTGTGTTGAGCTCAATGGTCGATGAGTGTATTATGTCAATGGGTCTTTTATTTGTTACTGAGTGAATAGTTCTATTGTATTCTATAGCCGCGAGAAGTATTAGTTCAACAGTGTCTTCAATACTTCTTTCAATTTTTAAGCACCGTGCAATTTCTGTCAGTGTACTGTGGAATCTTTCCACTTGTCCGTTCGATGTACTATGAAGAGGCGGTGCATTAACGATTTGTACGTTAAACCGGTTACTTAAAAGGGACTTAATTGTTTCGGATTTTATAGAAGGCTCATTATCGCAATAAATTGTTTTTGGTCGTCGATAGAAATTTATAAGTTGTAATATCGCGGTTTGTACGTCTGCAATGGTTTTGGAAGCAATTGGTTGGACAATTGAAAATTTTGAAAATTTATCTACACAAGTAAGAAAGTATTTTTTGTCGGTCGAAAATATGTCAATATGTAATATTTCGCCCGTGTATGAGGGAATAGGTGTTTCCCCGAGAATCTGTTTCTGAGGGTGTCGATCATATTTTGCCTTCTGGCAAATTTTACAATTTGCGACGACCTCATTTGCCATATGAGTCATTTTGGGAAAAAAATAGTCCTGCATGATCTGCTTCACGTTTTCCTGTCCAGCTCTATGAGCCCTGTTATGTTCTGACACAGTAATTTCTTTTTGTTCGTTTTTGTCTAAGATGTCGGTCACCATGCGGTTTGTGTAACGAAAAGTGGTTGTCGGAAATGTTTCTATTAATTTATGTTGGATAAATGCCAGTACTGGTAGTTCGCAAAAAATTGCATTGACTACGTCTTTCTTGACCACATCACATATTTTCTGCATAAGTGTTTCTCTATCCGAGAAATGTAAGAGATGTCGAGTCTTTTCACCAAACATAATGACCGTTCTAACTAAAGCAATTCCGCTTTCTTCTATTATTATTTGGTTCCGAAAGCAGTTGACCGGCTTGTCCGTTTTTTCGATGGTGTAGGTTAGTGATAATTCGCTATGTATTGTGGCAATATCTGACTGCGCATCTTCTTCTAGCGAATGAATGTGCTGTCGGGACAGCGCGTCAGCAACGTAGTTCTCTTTTCCTGGCTTGTAAAAAATTTGTGCATTGTGCTCGTCAATGAAAGCTTTCCAGCGCTTAATTTTTGCGTTTGGATTGCGATCTGAGACGGCGAAAGTTAGTGGTTGGTGGTCAGTAAAAATGTTTAAATTTTTTACGCCGTATAGGTAATTTCTGAGGCTCTTTAAGGCCCACACAATTGCCAACAACTCTCTTTCGTTTGTTGCAAAATTTAGTTCCCTGTCTTTTAAAGTTCGTGATATCATGGTTATGGGTTTTCCGTCTTGTGATAAGACTGCTCCCAAACCGAAAGACGAAGCGTCCGTCGTTAAGTCAAAGGTTTTTTTATAATTTGGATATAGTAACATTACGTTTTCTGACGCGAGAACACTCTTAAGCTTCTCAAATGCCTGGCGCTGATGTTCATCAAAGTTAACGGGTATTTTTTTAGATTGTCCTGCGCTTACTTTGCCATTCTCGCCTTTTAGGATGTCACTTATAGGTTTTGCAATAGATGCAAAGTCCTTAATAAAACACCTATAGTAACTTGCTAATCCAAGGAATGATCTGACATTAAATAGAGTGGTTGGTTGTTCGTAGTTACGAATTGCATCTACTTTGCTAGGGCATGTTCTTATGCCTCCTCGTGAAACTACGAAACCTAAATACTCTACGCTTTCTTTAAAGAAATTAGATTTTTCGCGCGAAACCCTCATGTTGGCCTCATATAATTTGTCCAAGACCCATGCTATGTGTTTCACATGATCGTGCATATTTTCTGAAAAAATAATTACGTCATCGACATAGACATAGCATGATTTCCCTATTTGTTCTCTGAGCACATCATCGATGGCTCTCTGAAAAATGCTGGGCGCGTTCTTCAATCCAAAGGGCAGTCTGCAAAATTCATATTTCCCATTTCCTACTGAGAAGGCTGTTTTCTCTCTGTCGTTTTCGGCGAGAAGTATCTGGTGGAAACCAGACTTCAAATCCAATGTGGTAAAGTGTTTCGCCCTCCCTAAATTTGCCAGGATAAAAACAACATTCGGGATAGGGTATTTGTCGTCTATTGTCTTTAAGTTAAGTTTTCGGAAGTCTATTACTAGGCGTTTTTTTGTGTTTCCCTGCTCATCGGTCCCTTTTTTATCTACAACCCAAACAGGATTGTTATACGGAGACCGAGATGGTCGGATTATGCCGTCTCGTAACATGGCTTTTGTTTCTTTATTTACAAAGTCGGACACACCCATCGGGTATGGGTACAATTTTGAATATATTGGGTCTTCGTTCTCTGTCCGGATAGTACCAATGATATTAGTATTGTAAGGCAGCGCCTCGTTCGGCTCTGCGAATACGCCTGTGCGATTTCCCAACATGTCCTGGAATTTTTCTAAAATTTCCTGGGGTACCTCAATATCCTCAACCTTTGTAAAATTAACATTTGCACATTTTAAAAATTTAATTTCTTCTGTACTGCTATTAGTTATTAATTTCTTGCCTTTTAGGTCGAGTACGACATCAGTTTTTTTAGTAAGTCTAGTCCGATTATTCCGTCAAAGGTCGTTAAGTTCGGTAGTAAGAAAAATGTTGTAGTTGTGTTAAAAAGGTGCATCATACATTTTTTATTTATGGTGTTGTGACCATGGATTGATTTTACAGAAAAAGGTTTATTTACGTAAATAATGTTTTTTAATTCTTTCATAGGCTTGATATAGTTTTTGGAAGCCCCTGTGTCTATCAAAAGTTTGATTTTCCTCCCTGCGATATCCCTTTCTATGAATGGGAGCAGGGAGTTATGCCTAAAAAATTTATTTCGTCATATTCTACAAGGTCATCGTCTACATCTTCTACTTCTTCCTCTCCTACTGTGGGGTATTCGTCATTGTTTTCGTTCGATAAATCGTTGTCTAACGCTAAATGGTTTATTCTTTGATGTTTCGGTCCTGTGTACCTAGCGCTACTATTATTAGGTCTTTTACTTGCCAGTCCCTGGTTATTGTAAGCGTTCGCTTGGAAATTTTGTGGACTTGTCTGCCATTGACTGTTTTGGGGCTGTCTTTGAAACGGACCACTTTGTTGATTTTGAGTTGGCTGTCTAAAGCGAGATGAGCTATCGACGTCCATTGGCTGTACCGGATCTTGTCTAAGTGGCTGTCTTGGCCTTTTATTAAAATGGGGGTTTTTACCCTCCGGGTGGAATCTAGATTCTGTTACCGTATTTCTTTCTCTGTCCAGTTGTCTCTGTTCGGACCTTTGGAGTTTTTCCTCCGTGCTACGGGCAAAATTACTTGCGAACATATATCGCTCATGGTTAGCCTCTACTTCCTGTGCTAGCGCTAGAGCGGAAGGAAGATCAGATGGTCTTGCTGAAAAAAGAACATCGCTTAGCGATTTTCTTGTTCCAGAAATAAAAACGCGTAGCGCATCCGCTCTGTATTTTTCGTTCAGTGGAGCAGCTACGGTGTTGTCGTAGGTCATAATTGTCTTATTTATAAGCAGAGTCAGTTTTTTCTCTACTTCGTCATAGTACTGTAAGAGTGTCATGTTTCCTTGGCGGAGCGTTGACATCTCCTGTTCTATTAAATATACCGGCCGCTTGTCCGCGTATGTAAAGTCTAGTCGGTTTATTATGGCCCTAAAGTTCAGAGGTGTGTCGAACGACGAAAGAACCATATCGGCTGAATTTTTTATTTTATTTCTTAGTATCCCTAAAGCTTGGTAATGTTTGGAACTACCATCGTATTTTTCGTACACTTTATATGCGGTGTGCGCCGCTTTTCTCCATGAGACGTACGTCTCATTTTTACCCTCGAAGTCCGGCAGGGACTTCATAATATCTAAGGTCTCATTACATGTAATACTTATTCTGATATCTGCATCTCTGTATGTTTCAACTTCTGGTGTACCGATATTAACACCACCTAGGCGCTTCTGAACGTCCTGTAATTTTTGTTCGAAATTTCTTTCCTGTGCGGCGAGTGCGCTCGCAACCGCGCCCTCTATAATGGCCCTTAATTGGTCGTTGGTCATTGCCATATTTAAGTTGTTTTGGTCTACTTGAAAATTATCCGCGCTTTTTAGCTTTCGGAATTCTTTTAACAATTCTTCTACCTCACTATCACTCATATGTTTTAACACAAAGAACAAAGAATTTTGTTCCCACTGTATTTAATTTCTTTGTCGGAAAATAAAAATTTTGAAAAATTATTTCCCGAGCTTGTGCCTTTTTTATTTTTTAGACTCTTGAAATATTTTTATTTATTTTGTTATTTTATAATTGTCAAAATTACTTTTTGGAAAATATTCTGATTTTTTAAAAAAATTCGGGGAAAAATATCAATGAACACTCCACTTACATGGTTTTTTTAATTGTAGAAAAATTTAATTGCTGCTGATGCTCGTGTTATCTTCCTTCTTTTAATTGCTGCTGCCGGTTCGACGGAGTTGGCGAATTGGTTTTTAAAATGTCTTTTTTTTTTAACTGTTCGAGGGTCTTACGAACGTGTTTTTTATTTTTTATTTAAACGGATCGAGGGTCTTACGAACGCGTTTTTTATTTTATTTTTTATTTTAACGGATCGAGGGTCTTACGAACGCGTTGGGTGCCAATTAATTATTTTCTTATTCAGTTTTTTACTTAAGACGCGCGGTACTGCGCGAATGAGAAGACTTAGGTTTCGGGAGGCGATGACCGTCACGATTTATTTCCAAAATTCAACTAAATACTAAGTACATAAATTCTTATAATGAAAGCTAGCCCTATGCCCTGAAAGTGCTGACCCGGCGCCCCGTGTGTGGTGTTGGGTAGCCGTCGGTTGCGTCGCAGTGCATTGCCCGCTGATAGCGCTGACCGAAGCTTGGGCTTCTGCTACCGTCGTTGTGCAATATCCGCAGGTGTCGCTGGCTTTGCATTATTCTCATGCCGGCTACGCGTGATCCGTTTGGCAACTTCTCTGTTGCCGGGTGACCGTGTTAACTTGTATTCCGTATTGTGGACTCCAGACGGGAGACCCATACTCCAGAATCGGACGGACTAGCGAAATAAATAAAGTTTTAGTCAAATAAGGATCATCGAATTCTTTTAACCACCTTTTAATAAATCCAAGCACTCCTCTGGCTTTATTAACCATGGACGAAATGTGATTAGAAAATTTTAGTTTGGGGTCCAAGAGAACGCCAAGATCGTTTACAAGAGTTATTCTATCCAAAGAGCTGCCACTTAACGTAAGTCGCGTATATCGGATTGGCCCGATAAAAAGTCATCAGCTTGCACTTGGAACCGTTTAAATTTAGTAAATTATCTCGGCACCAGTTTTGAAAATTATCTAGATCGGATTGCAAGTCTAAATGGCAGGAAATGTCCTTATACTGCAGGCACATAAGTACGCGAGAATGACTTATAATTGAGGGAAGATCATTAATAAATAATGTAAAAAGTAACGGACCCAGATGGCTCCCTTGTGGGACACCGGAGGTAAGACGGAGAATTTCAGAAATTGAATTTTTAAAAAGGACCCTTTGTGACCTGCCATTCAGATAACTTGAAATCCATTTAAGCAGATCAACTGGAAAACCTAAAAGGTCAAGTTTTTGAATGAGAAGTAAGTGATTTACAGAGTCAAATGCTTTACTAAAGTCAGTGTAAATGACGTCTGTTTAAAAACTAATATTGAAGCCTTTTATCACAAATGAAGTGAGCTCTAGAAGGTTTGTGATTGTGGACCTACGTTTAATAAATCCGTGTTGACACGAAGAAAATTGATCTGCAAAGGTGCTGCAAATGAGGAGTAATAATTTTTTCAAAAAGCTTAGGAATAGCTGACAACTTAGAAATAGCTCTGTAGTTACTGGCTTCTAACTTGTTACCTTTTTTGAAAAGAGGAATAACAAATGATTCCTTCCAAATATTTGGGAATTGGGAGGTTTCTATAGATAAGGTAAACAACTTGTGAAGAGGTTTGCACAGGGCCTTAGCGCAATACCTAAGCACGCATCCAGGAATACCATCGGGCTCTGGCGAATAAACAGGTTTAATACGAAGAAGATCCAAAAGAAGAGAGCTTTCTGTTAAAGTGGGACAGAATATGAGGTTTGACTTGGATATGTTGTAAGAATAAGGCTGTGATGAATAATCTAAAGTAGAGTAAGTCGTTTGAAAAAATTGGGCAAATAAATCGGCTATTGCCTGATCTGTGGTTGCCGTCATGTTTTCGAACGATAGCGAGGAAGGAAAAGAATTAGATTTACGCTTGGTGTTAACAAAATTATAAAACTGTTTCGGGTCCTGAGAGAACTGGACCTTACAACGGTTTAAGTAACTGTTATAACACTGAGCATTAAGCACGGTAAATCTTGACCGAGCACTTAAATATCTAGTAAAAACAGATTGAGAACCGGTATTTTTATATTTCTTAAAAAGTCTGGACTTTACATTTCTTAAGTCTGTCAACTCTTTGCTAAACCAAGGTGATTTATTGGAAGTTGACGGATAGTACCACGGAACACAGGAATTAAAAAATGAGTTTATTGCAGTGTAAAAAACATTAACTTCATCGGACATATTAATGCATAGGTAAAGATCAGACCAATTAAAGCCAGAAATAAAATTATTTAGCCTCAGAAAGTCTGCCTTGCGAAAACAATGTATTCGTTTGGAATTTTCTGATTTTTCTTCTATAACTTGTAATGATTCTCGTGGCAACAGGAGTTGCCTTTAAACTAGATTTTTAATTTAAGAGCGGTTAGCACTGGGACGTTTTCGGATAGGACTTCGTCGGATTGGGGGGGATCTTTTATCAAATCTAGCTAACGAAATTACAAGAGAATGTGCTAACATAGCCAGATGTTACAATTTTAGTTATGTTTAGGCGTATTGTTTTATTTTGTTATGAGCTTGTTGTAAGTGCTCTATATTACCCGCCCAACCTTGTTAACACTTTGCAATGCATTGAATTTGGTGTGATAACCCTTGAGTGATTTGATGTGTGTTTGTTTTTCTTTTAGTACCCCATTATATTAAATTAGTTCAGTTTCAATTCCATGTTAACATTCAAATATAATTCTTGTTCTTAATGGCAATAAATATCTATAAAAATAATAACGTTCATTTTTGCCTTATCTTATCTCTTTTCTAATTATTAACAAATACTTCATTTTTAATTTATTGGATGAAGGCTTAACCTAATATATGTATTCTTAACTTATCGAAGGGTAAATAATGTTTAAATAATTCATTTGAATATATAATTTTCAATTGTACAAGACTATAAAACTATAGAAATTGATTTTTCTTTTTTTTTTTTTTTGTTTGTTTTACTTGACTACTATTTTTTTATTTTTGTTGAATTTCTTATATATATATTTGCATAATAATCTTATTAAATTTTATTTATTTTTTTTTTTTTTTACTTTTACTTGTTACCTTTTTAAATCCACGTGTGCATGCAGGCCAGTAGCTGAGTGGCTGTAACTTTAATGGTTAGGTTAGGTTATGTAAATATAAAAATGATTAATTAAAAATAAAATATCTGTGGTAGTATATAGTTTAGTATATAGTTTTAATTCTCATCCAAATTATTTTCTTTATGCTGCGAGTTGCTGTGAGTTTTTAGTTGCCCAGGTTGAACGTCGCTTGGCCAGCTTAGCAGCAAAATTATTTTGTGGTGCTTCTTCAGAAGTTGCAGTTTCAATAATTGGTGGATTTAAATCCAACCACAAATCCTGAAACTTTATGTTTTATTTCAGTCACATGTATTGATATTTTTCGTGACAAATTTTACCTGCACATATATATGTTTTGCCAAGTTAGGTTCTTCCTACGTCTCTTGATCGGTTTTCCATTATGCACTTAATATTTTTGTAACGCACTTTGAATAAAATTGCCTTTTATATTTATTTGGCATGTGCAAAAATTATCACGTGTTTTAAGTGTACGATTTTATTTACTCCAAGAACGATGTGATTTATTTAAGAGACTCTGACCAACTAAATGCACATGCTTAAAAATTTTCCATGAACCGCGTGGGCGTAGGATAAGCTTACTTAAAAAAAAAACAGATAGTATTGCTGGCTTTATCTTTTGAGCTTTTGTTTTAGAGATAAGATAAGATAAACAAAGTGACTCTCAAAACTACGTATGTATATGACTTAAGCCGTACACATACAAAGCTGACCATCACAAGCTCTACCCGTATCAAATGAAAGTTCGAATGTTGGGTGATATGGATCTTCAGGTTGCGTGAGTGGTGCTACTCTGGACAGAAACACACCTTCAGGATTTGATACAAAACACAAATCAAGTAGGCGACCTAATGAATTTCGAACATGGTTTACTTGAGATAGAGATATGTCAAGCAGGCCATCAATAAAATCATGCTGTGCTATAAGTAGTAAGACATTCGATCCATCCTCAGTCGACCAAGTAACTCCAGGTATATTAAAATCACCTAGAACTATCAACTGATCCCTATCGGAAAGCTTATTTGCAAAGGACTTAACGGATAGGTGATTTAAATAATCAGGAAGTTCAGTCAATGGCGGAATATATGAGCAAGTTATGTATATAAAGTTACCAGGAAGCGATAACTTTACACAAATAAATTCAATGGTATTGAATTCCTCAAAAAATAACTCCTCAGACGGGAGGTTTGAATCAACTCCAATTAAGACTCCACCTCCCCGTCTAGAGGGACGGTCATACCTATATATTGTGTACTTACCTGGAAAAACTTCGGAGCTAAAGATCTCCGGCTTTAACCAGGTTTCTGTGAACACAATAATATGAGATGCAAAGGAAAGGCTATCGGAATACAATTTAGTAAGTTTGCTGCGAAAACCTCTTGCATTCTGATAGGAAAGAAGGAGGTTAGAAGTTAGTTTTTTGAAATTGGTACACTGGTTTGGCCTCGACTAGGAAGTTTTTCTCCCACGGGCCCCTTCTTCTTTATCTTAGCCTCGAACTCTTTTACAACCATATTATCCGGCCAAAAGTCGCCCGAGCATATGGCGTCAAAAAGCTCGTTAGGGACAGTTATCTTGAAAGATAAATGTCTCTAGCATATGAAAACATAAACTTTTCCACCTTTAAACTATTACAATCGGCTTTAGTTTTGTCTTGTATATAAGACAATACATCAGAAGATGTTTGATCAGGGGAAGGCCGAGAAACGAAAATTTGTTTCTTGAGTGGAACCACTGAAAGGGATTCAGTAGTCCCTTGTAGTGGAGATGCTACATTCTGAGAGATAGGTGGATCCACTAATTGTGAAACCACTACGGACAAATCGGAATTCTTAGAAGTCCCTGGTTGCATGCATTCTGTAACGGATTGTTTGGATACCGAATCTTATTTAGCTGCCGATCTTAGCAACATTTGAGGGTTTGCTGAAATCGGCTGCTGATCCGCCGGAATGCTCTGTTGTTCTTTTGATTTCGGTTGCGGGGTGTTCCCCTTTTGCTCCTTGCCACCAGCGGCCTTTTTGCGCTTAGGGGACTCTTCTAATAGCTTACGACTATTAAACTGCGAGTCCAGCGCAGAGAGGAGATCATCAGCTCGGCGAAAACTATCTCTAGCAACACCGAAACAGCTAATCAGCCCCATCAGGCCGCCTTTAGTTTGGCGCATGAACGATTTCATCTCGTTCGCAACCTCGACACAAGCATCACAACAAAAATGCAAATTGGGCCCCTTTGATAGGTCATCACTTGTCCGGCCAGTAAAACCGGCGCACTTGGTGTGCACCATATTTTCACACAGCCAGCAAGTCATATTCGACTGGTCAGCCCTGATTACGAGGCTGCATTTCTTGCAGAAGCAGACTAAATTTTTATTATTCATTTCATTTTATTTATTGGGACCACTGTACCAAGAAAGCGAATTGAAATTTATAAGCGAGCAGTTATAAGTACCGCAAGAGCGCAGAAACTGTACGCTTAGTACGCATGCACAAAAGAAAAAACGGTGTGGATAAAAGAAAAGAAAACACAGATAAGAATTACGAAAACTAAAACAATTAATTAGTATTAAATACAAAGTGCACCCGCGAAGCGAACGGAGCTTAAATTTATGTTTAAATAACACGGAAGAAAATTAAAATTGTTTTGATAACACCCACCGATGGGAATAAACGAAAACAAAATACAAAATTCGAAGCGCAGAAAAAAAAATACCGTTCACTTTGAAAGTCAGAAACGTATCTTGTTAAGATACGGTATTTCCCTGATTTCCATTCGTCCCACTTTGGGCGCCAAAGAATAATGTAATGAACACGGTAATATGTGCGACTATCTGGCAGCGTACTCTGCCTACAGGGTCGACTGTGCTCAGAGAAAATGGGAGTGTGGTTTTGCTACCTAGAGAACCGCGGCGTCACATAAACTTAAATAGTAGACAGGGTACGGAACTATTGACTATTCATTTTCAAAAAGCGTACAAAAATTCACTTAAAGATATCTTGCTTATGGCAACTGCTTATGATTTTCCTAATGTTAACTTGTCCATTTCAATTGCTTATGATTCTCCTAATGTTAACTTACCCATGGCAAATTAACCATATAATGGGTATATTGACTTCATTTATGTTCTTCATTTCTAAATTGCTGGTGCTACTGGCGAAACGGCGATGAACTGCTGATGCTCGTGGTGTTGCTCGGATCGAGAAATCGACCGGCTCCACGTGTTGGCAACCAGAGTGGGCCAAAACGAGCACCATAATAACGTTTACCGATTAGTATTCGTTTATAAAGGGAGCTTAAATCCCTATGCTCACCTATTTGGCTTTCCGACTATCAGTTGGACGTTGGGATCGCTGCCAACGAAATTCCAGCCAGCCAAACTTTAAGCATTTAGAAATATCGTTGCGGTTGTTCTCTTATTGGGTCTTGTTGTCTTGTTGGGCGGTTATGAAGCCCGATGTGGTGCATATATAAGTTAAAACATTGATTATAATTTTATTTAAAAAAAATCAAACTTTTCTTTATTGAGTTGGAAAGAACTAACTTTAATTAAGCTAAACAATTATTCATTATGACTACACGTTGTTCCATCGCTGCCGCCGTCTCTGCCGTTGTTGCTGTTTCTGCTAACGTTCTTTGTTATTATTGGTTGCTGCTATTCTTCGCTGTCGCTGTTGGCCAATTTTAATTGTCATGGGCCAATGCATTCAAGTTATACTTTTTGTTGTATGCACTTGGCCAAGTTCGATCAACTTTGGAAATTGGCTATTCTGCATTCCCACGATCGCTGACCGAAAGGTGCAAGCTCAGCGCACGTGGCTTAGTTCGTGTGAACTTATTGGGGGCATTTGTTGTGCAACCAATGCTTACTCTTACTTATGTCTGGGTCTTCATATAATTTTAGGTGTTAACTCTTCCCTCCTTAAACGCGACTGTCCTCGGTCGCAACGACGTAGAGAATAGGTCCAGAATGTGGGGGCTTTTCTTGCGTTTCTGGCACGGAAGCTGATGTACTTTCCGTTGATTTACGTCTTCGTAGGAGTTCCGTGATCGATCCTATTATTAGTAGAAGTAGAATGATGGCCGATCCGTAGCATATCGGAAGATTCTATAGTTGTTTTGCTTCTTAGTTTTTCCAGCGCTTTTGTGTTGTTTATATTGAGTTCCTTTGTAGTGAGAAAACTTCCTCTAACTTCTTCTTTTCTCCCATTAGTTGGAATAACAGTGGTTCTGGTTCGACTAAGTTGACTTCTTTTGATTTGTAAGTAGTTTCGCCAATAGTAACAGTTGAATTACGGTATTGTATTATAAAGGAGCCTTGCAGTTGTAGAATTTTTTCGTCTAGCGAGACTGGCCCATTAAAGTCGTTCAGTAGTATGGTGCCTGGCAGTATTTCCTCGAAATCTGGGATGTGTTGATTGTTGATCATCTTACATTCAGGATCTTGAAGGTTCAGGAGAGCGTACGCAAGTATCATTGCTTAAATCTAACAAATTTTTTGAATTACAAATTGTCTTATCATTATGGTATTCGCAAGGTTTTTTAATTGCAAATAATTGTCTCTTACACTCTAACAAATTTTCGTATTTTATATCATTGATTATTTGGGCTTTTTTTATTGCTTTAATTTTTAAAGTTCTACAATTATCTGTTTTAATAGTTGGGAGGCTAATAATATAGATGAGGTTGTTGCCATTTGTGGCTAACTTAACTTTAGCAAATTCCAATAATTCCTCTATGTTAAAAAATGGGTCGTTTTCTTTTTTAAAGATATCTTCTACTACTGTGGTTTCTGTGCTTGTGAATACAAAAGAGTTTATTGTGTTAGATTTGGCCCATGTAATTGTGTATATTATATTGGTTATTTCTTCTTTTACTAATTGAATTGTATACTTTAAAATATTTGCTTTCTGATTTACGATTTCTTCCGAGCTCTGGGTAACTTTTAATATTGCGTTAGTTGCATTAGTAAGTTGGTTAATTTTTTGGTTAATTAATCTGTTAATTACTACTTGTTTATTGTTGTTTTCTAATTGCTCATTTATCTTATTTTCTAAGATCTCGTAATCGAGGTGGTCTGGTGATCCCGCCAGCCATTTCCATGCAGTACCTATTGCTTCTTTTGCCCTTTTTTGCCTTTTTTGTGTTTAAGGAATGCGTAAATCAGTATTAATCTTTTTTAATTCGTATGAGAGATAGGGGTGTAATGGATGAGATAAGGTGAGTGAATGAAATGAATCTTCTAACTTCGCCTTCTACAAGCTAATGCCGCTATTGTCTGAAAGGCTCTGGAATCTCGTTGTATCGTTTTTAGATAAAAGGGAGTTTGCTGTAGACATTCGTGGACACCGTTCTGGTCTTCGCCCAATTCGTGCTGGTGTCCCGCAGGGAAGCGTCCTTGGCCCGGTCCTGTATACAATTTACACTTCGGATCTTCCAAACCCAGTTGCTCGTGGTACACTCCTGGCCACATATGCAGATGACACTGCATTTCTTGCAGCTGGTAGCACCACTACTTCTGCGTCTCGACGTGTCCAGACATTCTTAGACGAATTTGAGTGCTGGGCCTCTCGATGGAACATTGCGCTTAATGTTGACAAAACGCAACATGCCACTTTTGCTCTCCGCCCTGGCCGTTCGCGTAGCCTTTACATTGATGGGAATAGGCTCAAGCACGAAGATAAGGTGACGTACCTCGGAGTTACCTTAGACCGTCGCCTTTGTTGGAAGGGACAAATTGATCGAGTTTGTGGATCAGTAAGAACAAAACTTGACAAAATGGACTGGCTCCTTCGTCCAGGCAGCGGCCTATCCCTTGAAGCTAAGGTGCGGCTTTTTAAGGCCATTGTCCTCCCAACCTTAAACTGGGGAATCACTTGCTGGGGCACGGCCTGTGATTCGTCACTAAAAAGGGTGCAAACATACATTACAAAGGCTCTCAGGAGGATGCTAGGGGTGAAGTGGCACCATTATGTAGAAAACCGAGTTATTTTTCAGGACACGGGAGTGCCGACGGTAACAGAGACGATTTGCAAATCCTCAAGTCGATACCGGGAACGTTTGCTCACACATGCAAACTGTCTGGCAAGACATCTTGCAACACCACTGGGTCGACGGCGTCTCCGCAGACGACACCCGGCAGACTTATGGATTCTTGGCCGTGACAGACACGGTCGCCTTCTGTAATAACACATCTTGATTAACTTTTGACCACACCTGATTTGCTCAAGTAGAGCACCCGTTACCCGCTTTTTTTGGGATCATTAGAAATAATTTGTCAATACACGAAAACAAGGTCC
Source organism: Drosophila fuyamai (assembly GCA_018153365.1). Lineage (NCBI taxonomy): Eukaryota > Metazoa > Arthropoda > Insecta > Diptera > Drosophilidae > Drosophila > Drosophila fuyamai. The sequence goes on along the minus strand of JAECXW010000447.1, from coordinate 998,742 downwards.
ATCCTTGTGTGGCGTGTTCAATAAACTATAAAAAAAAAAAAAAAATCTAACTTCGCCAGAGTTTCTTCATAGCTGTGTAAGTTAAAGATGTGGATGATTTTAAATGTTCCGTCTTGCTTAGCCGCTAATCCGGTTTCGAGTGAGATGATTTGTGAGTTGGAATAGTCGAGCACTGTGGTTATCCCCAGGCATGTTGGTGGAAATAGCCTGAAAAATTATGTTCTTATTTATTGTGCTCCGGGAAAAAAATATTTAATAAAATCACAAAAGTGCAGTGACCGTTTTAATAAATCTACTATAACGCGAAAAGACGCTTTCTGCGATGAAATCGCGAATGTTTATATTGATTGGTCATTTAATTAATATAAAACTTAACACTTAAAACTCTAATTAACTTTACCACGAATACAATGAGTCTGAACGACGTTCGCACACAACGTCAACGTGAGCAAGACGAGAGACGGCTCTCAGTACAAAGAAATAACGCGTACTTCTCTTTTAAAGCAACCGAAAATAATGCAAGCTCTGATCAAGCGCGGGCAATTACCCCTAATTTGACCGAGTTCTTAAACGTATCGAGCGAGAGAGCGTGTTCTTGCTCCCCCTCGCTACCATCGACGTCTCTGCGGCCAAAGAGCGGTGAATGTGCTCCAATGCAGGTATGCAATAACCTAAGCTCATTAGCAGTAACTAGCACCGCAATTTCTTTAACAACGTCAACTGTAACTACAACAACAACTGCAACCGTATCGACTGCTCGTTTAATGACATCATCAGCTAGCAGCGCAAATATTAATACGTCTGCCACTGCGCTGCCCGAAAAACAGAACAAAACCAATGAATGTACTAAGCCGGCTGTGCAGACTGGTATGGATCGCTACATCCAAATCAAAAGGAAGCTGAGCCCTCTAAATTCTCAACGCAAAATAACCCGTAACAATGCTAGCCTAGCTGGAATAGAAACGCCCACGAACTCAAACCGATTTAAAATCTTGGAAGACGCCTATGACGTTGAGGCGGCCGAATCCACTGAAGTCAAGAAAAGGAAGCCAAAACCTCCGCCAATTTATATTCGAGAAAAAAGTTTCAATGTTCTTGTCAACAAAATTATCGAGCTTATTGGAAAGGATAACTTCCACATAATAACTCTAGTAAAGGGCAACATCCAGGAAACAAAGGTTCAAATGAAGTCTGAAGATAATTACAGAGTATTATCGAAATATCTTTCCGAGAATAAAAAGAACTTTTACACGTATCAGCTAAAAAGTAGCAAGGGCCTGCAGTCGTACTTAAGGGCATAGAGTCCGACGTAACGCCTGCAGAGATAACAAAGGCGCTTCAAGAGAAGGGATTTAACGCTAAGACAGTCTTCAACATCCTTAACAGGGATAGAAAGCCGCAGCCACTCTTTAAGGTTGAGCTCGAACCAGAAAATAAGCCCCTAAAGAAATACGAAGTGCACCCCATTTACAATCTTCAGTTCCTGCTGCACCGCAGAATTACAGTTGGGGAACCGCACAAACGCAATGGCCCGGTACAATGTGCGAACTGCCAAGAATATGGCCATACAAGGTCATACTGTAAACTGCGCCCGGTGTGTGTAGTTTGTGGAGATCTTCATGACTCCGCACACTGCCCAGCGAGCAAAGATGACTGCAACTCGAAAAAGTGCGGCAACTGCGGTGGCAATCACACTGCTAACTACAGAGGCTGCCCTGTTTACAAGGAGCTGAAAAGTCGCATCCACCAGAGAGGAACTGCCGCCCGCACCCAAAATAAACAGATGACAGCTTCCAGATCAAACCCTGAAGTCTTCTTCTCGACTGCAGCCAGATCCTCACTAGGACCCTTAAACTCTGATAAAAATGTGACTTACGCAAGCGCTTTAAAATCAGGACTGGCTAACCCTGTCTCAAAAAGTTCATTTCTGCAATCAGCATACCAAGAACCGAAAACGGCTCAGCAGCAACAATTCCCGGAGCAGTCAAAAAGCAACTTCGAAGATATGATATACAGCCTGCAGCAAAGCCTTACGAAGTTTATGTCGTTTATGCGCACAACTATGCAAGATTTAATGCGAAACCAAAATCTACTGATTCAAATGCTGGTTTCACAACAATCCAAATAATGACTTCCCTAAGGATATCTACGTGGAACGCTAACGGCGTCTCACAGCATAAACTTGAGTTAGCTCAATTCCTACTCGACAACCATATCGACGTAATGCTGCTTTCAGAAACACACCTTACAAATAAATACAATTTTCAACTACGAGGTTACTCATTTTACGGAACAAATCATCCAGATGGTAATCTAATCAGAAGCCGTATTAAGCACCACTATCATAACAAATTTGCTATAAATTACCTACAGGCCACATCTATAAATATACAAACAAATACTGGCAACCAACTTACACTAGCCGCCGAATACTGCCCCCCTCGCTTCACCATAGCTGAAGATGAGTTTATGCAGATTTTCAACTCACTAGGACACCACTTCATAGGATCACGTCTCGTGACTCCAAAAGGAAAACAGCTCTATAATGCAGTTATAAAAGCCAAGAACAAGCTGGACTATGTTTCTCCTGGCAGGCCAACATACTGGCCGGCAGACCCAAGGAAACTACCCGATTTAATAGACTTTGCAATTACCAAAAACATTCCTAAAAATCTGATAAGCGCCGAATCCCTCTCGGATTTCATCGGATCACTCGCCTGTCCTGTTTATCCAGGCGAATTGGAGCAATCGTTTAAATTGACATCTCAGAAAACCAATTGGGTTAAGTACAAGAAATACATTAGCTCACACATTGAGCTAAGTCCTCATCTCAACGATGAAGCCAACGTACACAGATTTGTTAATACACTGGAGTCTGTACTCGTCTCTGCAGCTCGAGTTTCAACACCCCAAACTACAAGTACACAAAGCAACCAAAAGAAGACAAATCTACAAACAGAACAGCTCGTCCTCGAAAAGCGACGCTTACGTCGAGAGTGGAAACTCCACAGATCACCATCTGCTAGGCAAAGCTTCAAATATGCCTCACGTCAACTCACAAAAGCTTTACAGCAAGAAGAAGCACATGTCCACCGACGCTACATAGAGCAATTGTCAACATCTAGCACAAAACACTCACTATGGAGAGCTCACCCTACTCTAAGCTCACCGAAAGTAACCGTGATGCCTATTAGAAACCCCACAGGCGGCTGGGCGCGCAGCGATGCAGACAGAGCCAGCACGTTTGCCAACCACCTTTAAAATGTCTTCCAACCAAATCCTGTCACTAGTGCGTTCACCTTGCCGACTTTACCACATGATCCTCATCTTCAACATGAACCAATTGAGTTTCGCCCAAACGAAATCGTTAACATCATCAAAAATCAGCTGAATCCGAAAAAATCCCCGGGCTGCGACCTCATAACTCCCAAAATGATCATTGAGCTCCCATATTGCGCCGTTTGCACTATCACCCAGCTTTTTAATGCCATCGCAAAACTTGGCCACTTTCCAGTGAGATGGAAAAAGTCGATTATAATAATGATAGCAAAGCCAGGAAAAGACCACACAATTCCCATGTCGTATAGACCTATAAGCCTACTCTCATGCTTATCTAAACTCTTTGAAAAATGCGTATTGATTCGGATAAACACATACCTAAGAATCCAGGAAGGAATTCCGTCACATCAAATTTGGGTTTCGTGAAAAGCACGGAACAATTGAGCAGGTCAACCGGATAACATCAGAAATTCGGAACGCGTTCGAAAAACGAGAGTACTGTACTGCCATATTTTTAGACGTCTCTCAAGCATTTGATAGAGTTTGGCTAGAAGGTCTAATGTACAAGATCAAGACAATGCTCCCCTACAACACCCATAAGCTTCTAGAGTCTTACCTCTACGACAGAAAATTTGCTGTTCGATGCAACACTGCTATAACTGACGATTTCACTATTGGAGCTGGAGTTCCTCAAGGAAGCGTGCTTGGGCCAACATTATATGTCCTCTACACAGCAGACATCCCAACAAGCACACGACTAACAACATCTACGTTTGCTGACTGAACAGGCAAAACTGCCCGCCGCTCATGTTAAACCATACTCTACTCCCGTAAGCAAACGAAGTGACATATCTAGGAGTACACCTCGACAGAAGACTCACATGGCGCCGGCACATTGAAGCCAAAAGAACACACCTAAAGCTAAAAGCCAGTAGCCTTCATTGGCTTATCAACGCTCGGTCTCCCCTTAGTCTTGAATACAAAGTCCTGCTATATAACTCGGTACTAAAACCTATATGGATGTACGGCTCTCAGTTATGGGGGAATGCCAGCAATAGCAATATTGACATAGTCCAGCGAGCTCAGTCGAAGATCTTGAGAACAATCACCGGGGCACCGCGGTACGTTCGCAACGAAACCATACATCGCGACTTAAACATTCTACCAGTCAAAGAAGTGATCGCAGAACAGAAGGAAAAGTACTTTACCAAGCTATCGTTGCACCCTAACCACCAAGCGAGAGGTCTTCCAAGGTTGATCAACCAATCACGCCTTCGTCGCAATGACTTACCCACCCAGCGACCGACTTGAGGCACGCGCAACCAGAATGCAGTCTTATTATACTGTTAGTTAAATTTTATTGTTACGATTCGTAAACTTATTGTTAGCCTCAAAATTAAGAGAAGATTCAATAAATAAAAGCAAAGTTAAAAAAAAAAAATATATATTATTTTTATGTATGATTTTTCCGGTTTGTGTTTTAATAGTGGTCATTTTGTTTTCTGCCACTTTCTCAACTAGGTGTAAGTTTAGTTCCTAACCTTTTATCTATTTTTACGTGGACTACATCGCCAGGTTTAAAAAGCTTTGGTTGTATTTTGTCTCGATTGTGATATTCGACTTCGGCTGTTTGTTTCTTCTGGATTTTCTGTTTAATTTCTTCTCGATTTTTTTCTATGGGTTCTACTGAACTGGAGATTGTGCTTCTAAAAAATATATTTATGGGGCTTTCTTTTGTTACAGAATGGATCGATTTATTATATTCTTGAATTGCTTTAAAAATTATGTCCTCAAATGTTATGCTCCCGTTGTCTTTTTTGAGGCACCGCATGATTTCTGCTAGGGTTGAATGAAATCTCTCTATTTGTCCGTTACTTGTCGATGCATACGGAGCAGTCGTGTGTACTGATATTTTGAGTTCGTCTTCTAACATGAACTTGATTGCTGCTGAACCTAATGAGCGTTCGTTGTCCATTATTATCCATTTCGGCATACCGAAAGCAATCAACATTTCCCTCAACAGATTTTTAATATCTCTAAAATTTTTATTTGAGCATATTTAGAAAATTTGTCAATCCCTGTTAAGATTCTATGTTTTTCTGCAATATAAATATCATTGTGAACTATTTCTCCTGGGTAATTAGGAATAGGGGTTGGTTGGATTTCTCCTCTTGGGGGGTGTCTATCATATTTTGATTCTTTACAAGTTTGACAGGCTTGAACTATTGCTTTGATTTTCTTTATTGCTTGTGGAAAAAAATATTTTTTGAAAATTGTTATTTTATTTTCTTTTGCTTCTCTATGGGCTCTTTTATGTTCAAGGGTAATTATTTCGTTTTGTTGAGATTCTGAAGTTACATCGTCTATTTCGTTTTGAGTAAACCTTATTTTGTATGATTTGAAATAGATGGGGTAAATGTTTTGAATTTTTCCCATTACTTCTTCGGATGTATAAGCTTAAAGTCAAGTCTGGTAGTTAGAATTGCTATTAGTTTTTCTTCTGTGTAAGACTTTTGTTTAATTATATGTCTGTGGTATGTTGGGAATGGTATTTAAAAACTGTAGGAATCTGTGACAGCTGTCAGTAAGTATATCTGATTCTTAAAAACATTGATTGGAGCTTCTACCGAAAATATGAGGTTGTGTGATGAGCTTTCGTCGCTGTGGACTGATCCTGAGGAGCTGATTGAATTTATTTCAGCAGGGGCTCGGGATAGCGCATCCGCTACTACGTTAGCTACTCCGGGCTTATACCTGATCTCGTGGTTATACTCGCCAATGAGATCTCTCCAGCGTTTTAGTTTAACATTATGATTATTTACGCTATTTGAAAAACTAAATGGTTGGTGATCCGTGTATATTACCACCTTCGAATACCCGTAAAGGTAATGTCTTAAGCTCTGGAGAGCCCAAACTATAGCAAGCATCTCTCTTTCGTTGGTTGCATAGTTTTCTTCGGTTTTTGACAGGGTGCGTGAAATGAACGTTATTGGCCTATGATTTGGTTCCAATACTGCGCCTATTGCGTAGCTTGAAGCATCGGTAGTCAACTGGAATTCTTTTCCGAAATCTGGATATGAAAGGGTTACATCCCTGGAGACGAGGGTATTTTTAAGTTTTTCGAACGCTGTAATCGCATCTTTGCTTAGGTTAATAGCAGTTTTGCTTGACTTGGTCTTAGATATACGGCATTCTTCGCCTCTTAGGAGAATGGTTAAAGGCTTTGCTATTTTTGCATAATCCTTTATAAACCGCCTATAATAACCTGTCATGCCCAGGAAAGAACGAAGATCTTTTAATGTTTTCGGGACCGGAAATTTTGTAATCGCTTTTATTTTTTCTGTATTTGTTTTAACTCCATTTTCTGATATTGTATACTCCAAGAAATCTACATAGTTTTTGAAGAAATGGCATTTATCTATTTGGACTCTCATATTTGCGTTTTGTAGGGTTGAAAATACCTTTTTGAGATTTTGACCGTGATCTACTTCATTTTTGTTAAAGACTATGATGTCGTCTACGTATACATAGCAAATTTTCCCTATGTACTCCCTCAGAATGTCATCTAAAGCTCTTTGAAAAATGGATGGGGATTTTTTTAGACCGAACGGAAGTCTCGTAAATTAATATTTTCCGCCGTTTACAGCGAATGCTGTTTTCTCTATGTCCGTGTCTTTCAATGGTATTTGGTGAAAACCGCTCTTAAGGTCCGATACCGAAAATTACTTGTTGTCCCCAAGTTGTGGAATAATTTCGCCTATCTCAGGGATCGGATACCGATCTGAGATAGTAACTTCATTATGTTTCCTATAATCGATTACTAATCTGTACTTTTTTTCTTCGGACTGACCGGACTTTTTCGGAACTACCCATACTGGTGCATTATATGGCGATCTTGAAGGTCTTATAATGTCATCTTTTAGCATCTCGTTTATTTGTTTTTCTACTTCATGTTTTAAAGATATTGGGTATGGGTAATGTTTTCCATAAACTGGGGAATCGGACGAAGTTCTGATCTCAACTACTACTTTAGTTGTGTACGCTAACTTTGTATCAGGATCTGCAAAGAGAGTTTTGTGACTTTGTACGAGGAGATTTATAATTGATTTTTGAGACTCGGTCATATGGCTGATTTGCGGTCCAATGGTATTTACTGCTTGTGTTGCTAATTGTTGAATTTTAATTTTGCGTTTATTTCCGAGAATTAATGTATCGTTCTTCACATCTATAATGGCCCCTAGGCTTTTCATTGTGTCATTGCCCAGTATACCGTGAAAGGTTTTTAATGTTTCTGTTGTGTTATTTTAGTTGTACCTCCGACTGAGCTAACGGAAAAATTTTTCTCATTTTGTTTTGGTTTTGGTACTAATTGATTTTGAATATAATTTTGATTTGAGCCCGTGTCTATTAAAAATTTTAGGATTTTTCCGTTCCCCGTGGTTACTTTAAAGTAAGGCTATGAGGAACGATTTATTCAAAAAAACAAGAGAGAACGCTATAGTCGGGTGCCCCGACTATCAGATACTTGTTACTCTGGTAAAGGCAGTGCGAGGGAGATGGAGATAGAAACTTTGATCACGCATAACTTTTTAACGAATGGTCCGATTTGAAAAATTTCTTCTACATTTCGATAGGTATTGATAAACACAATAAAACTGCATTTTTACTTTTCCGAAATATTTAAATTTTTAAAATCGTATATAAGCGATTGTGGGCGTTAAAGGGGGCGTGACACCTTTTTGAAACAAACTTACGCTGCGTAGGAACTCCTAGAATCTGCATGCAAAATGCCAATCTTCTAGCTTTTATAGTTTCCGAGATCTCAGCGTTCATTCGGACAGACAGACAGACGGACAGACGGACAGACGGACATGGCTATATCGACTCGGCTAGTGACCCTGATCAAGAATATATATACTTTATAAGGTCGGAAACGCTTCCTTCTACCTGTTACATACTTCTGCACGAATACAATATACCCTTTTACTCTACGAGTAACGGGTATAATAAAGCTCGGACATATCTATGTATTCCTGCTGCTCAGTATCGTTTTGCCATACATATTCTTCCTGAAGCTCGTTTACATTATTTTCTTCTACCAACCGATAATCCTCTTGCTCTGGGCTTGGTGTAGATTCTTCTGAATTTTGTTGTGTGGTGCTTTCTGTCTCTGGCTGAAAATGGAATTGCCGTGGCATTTTGTTAGTAACGTTGTGTTTGTAACGTTGGAAGCACTGAGAGGTCTTTTCCCTGCATAATTGTTATTTACCGGCCTGTTCATGTAATTTATATGACGCGAGCGAACTGACTGATCGACCTCTATAGGTACCGGTTTCGGTTGTGGTCGTGGGGGAGGTTTTGGGGTGCTGTAGGATGCTGCTGCACCGGCCTGATTTGTATAGGGCTGTTTATAAGATTTAAATTGGTTAGGCTGGGTAATTTGGGTTGCTCCAGGTACGGGTACCCACTGCATTTGGTTCGGTTTATGATAGTTGTGGATGGTTTTGTTTGACGGCTACCATCCTATATGGCTGTTGGGGCTTTGGAGGTAGTAAAGGTGCCTTCCCTAAATATGGAATTTTTGGTGTTTGACTATTCCTAGTGTTCTGATTCTCAAGTAGACTGCACAGATGTAGGGCGTGTCCTAAGTCATGTGGCTCTTTAATGGCCAGTAGTTGTGCTAAGTTGCCATTGAGGCCTCTGACAAAGGTGTCTAAGGCTTTTTCTCTATACATGGCTGTCAGAGATTGCACAGTTTCTTGTGAGGCATCTAAGTTGCCAATTTGGTTTAGGATTAGTGATAGCTGTTGGTACACTGCTTGATAATAATCGACTATACCATCGCTACCTTGATTAAGAGCATAAAGCTGATATTCGAGAGTCTTTAGGTCACGTTTGTCAGCAAAATGCGCTGTTAGACATTTTGAGATAGCTGTCCAATCTAAGGGGGTATTATAGGATTCTAGTACTGCGTCTGCTTGTCCGATGATTTTGTTTCGGATTGCTAAAAGAATTCCATAATATTTTGGTGAGCCGATTCTCATTTCGTAGATTTTTAACACCCTTTCTACACTTTTTTTCCATGAAGAATATTCGCTTTTGTTTCCCGAAAAATCTCTAAGTGTCCGCACGATGTCTGGTAATTTGTCTAAGTCACTAAGATTGTGCGCTAATTCTCTTTTAATTGTTTGGTCTGTATACTTGGAAAAATCTTTATTGGGATTAAGCATTTCTTTAACTAGGCTGCTTAGATTTGCCTCTAGGATAGTTTTAATTTTTTCCTCGATGTCTCTCTCAGTCATGATTCGCGTGGTTGATTGTGCGTTACTAACTGACGAAGGTGCGGCAAGATTAGCGAGTCTGTCTGCTAAATCTTGTTCAGTCATTTGGGATATATGAGCAATAAAAGGTTGAGCTTAGTTTTAAATTTTGATTACTCAGAATTCGGAAGGTTATTAATTAAAGAAATATAGTGTGGGTCTTTGATTCTTGTGTAATTTTTTGACTTTTTGTCTGTGGATTTTTTCTTAAAGCTTAATTTCTTAATTTCTTTTTGTATAGTATTTTTAATATTTTTTAATTTAAATTTGTTTCCTTTGATAGGTTGCTTAAAACTATTCTTACAGTAATAGCATATCTCGGCGTGCTCTCGTGACGACAGGATCGACAGATTCCGGTTTATCCCACGCTGCAGCGATATCTCCTGAGTGTGGGTTTACTAGGGGGCCTCATCTGTACCTTACTCACGTTCCCTCCGAACGGATACTAAAGGGATCACGGCGAAAGTTTGGCCTGATTAGTCCGCTAGGCTCGAGTCCTGTTTTTCCAGGAGTGACAATATAGTAGCTTTTTTAAAAGGCACTTTCGCACTTCCGGGTCTCGGATTTTTCTTTTTCACTTCTCGCGGATTAGGCGGAGGTTTAAACGAAACGCGATAGTTTTTTACTTTCCCGAACTTCACGAGGCGCGGAACTTGTTATCCTTTCGCGGCTTTTAATCAGGTCCCTGTTCGGGCGCCAGTTAAAAAATTGATTATAATTTTATTTTAAAAAAATATAACTTTTCTTTATTGAGTTGAAAAGAACTAACTTTAATTAAGCTAAACAATTATTCATTATGACTACGCGTCGTTCCATCGCTGCCGCTGTCTCTGCCGCTGTTGCTGCTTCTGCTAACGTTCTTTGTTATTATTGGTTGCTGCTATTCTTCGCTGTCGCTGTTGGCCAATATTAATTGTCATGGGCCAATGCATTCAAGTTATACTTTTTGTTGTATGCACTTGGCCAAGTTCGATCAACTTTGGAAATTGGCTATTCTGCATTCCCACGATCGCTGACCGAAAGGTGCAAGCTCAGCGCACGTGGCTTAGTTCGTGTGAACTTATTGGGAGCATTTGTTGTGTAATAATAATTTTAGGTCTTAACTTATATATATATACATGGACTTAGCACTCACTTTGCACAATTCGATTAGAATTAAAAATTAAAAAGAATTAAAGATCAGAAAAAGAGAACGAAAAACGCAAATGGCGGGTGCAAGCCCTCTGACAAGCAGTGTTAGAAAATACTAAATTATCGTTTGGTATTTTCTAGGATGTGAGGTCGCTACAAGGTTGCGGAAGCAGTAGCGCTATTTAATATTTAAAAAAAATACAAGAATCTTTTCCTAATAATTTCACACCCCTACAAATGTTCCAGTAGATCAATGCTGCCAACTTTTGACAACAAAAAGCTTTTTCAACTGGAGAGAGTAAAAAAAAGCTGATCATAATCAGAGAAATGCGAAAAAAAAGCGCAAGCAATTTTTTTCTGTTTTTAATATTTTTAAATGTTGTTATTTATAAGATATTCAGCAAGTCATCTAATTCGCTGCGACTATCATTAGTTTCAATAACATACGAATGTTTATTCCGATCTTACAGTAGCTGCAATAGACTCTTTTCGCGTCAGTGTCATCGCTGCGAAGCCATGTCTTGAATTCGTCGCTTTTCAACCAAACCTCACGGCACTTTTCCTTAAACTCTTTGGGCATTGTGAAATATGTGTAGATCACCACTTACGCGCACTTTTTATACCCGTTACTCGTAGAGTAAAAGGGTATATTGTATTCGTGCAAAAGAAGATTGGCATTTTGCATGTAGATTTTAGGAGTTCCTACGCAGTGCAAGTTTGTTTCAAAATGGTGCCACGCTCCCTCTGACACCAACAAGCCACAAGCTGTGGCCACGGTTTCGATGCTATTATGAAAATTTTTACTGATATGTAGTTGTTTCGTCAATACCTATCGATTGGCCTAATAAAAATTTACCACGCCCACTCTAACGCCCAAAAACCCATTAAACGCTTAAGCCTGGCTAGCGCCTACATTTCCTACATTACGATAGCGCCATCTAACGGATGACTTTGGAACAGCTGGCCAAGGTGCTCAACAGAGTCAACGTTAATTCTCGATAAGGATTTCTATTAAAGGAAATTGCGATGGTTTTCATTTGTCAATACCGAACTATATCCCAAGAGCTATGCAAATCAAATCAAGTTAGCCAAATTGGAGGTCTGAGTCAAACAATGGCGTATGTGTGTATGTATGTAAGCATTGCACTCAAAAACATAAACACAGCTGTTGGTGCAGGGCAAAAGCTGCCTGCGATAATGCAGCGCTGGTGCTGATGCTCGTGCTGTAAAGCTGCCAGCTCTAAAGATCGCCGAATTCAAATTGATAATTTGAACTGAGTCACGGGTATCCAACAGTCGAGGCACTCGACAATAGCGTTCTCACTTGTTTTTTAATCAAAACCCTGGGAAATAGGCGTCGAATGTTAGAATGGCATACCTCGTTGAATTCGTTTCTAAATTTCCAACAAAGTAGCATTTACAACAAAAAATATCACATGAAAAAATTTTTCGAAAAAAAAAATCATGACCCTCACCCTTTAGACAAAGCCCAAATCCGTAAAAAAAAATCAGCTCGATTTTATCGAAAAACAAGAGAGAACGCTATAGTCGAGTGCCTCGACTATTAGATACCCGTTACTCAGCTAAACAACTTAATATAAATATGCCTTCTTGTATGTTTTTCGCCGCTCGAATTAGCTCCCGATTTTTATGTTAAAATCGGTACCCAGGGAACATCACGTGGAGGCAACGGGGTCTTTCAAACCAAAATAAAATTTGGGGACCTACGAGTCGACTTGAGTTGCCAAACATTATTCAAGTTTGGAATCTCCATGTTCCCCAACTATGCATGCAACTATTTAATTTTTTTCTTTTTGATTTTTTGTTTAATTTAAATGTATACATACTATAAAAAAAATTGTGCATGCAACTATTTAATTTTTTGGGTTTTTTGTTTTTTGTTTAATTTAAATATACAATATATATACATACTATATATACAATTATCCCTACCTATTCAGCCTCCCTAACGCTAACTAATATACCACTGTGGTAGCTAAATGTAGTCTCAAATGTGCGCGCAGTGGCCCTATTATCGAAAATATTTGAAAACACCCAATCAATATGCGTATTGCAATTGGTTGTCGACGAGTCCAAATCTAGCAACGAACTAAACCCTTTTACATCTGCTAGAAAATCGAAAACTCTCCTACAGCAGCCAGAGATGGAGTGAAGGCATAAATTGAAATCTCCTAACACTAAACTATTACTATTTAAAAATGTGTGCCGCTGAAATAACTCCTTAAACTCTGTTTCAAACTTTAACAACGGATAGGTCGGATTTTTATAAATAACAACAATCCCTAAAGACCGGTACCTAAAGATGGCAAACTCGAACACTGGAGAGGCTAAATTTGAGGAATTAGCCAGAAAGCGACCACTTGAACAAAGCCTGACATTCTCAAAGAGTTCGTTTCGAACGAATACGAGAATGCCTCTTTTTGGTCGAGCTCCGTTAGCTACTGACTGGCAATCTAGTCGCACTGCTGTGGCGAAGCCAGGAATGTCGTATGCTTCGTTTGAGTATGTGGAAGCCTCAACGAAGGACAGAATGGAAGACTTAAGCATTAGCTGATCGGAACACACATCGCTAGTGTGGCAGTGCAAGCTTTCCGTATTATGGAAAAAGACATGAAGGTTCGGACTATTGAGTAAACAATCGAAATGGGTACTCAGTAACTTAGCGGAACGCAGTTCTCGGAGCTTTTCCTCGGAAGGCGATCCCTGGGCGGATCTTGGGGGGACGAAAGGTCCAATAATATAGAGACCTGCTACACTTGTGGCTCTGCTACAGGCTACGTACAGCGCAGCTCTCTGCATGCTAGGACTAGTGTACTTTGCTGTACGTAGCGCCTTGGCTTTTGTGAATAGTTATTGCTTCTGCAGGTACCACTAGAAACTGCTTCCGGTCAATGGTTGTGGCTTGGTTAGAATTAATCTGAAAGCTTTTTATGATCTTAACTACTGGGGTCCATGAAGCCCCTTGGCGATGACTGCACTTTGATCGTGCAGCTACTCCTATACTGTCATCTAAAAATTGTATCCAAGTGTTTGGAGTGTTGGACGTGTTGAAACCTATCTCCCTAAGGACACCAGTGGCTCCGTTTACGAGACCATCTAATGTGTCTACATTGACCGTCATCATGTATTAAGTGGGTTTTTAAAATGAGCGAGGTACACAAACCATGTGTTTCAGATGTTTTTAATGCCCTAGCTTGTTCCACACATTTGTTCCCCTGCTCTGAGCTAATATGTGCAGATTTTACAGAGTCAATGGCTTCCGAAATGAACTGATCAGTGGGAATCGAGTTGAGCTTCTCCCTATTGTATCGGTCTGTGTCCTGATTGCTTAAAAAAAGGTGAATGGCGTCATTTGGAATCTGACTTTCTACGGAAGTGCGGCCTCTAAGTAGGACAATATCTTCAGACGACATTTGGCCGGACGCCATGTTGTTGAGTGCTATTGCAAACGGTTGGTCATCTCGCTGTCGCATTATCTCTGTGAGCTCGAAAAACCTAAAAGGACTCCAGAGGTGGGATCCAAATATAGCGCTGTATGAATCATGCGACGGCGGCTGGAAAATCCAACGATCACAAACTGGCCGCAATTGCCTAAGATCGCCGAACACGATGACCGAAATGCCTCCGAAGGGAGTATCAACGTTGGAGAAAATTTGCTTAAGGCGAGAGTCCAGATGGGAAAACATGGTTGCGCCGACCATAAAAATTTCGTCTATTATAAGAACTTTAAGATCAATAAATCTTCAACGCAGGGTATTTAACAGATCAGGGCTTAAACTCCTAAATGCAGACCCAGCCTGATTTACAGAGAGAGAGAACATGGAATGGAGAGTGGAGCCTCCGATTCCAAAAGCAGCTTTGCCTGTGGGAGCACACAGCAGTATTTTAACAGAAGTTGGGTCGCATCCTACTCTACCATTATACTCCTTGGAAAGGGACTGGAATAAGGTGGATATAAGTCTACTCTTGCCGACACCTGCTCCGCCTCCTACGAACTCATGGAAACTAGCATTTCTCCTTGCATTGTGCAAGACATGCGTAAAGAAAGTTTTTTGCTTTAAATTAAGAGACCTAACTAGGGTGGCTAAATTTTCAGGGGAAATAATTGGCGGGAGCTTCATTATGCGGATATTGCTATCCGGATCTACTTCCTGAACACGGTCGTCTAAGTATAAAACATTTATTTGAGAAGATATTTCTGGAAAAGCTAAGGCCCTAAACTCCTCATTAACTGCAGCCTCCTCATCTACATTTTCCTCGCTACTTTCCTCAGCCTCCATGGCCCCTACCTATCAAAGTTGGCTTTAATAGCCTCCTCGTGCTCATTATAAAACTCCTCACCATTTCTCTGAAACAATTCTACCTGTTCATCTCTCCATGGAGAATATAGCATAACTAATGCTCTAAAATAGTTGGCCTATCAGAATTAATTTTAAAGGGGCTGGTTTCTTTCCCTAATAAATCCACTACCATCGCGAAGTGCGAAAAAAAAGTGTTCCTAAGACTTCATTTTCTTCTTCAGCCTCATTGTTACTATTTTCCCCTTGGCGAGCTCTACCACGGGTTTTAGAATACTCGTAATTTGCAGCAAAATCGGCCAAACACAGGCCGTCATGGGAATCTGGTCTTTGTTCGTATCTGTACAGCAAACCTTTCTGAAAGATGTCAGTGGAATCCTGAGGCATATTTTGCAGGACGCTTGTAGGTCTAAGCATACGAACTCGTTGTTTTGGAGGGAAGGTGTTTATGAACACGCATTTATTGCTTGTTTCTGACAACGCCATTCCCATACAACAATATACGGCCTCCTGAGCAGAGATCTCAGTGCCCGAAATAAACTTGTGACCGAGATACTGTAGCTTTTGACGAATGCTTCAGTTGCCTCTTCGAATGTCATTAGCTGCTTCGCGCATTAACTTCGAAATACCCCTTTGGGACTTGCTAATGTGATTAATTATGTAGCTACAGCACGCAAAAGGGTCCAAAATTAACTGGATATCCATATTTGCCCTTTGCATTGAAAGAATGTGTTTATTATAGGCGTTAACTTGAATTTCTGCAAATGTTCTCTTCAGAATAATCTGTGTTTTTTTCAAACTAGACCTTATAGCATATACATATATAGTCCTCGTACTTATGTACGCAGATGATGTTAAGTTGTGCCTGCAGTATAAGGACATTTCCTGCCATTTAGACTTGCAATCCGATCTAGATAATTTTCAAAACTGGTGCCGAGATAATTTACTAAATTTAAACGGTTCCAAGTGCAAGCTGATGACTTTTTATCGGGCCAATCCGATATACGCGACTTACACGTTAAGTGGCAGCTCTTTGGATAGAATAACTCTTGTAAACGATCTTGGCGTTCTCTTGGACCCCAAACTAAAATTTTCTAATCACATTTCGTCCATGGTTAATAAAGCCAGAGGAGTGCTTGGATTTATTAAAAGGTGGTCAAAAGAATTCGATGATCCTTATTTGACTAAAACTTTATTTATTTCGCTAGTCCGTCCGATTCTGGAGTATGGGTCTCCCGTCTGGAGTCCACAATACGGAATACATATTGGTCGTATTGAATCTGTACAAAAAAACTTCCTTCTTTTTGCTTTACGGCGCCTAAACTGGGATGCAAATCTTATCTTACCTTCTTATTCTAGTAGACTTCTTTTGATTAATTTACCATCTCTAGCCAACCGTAGAACGATGCTTGGTACTATCTTTATTTATAACCTTATACATGGTGATATTGACTGCCCCGACTTGTTAAGTCGGCTAAACTTATCTGTGCCAAGTAGATTAACTAGAAATTATATTCCCCTAACTTTAAATCATTGTAGATCTAACTATGCCTTGCATGAGCCTTTCAGAGTATTATGTTCTGACTATAATAGACTTTTTCCTGTAATATCAAATCTTGACTCTCTGCCGCTCCTAAAACGATTAATACTTGCTTCATTGGCACAAGATTGATCTAAGTATTACTTTTTTCCCCGGACCTTTACCTTTATTTTCCTATCTCGCGTCTATCTTATCGCGAATCGTGCCGTACGATACACGGCTGCGCCCCTCGGTCGGTTGGGCGGGTAAGTGGGCCGTGGGACTCCGCGCGAAAAAAAACAATGGCTAATCAAATCCTCGGATTGATCGCGAAGTAAAAGACTGCGAATTTTCTGATAGTTTTCGTGATGAAGAGACAAATTGGGAGTTTCTTCGGGAAGTGGCTTCAATATTTCCGTGCGGGGCATTGGGGGGTATGGAATACCGAATCGACAAACAGATTCGTGCACCTTTTTAAGGCACGAATGCCCGTGCTTATGCTTTTGGTATTCAATGTATGGAGCCAAATCTGTGTTTGTAACATCCACAGTTACAAACTGATCAATGAAGGCTACTACACTAGCAATAGATTTTTCACTGTTGAAATCCACTTCCGGGGCGTCTATCAGCCAAAACATGCCGTGAATGTGAGGGGAACCTCTCTGTTGAAACTCAACTCGCCAATAATAGGTAATAACAAAGTTACTTCCAAAGACTCCCCCCGGCTGCTTCATGAGCTTTAGAACATCCCTATACCTATAATCGGAATACCTAGCACACGTCACTGGGTCAGTTCTGATCAGCCGCGCCTTTTCTCTAAACTGTAAGTTCAAAGCTTCCTCCTCACTAATGTCAATCCTATCTACATTGCGCTTGAGCAGTTCTAGCAGCTCTGGCCACCTAGTTTCTGCGGCCGACAGAGTTATGAAGAAAGTTGGCAAACCAAATTGGCGAATCATAGCCATGACTTTCTTCTTCTCATCTTCCCAGTGAGCAGGAGACGTGCGAATGTCCTTAAAAATTCAATATCCGTCATCATGGGAAATTAAGTTTCCCATGAAAGCTTCATCGAGTACGTTGGTGGCAGTTATCGCGCTAGAAACGCTCCGCTTACGTAGGCAAGTTGAAATATTGTCTCGAATTTTCAACAATTCCAACTTCTTATAATTGAAGAACAACTTGTCAATTCTACAACCTCTTCTATCTACGTTCTTAAGCTCTGATCTAACTATGGTTGTATAACTTTCCGAAGATGGTCTCTTGACGCCAGCATAAATGCTTGGGAACGCCAATTCTTCGGAGTCGACATCGAGAATCACGTCGAGAGGCTTTTGGCCCTCACCTGGAGCCATTGTGATTCTCGGAATTCCAACATTGTGTGCCTGGTTATTCTCAAGCAGAGTTTCCTGTCCACCAGGATTTAGCTCTTCGGCTTCTTTATTCTTTTCGGAATTTCCCGCCTCCAAGTTTACATCCTCCTGCTGGATGGCTACTTGTCCCTCTACAAAGGCAAAGTCCGCTTGAGAAGCTACGAATGGAACAGTTTCGGATGTGAAATCAGAGATCCACTACTCGTTCACTGACACATTGTGCTTTCTGTAAAGCTATGTACTAACTAAGTACCTAATGGCGTCAGCAATTTTGGAAGGCCTAATGTTCTCTGCCATGAAATCATGTCCGTACTCCATTCTTCGCTTGAGGTGGAGCTATACAACCTCTGCCTCGTGGAAAGCTCGTGGAAGGGACGTTACGATGTTGCTAACCGAAATGGGGACATTTACAACAGCTCCTTTTATTGCATTCTGACGCTCATGACTTATCGACTTAATTATCATAAATGGAAGGCGAGGTGAAATCAGTCGCTCCTCCAAGGGAGTAAGCCCCCTCAAGGAATGAGGAATTTCTGGGAAGTCCAGGCCGTTGGAAATGGCACCTTTGGGCTTTCTTCCGGCTTTTATATTGCCGTGGCATGTGCCACAGAACTTAAAGGATTCCCCAGTGAAAGCAAGCTGTCTTGCATTCTGGTAAATCTCTTCCTTAAACTCGACATTTTCTTCCAAATAGGCTCTAGAAAGCTTACGTATTTGCTTGGGGAACCACAATCCCTTGCAGCAGAAGCAAATCTGATCGGGGCCAAGTTTTACTAACCTATTGAATTTGGCTATGTGAGCATCCAATCCAATAGGTATATTTCTAGGAGTCCTATTTCCCTGGGATAAATCAAGTCGAATCTCCTGACTTCGGTTTGCGTTCCGAAGGTTTTCTGCATCCCTATTGCCACTGAGGCTTCTATACTGACTAATTCTCTGACTAATATTTCGAATGGCATCGATAGTTGCTTGTCGAGCAGCTATACGAGCACTTCGTCGAGCCAGTGTATTTCTCGCCTGCTCGACGGCCCTACGTTCCCTAAAACTCCTAGCGGTAGCTCTCCTAAACCTATCCTGCGCTCTTTGCAACAAGCGTATCCTGAGTTGATCTTCCCTGCGCTCGTTGCAGGGTATTTGCTTCTTGCTCACCCGCACGATACGTAGCATCCAACCGCCTCAGAGAACGCCGCCGAGCATCGGGTGCTTGTTCACCCGCACGGAAATCAGGATCCAAGCGCCTTTCCGAACGGTCAGCAGAATTTCGGACCTGCTCTGTAGCTCGGTCTTGCCTAATTTGTCGCCTTAAAGCGCGACGCCGAGTATCGGCTGCTTGCTGACTCGCACGCAGAACCGGATCCAAGCGCCCTAACCAATGGTATGCCGTATTACTAACTTGCTCGGCAGCTCGGACTTCTCTAACTTGTCGCCTTATAGCGCGACGCCAAGTATCGGCTGCTTGCTGACTCGCACGCAGAACGGGATCCAAGCGCCTTAACCGATGGTATGCCGTATTACTAACTTGCTCGGTAGCTCGGACTTCTCTAACTTGCCGCCTTATAGCGCGACGCCGAGTATCGGCTGCTTGCTGACTCGCACGAGTTATAGTATGTAATTGTTAGTGGTGGTGGTAGTCATCCAATATTCAGATAAGATTTAAATAAACAGTTGATGTGTTCGCTTTGGTTGTTCCAAACGGAATAATTTTATTGTGGCTTGAGATTCAAATCAAACCTCCGCCAAAGAATTTTATGTGTTTTACAATTATGTATGTGTGTGTAAGTAAATGCTAACAAAGTATTTTCTAGAGCTCTGCTGAGTGGGTGTCGTTTAGCAACATCCTGCCTTGTGCTGATGTTGCATTTCTTATGTGGGACAACGAACGGCTAGCTGCCGGTCGCTGTCCAGTTGAAAGAGGGTAGCACGGGGAGGTTTAGGCAGTGGCGTAGTCGATGGTACCGGTATGGTAACTCACGCAGAACGGGTGGTATGCCGTATTACTAACTTGCTCGATAGCTCGGACTTCTCCAACTTGCCGCCTTATAGCGCGACGCCGAGTATCGGCTGCCTGCTGACTCGCACGGAAAGCGGGATCCAAGCGCTTTAACCGATGGTCAGCGGTATTAACAACCTGCTCTGCAGCTCTTTCATCGGTGTTTCTTCGCCTAATAAAGCGACGCCGAGTGTCGGCTGCTTGCTCTCCGGCACGAAGAATGGGATCCAAGCGAATTTCCCTATGTCTTGCAGTATCTGCTCCCTGCTCACCCGCACGAGTGTGCGGATTTAAGCGTCTTGACCTACGAGACGCTGTATTTACACCCTGCTCTGAATTCCAGGCTACTGCATTTTCCTTCTCCTACGCTGAGATTCAGAATTTTCTACCCTCTACATCTCAGCATACTCTGGATTTTCCGTATTGGCCCTATTTCTCAACAATTGGTTCCTAGCCCGTTGAGATGCTGTGGGTCTATTCAAACGAGGCATTTTTGAAAATCTTAAATTTATATGACTTCGATTATACACGCTGATTAGGTATATTAATAGAAATATAAGAATAAGGCCTTAAAAAAGCTAAAATCTTATATTTATATAATATAAATTTTATAATATAATATAGTTAATACAAATTATATAAATAATAGAATTATAAGTGTAAGTCTTAAAAAAGACTTACACTTATAGTACTATTACTAAGATAAATATGTAAATGTATAGAAATATAAGAATAAGCCTTAAAAAAGGCTAAATTCTTTTATTTATATACGGGTAAAGGGGCAGAGCGATTGAAAATTAATTATGTTAATAATAGGAGCAAAAAGTGACAAAATGCGCGCCCCCGGGCGATTGCAACTGTGTTCAATGTAAATATGTACATACATATGTATATGCTTACATACATACACACATACGCCATTGTTTGACTCAGACCTCCAATTCGGCTAACTTGATTTGATTTGCATAGTTCTTGGGATATAGTTCGGTATTGACTAATGAAAACCATCGCAATTTCCTTTAATAAAAATCCTTATCGAGAATTAACGTTGACTCTGTTGAGCACCTTGGCCAGCTGTTCCAAAGTCATCCGTTAGATGGCGCTATTGGTACCACGGGCCATGAAAGGCGAAAATGTAGGCGCTAGCCAGGCTTAAGCTTTTAATAGGTTTTTGGGCGTTAGAGTGGGCGTGGCAAACTTTTATTAGGCCAATCGATAGGTATTGACGAAACAAATACATATCAATTAAAATTTTCATAATAGCATCAAAACTGTGGCCACAGCTTGTGGCTTGTGTGCGTCAATGGGGGCGTGGCACCATTTTGAAACAAACTTGCGCTGCTTAGGAACTCCTAAAATCTACATGCAAAATGCCAATCTTCTAGCTTTTATAGATTCCGAGATCTCAGCGTTCATACGGACGCTTTTTGTAACGAATGTAACCCCATTATCCTCATCTACAGTGTGCTCCGTAAACCTAGTTGTTAGCTTATTTCTTCTATTCTCCTTCCTATGAACTACATCCCCTTTTTCCAATTCTATGGGTTCTTCTCTTCCCTCAAATTGTTTTCGCGTCCTTTCCTGTTTTTCTTTTTCCAACTTGTCCTTAACCTCCTTATACATTTCCTCCTGATAAGCATTTAACTTCCTTAAGTACTCATGCTCCGTATCAAAATTGATTTCCCGTTCAAAAACGTGTGTTCTCCCCGAGAACAATTCGAACGGCTTCAACCTCGTACTGGAGTGTATTGAGTTATTATACGTTAGGAAAACTTCATCTAAAACTTCCTCATGCTCATTCTCTAGTTTTAAGTCCTTCCTTGTTTTCATAATTATTCTATAAATTTCAGTCAGTGTTGAATGAAGCCTTTCAACCGGTGAATTGCTGGACGATTGTTGAAACGACGTCACATGCAATTCAATTCCGTACTGCCTACAAAAATCGTTAAATAATGCCGAGGCATACTCTGCGCCTTGGTCACATATGATCTTTTTAGGAACACCGTACTGACTTATGAACTTCTTCATTGATTTAAAAATATTTAAACTATCTCTTGCCGGTATGGTGTACCCCACGACAAACCTTGAAAACTAGTCTATTATTGTTATTACGTAGTTTTTGTGGATTGTATATAAATCCGTATGAACGATGTCAGGTGGCTTGCACGGGGTTTCTGTATTTTGAAATACCACCTTTTGCGGTTGCCGATCATATTTCAATGTCTGGCAAGTTTCACACGCATTAATGACCTGTGTTACTCGGTTTTTCATAAATGGAAAATAAATGTCACGTCTCATCTTCCAAAACGTTTCATCTATTCCCCTATGATTACCTGAGGTATGATACCTTTCTATTTCTTTTCTTTGTTCACTAATATCTATTATTTCCCGCATGAAGGTAAGACATCGTACTGCTTTATACAGTTTGCTCTTGCAAAAATAATTCTGAAACGCTTCTTCCACCTTTTTAAAAACTTCATCTGACGTGTATATCGCACACATCCTGTACGGTTTAAGCACTTCCCTAAGAATTTTTGCAATTTCCTCTTTTGTGAACTCCTTTTCTGTTATTGTCCTTCTTATCTTGTTCCTAAAAGGTGTCACCACTGTTCTGCCTGGTGTCGGCCGAACCTCAAATATTAACTGGATATTAAAGTCATTCAGTGGCTTTTCTGCCACATGAATACTACTTAATTCCAGTTCACCTGTATGACCCGCACAAGTGGCCTGAGTTGACTCCAGTTCACTGTTGTGAACTTGTAGTTCGATTCTGCTCAATGCGTCTGCCACGACGTTCTGTGAGCCCTTTTTGTAGGTCACCTCGTAGTCATATTCCAATAGTTGCAGCTTCCACCTCACCAACATAGAATTGGGTTCTTTGAATCCCATTAGCCAAGTTAGTGGGCGGTGATCTGTGACTATTGTGAATTTGTGACCGAACAAGTACGGTCTGAAGTGTTTTATACCCCAAACTATGGCAAGCATTTCCTTCTCTACTGTGGAATAATTTACTTCAGCCTCATTTAACGTTCTGCTCGCAAATGCGATTGGGCGATCACTTCCCATTGGTCCTTGAGATAACACCGCACCAATAGCAAAATTGCTAGCACCTGTGGTCAAAATAAAAGGCTTAGTAAAATCTGGATAACTCAACAATGGATCATTGCATAAGAACGTCTTGCAATATTCAAAGGTTTTGGTATATTCCTCATCTATGATTATTCGTTGTTTCCCTTTTAGTCTCTTAGTTAATGGTTTGGTTATTCTTGCAAAATCTTTTATGAATTTCCTGTAATACCCAATGAGTCCAAGAAATGACTTTATTTTCTTTGGTGTTTTGGGCAAAGAAAAAAGCTTTATGGCCTCAATCTTCTTTGGGTTTGGTCTGACTCCTTCCTGTGTCACTACATGGCCTAAATACTCTATCTCCTTCTTTAAAAATTCTGACTTATCTGTTTGAAGTTTAAAATTTGCTCCATTTATTCTTTTAAAAACTGTCCTCAAGTCTTGCATGTTACTTTGTAAGGACGGGGAATACACAATTATATCATCCAAGTAGACCAGACAAATCTTGCCTACCAATTCTCCCATCAGGTTATTCATCACTCTTTGAAACGTCGCCGGAGCATTTGTCAGTCCAAATGGCATCCTTACATATTCAAAATGCCCGTTATTTGTTGTTAATGCTGTTTTTCCATCTCAATCTGATGGTACCCGCTAGCCAAATCTAATACCGAGAAATACATGGCCTTTCCCAGTTTATCAAGTACTTCGCCAATTACTGGCATCGGATACCTATCCTTCACTGTCTTCTCATTCACTTCATAAAATCGACCACCAATCTCCACTTTTGTTTTCCTGACAGGTCCATCTTCTTTGGTACTAGCCAAACTGGTGCACTCCAAGGTGAGTGACTGTGCCTAATAACTTCCTGTTTTAACAACTCCTGTATCTGATTCTTCATTTCGTCCCTTTGCTTAAATCCATATCTGTCCATATCTGGCTTTTTATAGATAGGAATATCATCCGTTGTTGGAATTGAGTGAGTTACCGCATTGGTAAATGTCAACTGATTTCCCTTTGTGTGAAAAATACTTGGAAATTTCGAATACAGTTTTTAAGGCTTGCCGCCTCTTCTGTATTTAGATGCGACATATCCAATTTTGTGTGCCTTGCATCACCCCCGGCTAATTCCATTGTGTTCATTTCCCTGCTTACATACTCCTGTTTAAATGGTCTTAGCATTTCGATTTCTACATAATCTTTGGAATCATATGCAGTGACAGCCAAAGGCTCTTCCAGGTATAATTTCTTTTCTTTCCCTGTGAAATTAACAACTTCCAGGTCTGCCTGTCCCTTCCTTGCATAATAAATTCCGCCAGTTATTTCTAACCCTTCTTCCACTAGTGTTGTTTGCATCAAAAATGAACCATTGTTTATTGAAACTGGTAAGGTGACAATTGTTTTAGTCGCCTCCTCCAGGAAATGTATGTCAGTGGCCCTATTGGGCTTCAACTGTCCCTGTCTTAGTTCTTAATACGAGATTTTCTAAATCTAAACTTGCACCTAACTTAATTAATATGTCCATTCCCAATAATTCATCAAACCAGGAATGAAAAAGAAATAAAAAGAAATCAAACGATTCCCCTTTTGCGATTTCCTGCAGCTCAATATCTTTTACATAACTGTTTATTTTATGGCTTCCTATTGGTGTTTTAATAACAAAGTTTTCTTCCAATTTTTGCTGTTGATCTTTACTAACTATTGCAGGATTTAAATATGAATTCGTAGCTCCCGAGTCTATTAATAATTTGAGTTCTTTTTCGTTCTTTCCTTTAACTACCACGTATGGTAATGTCGCCTGATGGGTATCCTTCCTTATATACCCTGTTTGTTTTTGGAGGCACTTTGACGAAAATTTCCTTCGTCATCAATGTTATTCAACTCTTGCTCCTCTTCTCTCTCTACTGTATTTAATTGCCCTGACTGCCATAGTTTGGCACTTCTAGGTTTTGGCATAATTGCCCTTCTATTATACCCTGAAGAATTAGAGGTCGACTGATCGTCATATCCTCTATTCCTGTTTTCTTCCCTATTCCACCTGAGGTTCCTATTATTTCCTCCTTGTTGCCTATATCCTCCATTACCTCTGTTAAAGTTATTATTGTACCCTCTGTTTCTATTATAACCAAAGTTCTACCTGTTATATCCCCCTGCAGTACTGAAATTATTGTTAAATGGGTAATAAATGGGTAAATGGGTAATAAATGTCTCTCTCTTTAATCGCTATCTCGTATGCTTCTAAAAGCGTCTTCGGAACTCTTCCCCTGACGGCACTACCTAAATTGCCTTTTAGACCTGTTACAAACGCCTCCAGACACGTTTCCTCATATAATTTCTTCTTTGCCTGAATTGCGATGGGGTTTGTATCTGTCCTGTCTATAACATTACACAATGCCTTATGCACATCAGATACCTCCGAGTAAAATAATTCTACTGTTAGTCTTTTATTTTACAACTGGTTTAATTCCCTCAGTAAATCGGGTTCTGACCTCTTATCTGCAAAATGGGCTATCAAAATTCTTTTAATTTCATCCCAATTTAATCCACAATTTGATTTTACTAAAATGTCATCGGCTTTTCCTTGGATTTTATTCCTTATTTGCCTAAGGATCATTAGTCCCATAGGTGTTTGATCCATTCCTCTAATCATTAAAAGGATCTCTTCTGCGTTTAACATAAACTCGTTTAACCTTTCTTTTTCTCCCATATAAACATGCATTGACCGGATCACATCGGGAATTTTTACTGTGCCTAACATCTCAAACGTGGCCTGTTGCATTCCTAGAAGTTGAGGGCTCAAAATTTAATTGTTCCACTATCGTTGGCAAACTGGTAGCCTTTTTGATAACTTTACTTCTAGTCAGAGGCCTAAGTGACTCTTTAACTTTGCTGATTTTTGAAATTTACAATTCTCTTTTGTTTACTCTTTTAATTATATATATATATATTTTTTTTTTGCCTACGCTTATTATATATTTTATGTGTATATTGTATATTTATACTTATGTATATATTGTATATATTGTTTCCTTAGCTTTTTCCTGATGTGTCTTTATAATTCCTTTTCCTTAGAAGTGAGGTGTGTGTCGGTGTCTTTTATCTGTAAAATTTTGTTATTGTCATTTGTTCAATTTGTTTTATAATTTTTTTTTTTTGAGAGAATGTATTGTGTT
Organism: Drosophila fuyamai; assembly: GCA_018153365.1. Lineage (NCBI taxonomy): Eukaryota > Metazoa > Arthropoda > Insecta > Diptera > Drosophilidae > Drosophila > Drosophila fuyamai. Next base: position 972,578 of record JAECXW010000447.1, on the reverse strand, counting down.
GGAAGTGTGTATGTGTTTTTTTTTTTGTTACTTTTTTTTACATACCCTCTATACCCTTGCGCGATGCAGCGGTATCGGGTTCGTTATATTTTTTTTTAACATATACATATATTATTTTTATATATATTTTTTTTAATATTATTGCTTAACCGTCACCCTTGCGCGATGCAGTGGTTTCCGATATGGCAACAATTTCTTCTTGTTTGTGTTTTGATTTATTCCCTTTTTTATTTAACCTTGAGATTCACCAAATACCCTTGCACGATGCAGTGGTCTTTGGGATTTCCCTGTCTGTTTACTTTTCTGTGATGTTGTCCATCGATTACCCTTGCGCGATGCAGTGGTACTAATGGCAACAACTAATAAAATGTTTTTTTCTACACTTTCTTTTATTTTTCTTGCGTCGTGCTGAAGCTAACTGGAATTCTTGCGCGATGCATTTATTCCAGGCACGAGCGGACAGTCACTTGCAATAGATATTTGCTTTTATTCTTTTTTTTTTCATTTATTGACCGGCAGAGTATCCAACCAGCGACCTGGGTTTCTTTCCCCAAGCTGCATGTTTGATGTTCGCGTCCAACATCGAACCTTCGAACGTCATACTCGAAACTCACTCCGTCGAACTATATGGTTCGATGACGTTGCAGGTCGCCAGGTTGCGTTGCAACGAGATTCACAGTCAACACATTATTTAAATAAATTTATTTTTGCCAATTTTCTTTGTTGTTGTTTCATTTTATGCCTTTCAATTTTATCGTTATTATGTATGTGCACCCTTTCTTGTTTTTATTTACACCACACACCTCACTTCCATCACATCACTATTTTAACTTACTGTTGCATATAAATTATAAAAATAATCGTTTTCATCATTTCGGTCCTTCTCAGTTCTCCGGATATGGTGTGTCCTTTTTCTCCTTCCGGCTGATGGGTCCGGCTGCGCCACTTATAGTATGTAATTGTTAGTGGTGGTGATAGTCATCCAATATTCAGATAAGATTTAAATAAACAGTTGATGTGTTCGCTTTGGTTGTTCCAAACGGAATAATTTTATTGTGGCTTGAGATTCAAATCAAACCTCCGCCAAAGAATTTTATGTGTTTTACAATTATGTATGTGTGTGTAAGTAAATGCTAACAAAGTATTTTCTAGAGCTCTGCTGAGTGGGTGTCGTTTAGCAACATCCTGCCTTGTGCTGATGTTGCATTTCTTATGTGGGACAACGAACGGCTAGCTGCCGGTCGCTGTCCAGTTGAAAGAGGGTAGCACGGGGAGGTTTACGCGGTGGCGTAGTCGATGGTACCGGTATGGTAACTCACGCAGAACGGGATCCAAGCGCCTTAACCGATGGTATGCCGTATTACTAACTTGCTCGATAGCTCGGACTTCTCCAACTTGTCGCCTTATAGCGCGACGCCGAGTATCGGCTGCCTGCTGACTCGCACGGAAAGCGGGATCCAAGCGCTTTAACCGATGGTCAGCGGTATTAACAACCTGCTCTGTAGCTCTTTCATCGGTGTTTCTTCGCCAAATAAAACGACGCCGAGTGTCGGCTGCTTGCTCTCCGGCACGAAGAACGGGATCCAAGCGAATTTCCCTATGTCTTGCAGTATCTGCTCCCTGCTCACCCGCACGAGTGTGCGGATTTAAGCGTCTTGACCTACGAGACGCTGTATTTACACCCTGCTCTGAATTCCAGGCTACTGCATTTTCCTTCTCCTACGCTGAGATTCAGAATTTTCTACCCTCTCCATCTCTGCATACTCTGGATTTTCCCTATTGGCCCTATTTCTCAACAATTGGTTCCTAGCCCGTTGAGATGCTGTGGGTCTATTCAAACGAGGCATTTTTGAAAATCTTAAATTTATATGACTTCGATTATACACGCTGATTAGGTATATTAATAGAAATATAAGAATAAGGCCTTAAAAAAGCTAAATTCTTATATTTATATAATATAAATTTTATAATATAATATAGTTAATACAAATTATATAAATAATAGAATTATAAGTGTAAGTCTTAAAAAGACTTACACTTATAGTACTATTATTAAGATAAATATGTAAATGTATAGAAATATAAGAATAAGCCTTAAAAAAGGCTAAATTCTTTTATTTATATACGGGTAAAGGGGCAGAGCGATTGAAAATTAATTATGTTAATAATTTGCAAAAGTTAAATATATGAATAATAATAAACTAAGAGCAAGTCTTAAAAAAGACTTAATCTTAAATTATTTTTAACAAATCTACGTTATAAGGGGCAGAGCGGCAAAATATGACTTACGTTAAAAATTTGCAAATGTGAAAAATGTGAATAATAATAATTTAAGAGTAAGTCTTGAAAAATACTTAATCTTATATTATTATTAACAAAAATCTACGTTAAAATGGGTACTTAGCAGCGAGCGCAGCAACGAGCCCAGCAGCAATCAACGGCAGCGACGTCGGCAGCAAATCGGCAGAGGCAGCAACAACTCGCGACCGCGTAACGATTTGTTTACAAAATTTACGTTAGTTTTATGCACAGAAAAATGAGTTTTATGAGTTACAAAAATGCAAGTAAAAATGGATAGTTTACGTTAAGGGAGATTTGTTTTAAGTTAGGCAAAACTCAGAAAAATCGCAATCGCAGACGAGAAGAGAGATCACATACGATGGTTAGACTAAAGCGAGAGCAGACTAGTTTGCAGCTCTGCAAAGTTCATAACCGCCAATTTACTTGCACGGATTCCCGCCCCTTTTGCTAACGGCGAACCGTGCCTTCTAGAACTTTCCATTCTGCCTAGCACATCTTCCGTCTCTCTCTAGCGCAGCTGAATGCACTTGTGAGAAACGAATAGGAGCAAAAAGTGACAAAATGCGCGCCCCCGGGCGATTGCAACTGTGTTCAATGTAAATATGTACATACATATGTATATGCTTACATACATACACACATACGCCATTGTTTGACTCAGACCTCCAATTCGGCTAACTTGATTTGATTTGCATAGTTCTTGGGATATAGTTCGGTATTGACTAATGAAAACCATCGCAATTTCCTTTAATAAAAATCCTTATCGAGAATTAACGTTGACTCTGTTGAGCACCTTGGCCAGCTGTTCCAAAGTCATCCGTTAGATGGCGCTATTGGTACCACGGGCCATGAAAGGCGAAAATGTAGGCGCTAGCCAGGCTTAAGCTTTTAATAGGTTTTTGGGCGTTAGAGTGGGCGTGGCAAACTTTTATTAGGCCAATCGATAGGTATTGACGAAACAAATACATATCAATTAAAATTTTCATAATAGCATCAAAACTGTGGCCACAGCTTGTGGCTTGTGTGCGTCAATGGGGGCGTGGCACCATTTTGAAACAAACTTGCGCTGCTTAGGAACTCCTAAAATCTACATGCAAAATGCCAATCTTCTAGCTTTTATAGATTCCGAGATCTCAGCGTTCATACGGACAGACAGACGGACAGACAGACAGACAGACGGACAGACGGACATGGCTAGCTCGACTCGGCTAGTGATCCTAAGCAAGAATATATATACTTTATATGGTCGGAAACGCTTCCTTCTACATGTTACATACCTTTGCTCGAATACAAAATACCCTCTTACTCTACGAGTAACGGGTATAATCATGACCCTGGTTATGACAGGTTAAAAATCCAGTGGAAAAATCTCGATGTTATCGAAAAAAAATCATGACCCCCACCCTTACGACAAGGCCCAAATCCGGACAAAATCACCTCGATTTTTCGGTTGTTTTAATTTTTTTTTTTTCTTTTTTTTTGTGCGTCTTCACAGAGAACGGTCGTGTTTATTTTAATTTTTCTTATTGAAACCACCGGGGTTTACTTAAATCTCTTTAACGTTTCTACACGTTTAAGTGTTTTCTAACAACTTGCTTCGCGAGTGAATCGTGATTAACTTGTGTTTAGTAAAAATTTTTATCATAATTTAATTCGGTGCTGGTTTGTTGTTATTGTTTTCCATTGCCCCTCTTTTCAGTCTTTCTCTTCGTCGTTGAGCGCTGTTGGAACGGCACGCACTCCAACGATAATATCTCTTTAAGGTGTTTTATACCGGAGTTAATCGGTTAATATTCCCGCTCTCTCTCTTCGTTTTCTATTTCGTTTCGTGGTGCCTAACATCAAAGTTATTCGGTGCTTCGCTCCCGCTCTGTCGCTCTGATCGATCTCTCATTAAAAAGTTCTTGAAAGCGATTTTTTTTGTCCGCTATAGTGCACAGTGGTCCGTGGTCCGCAAAAATGGCTTTCTGTTCATTAAAAAATTGTAAGAATGTTATCTCGGCTGGACAGCAAAGTATTCCCTGCCATACATGTGCTAAAATTTATCACGCAAAGTGTCTTGGCTATTCTGGCCTGGTTCGTGATGCCATCGATAAGAGGAGTGGCCTACACTACTACTGCGATGAATGCATTGTATATGAGAACCAGGCAATAACTATTAGGCGGCTCACGAAAAGCAGTGTTACGGAATTAATCCGGAACTGCCGTAAAAATACGGACCTGCTCGTGGAGCTTGAATCGCAGCTCACTAGTCGCATGCTAGCTGAGCCCGATTCCCCAAAGCGCAAAAAAGTCGCGGTCGGTGGGCATTCTATGGCAGGTGCCGTGCAACCTACTGCCCGCGATTCGATTCCAGCTCAGCTGCCAATCTTAGGCGCCACTCAAATGGTACTAAGATCGGGGGCAAAAAGTGATTCGGTATCCGAAGTCGCCGGACTCCGCTATGTACTTCCGCTCAGTCCGATCAAAATACAGTAGTGGCCCCAACACCTCATGTAGACTTAACGTCCGGATTACCGGCCGATACTGGTAGTGCAGATACAAATTCTGTAGTACCAAAAAAATTGCATGTGTTGTACCAAAAACGGTTACTTGTGTTCGGGTGCCCCAGCTAAAACATGTATTTGTTTCACGGCTCGCCCCAGACCTCTCATCACTGGATATTACGGCTTATATCCGTAGCAAAGTCCAAGTTGATGATTTGAAGGTCGAACAATTTAAATTTTCTTAAAATGGAAAATGGAAAATACCAGAATAGAACCATCCCCAGCCCCTCCACATCCTCTTCTGTCCCAAAAAACTAGCCTCCTCTTTTCTTCTTTTCTATCAGAATACAAGAGGCTTACTTAGTAAGCTGACTAAATTGTATTCGGATAGTTTTTCTTTCCCATATAATATTATGGTATGTACAGAGACCTGGTTAAGGACGGATATTCTTAGCTCCGAAATTCTCCCGGGTAAGTACACTATTTATAGGCTTGATCGTCAGTCCAGTCCTTTAGCGCAGCATGACTTTATTGACGGCTTGCTTGACATTGCGCTATCCCAAGTGAACCATGTTAAGAACTCATTAGGACGTTAACTGGACTTGTGTTTTGTTTCAAATTCAGAAGGCGTTTGCCTTTCAAGAACGGGACCACTTACACAACCGGAAGATCCTTATCATCCAACTCTAGAACTGACTGTAGACGTAAGAACAGAGCTGAATAAAAAATCCGAAAAGTCGGTTAAACGAATCCGCTGCTTTCGTAAGGCAAACTTTCTTCTTTTAAATACTTTTATATCCGGCTATGACTGGTCCGAATTTTATTCATGCACTGACGTGGCTAAGGCCGTTAATATCTTTTATAATGCATTGAATTCCTTCTTTTATCTGTGTGTTCCGTTATACTATCCGTCAATTTCAAATAAACCTCCGTGGTTTAATAAAGAGTTGTCCCACCTAAAAATATAAAGTCCAGACTTTTCAATAAATTTAAAATGTGCGGTTCACAATCTGCCTTCTCTCGGTACCTAAGGGCTCGGTCAAATTTTATCGTGCTTAACGCCCGGTGTTATAAAAGCTATTTGACTCGTTGTAGGGTCCAATTTTCACAAGATCCAAAACAGTTTTATAATTTTGTTAACACTAAGCGTAAATCAGCCTGTTACCCTTCATCGCTATCATTTGAAAACTCTACGGCAAACTCTGATCAGGAAATTGCCGATCTATTTGCCCAGTTCTTCCAGACAACATATTCTGTTTCATCCCGTCCAAATCCGTCTTATTCAAATGCCATACCCAAGTCAAACTTGATTTTTTGTCCGAGATTAAGCGAAAGCTCCCTTCTTTTGGATCTCCATAAAGTTAAGCCAGTCTATTCACCGGGTCCGGACGGAGTTCCAGGCTGCGTGCTTAAATACTGTGCTGAAACTCTGTGTAGACCTCTGTACAAATTGTTTACTTTGTCTTTAAAAACATCTCATTTCCCACTTATTTGGAAGGAGTCATTTGTCATTCACCTTCATAAGAAAGGAAATAAATGCAATACAAGTAATTACAGAGGCACATCCAAATTATCCGCCATCCCAAAGCTTTTAAGTTTAAGATAAACTCAAAAAATGTTGCTAATACTCCAGCAGAGGGTATTATAAAATTGGTCAACATTTTTTAGCGCATTGAAGACCACATTTCCGGTCTTAAAAAGAATATTTATACTTGATTAGCATGACTAGATGAGTTTCATGTCCATTTCAATTCTGATTGCAAGCTCAATATAAAATTTATAAAATATCCTATGCTGCTATATAAATATCAATTTAATTTGAGTATAAATCCTTGTTTTTTCGTAAATGTTTTTTAGTATTAAGTGCCTAGCCCTTAAGATTTGATCAAAATCAGTTCAGTTTCTGACATACAGTGACGAACTTAATTATTGGCACAGCAAGCATGTGGAACTTAAATGCTATTTTTCTTTATCTAATAAAAAAAGCCATGAATCAGCCAGTGTGCTTTGCATTTTGAAATGGCGCGGGTTCTTTACAATGATGCAAAGGGCTCCGAATGGTAAAAATGGCTTCTAGGCATTCTTTCCCCAATCCTGACATTGATCCTGCTAATTTCAATATCATTGTCAGACCTTGTAAGGTCAAACAACTTTTTCTTTATTTTAAGGCACTAAATCAATTTCAGCTATAAAATTAATCATTATAATGTTAAGAGTATAAAGGCAAATGGAATAAAAAAAAAAGTGGGCAAATCGATAAAGTTTTAACACAATAGTTCATTAAAACCCAAGTTTTCCAATAATTTAGTTCAGGGAAATTTGGTCAATTTTTTTTTTTTATTTTTAATAAAATATTTTAAAAAAAGTCACTTGTATTTAACAACAAATTAAATTAAAATAATCTAAAAATATTTTGTTTTATTTAAATAATAGTGTTGGACCACTCACGGTCCCGAAAGGTTTCCACTTATTTCGAGCTCTGGTTCACAACGTTGCTGAAATCTTTATTTAAATTCAAATGGGTTCTCAATTAAACAAATTATTAACATTTTTCTCACACTCGTCACTTTCTTCTTCTTACAGTCTTAAGTTTTCCAATACTAACAATAAATAAATGAGCAGTGATAAAAAACTTAACAGTGTTTTTAAACTAACAGACTTTGAATTCCAAACAAATCGACTTTTCAAATTGGACAGTTAGTTCGCGGATAAACCAATTTATCCAGTTTAACTGTCGGGCGAGTAACGAGTCCTCCCGGTGTAAGTACAACTCCGCTACGAACTTGTCCATCCTTCGCCAAATGAACATCCACGACGATCCCTTTAGGCCAGGAGTTTCGCTTGCTGGTTTCATCAACAATAAGAACCACGTCATTCACGTAAATTGTAGCTGGGTTCGGCATAAACCATTTTGTACGTCTCGCCAGGGTGGGTAGATACTCTCGCATCCATCTTCTCTAATTGACCAGCGATGCGGAAATGTTTGGACAAGCGCAATCCGTTGGTTCCCATCGCTCCGCGTACCCGTAGACCACTGGAGTTACCAACCAAGAAGTGGTTTGGAGTGGTTTTCCAATTCCAACGGAATATAGGTCAACGGCCTTGAGTTTAAAGTGCATTCGAAATCGGCCAACGCTCCGCGGAATACTTCGTCGCGCAGTCCAACGAAGCGCACAGAATTTCCGTCAGGATAGTCTTTGTAGAATGCAACATACGCTCCCAGCTGTCGTACATATGAGGCGATCCCGGAGGAATAAAGGTAAACGACATCTCCGGATACTTGTTTTCCACTGCTGACGTTGATATACGTCCGATCCCTTGCACGAGAACTCTGCTGGCTCCCCGAAAATTCGTTCCGTTATCGGATAGCAACTTAAGAGGCACACCTCTGCTAGCAGTAAATAATTTTAGACGCAATAAAAATGGGTCCGTTGAAAGAGATGGCTCCAATTCTAAATAAACACCGCAAAGTGTTAGACAAGTACAAAAACTTCCCATCTCTTATCTCGACGCCTTAATACAGCCAAAGTAGTCTACTCCAGTAAACCAAAATGACAGTGTATGTGGCGATAGACGTTCCTTTGGTAAAGTTTTCATCATCGGTGGAATAGTTTGTGCTCGCCTGATGCGTATAAAGACCAATTCAAGCGCAGGCGCAGCCTTTTCAAAATGAGCGCCTCTGCGGCTGAACGACCGAATTGCTGCTATTAGTGCGCGAACATCAAAATGAGAATAATAATGAGAGCTCAAAAAACCCGAAGACACACGAAGTGTCCGGGCCCTGCCGCTAGGAGCTCTGGTTGCTAGTTTTTCCAAAAATAATGTTTGTTTGTTAATGTGTTGTGTTAGGAACCTATCCCTTGAGTAATATATCTGTTGTTTGTAGTTGTATTTTTATTATTTATAGGAATGGTTGCCCCTAGAACATACTCTAGTCACGATAGGTTGCTAAACCAACACTTAAATTGGTTTAACTCGGAGGGATCATGCGTATGAGGGCCAAAGACACAGCGATGCTCACTTGAGAACGCAGAGTAGTTGAATACACAAGTATTGCTTGAGTACTGATTTTATAAGGGCAAAAGGTCGGGTTTATATACACGTTTTTCAGAGTCAAGGGGGTCACCATAGCAAAGAAGTCGTATGGGGCTGTAAGTTAAAAATACATTGCATTGCTTATGTTCTAAGACAAAAAAAGGTACATAGTCATCATAATTGTCTCCCACACAAGGAGTTAATACGCTAGGGTTAGTAAAAATAGATAAGGTAGCTCAGGCAGAGCTGGCGCTGTCCGTGTACATCAAGTGGCTTAGCGACTCAAGTGGTACGCTAACATTCTCCCGGCCGTTGAACAGGTGTTCAACATCATCCAATGTTGATCTCATAGGCGTCGGATACAGGCGTCTGGTGATGTCTTCTTGGGAAGTTGGTTAACGCTGGACTCTCTGATAAGTCGATGTCCCTTGACGATGGCGAAGTTAAATGATTTGATTTCTTTTGGAAGTGTCCATACATAAAATATTATCACCCCAAGTGATAAAATTAGGGCCACCACTTATGTGGTGATGTTGTAGATCGACGATCTCGCATTTTTATTTTTATTCTAGGAATCAATTCTTTACTGAGCTCATTTAATTCATTATAACTTAGCTTCAATAAATTATTTGGGTGTGAAACTTTAGGAAGCGGTGTTAAAGCTTCATTCAGACTGCGAAATCGAGCATTCGATAATTTCAATGTTTCAGTAGAGGTTACCTGATGGCCAATTACGCTCAGAAAAGGATTCCTTAGAGTGCACTTCGGATCCAAGGATAAAAGTCCGATATTATCAATTGTGATTGTTGATAATTGATCATCACATACTGCTGATAACTCCATTGGTGATTTAATTGAAAATATTCATTGATTTTTTGTTCTTAATCTTTGCCATGAGAATGATTTCGTCGAACTTTTTGTTTGGCACCATGACGATGATTTGTTATTAAACATTTCAAACTCGCAATGATTTTCAATAGAAAAGATGGATTGCTGGATCTGAGCAAATATACTCTTCGTCATTAATTTAATTACAAAGATCAAATTCTCTTGATGACATAGCAATGAATTGATCTCGATGTTGATTCACAGCCATGATTGGAAATTTAATATCAAGGGAAATCATTTTATTGTTGATGATTACCGGTATTGGAATCAAGTTATATATTTAAAATAACTGTGTTGATAATAATGGCAGTGTTAATTTAAAGATTACATAATCCTTTACCACCTTTGCTTCTGCCTTATTAACTTATATAATTGAAGTATATCATCGTTGATGAGAGGGAGCATTTTTCCTTGAGGCATGTGAATTTTTAATTTGTTTAAATGTTGTCGAAGTTGCTTGGGAGAAACAAGGAGTGGGCTAATTTCATTGTGATGGACATTTGTCAGAACATGTGAAATCTCTGTCTGAATTCTTTGAAGATTTGCCGCCAATATGGATAGTTGATTTGTCAATGCAATAGACCATTGAAAGGCTTTGAGAGAATCTAGACGAGCATTGGCTATATCCTCCATTTGCTGAGTCATTAATCCTTTTATCGATGGTGCTTCATCTCGTTTCATGATGTTTATCGTAGAATCAATTATTGAAGTCTGATTCTTAACTAATTCTAAAATGTAATCTTCATTCGATTTCACCTTTTGAATAGTTGATGACATCTTCTTGGCATACTTCCCACTATGTCCAAGGGAGAACGACGTATTCTTGACATGTGGAGTAAATCATTTTCAATTTGTATTTCTTCGTAAACGTGTTGAAAATGATTATATACAGCAGCACATGCTTGGACTGGTTGTATATGTGAACACATTTGACCAACCTTAAGTGTCCCCGTCTAAAATGTCATTACATCTTCGAGATACGGCTTTAAATCATAATACCAAACCTGGTTATGTTAATGTGAACGGCGGTAGCTAATGGTAATAGCAGCAGCAAGATTAATAATGGCATCGATATCATTGGTAAGGATGGGCTTTTTCGTCTTGTTGGCTCTTGATCTTCCTTTGTTTCTTCTTCAGCATCTTCTTCATTAATTTCCTTGCGTTTTTCTCCTGGATCTTCTTGACCGAATAGTGGAGCAAGCTTATGAATTGCTCTTTTAAAGACTCCTGTTGCAGTTTTTACGTCTGCAACTCGCACATATCCATCTTGACCTGGATAAATTGTTATTATTCGTCCTATAGGCCATTGAAGCATAGGCACATTGTCTTCCTTGACAATAACCATCATGCCTTCTCTTACATTTTTATGGGCCTGTTTCCATTTTGAGTGTTGTTGCAGGCTTTTTAAATATTCTCTGGACCATTGCGTCCAGAATGTGTGCTTGAGTCGCTGCACCAGTTCCCATTGTTAAGGTAGTGATTTTATTCTAAGTGGTCTGGGTCTGGTTGAGCGACTAATGCTTCTCCAATCAAAAAATGACCTGGTGTAAGAACTGTAAAGTCATTAGGATCATTCAACATTGGAGAAAGTGGCCGAGAATTTAATACTGCCTCGACATTTGTTATGACAGTGCTCAACTGCTCAAAGGTGAGGTTTGCAGTGGACACATTTTTTAATAACAACGTATTTGCTGACTTTACTGCAGCTTCCCATAATCCACCAAAGTGAGGGGATCTTGGTGGAATAAATTTAAAGTGAACACCCTTTGTATTGCACAGCTGGAGTATGGAGTTCTTAGCCTGCTGTGAGTGGATTGTTTCCTTTAACTCCTTCAATTGGTTGCTGGCGCCAACGAAATTTGTTGCATTGTCGCAGTATAGGGTCTGACACCCGCGATGACTTATAAATCGCTCTAAAGCTCCAAGGAATGCTGCAGTCGTTAAATCTCCGACAAGTTCCAGATGGACAGCCTTTGTGGAGAAACATACAAATAATGCTATGTATGCTTTATCAGGTCGCTTGCCTCGGACTTTGTGATGTATCCAGAAGGGTCCGCAATAATCAACTCCGATATTTAAAAATTGTCTGTTTTGTGAGACTCTATGCTCAGGTAGTTTTCCCATTATTTGACAAAGTAATTTTGGACAAAACCTGGTACATGGCACGCATTTCATAATTACGTTTCTAACCATAGGAGTGATTTTGATAATGTGACACTGTTGTCGTGCGATACCTTTTAAAGTATTTTAACCACAGTGCATATTTTCCTCATGAAGTTTATGTAGCAGCATTTTTACTATGTTGTCATTGTATGGGAGTAAGTAGGGATTCATTGCATCCCGGTAAATTGGGGCATTTTCCACCCTTGTTCCTACTCTTATGATAAAGTTTTCGTCCAAATGAAGATGAAGAGATGCGACCTTGCTGCTTTTGGGTAATGGGCGTTCGGGATGACGTCGAAGGTGATTAAATTCATTTGTGAAATCAGCCTGTTGTATACAACGTATTATAATACGCCTAGCTTGTTCTTATTCGTCAAGCTGTAGTAAGACGGTTTGTTTTCTATTTTTGCGATAACAAAATCGTAACATGTATGCTATTATACGTTGCAAGCGATTGAACGAATTTCCATGTATTATATTATATTATATTGCCATATATTATATTTTTTCTCCAAGCGAAACTGTTGCCAAAGTGACTATTTTTGTTTTCCGTTCCAAAGAAATAGTTTTGTCCTTTGGAGCTTTAAATAGAGCTGGCCATTTCTCTTATGGTCCATGAAGAAACAGTGGTCCGTATAACCACAATGTATGTGCACTTAATTGAGATGCAGGTATCCCTCTAGATAGTACATCTGCAGCGTTGAGATTTGGTGACACATGTCTCCATTGATTTGGACAGGTTGTATCTTGTATTTTGACAACCTATTTGCAACAAATGTATGGAAATTCGATGCTTTTGCATTTATCCAACATAAGTCGATGGTGGAATCTGTCCAGTAATGACATTTAATGGATTCTGATTTAAGATCCTTTTTCACCTTTTCCTCTAGCTCTGCACCTAACACAGCTGTACATAACTCTAGTCGTGGTAGGGTTTGCTTTTCAAAAGGTGCTACTTTTGATTTAGCGCATAATAGGCGCACAGTCATTTGCTTGTTCTTATATATGGCTCTTATATAAGCCAAACGCTTTTTCCGAAGCATCCACAAATATATGAAGTTCTTTTTTTTAGGTATTTTTTATCATAAGTGTGTCTCGAAATAGTTATTTTATTAAAACATAGCAAGTCTGGTCTGAAGGCCTACCACTTTACCATTAGGGAATCTGATATCTCTGTGTCCCAATCTAGTTTAAGGACTGACAGATTTTGTAGAAATATTTTTGCTCTGATTATGACTGGAGCAAAAAGACCAAGTGGGTCAAAAATTTGACCCAACTCAGAGGCTACCACTCTTTTTGTAATTGTTTGAGTGTTATGTTCTTGGGCCTTTCCACAAAAATTGTCATCCTCAGGGCTCCAAATAATTCCCAAAGTCTTTACACTGGTATGTTCCAATTCAGTGCCAAGATTTATGTTGCTAGCATTATCTTCTGGTGAAAATTCCTTTAATAAATGGTGTGAATTTAAGCAACATTTTCTTAGTTTAAATCCGCAAGGTAGCAAGATTTTGTTTAGTTCTTCTTGAATCCTTGCAGCATCTATAATTGTATCTGCTCCAGTAAGGCATTCATCAACATAGAAATCATTTTTCAGTGCATTTGATCCTAATGGCCATTTCTCCAAATTTTTATTGGCCAAATGCTCCAAGCATTTTGTGGCAAGAAATGGAGCTGACGTTGTGCCATAAGTCACAGTTTTCAGCCGGACGGATTTCCTCGGACGGATTGTAGCGCCAAACAATCATTTGGTTAAATTGATCCTTTGGATTCATCCAAAATTGCCGAATGATTTTTTCTATATCCGCCGTAAAAACATATTTGTGAAATCTGAATCTCAATAGAATCGCAAACAATCACTTTGAACAACTGGTCCTGGATAAAGTAAATCATTTAATGATTTTCCTGTAGATGTCTTACAGGAAGCATCAAAGACTACACTTAATTTTGTTGTAGTGCTTTCTGGTTTCAGAACACAGTGGTGAGGAATAAAATAATGTTCTTTTGGTATTTAACTAGGTAATACTTGCTTCATATGACCTAGTTTTTCGTATTCGGCCATAAAATCGTTATATAATATTTTAATGTCTGGGCTAGTTCTTCGTTCCAACGAAAGAAAAAGCCTTGTCGCAATTTCGCAAGACTTCCCCAAGGCTAAGGGATCTTCAGAATAAGGTAATCTGACAATTAACCTTCCATCTTGTGCGTGCTGAAGATTTTCCAAAAAATGCTTCTCGCAATGTTTTTCCTCTGGCGTCCGGTATTTTCTTATCGGTTCCTTGTTGTCCAGTTTCCAGAATTTTTCCAACGATGATTTGGCTTCCTCGGCTGAGGAAGCAATTTTGCGATTATGTGGCTTTTTTGCACTCATGTTTACCAACCAAATTCGGTGTTCTGGAGAATAGGTTGGTCTGAATAAGATCTAATTTGTTCAGGTTTTATAAGGGAAAAGTGATGTTCTGCGCCAAGCAATATATCAATCTTTCCTGGTTTCGTGAAATGTGGATCAGCGAGCCGGATATTTTTTGAGATTTTTAAATCAGCTACTTTTATTTGTTCCGTAGGCTGATCGGCCACAGTATGAGGAAGAACGAAGGCTTCAACAATTGTTTCAAAATCGCTATGTTATGATTTAATTAAAACAAAACAATAACAATAAAAAATAATAATACTGGGAGTCGCCTAGTTGACTCCAGAAATCGGATTATATGGATGTTGTAAGTTGGAAGAGTCGCCGGGTTGACTTCTTCTACTTTTATTTCCAATATTGTAGTAACAGATCGCGAAGTTGATAAGTTACTCCTTGAAAATTTTAAGTTTTTCGGGAATATGCTTAGAAGTTTATTCGAGGCAAAATTATGAATTTTGCTCAATATCGGAATTTTTGAGCAAGGTTTTCACAACTTTAACTTTTTAAGATTCGATCGCCAGGTTGATCGGGAATCTGTCTAGCAAAGTATGTGCAGAAAAAAGACGCCAAGTTGACTAGAATTTCATGCAATGGTCGGGGTCACCAAAATGTTTGTAGTTTTATTTGTATTATTTATAGGATTTATAGGTTGCCCCTAGAACATACTCTAGTGACGATAGGTTGCTAAACCAACACTTAAATTGGTTTAACTCGGAGGGATCATGCGTTTGAGGGCCAATGACACAGCGATGCTCACTCGTAGAACGCAAAGTAGTTTAATACACAAGTATTGCTTGAGTACTGATTTTATTAGGGCAAAAGGTCGGATTTATATACACGTTTTTCAGAGTCAAGGGGGCACCATAGCAAAGAAGTGGTATGGGGCTGTTAGTTAAAAATACATTGCATTGCTTATGTTCTAAGATATACAAAGGTACAGAGTCATCATAATTGTCTCCCACACAAGGAGTTAATACGCTAGGGTTAGTAAAAATAGAAAAGGTAGCTCAGGCAGAGCTGGCGCTGTCCGTGAACATAAAGTGGCTTAGCGACTCAAGTGGTACGCTAACATATGTCATACTGACCATACTTTTATAGACCAATTATTATAAAAGTAGAATTCTTGAACTGTAGAAATGTTTTTGATTTATTTTTTATATATACTCAGATTATGTTTTCCTTTATCCTCTTTCAAGTTTCGAATAAAATCGGTTGACTATCCGTACGAGTCTCCCCTATAACGCATCACTATTCCAAAAGACGTCCTAGACAACCAAAGAAGCAACACCAAGTAAAGACGATCAAACGGTAAAAAGACGGATTCCAGAGTAAGACGAGACGATGGAAATGGAGACGATGATCAATAAGAGGAGAGCACTGACAGCCCAAAGGGCGAGAGTCAGTTGTAGACGATCACTGATTGAGTGAACCGTGCTTAAACAAACGTACTAAACGACGAGGAGACGAGACGACGATCACACTAATTTGATTACTTAAAAATACCTTGTTCTTAAATTAGCTTAAAATATAATTTCATTTAATGTTCATTATCTTTATATTTCGAAGTAATTGCGCTCTCGGTTTTACTTTTTATTGTAGTATACTTAAAATGGAAAATATAAGATTAAAAGGTTTGTGGTTAATATGTATTCTTCGACTTTAGGAAATAATATTTTCAGAAAGAAAACAAAGATTACGGGAATGAAGCGTTCTTTATTTTTAATATTATTAAATTAATACAAATTTTTTGAATATAACTTACACCAACGGGAGATCGAAAAAATTCCTGAAATTTTTAAAATAAAATTAATAATAAATATATAAAATGACTGAATATTATATTTATTTAATTTCCTTCTTTTCAAAATAAATATAAATTAAAACTATGACTGCCCATATACATATATAATATAATAATTTTTTTTATATTAGTTCCTGGCTAATAAGCTAACAAATGTAGATATAAAAATACTTTTTTTAATTAAAAGTATTTCTTATTTCATAGGGTGATTCCCAAAAACAAAATTTATCGTTGCTTCAAAATTATTCGTGCTTGGTTCGAAATATTCTGCTGTTATTTACATAGGGAAAGGCTAGCCATGCAGCGTGCTACATTTTATTTCAGAATTTCCAAACGAAATCAGCGTAGAAAATGCCTATTTAAAAAAAAAACAAATAAAATTAAAAATTTAGATAAACAGTTTAGGAAACCCCTCTATTGTTTAATAAAAATGTTTGTTATCTGACGCAAATATATATTATAAATAGAGTTTAATTAGCTCATTATTTTATATTAGATTAATTAGATTTAAATAATAGTAAGTAATATTAAATTTGGTCAACATTTAAGTCGGCCGGTATAGTTTTTGCAAAATATGAAGTTCATATCTTAATATTGTATTTGTTTTTTACATCTGGTGGACTTAATATTTTGTTCTATTTTAATTGATAAAAAATGTAAATCACAAATTTTGTTGTATTTTTTTTTTTTTTAAGACAAAGAGCCCATTTCGAAACTTCGCAGTAAGCTACTCAATAATTATGTTGTTTACTAGAATCAGCAGGGAAAAATGTACACAAAACTTTCAGAACACGAGAAAAAATAATGTTAGGGTTTGATTTAATTTTTTATAATTCTGGCCAATAATTATATATTCTGCGGTTTACCTATCCTTTTATTTCGATATGAGAACTATATGTTTATGAGAAAACCACCCTTTAGTATCCATACAATTGAATTACTAAATACTCAATTTCTTTAAAGAGCTCTTTCTGGTTGTCGTTCTGTAAATAAACAAGGAGTGGGCTAATTTCATTGTGATGGACATTTGTCAGAACATGTGAAATCTCTGTCTGAATTCTTTGAAGATTTGCCGCCAATATGGATAATTGATTTGTCAATGCAATAGACCATTGAAAGGCTTTGAGAGAATCTAGACGAGCATTGGCTATATCCTCCATTTGCTGAGTCATTAATCCTTTTATCGATGGTGCTTCATCTCGTTTCATGGTGTTTATCGTAGAATCAATTATTGAAGTCTGATTCTTAACTAATTCTAAAATGTAATCTTCATTCGATTTCACCTTTTGAATAGTTGATGACATCTTCTTGGCATACTTCCCACTATGTCCAAGGGAGAACGACGTATTCTTGACATGTGGAGTAAATCATTTTCAATTTGTATTTCTTCGTAAACGTGTTGAAAATGATTATATACAGCAGCACATGCTTGGACTGGTTGTATATGTGAACACATTTGACCAACCTTAAGTGTCCCCGTGTAAAATGTCATTACATCTTCGAGATACGGCTTTAAATCATAATACCAAACCTGGTTATGTTAATGTGAACGGCGGTAGCTAATGGTAATAGCAGCAGCAAGATTAATAATGGCATCGATATCATTGGTAAGGATGGGCTTTTTCGTCTTGTTGGCTCTTGATCTTCCTTTGTTTCTTCTTCAGCATCTTCTTCATTAATTTCCTTGCGTTTTTCTCCTGGATCTTCTTGACCGAATAGTGGAGCAAGCTTATGAATTGCTTTTTTTAAAGACTCCTGTTGCAGTTTTTACGTCTGCAACTCGCACATATCCATCTTGACCTGGATAAATTGTTATTATTCGTCCTATAGGCCATTGAAGCATAGGCACATTGTCTTCCTTGACAATAACCATCATGCCTTCTCTTACATTTTTATGGGCCTGTTTCCATTTTGAGTGTTGTTGCAGGCTTTTTAAATATTCTCTGGACCATTGCGTCCAGAATGTGTGCTTGAGTCGCTGCACCAGTTCCCATTGTTAAGGTAGTGATTTTATTCTAAGTGGTCTGGGTCTGGTTGAGCGACTAATGCTTCTCCAATCAAAAAATGACCTGGTGTAAGAACTGTAAAGTCATTAGGATCATTCAACATTGGAGAAAGTGGCCGAGAATTTAATACTGCCTCGACATTTGTTATGACAGTGCTCAACTGCTCAAAGGTGAGGTTTGCAGTGGACACATTTTTTAATAACAACGTATTTGCTGACTTTACTGCAGCTTCCCATAATCCACCAAAGTGAGGGGATCTTGGTGGAATAAATTTAAAGTGAACACCCTTTGTATTGCACAGCTGGAGTATGGAGTTCTTAGCCTGCTGTGAGTGGATTGTTTCCTTTAACTCCTTCAATTGGTTGCTGGCGCCAACGAAATTTGTTGCATTGTCGCAGTATAGGGTCTGACACTACCCGCGATGACTTATAAATCGCTCTAAAGCTCCAAGGAATGCTGCAGTCGTTAAATCTCCGACAAGTTCCAGATGGACAGCCTTTGTGGAGAAACATACAAATAATGCTATGTATGCTTTATCAGGTCGCTTGCCTCGGACTTTGTGATGTATCCAGAAGGGTCCGCAATAATCAACTCCGATATTTAAAAATTGTCTGTTTTGTGAGACTCTATGCTCAGGTAGTTTTCCCATTATTTGACAAAGTAATTTTGGACAAAACCTGGTACATGGCACGCATTTCATAATTACGTTTCTAACCATAGGAGTGATTTTGATAATGTGACACTGTTGTCCTGCGATACCTTTTAAAGTATTTTAACCACAGTGCATATTTTCCTCATGAAGTTTATGTAGCAGCATTTTTACTATGTTGTCATTGTATGGGAGTAAGTAGGGATTCATTGCATCCCGGTAAATTGGGGCATTTTCCACCCTTGTTCCTACTCTTATGATAAAGTTTTCGTCCAAATGAAGATGAAGAGATGCGACCTTGCTGCTTTTGGGTAATGGGCGTTCGGGATGACGTCGAAGGTGATTAAATTCATTTGTGAAATCAGCCTGTTGTATACAACGTATTATAATACGCCTAGCTTGTTCTTATTCGTCAAGCTGTAGTAAGACGGTTTGTTTTCTATTTTTGCGATAACAAAATCGTAACATGTACAGTGGCTCACAGCTTATTTGACCCACACCTAATTTTCAACATTAAACAGGTATAACTCCTAAACCATAAGAGATACCCATAAAAATAAAACGGAGAAAGGTTAACTGTTGTTTTAACTTAAAAAATATGTTTTCATTTTTTTATTCTAGCAAGGAACTTCTTAATTAAACAATAAAAACTAAAAATACTGCCTTTTTCAACGTCACAGCTTATTTGACCCAGTTCATCAAATTAATTATAAAAAATTCCAAAAAAAATATTTCTTTAACTTTTAGTATTTGGTATGTCCGCCCTTTTGGTCCACAACCGACTTCAGTCGATTTGGAATAGATTCGACCAATTTTTTTGTGGTTTCTGGGGGGATTTTAGCGCATTCTTCTAGCAAAGCCGTCTTCAAGTCATTTTTATTGGAAATATTGCGCTCCCGAATTTTTGAGTCCAGCAAAGCCCACAAATTCTCAATAACATTAATATCGGGTGACTGAGCTGGCGATTTCATTATATGGGGACTATTATAACCCAGCCAATATTGAACAATACCCTACATATGCTTTGGATTATTGCCTTGGTAGAACCGAAAATACTGTCTTATTCCCAATTTCTCAGCACTTTGGAGTAAATTATCCTTATGGATATTAAGATAAACATTGTTATTCATTATGCTTTCAATAAATTTTAGGTTTCCGACTCTTGCTGCGGACTTACAGGCCCAAACCATAACGTGTCCGTCGTCATGCTTAACTGTGGGTTTTAGCTCTTTGTCCTGCAGCTCTGTATTCGCTTTATGCCATAGCTAAGAACGTCCCTCGGACAAAAAATATTTAATTTTGACTCATCAGCGAAAATGATGTAATACTTTTGGGTCCAAATGACGTTCTTACGTATGGCGTAAAGCCAATACTGAACTGCGTTACAAACCCACCGTTAAGCATGACGACGGACACGTTATGGTTTGGGCCTGTAAGTCCGCAGCAAGAGTCGGAAACCTAAAATTTATTGAAAGCATAATGAATAACAATGTTTTAATATCCATAAGGATAATTTACTCCAAAGTGCTGAGAAATTGGGAATAAGACAGGATTTTCGGTTCTACCAAGGCAATAATCCAAAGCATATGTAGGGTATTGTTCAATATTGGCTGGGTTATAATAGTCCCCATATAATGAAATCGCCAGCTCAGTCACCCGATATTAATGTTATTGAGAATTTGTGGGCTTTGCTGGACTCAAAAATTCGGGAGCGCAATATTTCCAATAAAAATGACTTGAAGACGGCTTTGCTAGAAGAATGCGCTAAAATCCCCCAGAAACCACAAAAAATTGGTCGAATCTATTCCAAATCGACTGAAGTCGGTTGTGGACCAAAAGGGCGGACATACCAAATACTAAAAGTTAAAGAAATATTTTTTTGGAATTTTTTATAATTAATTTGATGAACTGGGTCAAATAAGCTGTGACGTTGAAAAAGGCAGTATTTTTAGTTTTTATTGTTTAATTAAGAAGTTCCTTGCTAGAATAAAAAAATGAAAACATATTTTTTAAGTTAAAACAACAGTTAACCTTTCTGCGTTTTATTTTTATGGGTATCTCTTATGGTTTAATAGTTATACCTGTTTAATGTTAAAAATTAGGTGTGGGTCAAATAAGCTGTGAGCCACCGTATGCTATTATACGTTGCAAGCGATTGAACGAATTTCCATGTATTATATTATATTATATTGCCATATATTATATTTTTTCTCCAAGCGAAACTGTTGCCAAAGTGACTATTTTTGTTTTCCGTTCCAAAGAAATAGTTTTGTCCTTTGGAGCTTTAAATAGAGCTGGCCATTTCTCTTATGGTCCATGAAGAAACAGTGGTCCGTATAACCACAATGTATGTGCACTTAATTGAGATGCAGGTATCCCTCTAGATAGTACATCTGCAGCGTTGAGATTTGGTGACACATGTCTCCATTGATTTGGACAGGTTGTATCTTGTATTTTGACAACCTATTTGCAACGAATGTATGGAAATTCGATGCTTTTGCATTTATCCAACATAAGTCGATGGTGGAATCTGTCCAGTAATGACATTTAATGGATTCTGATTTAAGATCCTTTTTCACCTTTTCCTCTAGCTCTGCACCTAACATAGCTGTACATAACTCTAGTCGTGGTAGGGTTTGCTTTTCAAAAGGTGCTACTTTTGATTTAGCGCATAATAGGCGCACAGTCATTTGCTTGTTCTTATATATGGCTCTTATATAAGCCAAACGCTTTTTCCGAAGCATCCACAAATATATGAAGTTCTTTTTTTTTAGGTATTTTTTTATCATAAGTGTGTCTCGAAATAGTTATTTTATTAAAACATAGCAAGTCTGGTCTGAAGGCCTACCACTTTACCATTAGGGAATCTGATATCTCTGTGTCCCAATCTAGTTTAAGGACTGACAGATTTTGTAGAAATATTTTTGCTCTGATTATGACTGGAGCAAAAAGACCAAGTGGGTCAAAAATTTGACCCAACTCAGAGGCTACCACTCTTTTTGTAATTGTTTGAGTGTTATGTTCTTGGGCCTTTCCACAAAAATTGTCATCCTCAGGGCTCCAAATAATTCCCAAAGTCTTTACACTGGTATGTTCCAATTCAGTGCCAAGATTTATGTTGCTAGCATTATCTTCTGGTGAAAATTCCTTTAATAAATGGTGTGAATTTAAGCAACATTTTCTTAGTTTAAATCCGCAAGGTAGCAAGATTTTGTTTAGTTCTTCTTGAATCCTTGCAGCATCTATAATTGTATCTGCTCCAGTAAGGCATTCATCAACATAGAAATCATTTTTCAGTGCATTTGATCCTAATGGCCATTTCTCCAAATTTTTATTGGCCAAATGCTCCAAGCATTTTGTGGCAAGAAATGGAGCTGACGTTGTGCCATAAGTCACAGTTTTCAGCCGGACGGATTTCCTCGGACGGATTGTAGCGCCAAACAATCATTTGGTTAAATTGATCCTTTGGATTCATCCAAAATTGCCGAATGATTTTTTCTATATCCGCCGTAAAAACATATTTGTGAAATCTGAATCTCAATAGAATCGCAAACAATCACTTTGAACAACTGGTCCTGGATAAAGTAAATCATTTAATGATTTTCCTGTAGATGTCTTACAGGAAGCATCAAAGACTACACTTAATTTTGTTGTAGTGCTTTCTGGTTTCAGAACACAGTGGTGAGGAATAAAATAATGTTCTTTTGGTATTTAACTAGGTAATACTTGCTTCATATGACCTAGTTTTTCGTATTCGGCCATAAAATCGTTATATAATATTTTAATGTCTGGGCTAGTTCTTCGTTCCAACGAAAGAAAAAGCCTTGTCGCAATTTCGCAAGACTTCCCCAAGGCTAAGGGATCTTCAGAATAAGGTAATCTGACAATTAACCTTCCATCTTGTGCGTGCTGAAGATTTTCCAAAAAATGCTTCTCGCAATGTTTTTCCTCTGGCGTCCGGTATTTTCTTATCGGTTCCTTGTTGTCCAGTTTCCAGAATTTTTCCAACGATGATTTGGCTTCCTCGGCTGAGGAAGCAATTTTGCAATTATGTGGCTTTTTTGCACTCATGTTTACCAACCAAATTCGGTGTTCTGGAGAATAGGTTGGTCTGAATAAGATCTAATTTGTTCAGGTTTTATAAGGGAAAAGTGATGTTCTGCGCCAAGCAATATATCAATCTTTCCTGGTTTCGTGAAATGTGGATCAGCGAGCCGGATATTTTTTGAGATTTTTAAATCAGCTACTTTTATTTGTTCCGTAGGCTGATCGGCCACAGTATGAGGAAGAACGAAGGCTTCAACAATTGTTTCAAAATCGCTATGTTATGATTTAATTAAAACAAAACAATAACAATAAAAAATAATAATACTGGGAGTCGCCTAGTTGACTCCAGAAATCGGATTATATGGATGTTGTAAGTTGGAAGAGTCGCCGGGTTGACTTCTTCTACTTTTATTTCCAATATTGTAGTAACAGATCGCGAAGTTGATAAGTTACTCCTTGAAAATTTTAAGTTTTTCGGGAATATGCTTAGAAGTTTATTCGAGGCAAAATTATGAATTTTGCTCAATATCGGAATTTTTGAGCAAGGTTTTCACAACTTTAACTTTTTAAGATTCGATCGCCAGGTTGATCGGGAATCTGTCTAGCAAAGTATGTGCAGAAAAAAGACGCCAAGTTGACTAGAATTTCATGCAATGGTCGGGGTCACCAAAATGTTTGTAGTTTTATTTGTATTATTTATAGGATTTATAGGTTGCCCCTAGAACATACTCTAGTGACGATAGGTTGCTAAACCAATACTTAAATTGGTTTAACTCGGAGGGATCATGCGTTTGAGGGCCAAAGACACAGCGATGATCACTCGTAGAACGCAAAGTAGTTTAATACACAAGTATTGCTTGAGTACTGATTTTATTAGGGCAAAAGGTCGGATTTATATACACGTTTTTCAGAGTCAAGGGGGCACCATAGCAAAGAAGTGGTATGGGGCTGTTAGTTAAAAATACATTGCATTGCTTATGTTCTAAGATATACAAAGGTACAGAGTCATCATAATTGTCTCCCACACAAGGAGTTAATACGCTAGGGTTAGTAAAAATAGAAAAGGGTAGCTCAGGCAGAGCTGGCGCTGTCCGTGAACATAAAGTGGCTTAGCGACTCAAGTGGTACGCTAACATATGTCATACTGACCATACTTTTATAGACCAATTATTATAAAAGAAGAATTCTTGAACTGTAGAAATGTTTTTGATTTATTTTTTATATATACTCAGATTATGTTTTCCTTTATCCTCTTTCAAGTTTCGAATAAAATCGGTTGACTATCCGTACGAGTCTCCCCTATAACGCATCACTATTCCAAAAGACGTCCTAGACAACAAAAGAAGCAACACCAAGTAAAGACGATCAAACGGTAAAAAGACGGATTCCAGAGTAAGACGAGACGATGGAAATGGAGACGATGATCAATAAGAGGAGAGCACTGACAGCCCAAAGGGCGAGAGTCAGTTGTAGACGATCACTGATTGAGTGAACCGTGCTTAAACAAACGTACTAAACGACGAGGAGACGAGACGACGATCACACTAATTTGATTACTTAAAAATACCTTGTTCTTAAATTAGCTTAAAATATAATTTCATTTAATGTTCATTATCTTTATATTTCGAAGTAATTGCGCTCTCGGTTTTACTTTTTATTGTAGTATACTTAAAATGGAAAATATAAGATTAAAAGGTTTGTGGTTAATATGTATCCTTCGACTTTAGGAAATAATATTTTCAGAAAGAAAACAAAGATTACGGGAATGAAGCGTTCTTTATTTTTAATTTTATTAAATTAATACAAATTTTTTGAATATAACTTACACCAACGGGAGATCGAAAAAATTCCTGAAATTTTTAAAATAAAATTAATAATAAATATATAAAATGACTGAATATTATATTTATTTAATTTCCTTCTTTTCAAAATAAATATAAATTAAAACTATGACTGCCCATATACATATATAATATAATAATTTTTTTTATATTAGTTCCTGGCTAATAAGCTAACAAATGTAGATATAAAAATACTTTTTTTAATTAAAAGTATTTCTTATTTCATAGGGTGATTCCCAAAAACAAAATTTATCGTTGCTTCAAAATTATTCGTGCTTGGTTCGAAATATTCTGCTGTTATTTACATAGGGAAAGGCTAGCCATGCAGCGTGCTACATTTTATTTCAGAATTTCCAAACGAAATCAGCGTAGAAAATGCCTATTTAAAAAAAAAACAAATAAAATTAAAAATTTAGATAAACAGTTTAGGAAACCCCTCTATTGTTTAATAAAAATGTTTGTTATCTGACGCAAATATATATTATAAATAGAGTTTAATTAGCTCATTATTTTATATTAGATTAATTAGATTTAAATAATAGTAAGTAATTTTAAATTTGGTCAACATTTAAGTCGGCCGGTATAGTTTTTGCAAAATATGAAGTTCATATCTTAATATTGTATTTGTTTTTTACATCTGGTGGACTTAATATTTTGTTCTATTTTAATTGATAAAAAATGTAAATCACAAATTTTGTTGTATTTTTTTTTTTAAGACAAAGAGCCCATTTCGAAACTTCGCAGTAAGCTACTCAATAATTATGTTGTTTACTAGAATCAGCAGGGAAAAATGTACACAAAACTTTCAGAACACGAGAAAAATAATGTTAGGGTTTGATTTAATTTTTTATAATTCTGGCCAATAATTATATATTCTGCGGTTTACCTATCCTTTTATTTCGATATGAGAACTATATGTTTATGAGAAAACCACCCTTTAGTATCCATACAATTGAATTACTAAATACTCAATTTCTTTAAAGAGCTCTTTCTGGTTGTCGTTCTGTAAATTTTAAAGTTTCATCAAAAATCAATGACTTCAAAGCATCTCGAGAAATGTCATCATTTTCCATATTTATCCGGAACGGCACTTCGGCGACAGGCTATGTAAAAAAAAACAATAACGTTACATTACAATAATATAAATTATGTTAGATCAATATTCCAGCACTGAAAAATGTGAAGTCTAACAAAAAAGGAAGCAAACTTCGGCTAGCCGAAGTTAATACACCCTTGCAGTATTACATTATACTATTATCAACTATTATTATAATTTCGATTTCTCCCGCCTATTTTACTCAAAGCAATAAAGCTATTTCGATTTTGCGCTTCATTTTGCCATCGTTTCTATGGCAGCTATATGATATTGTTATGCGATTTTAATTTATTTAATTTTAATTTAATTAAAACCGGTATTCCATAATATTTCAATATTACCAAATCCCAAAAAAACAACAAAGTTATAATATTCTTGGATTCTCTATTCCGATTGTTCGCTATATGATATAGTCGCCCGTTCCGGCTCGTTCCGACCTCTATACTACCTGCACTAGAAAAATAACTTTTGGGAGAGTTTTAAGAAGATAGCTTTAAAACTGAGGGACTAGTTTGCGTAGAAACGGACGGACGGACATGGCTAGATCGACTCTTCTGGTGATGCTTTATAGGGTCGGAAATGTTTCCTTCACAACGTTGCAAACTTTTGACCGAAATTATAATACCATCTGCAAGGGTATAATTAGTAAGTACATTCCAAAAAATGTTAAATCATTGTCTGTACACGCGCTTGAGTCCAAATTATGCGTATAAGGGTGGTGCTTTAATATTTAGGTTGGTTAATAAAGCTATCTTCGGGCGGAGACGAAGTTGATATAACCTTGCAGAATATTCTGTAAATTATATTGGTTGACCAAAAAGACAACCCATAAAAAATCTCAACTTACTATCTTTAAAAACACCAAAGTTGTGGCATTTTCAATCGTTCAGTTATATGGCAGCTATGCAATGAAATTTGGTAGGTCGGATTGATTGGCCAAAACTAAAACCCAAACTTTACAAACACCAGTTATTCCGATCAATCAGTTACATGACAGCTATAGGATATAGTCGGTTGATCCCGGCCGTTTCGACTTATATACTGCGTGCAAAGGAAGGGAGGGTGTGTGCAAAGTTTCAATTCGATATCTTTAAAACTGAGAGACTAGTTTGCGTAGACACAGACAGACGGACATGCTTATATCAACTTAGGGCACGATCTTGATCAAGAATATATATTCTTTATATGGTCGGAGATGTCTCCTTTACTGCGTTGCACACTTTTAACCAAAATTATAAGGCTATAAAAATAATTACAATGTTTTTACCAATTTTAATGAGTTAGGCTACAACCCATCTTTTTTTTTATGAATTGATACTGATACTTAAAAATCTTTAGTTTATGAAATATAAAAATTGGAAAACCAGTTTATATTAAGCCATTTTTAACGAGGACGGAAGCTAACTTCGGCCAGCCGAAGTTTTAATACCCTTGCAGACTTTGCCGATATTGTTAAAATTGAAAAAGTAGCCAAAATAATAAGTTAAACATAAATAAATTAGATTTGCGTAGTTTCATGCCAATAGCTTTTATACTGCAAAATTTTCATATGCAAATAGGAAAAAAAGGGATATTTTCGCAGCCTTTAACAATTTTTCCTACGGAAGCTATACGATATAGACGTCCGATCGGCAAGCGCTTTTACCCTGATCAAGGTATGCGTAAATAAATAAGAATTGGAAAAATGTATGTCAATAGCTTATACACTGCGCGAAATATTCTAAAAAACATGAAATTTTGACCGATTTCACCGTATTGTTCCTATGGGAGCTATAGGATATAGACTTCCGATCAGCACGCGCTTTTACCTTGATGAAGGAATACATTAAAAAATACGATTTGAAAACATTTATAGCAATAGCTTTTACACAGCGCGAAATATTCTGAAAAACATCAAATTTGGACCGATTTTACCCTATTGTTCCTATGGGAGCTATAGGATATAGACGTCCAATCGGCACGCGCTTTTACCCTGATCAAGGTATGCATAAAAAAATACGATTTAGAAAGATTCATGTCAATAAAGCTATTAAAGCTGCGCGAAATATCACCAATTCTTGCAAGATATATCCGATTGTTCCTATGGGAGCTATAGGATATAGACGTCCGATCGGGGCGATTTTCCAATTTGATCTGCGTACACATGTTTTAGGACGAGTGTGAAAGTTTCAGATCGCTAGCTTTTAAACTGAGCTCGCAAACGGTATTGAAACAGACGGACATGGCTATATCGACTCCCCTATTGATCCTGATCAAGAATATTTAGGGTCGGAAACGTCTACTTCACTGCGTTACAAACTTCTGACCAAAATTAGAATACCCTCTGCAAGGGTATAAAAAGGAGGGAGATGTAATATGGACATTTATTTAATGCACACTGTATTTCGTACAATGCTGCATATGTATAAACATAAAATATAAATTCGGAGTCCCAGTCGCTAAACCAAATGGAGAAATCTGAGCCGGTCTGTATACGTTACGGCTAACGGAAAGTGCAAGTGTCAGCTCAATTGTCATACGCGGACCTAACATTGATATGAACTTAAGTATATGTGCATATTCCCTCGCGCTCCAGCCTATGCGAGCATAGCTTGTCACATAAGAATAAATAACCGTCTTTCTGCTGCCGCTGTTGGCAGCGCAACTACGAGCCATTTTTAGCTCCTAAGACTTATTTTTTAAAACCAGAAACTCTTGAGAGCTTGAAGCTGCACTTTCGCTGCTTAAATAAAAATACATAAATAAAACAAGAAAGGAAAGCTAACTTCGGGCGGAGCCGAAGTTGATATACCCTTGCAGAATATTCTGTAAATAATCTGTAATCATATGATGCATTCTTAATACTCATAAAAATCCCAACTTCCTAACTTTAAAAACACCAAAGTTATGGCATTTTCAATCGTTCAGTTATATGGCAGCTATAGGATATAGTCGGCCGACCCCAATAAAATTTGGTAGGTCGGATTATTAATTGGCCAAATATAAAACCCATAGAAAATCCCAACTTCCTAACTTTAAAAACACCACAGTTATGGTATTTCCTATCGTTATATGGGAGCTATAGGATATAGTCGGCCGATCCTAATGAAATATAGTAGGTCGGATTGATTGGCCAAATAAAAAACCCACAGAAAATCCAAACCTCCTAACTTTACAAACACCAAAGTTATGGCATTTCCTATCGTTCAGTTATATGGCAAGATATAGTCGGCCGATCCCGGCCGTTCCGACTTATATGCTGCGTGCAAAGAAAAGAAAGGTGTGTGCAAAGTTTTAATTCGATATCTTTAAAACTGAGAGACTAGTTCGCGTAGAAACAGACAGACGGACAGACACGGACATGCTTATATCAACTCAGGAGGTGATCCTGATCAAGAATATATATACTTTATAGGGTCGGAGATGTCTCCTTCACTGCTTTGCACACTTTTGACCAAAATTATAATATTCTCTGCAAGGGTATAATAAAAAACCAAAAACTTACCAGGTATACCGGTATGAGCGTCGAGATACAAATGTCACGATAGGGTACATTTGTTGTGAACGAGCCTTTATTTATTTTTTTGTTTGCTTTGACATCTGTGAAACATATTTAGTATACATCAAGTCATTGAACAGGCAAAATCATATTTTTTTATTGTGTTAAAAATGTCGAATTTTCTACCAGAAAGTGATGATTTGCGGAAAGCATTAATTTTTTGTTTTCATTTTTGAAGAAAAATGGTTCAGAGTCGCATCGAATGCTTGCCGAGGCCTATGGCGATCATGCTCTATCAGTAGCAACATGCAAAAGATGCTTTCAACGGTTCAGAACTAATGATTTTGATGTGAGAAATGAGGAACGTGGAAGACCACCAAAAAATTTTGAAGTCGCCGAACTGCAAACGATATTGGAGGGATATGACACTTTGAGTCAAAAGCAAATGGCAGAAATCTTAAATGTTGCACAACAAACAATTTTTGACCGTTTAAAAGCTGTGGGAAAGATCCAAAAGTGTTAAAAATGGGTGCCACATGAATTGAATGAAAAACATATGGAAATCGGAAAAACACTTGTGAAATGTTGCTTCAAAGACACGGAAGAAAATAGGTTTGGCATCGGATTGCTACTGGCGATGAAAAATTGACTTATTTTAAGAATCCTAAACGGAAAAAATCAGGGGTTAATCCGGGACAACCATCAACATCGACTGCAAAACCAGATTGATTCGGCAAGAAGACAATGCTGTGTGTTTGGTGGGACCAGAAAGGTGTACTACGAGCTCATAAAATCTGGTGAAACCGTTAATACTGACCGACAGCAAATGATCAATTTGAACCAGGCATTGATCGAGAAACGACCAGAATGGGCCAGAAGACAGGGCAAGGTAATTTGCTCCATGACAATGCACCTGCACACAAAGCAAACCTGGATCAGGATAAAATCAAAACACTTGGCTGGGAGTTGCTATCCCACCCGTATTCACCAGACTTGTCTCCTTCCGACAACCATTTGTTTTCATCGATGGGATACGCATTGGCTGAGCAGCTCTTTGATTCCTACGAGGAGGTCGAAAATTGGGTGTCTCGTTGGTTTGCTTTAAAAGGCGTGGTATCCACAAATTGCTAGAAAGGTGGTCTCAAAATGTGTAAAAAACAATGGCCAATACTTTGAAGAAAATGTTTTTTACTTACATTAATTTACATTAATAATTAGTGTTTTATGTTCACAAAAAAACGCTCATTTCATATCGATATACCTGGTATATTCTAATGGAAAGACGGATTTACAATAGAGATCAAAAGTGACCAGAATCACTCCTTAGTGTTTGGTGCCGTTGTCAATGGTTTTAGTTAATTTGAATACCAAACATACGTTTTGTTAGTATTCACACACAAGTAGAATTGCAGACGTCACAAGCTTAAGACATCCTTATTTTTAAAGTAGTTAACAGTGTAAAGGGCAGAAATATGGGATAGTCAGGGCAGTCGATTTGTCCGTTCTTTTTATACCCTTACAGAGGTTATGATAATTTTGATCAAAAGTGTGCAACGCAGTGAAGGAGATATCTCCGACCCTATAAAGTATATATATTCTTGATCAGGATCGCGTCCTAAGTTGATATAAGCATGTCCGTCTGTCCGTCTGTCTGTTTCTACGCGAACTTGTCTCTCAGTTTTAAAGATATCGAATCGAAATATTGCACACACCCTTCACTTCTTTGCACGCAGTATATAAATCTTGTGCTTTGTATTTGTAAATAAGTAACTGAAGTACTTGTGCCCAATCATAACAACTAAGACACCAGAAACGGGTACTTCCGCGGAACTGAACTCATGTGTATCCGCCTCCCTCCACCGACTTAAGGCCGTAGTCCTCACGATTAGATCGCAACGCCTCTTGGCCTTCGCGTTAGGCAAACTCTAAATAAAAGGAGGGTGTAAGGACCCCTAAGGGCCAGCCCAGTCCTCTCATCTCTACAAATTACAGATGATTTTGGTTAAACCTGATTACCTCAGCCACAGCAATATTATTACACAATTGTTTAATTAATATGGGTTTAGCAAATTAAAAGCTTAAACAAACAACAAATTAACTTAATTTGATCTGCATGGACATTTATGCAAGCAAACATTTTTTTAACTCAATAGTAATTTATGCGTAATACCTCATCTCCAGGATCATAATACTGCTCCAAATAGGGATGTGCAAGAGCTTCCTCCACAGGAATCCGTTTATGCGGGTTAAAGGTTAACATTTTTCCAAGAAGATCTAAGGCCAACGCATCGGCATTGGGAAATAGCCTCGACCAGGGTACATTGGGCTTGAAGGGTAAAGACTCCAAATAGTTCCGTGCCTAAAACGCAATGAATCATTAACAAATTGTAATAAAATAATAGTTACTTACCTTTTCGTTTATAATACACTCTAAGTCTTCACGAGATGGCGATCCCAATACGCCGAGAATATGGTTAAGTTGATCCAAATAATGTTTTCCAGGAAATATTGGTCGATTACTTAGCATTTCAGCCAAAATGCAGCCAACAGACCATATATCAATAGATTTTGTGTATCCCTTTGAGTTTAGCATTATTTCGGGTGCCCTATACCACCGAGTAGCAACATATTCTGTCAGAAATCCAGTATGATCATGTTCGGGATCTGCAATTCGAGCCAACCCAAAGTCACAAATCTACAAAAAAAATGCATAATGCTTTATTTTTTATAAATTGCTCTGTGATGCCAAATTTTTGGCGATTGGTAATTTACAATTTTTTTAAGACCCATACGAAGTATTAGTCTGAACTAGTATGAATACAAACAAAAACAAGAAAGAATGCTATAGTCGAGTGCCTGGACTATTAGATACCCGTTACTCAGCTAAACAACTTAATATAAATATGTCTTCTTGTATAATCTTTGCCGGGCAATTGCACCTGTGTACAATGTTAATACATATGCTTACATACATACACACATACGCCATTGTTTGACTTAGACCTCCAATTTGGCTAACTTGATTTGATTTGCATAGTTCTTTGGATATATTTCGGTATTGTAAAATGAAAGCCATCGCAATTTCCTTTAATAGAAATCCTTATCGAGAATTAACGTTGACTCTGTTGAGCACCTTGGCCAGCTGTTCCAAAGTCATCCGTTAGATGGCGCTATTGGTACCACGGGCCACGAAAGGCGGAAATGTAGGCGCTAGCCAGGCTTAAGCGTTTAATGGGTTTTTGGGCGTTAGAGTGGGCGTGGCAAACTTTTATTTGGCCAATCGATAGGTATTGACGAAACAAATACATATCAAAAAAAAATTTCATAATAGCATCAAAACTGTGGCCACAGCTTGTGGCTTGTGGGCGTCAGAGGGGGCGTGGCACCATTTTGAAACAAACTTGCGCTGCGTAGGAACTCCTAAAATCTACATGCAAAATCCCAATCTTCTAGCTTTTATAGTTTCCGAGATCTCAGCGCTCATACGGACGGACAGACGGACGGACAGACGGACATGGCTAGATCGACTCGGCTAGTGATCCTGGACAAGAATATATATACTTGATAGGGTCGGAAACGCTTCCTTCTACCTGTTACATACTTTTGCACGAATACAATATACCCTTTTACTCTACGAGTAACGGGTATAAAAATTAAAAAACTTTTCCGCCTTCAAAAATCGTATCTATAAGATAATACAATGTATTCAGTTGCAATCAAATTTATAGCTACAAACTGAGATACAAAAGAAAACGAAATTTCTTTGGTAAAATCAACCAACTCTTCAATTAAAATTAAAATGCTCCGACCGACAACTGTGGGTCAAATATACCGAATATACAGTATTTTTTACGTTATGATAGCATTTGCCGTGTTTGCAATTACTTCTCCGTAGTAGCGAGATGAATACAAATATTAATATGCTATTTCTATCGCTCTGTTTTTGACGAGAGCGGTAGCAGAGCCATAGAAGAATAACGAGAAAGTTTGTGCTCTGCTCTGCTCGCAGTTTTGTCGCTTGAGAAACTGTAGCAATAGCGGTAGCAGAAAATCAAGTCCTGTGCTCTATGTAGCAGTAACGGTAGCAAAAAATTGATAGCGAGATGAGAGCAGAGCACTTGCTATTTTTTCATGTGCTACGGGTCTCGCTTGTCTTACTTTTTTTGTTTTCTGCACCTTTCTTATGCAGCGTGTTCTTTTTACTTGTCGCTTTGCCAGAATGAGAAAGAAAATATTTTCTGTCAGAATAAAGTGGTTTGAAATAATAAAATAAATAATAGTATTTTATTCAAAAACTAAAAATCAAAATAAAAACGTATATTCATTCACAGTATTCAGTATTAAATCAAACTTAAAAATTAAAAGCCCCAGAATTCAAATTAATATATTAAGTAAATGTTAATTAAATATAAAAAAGTAAAAAGAAATAAGAACTTATGCAAATAAACTTAAATTGTCGATGGCACTATCCAAGTGAGTTGAGTTAAGCCGGACAAGAAGAATATTTTCCAATGTTTCGTGACTTAATCGATTTCGGTTATCCGACAACACCAGTTTTAAAGACGAAAACGCCCGCTCTATTGTTACCTACAAATATAAAGAAATTTAAACACTTGTTAATAAATATTTTGTTTTAAATTAAGTTATAATTCTTACTTGAGTTGGTGGTATAGCAAAGCATACTTTGCTTAGGGCATACAGCTCTAGATCGCTTAATTTCATTACTTTCCAGAAATTTAAAACATTTTCACTAGATTTCATATACGGCAATTTCATCGATTCAATCTTTCCATGGACATCTGTTGACTCATTCGGAACACTGTTAGCACTTAAAAAGTCGTCCAAAAAATCGAAATTACTTCCTTCATGTACAGTATCCGAAGCCATTGAATTATTTGATGACACTAAATTTGGAATGGGGCTGTGGATTTTAATTTGTGCCCACAATTTCTTTAGAAAATGAATTGATCTGTCCTTTTGTGAGCTGTCCAGGGTATGATGCAATCTTCGGTCTAGGTATAAGCAAGCGTCGAAGCCAACATTTTACACTAATTTTTTTGTTCTTACTTCCATGCTTTCAAGAAGCGTCTCTCCAATCGTATAAAGAATAGATTCTTTACTTAAAGCGCTGGTTGCTAAAATCTGTTTCGTTGACAACTTGCAAACCAGCCACAGAGCATAAAAATTCCCATAGTGCAATTGTTCTTGTTGAAACTGCACTATAGTTTTTTGCAGTGGAGCCATAATTGTAACTTAGGAGTCCATGAACTCCCATAACTGTTCATTTACAACGAAATAGTCGTCTTTGGATTTATTTTCAACAGTTTCGATAGGGCCTAATATAGCTTTCGCTTTATTGAGTAGGTCAATCATTTTATATGTTGATCCCCATCTAGTAGGTTAAACCAATTGAGGTAATTTATAATTTTTTAGTTCAAAAAAATTACGGTATCCGTTTGATTGCTTCCGGATGTGTTTGGTAAAATTGCGGCAGGTTAACAAATACTCTCTTATATTTGCATTTTTTGTTACATCGAGTGCACAAAGCTGTCCAGTGTGTGCCGCACATCGAACTATTTGTATTTCACCCACATACATATTTTCTGTTTTTTCATAAAGGTCGACTTGCTTCGTGTACTCAATGTTCTCTTCAATACAGACTTCGTCAATATCATCATCGCTCATATGTATTTCTGATAAAATTTTCGAAGTTTTTATCATATTTGCCCCATTATCCGATGTAATTGATACAATTTGGGTCAGGGCTATTTCGTATTTGTCAAAACAGCTATAATTTCTCTAGCGAGATTTTGGGATGTACTCGAACCTGCTCCTTTGAGTTCCACCATTCCAAGAATTCGAGATTTTATTTCTTATTTGCTGACAAATTGAGCACTGATGCCGAATATATTCCGATCAAGCCGCGTTGCACTATCTATTTTTAAAGAAAGCAGTCGATTTTTACATTCTTGATGTATTTCAAGTCTAACATTCGCTGATACCTGTTTTAGAACAGACTTACACTTGCTTCCGTTTAAAATAAGGTTTTTCCGCTTTTTTCATTAAGACCTTGACATATCGGGTCAATTATGTTACGCATATTAGTTGAGTTTAGCACATGAGACGCAATGCTTTCTTCAGTGACAAGTCCAATATATGACCGGATTAAATTTTTTTTATTGATTTTAACTTTAGTTAGTTGAGGTTTCACGTTTTTTTTTGGTCTGCATGCAACCAGAATCATTTTCTTGCTGCTCAGGTCGGATGTCATGCAATTGTAAATGTTTCTTTAAATTAAAAACACGGCCGTTTTTTATAACTCGAAAACATGTTTTGCATTTAACGTAGTCGGAATCTATCTCCTCGTAATATTTTAAAATGTTGATACTTTTCTTTGCCGGTGTCATGTTTACGCAGTTAATCAAAACTCAAAAGTGCCAAAAATATTTTCGTAAAACTACAAAGCGACAAGTAAAAAGAACACGCTGCATAAGAAAGGTGCAGAAAATAAAAAAAGTAAGACAAGCGAGAGCCGTAGCACATGAAAAAATAGCAAGTGCTCTGCTCTCATCTCGCTATCAATTTTTTGCTACCGTTACTGCTACATAGAGCACAGGACTTGATTTTCTGCTACCTCTATTGCTACAGTTTCTCAAGCGACAAAACTGCGAGCAGAGCAGAGCACAAACTTCCTCGTTATTCTGCTATGGCTCTGCTACGGCTCTCGTCAAAAACAGAGCGATAGCAATAGCCAAACGAAATACTACGAGAGTAGCGTAGCTTTTCAAACGCTGAGCATTCGCAGTAAATTCAATTAACAATTTTTGCGAATGATTACAACACCACAAAAACTATAATATTATGCTTGTTTAGGTCAGTGGCCCACTGCATTGGCGCTGGTCACTGAGCTCTCCGAGCTTTCGCTCTCGCCCCTCTTGCGCTCCCTCGCTCGCCTCTCACAACGTCCGCGCTCCAGAGTGCGAACTTCGGGTTTCGCATCCAAACTCCTCGGATGGCCGCTGCCGATCTCCCGCTCTCGCTTGAACGGAGTAAAGCGGGCGGGAGCGTGGTTTTAGTTTTAAGTTTTAATTAGTCTCATGTATAACGCTGAATAAACACCATTGAAATATACCACGACGCCCCCGACTTCTCACTTTCGTCTGCCCTTTGCGTTTGCGCCGTGGGAATTTTTGTGATTTAAATTCGCTTCTTTTGTGGAAGGATCGCCCCCTACGAACATTTGGTCCATTCGAACCGGATAAGGATATCCATTCGACCAGCAGCTCCTGTGATTTCTTCCGCAAAAAAGATAAGTACGAGCATTTTCCGACTCCCTCTCGCTGCCGGTCTTTAGCAGTGGTTCGAACATTAAATTTCGTTCACACTGCAGTAAGATTTTTTTTCGTGTCAACTCCACGTCCGAGTTTTCCCGACACAACGGCAGTCGAGAGATTTAACATTCCTGCAATTCCAAAAAATTTTCTATCCGTCTCCGCTTTGTGTGCGTCGCCATACTCCTTGCCGTTTTCCTTTCGTTCCCCGTTGTACATCAACTTGCCAACGGTCAAGGCATACATATGTGCATCCAGACATACACATACACGCGCGTGACAACTTGTGTACATAGTGCAGTGCAATTCTGCCTCCAAAAAAATACGACAAAAAGTGAAATTGTGTGGTGGAAAATAAAAAGGCATAACTAATATCAGCCACTCGGTGTGAAGTAATTTCGGGAGTTTCCCTGTTCGCCGTACAATCCGCCGCTGTCGAGATATTTTTTTTTGCCTTGTGTTTTTTTTCCTCCACATAATTTTATTTGTTCCGTCACTTCAAATACAGTCCACTCTTCGACGCTCTACTGTACCGATATACACTTACACATAAACGCATGCCTGCCCATACCTACATAGAACTATTTTCTGCCTCCACATACAGGAACATACACATATCCATAAACGCATGCATGCCCATATCTACATAAATATATTTTCTGCCTCCACATACAGGAACATAAAATAAAATAAATTCAAATCCACACGGGTGCGACCGTGATTGTTTTTCTCCAAATTGCCGCAATTAATCGCCCCAACGGATGTGTTATTATTGTTGCTGATTCTTTTCATCTGTTCCGTCATTTCAAATACAGTCCACTCTTCGACGCTCAACTGTACCGATACACACTTACACAAAACGCATGCATGCCCATATCTACATAGAATTATTTTCTGCCTCCACTTACAGGAACATACACATATCCATAAACGCATGCATGCCCATATCTACATAAATATATTTTCTGCCTCCACATTCAGGAACATAAAATAAAATAAATTCAAATCCACACGGGTGCGACCGTGATTGTTTTTTCGCCAAATTGCCGCATTAACCGCCGCAGCGGCCGTGTTGTTATTGTTGCTGTTTTTTTTTCTTCTCTCTCTCTACCGCGCCCTCACGCATGCACTGCTCTGCCGACCGGCGTAACCCAGTGAACGCTTCTCCCGAACCAAAGCCAAGGTTTTTTAATTCCACCATTCCGGCTCCGAAAAAAAAAATAAGTATTTATAATTATAATTATTATTTTAATATTATAATAAAATTAAATTAAATTATTAATTCATAATTATAATTACTATTTAATTATAAATATTATTTAATTATTTCCGGCAAAGTAATTAATTTATTTAATGGATTAATTAATTTATTTTTTATTGCGGTTTTCCGGATTTTTTTTTGCAATCAAAGATATTTTCCAAATCCAAAAAAAATAAATAAAAACCTTAATACAATAAAATTATTTGGCAACACTAACTAAGGGAAAAATTAGAATAAAAAAAAACAGAAGTCAACAAAGGGAGTAACAAGATATTTTTTTTTTTTTTTTTTTTCGCGCGGAGTCCCACGGCCCACTTACCCGCCCAACCGACCGAGGGGCGCAGCCGTGTATCGTACGGCACGATTCGCGATAAGATAGACGCGAGATAGGAAAATAAAGGTAAAGGTCCGGGGAAAAAAGTAATAGTTAGATCAATCTTGTGCCAATGAAGCAAGTATTAATCGTTTTAGGAGCGGCAGAGAGTCAAGATTTGATATTACAGGAAAAAGTCTATTATAGTCAGAACATAATACTCTGAAAGGCTCATGCAAGGCATAGTTGGATCTACAATGATTTAAAGTTAGGGGAATATAATTTCTAGTTAATCTACTTGGCACAGAAAAGTTTAGCCGACTTAACAAGCCGGGGCAGTCAATACCACCATGTATAAGGTTATTTTATTTTTTTTTTTTTTTTCGCGCGGAGTCCCACGGCCCACTTACCCGCCCAACCGACCGAGGGGCGCAGCCGTGTATCGTACGGCACGATTCGCGATAAGATAGACGCGAGATAGGAAAATAAAGGTAAAGGTCCGGGGAAAAAAGTAATAGTTAGATCAATCTTGTGCCAATGAAGCAAGTATTAATCGTTTTAGGAGCGGCAGAGAGTCAAGATTTGATATTACAGGAAAAAGTCTATTATAGTCAGAACATAATACTCTGAAAGGCTCATGCAAGGCATAGTTAGATCTACAATGATTTAAAGTTAGGGGAATATAATTTCTGGTTAATCTACTTGGCACAGAAAAGTTTAGCCGACTTAACAAGTCGGGGCAGTCAATATCACCATGTATAAGGTTATAAATAAAGATAGTACCAAGCATCGTTCTACGGTTGGCTAGGGATGGTAAATTAATCAAAAGAAGTCTACTAGAATGAGAAGGTAAGATAAGATTTGCATCCCAGTTTAGGCGCCGTAAAGCAAAAAGAAGGAAGTTTTTTTGTACAGATTCAATACGACCAATATGTATTCCGTATTGTGGACTCCAGACGGGAGACCCATACTCCAGAATCGGACGGACTAGCGAAATATATAACGTTTTAGTCAAATAAGGATCATCGAATTCTTTTGACCACCTTTTAATAAATCCAAGCACTCCTCTGGCTTTATTAACCATGGACGAAATGTGATTAGAAAATTTTAGTTTGGGGTCCAAGAGAACGCCAAGATCGTTTACAAGAGTTATTCTATCCAAAGAGCTGCCACTTAACGTGTAGGTCGCGTATATCGGATTGGCCCGATAAAAAGTCATCAGCTTGCACTTGGAACCGTTTAAATTTAGTAAATTATCTCGGCACCAGTTTTGAAAATTATCTAGATCGGATTGCAAGTCTAAATGGCAGGAAATGTCCTTATACTGCAGGCACAACTTAACATCATCTGCGTACATAAGTACGCGAGAATGACTTATAATTGAGGGAAGATCATTAATAAATAATGTAAAAAGTAACGGACCCAGATGGCTCCCTTGTGGGACACCGGAGGTAACACGGAGAATTTCAGAAATTGAATTTTTAAAAAGGACCCTTTGTGACCTGCCATTCAGATAACTTGAAATCCATTTAAGCAGATCAACTGGAAAACCTAAAAGGTCAAGTTTTTGAATGAGAAGTAAGTGATTTACAGAGTCAAATGCTTTACTAAAGTCAGTGTATATGACGTCTGTTTGAAAACTACTATTGAAGCCATTTATCACTAATGAAGTGAGCTCTAGAAGGTTTGTGATTGTGGATCTACGTTTAATAAATCCGTGTTGACACGGAGAAATGATTGATCTGCAAAGGTGCTGCAAATGAGGAGTAATAATTTTTTCAAAAAGCTTAGGAATAGCTGACAACTTAGAAATACCTCTGTAGTTACTGGCTTCTAACTTGTTACCTTTTTTGAAAAGAGGAATAACAAATGATTCCTTCCAAATATTTGGGAATTGGGAGGTTTCTATAGATAAGGTAAACAACTTGTGAAGAGGTTTGCACAGGGCCTTAGCGCAATACCTAAGCACGCACCCAGGAATACCATCGGGCCCTGGCGAATAAACAGGTTTAATACGAAGAAGATCCCAAAGAAGAGAGCTTTCTGTTAAAGTGGGACAGAATATGAGGTTTGACTTGGATATGTTGTAAGAATAAGGCTGTGATGAATAATCTAAAGTAGAGTAAGTCGTTTGAAAAAATTGGGCAAATAAATCGGCTATTGCCTGATCTGTGGTTGCCGTCATGTTTTCGAACGATAGCGAGGAAGGAAAGGAATTAGATTTACGCTTGGTGTTAACAAAATTAAAAAACTGTTTCGGGTCCTGAGAGAACTGGACCTTACAACGGTTTAAGTAACTGTTATAACACTGAGCATTAAGCACGGTAAATCTTGACCGAGCACTTAAATATCTAGTAAAAACAGAGTGAGAACCGGTATTTTTATATTTCCTAAAAAGTCTGGACTTTACATTTCTTAAGTGTGTCAACTCTTTGCTAAACCAAGGTGATTTATCGGAAGTTGACGGATAGTACCACGGAACACAGGAATTAAAAATGAGTTTATTGCAGTGTAAAAAACATTAACTGCATCGGACATATTAATGCATAGGTAAAGATCAGACCAATTAAAGCCAGAAATAAAATTATTTAGCCTCAGAAAGTCTGCCTTGCGAAAACAATGTATTCGTTTGGATTTTTCTGATTTTTCTTCTATAACTCTACCCGTATCAAATGAAAGTTCGAATGTTGGGTGATATGGATCTTCAGGTTGCGTGAGTGGTGCTACTCTGGACAGAAACACACCTTCTGGATTTGATACAAAACACAAATCAAGTAGGCGACCTAATGAATTTCGAACATGGTTTACTTGAGATAGAGATATGTCAAGCAGGCCATCAATAAAATCATGCTGTGCTATAGGTAGTAAGACATTCGATCCATCCTCAGTGGACCAAGTAACTCCAGGTATATTAAAATCACCTAGAACTATCAACTGATCACTATCGGAAAGCTTATTTGCAACGGACTTAATGACGGATAGGTGATTTAAATAATCAGGAAGTTCAGACAACGGCGGAATATATGAGCAAGTTATGTATATAAAGTTACCAGGAAGCGATAACTTTACACAAATAAATTCAATGGTATTGAATTCATCAAAAAATAACTGCTCAGACGGGAGGTTTGAATCAACTCCAATTAAGACTCCACCTCCCCGTCTAGAGGGACGGTCATACCTATATATTGTGT
Source organism: Drosophila fuyamai (assembly GCA_018153365.1). Lineage (NCBI taxonomy): Eukaryota > Metazoa > Arthropoda > Insecta > Diptera > Drosophilidae > Drosophila > Drosophila fuyamai. Next base: position 931,284 of record JAECXW010000447.1, on the reverse strand, counting down.
ACTTACCTGGAAAAACTTCGGAGCTAACGATCTCCGGCTTTAACCAGGTTTCTGTGAACACAATAATATGAGATGCAAAGGAAAGGCTATCGGAATACAATTTAGTAAGTTTGCTGCGCAAACCTCTTGCATTCTGATAGGAAAGTAGGAGGTTAGAAGTTAGTTTTTTGAAATTGGTACACTGGTTTGGCCTCGACTAGGAAGTTTTACTCCCACGGGCCCCTTCTTTTTTATCTTAGCCTCGAACTCTTTTACAACCATATTATCCGGCCAAAAGTCGCACGAGCATATGGCTTCAAAAAGCTCGTTAGGGACAGTTATCTTGAAAGATGAAATGTCTCTAGCATAAGAAAACTTAAACTTTTCCACCTTTACACTATTACAATCGGCTTTAGTTTTGTATTGTATATAAGACAATACATCAGAAGATGTTTGATCAGGGGAAAGCCGAGAAACGAAAATTTGTTTCTTGAGTGGAACCACTGAAAGGGATTTTGGTGGAGCAGACAATGCTTCTGCCAAACCAACTTGAGCCGGTTGTCCAGACTCAGTAGTCCCTTGTGGAGGAGATGCTATATTCTGAGAGATAGGTGGATCCACTAATTGTGAAACCACTACGGACAAATCGGAATTTTTAGAAGTCCCTGGTTGCATGCATTCCGAAACGGATTGTTCGGATACCGAATCTTTTTTAGCTGCCGATCTTAGCAACATTTGAGGGTTTGCTGAAATCGGCTGCTGATCCGCCGGAATGCTCTGTTGTTCTTTTGATTTCGGTTGCGGGGTGTTCCCCTTTTGCTCCTTACCACCAGCGGCCTTTTTGCGCTTAGGGGACTCTTCTAATAGCTTACGACTATTAAACTGCGAGTCCAGCGCAGAGAGGAGATCATCAGCTCGGCGAAAACTATCTCTAGCAACACCGAAACAGCTAATCAGCCCCATCAGGCCGCCTTTAGTTTGGCGCATGAACGATTTCATCTCGTTCGCAACCTCGACACAAGCATCACAACAAAACTGCAAATTGGGCCACTTCGATAGGTCATCACTTGTCCGGCCAGTAAAACCGGCGCACTTGGTGTGCACCATATTTTCACACAGCCAGCAAGTCATATTCGACTGGTCAGCCCTGATTACGAGGCTGCATTTCTTGCAGAAGCAGACTAAATTTTTATTATTCATTGTATTTATTGGGACCACTGTACCAAGAAAGCGAATTGAAATTTATAAGCGAGCAGTTATAAGTACCGCAAGAGCGCAGAAACTGCACGCTTAGAACTTTCAAAGCAAAGAGAGCAAGAGAGCGGGAGCGTAACTAAGTTAAAGTGCATGCACAAAAGAGAAACGGTGGGGATAAAAGAAAAGAAAACACAGATAAGAATTACGAAAACTAAAACAATTTATTAGTATTAAATACAAAGTGCACTCGCGAAGCGAACGGAGTTTAAATTTATGTTTAAATAACACGGAAGAATATTAAAATTGTTTTGATAAAACCCACCGATGGGAATAAACGAAAACAAAATACAAAATTCGAAACGCAGAAAAAAAACACGACCGTTCACTTTGAAAGTCAGAGACGATTATAAATAAAGATAGTACCAAGCATCGTTCTACGGTTGGCTAGGGATGGTAAATTAATCAAAAGAAGTCTACTAGAATAAGAAGGTAAGATAAGATTTGCATCCCAGTTTAGGCGCCATAAAGCAAAAAGAAGGAAGTTTTTTTGTACAGATTCAATACGACCAATATGTATTCCGTATTGTGGACTCCAGACGGGAGACCCATACTCCAGAATCGGACGGACTAGCGAAATATATAAATATATATATACAAATATATAAACAATCAATACAGTTTCATCGATTTCCAAATATTTTCTTCCGATTCTTCCCGTTGTTTATGGCACTGTGCTTTCTACTCCGCACAAATTAACAGTGTGACCGTTCTCTGGGGCTTTCTTTTCTTTTGCGTGCGTTCATTGGCAGCGACGACCAACTCGTTGGCGACTCAGATCGCGCCGAGAGCTTAACGGTGAATATCCTCACGTTCTGAACGAGACGCCCCTTGCTCAGGTCAGTCGACAAGAGCTGATCCGCAAAGTTCGAGTCCAAGAATGCCCACGGGAGACGACAAGAAACCGAGGTCGATCCCATCTATCCGTTTGGACAGGTCCCAATCCGCGTCTCCGCGGCCGTCTCAATTAACACCAAAGGCGGCCATAGCCATTCCAAGGGCAAAAAGCGACGAGTCCGTCGAGACTATCTCCGGTCCCCCGTCAAGGCTTTCTCGGTCGGTGTCCAAGATGGCTCAAACTGCGATAGACATCGCCCTCAAAAAGTTTATTGCCACAACAGACCGGGTTAGCCAATTTCAAGCGGATTTTCATACTCCGAGCGCCGCTGAACCAGAACGACTTTCCCCTGGCATGTGCCAAGTCCATCGGGACCAAATCCGGGCCTTGTGGGAAAAGGTGGAGAAGAGCTATGAAAGTTGCTCCGATCTTCTTTCCGCGTCCACCGACAGTTCTGCCACCTCGACAGTGCTTGAATCCAAGTACAGTTACTGCTACTCCGTATATTCGAGATGTTTGGTCCAACTACAGGACATAATAGACAAGGCCGCCTCCCAGCCCATTCAGGCTGCTGTCAGTGTTCCAACACCGCCGTCTACGGGCTGTCGTTTGCCACCAGTCGACACCGAAGTTTTCGCTGGTGATTACCTGCGGTGGCCCACCTTCAGAGATCTTTTTACCGCGATATACATACACAACTCGCGTCTTACACCGGTGGAGAAGTTGTTCCACCTATTATCCAAAACAAGTGGCGATGCGCACGCCATTGTTTCCAAAGCCCCGCTGACCAACGAAGGGTTTATCTCCGCGTGGCGAAGCCTCACCGACCGCTTCGAAAATCGGTGGTTATTAGTCAATAGCCAGCTAAAAATCCTCTTCAACATCCAGGCAGTACCCCAAGAGTCCGGAGCCGCTCTGAAGGAGCTGCAAGGGACAATCCAAAGTTGCCTGACAGCCTTAGAGATGTCCTCTATTCAAGTCGAGACTTGGGATTGTCTCCTGGTTTAGATGGTTTCCTTAAAGCTTCCCAAAATCACGCTTTCAATGTGGGAGCAATCCATTCACAACAAGGCTGAGATTCCAACATGGAATGAGTTAGACTCGTTCCTGACAGAGCGTCATCGCACTCTGGAGGCTATCGATGACATAAGGCCTAGCAGTTCGGGTCAGGTTCCGCCAAGGTCGACACCTGCGAGCGCCCCAGCGCGTAGGCTTAATTCTTACGAGGCCAGAGTGACTCCAGCCCCAAGGGGGTGCGATCTCTGCTCCAGAGAGAATCATCCTGTTCGCTTATGTCCGCGCTTCCTTGAGATGGATGTAAATGGTCGCTCCGACTACATTAAGAAAAAGCAGCTTTGCCTGAACTGTTTTGCACGAGGGCACTTGCAACGGGATTGCACTAGTGCCCATAGCTGCTTCACGTGCCACAGCCGTCATCACACCCTCCTGCACCGCGGTAATCCATTCGCGGCCGCTCCAAGTCCGTCTGCGCCATCCAGGTCTCGACCCGCGCCTACTACAAGAGGCACGAGCCCCACAGAGGATCATTCTGATGTGCAAGTGTGCTTCGCTTCCGGCTCAAGAGCCGTCTTACTAGGCACAGCCCTCATTAACATTTGCCATTTAGGGTGCAATTTCCAGGCGCGTGCCCTAATCGACTCTGGTTCCGAGGCAACCTTTATTACGGAGAGACTTTTCAACCTCGTCAAACTTCCATTCATACTATCCAGGCCCAAGTCTCTGGTCTTAATCAAACCGTTGCCGCTCAGTCCACGAAACTCTGTCATTTTTCTATTCGATCGCCTTAAAGACCCGGGCTGCATTTAGAAACTTCAGCTTACGTTCTTCCGCAGCTGGCCGGGAATCTGCCTTCGTATCCAGTCCCTCGAGATCTTCTTAAGGGAATTCCTGACATCCCCCTTGCAGATCCCAAGTTCTTCGAGAGCTCCCAAATCGATGTCTTGATAGGAGCCGATATTCTTCCGTCCATCCTCCTCGGCAACGCCAGGGCTAACATTTGCGGTTCACTTCTCGGCCAGGAAACCATTTTTGGATGGGTGTTGACAGGCCCCATATCTCCAGCGGCCCCCCGCAATTTGTCCGCCTTCTCCACTCGAGTTACCTGCGGACTCGACGACTCGTTAGATCATCTCCTTACCAAATTCTGGGAGGCGGAGGAAGTGCCCACACAGATAGTCCCCGAGTCTGATTCCGTCTGCGAACACAATTTTGTCCAGACTACAAGAAGGGACAATCGTGGCAAATACGTTGTGATGCTCCCCTTACGCGATCCCGAGCATAATGGTTCCGAGCTCGCATCTTCACGATCCTTTGCTCTGGCTCAATTTCTGCGTAACGAGCAGCGCCTAAAAAGAGATCCTCCCCTGAAGGCCCGGTATGACTCTGTAATCCAAGAATACCTCGACTTAGGTCACATGGCCGAGGTCCCTTTGACGAGCAGTTCCGCCACGTACTACCTTCCACATCACGCCGTTCTTAAGCCCGAGAGCACAACCACTAAAGTGCGGGTGGTTTTCAACGCCTCTAGCCCTTCCGCAAACGGGACCAGTCTGAATGACATACTTTACGCGGGCCCGGTCTTACAATCCGACCTCACGATTCAAATCCTGAAGTGGCGGTACTTTAGGTTCGTTTTCAACGCCGACATCGAGAAGATGTATCGGCAAACTTGGGTAGACCCCCAGCATACTCCTTTGCAGCGCATTCTATTCCGCAATTCCGATGGGGAAATCCGCGACTACGAGTTGAAAACAGTCACCTTCGGGGTCAATTGTGCCCCGTTCCTAGCGATCCGTGTCCTGCAACAGCTCGCCGACGACGAAGAGTCGAGGTATCCGCAGGCGAGTCGGATTATCCGACAGTTCATGTACGTCGACGACGTACTCGCGGGGGCAGACTCCAAAACCGAAGCGCAAGCGGCTATCCGCGAGCTCCAGGAAGCCCTGGATTCAGCAGGATTCCCCCTTAGAAAATGGACATCCAATAGCAAGGCGATTTTGGCCAACATCCAGAGTGACCATCTCCTTCGCGCGGACTTCCTTGAAATCGACGCAGAGAGCACGGCTAAAACTCTCGGAGTGCGGTGGAAGGCGACGTCTGACGAGTTTTTCTTCATTCCGCCCGAATTGACCTTGTCTTCAACGTTCACAAAGCGTCAAGTCCTATCCCAAATCGCCAAACTATTTGATCCCGCGGGTTGGCTTGCCCCCTTCATAGTCCGGGCAAAGATGTTCATGCAGGACATTTGGCTCCAAAATCTAGGATGGGACGAGGCCCTCCCTCGAGATTTTTGCCAAAGATGGGTTGACTTCCTGGAAAATTACTCCGCTCTTGATCAGATCCACATTCCCCGATGGGTCGCTTTCCGACCACATTGGAAAATTGAGCATCATGGGTTCTGCGACGCCTCGCAGAAGGCGTACGGCGCAGCCCTCTACGTCCGAGTTGAGGCTGGGTCCGCGGTAATGGTGAATGGTGAAAGACACGGGTGGCCCCGGTAAAAACGCTGTCACTCCCGCGGCTCGAGTTGTGCGGAGCCTTGTTATTGTCCGAAATGGCCAACGCCGTTCTTCCGAAGATGCCCGGGCAGGCGTCCGCCCTGCACTGTTGGACGGACTCTACGATTGTTCTCGCCTGGTTGCATAAGCCAGCGTGCCAATGGACAACGTTCGTGGCAAATCGTGTGACCAAGATTACCCAGCTTACCGAGGTGGAGAAATGGGCACACGTCCGCTCCGAGCATAACCCGGCAGATCTCGCTAGCCGGGGGGTGGCGCTTCAAGACCTTGCGGACAGCCAGCTGTGGGGGCATGGTCCTGCCTGGCTGCAGTGGCCTCGCTGCGAGTGGCCCACTCAAGGCTATGAACCCCCTGTGACTGAACTCGAGAAGCGAGCAGTCAAGGTCCATGTTGCGAAGGCCCTCCTGAAGACATTCTGGAGCGTTGCGAGTCCTCGCTTACGCTCATCGGTTCATCCAGCGTTCGCGAAAACTCATGTCCCCGTTTGAGGATCTCTTGACAGCTCCTGAAATTGCGTCGGCCGAGCGGCTCCTGATTTCCGTCACGCAACGCAGGCACTTTGCCCTTGAGATGGGCTGCTTAAGCCAGAAACGGCCAGTGCCAGCATCCAGCCTGGTCCAAAACCTGAACCCGTTCATTGATTCCCAAGGGCTCATGAGAGCATGCGGCCGAGTCACGGCCTCCGAACTTCTCCAGTATGATGAACGGCATCCTGTCATCCTTCCATACGACTTCCATCTGTCTCGACTCCTCGTCCATTTTACGCATCGTATAACGCTGCACAGTGGCAATCAGCTTATGATCCGTCTGATCCGTTCCAAGTTCTGGATCCCGAGGGTGAGGAATTTGGTCAAGTCCGTCATATATTCATGCAAGGTCTGCATCATCCACAAAAAAAGGTTGCAAACGCAACTGATGGGAGACTTACCCAAAGAACGAACGTCCTTTTCGCGCCCTTTCACATATACCGGTGTGGACTATGCCGGTCCCTTTGACATCAAAAACTACACGGGACGAGCCTGTCTCATTACGAAAGGGTATGTGCTGGTGTTCGTGTGCTTCGCCACTAAGGCCATCCATTTAGAACCTACTTCCGACCTTACGACTGAGAAGTTTCTCGCCGCCTTCGCCCGTTTCGTGTCCCGAAGAGGATGCCCCCGTCAAGTTCAGTCGGACAATGGCAAGACCTTTGTGGGTGCGGCTGCCTTACTCTCCCGCGAGTTTCTCCAAGCTCTCAAGGAAGCTGTGACAGGTGCCTATAGTCACCAGCAGCTGCTCTGGCAATTCATTCCTCCGGGAGCACCCCACATGGGAGGTTTGTGGGAAGCAGGTGTTAAGAGCTTCAAGACCCTGTTCTACAAGTCTACGGCGACGCGAAAATACACATTCGAAGAGCTGTCCACGCTTCTAGCTAGGATCGAAGCATGCCTGAATTCGCGTCCGCTCGCGCCGATGTCCGAAGACCCCACTGACCTGTTGGCACTTACGCCTGGGCACTTTCTTGTTGGAGGGCCCCTCCTCGCCATGGTCGAACCCGAGATAAAGGGGGACACCACATCTATTATAAACCGCTGGCAGCATCTGAAGGCTCTTCATCAACAATTTCGTCTGCGGTGGAAAGAGGAGTACCTCAAGGAACTCCATAAGCGGAATAAGTGGCGAACCCCTACAAGAAATCTCCGTGCCGGGGACATGGTGGTAGTCAAGGAAGACAACCTTCCGTCCAATGAGTGGCGATTAGGCAGAATCGCCGCGGTGTTTCCAGGAGCCGATGGCCATGTTTGTGTGGTCGACATCCGCACTGCACGGGGACTCATTAAGCGTCCCATAGCGAAGGTCGTCCTTCTTCCAATGGAAGAGTCCGTCTGCCCGCAATAAACAGTCGACCCTTCACTCCGGTGGTTCAATTCATCACATCGATTCGTAGCGTCAATTAATAGTTCCAACCCGTAGTTCCAATTCACAGTTCTTATCACTGCTGATCCAAATTTTTTATTTTGTCCTATTCCGCCAACCAGATCTCACACGATGTCTCCACGTCCGCGCAGCGCCATCGCTTTGGAGCACAGACGAACTCGAGGTATGCAATCCTACCGTTGCCGAGTCTGTAGCGGGATCCATCCACTTCGGAAGTGTCGTCGGTTCCTCCGTCTGAGTGCCGAGAAGAGGCTCCGGGCGGTCCTTGCCAACCGGTACTGCCATCGCTGTTTGGCCCACGAGCACTCCGACGGAGCGTGTCGGCGAGGTGATCGCTGCAAAACTTGCTGCCAGGATCACCACACTCTGCTTCATCTCTCGGAACCACCGATGGCATCACGGCAGTCCCGCCCGGCAGCACGCCGGTCGCAGAGATCCGCTGCCACTCCGCAACACTCCTCAGCCGCTCCTCGGCCCTCGTCCGCCACTCCACGGCATTCTACAGCCGCTCCTCGGCACTCGTCCGCCACTCCACGGCACTCATCTGACACTCTGCGGCAATTTTCTGCTACTCGGGGTGCCACGCAGCTTGCGGTCACCGCTCCGTCCTTAACGTCCCTCCTACAGCGGCACAGCGTCAACCTCCTACCGACGGCTTTGGTGCGTTTAGAGACCGGGAGTCGAGTCTTCGACACTGCGGCGCTCATCGACCCGTGTACGCCTATGAGCTGTATCGACGCTTCGCTAGCGTCGAGTTTCCGCTTGCCGACCACCAACGTGGGAGGCGAACAGATTTGTTCGGCAACCGTGGGGTCTAAAATCGACAGCACTGTCCGGCTCGACACAATTTTTAAAATAGAGCCTCACGTGCGCATCCGCACTCCAATCCGGGAACTGAGCGACGCGGTAAGGACCCGAAAGTGGGTCACATTACGCTGGCTGATGAGCGGTTTTATCTCCCCGCGACGATCTCCATCATCCTGGGCGCGGATATGTATCCGAGTGTGATGCGGCCGGGCTTCCTGAAAATTCAGGATGGATTGCCAGTGGCCCAGAGCACCGTGTTTGGGTGGGTCGTGTCCGGAGCCTGTCACCAGCCGTGAGAAGAGCAACCAGGCTATGTTGCAACCCGAGTAGTTGCAAGGGGGGGCGGAATGTTTAGGTCAGTGGCCCACTGCATTGGCGCTGGTCACTGAGCTCTCCGAGCTTTCGCTCTCGCCCCTCTTGCGCTCCCTCGCTCGCCTCTCACAACGTCCGCGCTCCAGAGTGCGAACTTCGGGTTTCGCATCCAAACTCCTCGGATGGCCGCTGCCGATCTCCCGCTCTCGCTTGAACGGAGTAAAGCGGGCGGGAATGCGGTTTTAGTTTTAAGTTTTAATTATTCTCATGTATAACGCTGAATAAACACCATTGAAATATAACACGACGCCCCCGACTTCTCACTTTCGTCTGCCCTTTGCGTTTGCGCCGTTGGAATTTTTGTGATTTAAATTCGCTTCCCCTACGAACAATGCTGTTACATTAAAATGAGTGCTGACTGTGATTAATAGAAGGAAATAACAAGAGAGAACGCTATAGTCGGGTGCCCCGACTATCAGATACCCGTTACTCAGGTAAAAGGAGTGCAAGGGAGATGGAGATAGAAACTTTGATCACGCATAACTTTTTAACGAATGGTCCGATTTGAAAAATTTCTTCTACATTTCGATAGGTATTGATAAACACAATAAAACTGCATTTTTACTTTTCCGAAATATTTAAATTTTAAAATCGTATATAAGCGATAGTGGGCGTTAAAGGGGGCGTGGCACCTTTTTGAAACAAACTTGCGCTGCGTAGGAACTCCTAGAATCTGCATGCAAAATGTCAATCTTCTAGCTTTTATAGTTTCCGAGATCTCAGCGTTCATACGGACGGACAGACGGACAGACGGACAGACGGACAGACAGACAGACGGACAGACGGACAGACGGACATGGCTAGATCGACTCGGCTAGTGATCCTGAACAAGAATATATATACTTTATACGGTCGGAAACGCTTCCTTCTAGCTGTTACATACTTTTGCACGAATACAATATACCCTTTTACTCTACGAGTAACGGGTATAATTACTTAGGTAAGAGTGGGATGACGTTGTCTTCAAAAAGTCAAATTATAAAGAAACACTTTTCTTGAAATCAGCAATCAGCGATTTAACGAAATTGTTCAATTTGAACTTTATTCTTGTACTTAAAAACTTTTGAACCGATAAATTTCAAACCTGGCAAACATTTTCTAAATAAAGAAATACACCCTATATTGAGTTTAATTTTGATTTATTAACTTGTGTTATTTGTATATCCCTACAGAGAGTATTTTAAATTTCACACATTGTTGATCTGCATCAGCAGGCGAGTCTATCTAGTCATGTCCGTCTTCCCGTTTCTAAGTAATCTAGTCCCTAAGTTTTTCAATTATTTGGAAGAAACTTAGTAAACATTTTCTTTTAATCAAATTTGTTTTTTCGGCGCTTTCACCATAAGTTCATAACGGGGGCACGACGAAAGCACTATGCCTTTATAATTAAAGAAGCAAAACAGCAAATAACCCGGAAGCAATTTAGAAATATTTGTTCCATACCAAATCTATTACAGAAATGGCAAAACAAAATAAAGAAATTTCTCTTCTCTATAAAATGGAGTTATGGCGGTCAGAAAGTTGAGCTCAGATTATCGAGACAGTCAGAGTACCTGCTGGTCGCGAACCTTTGACTTTCACAACACACTTAGTCTGATGGTAACCTAAAAGGTGTCCTTTATATTATAGATATACCTGTATAGCTCCTTTAAGAACGATGGGTCAAATTCGGTATATAGCCCAGAAGGACTTTAAATATTACTTATTTATAAATATGCCCACATCATCACATAAATATGACCACATAAATAAGCTCCACATCATTGACGCTTCGAACTCAGAAAGGCCAATATTAGTTTCTATAACTAATCAGTATCAGGGTCTAACGCTGTAACCTCAACCCGATCTTTTGAGTTCTTTAGTGCCATTGTTGACGATCTATGCGATGATCTAACAGGGAAGACCAACGTTATAGAGGCTTTTAACTACTATACAACAATCGCCTTTTAGGACATTACAGGTAGTCTTTACTGTATTGGTCGTTAATTAACCCTCTACTGCATGAGCTTAGAAATAAGGGAAAAATTTTTTGAATGTAATTATGTGTTTATTTAGGCCAAAATAATATATATTTGGACTTTTTTTTTTTGGGTGGGGGGGGGGGTGCATAGTTTGGGGTGGGGGAAAAGGGGCCATATATGGCTTTGTATGCATTCAGCTGATTCCATAGTTTGCCATATATGGCTCTGTATGCATGTACACTGCCGCTCAACTGAATAGGTTTGACTTCTTTTTTAGACTTAGAACATAATATCTTCATAACGAGCACTCGGATTTAAACCAAATAAATTTTTTTAAGTGAAACGATCAATTCTTTATAAAATACAAAAGTTTTTTTTTTTTTGGTTTGGTTTTTATATTTTTTTTATCTTTTTTTCAAAAACATAGCTGAAAACCTACATTATTATACCCGTTACTCGTAGAGTAAAAGGGTATATTGTATTCGTGCAAAAGTATGTAACAGGTAGAAGGAAGCGTTTCCGACCCTATAAAGTATATATATTCTTGATCAGGGTCACTAGCCGAGTCGATATAGCCATGTCCGTCTGTCCGTCTGTCCGTCTGTCCGTCTGTCCGTCTGTCTGTCCGTCTGTCTGTCTGTCCGTATGAACGCTGAGATCTCGGAAACTATAAAAGCTAGAAGATTGGCATTTTGCATGCAGATTCTAGGAGTTCCTACGCAGCGCAAGTTTGTTTCAAAAAGGTGCCACGCCCCCTTTAACGCCCACAATCGCTTATATACGATTTTAAAAATTTAAATATTTCGGAAAAGTAAAAATGCAGTTTTATTGTGTTTATCAATACCTATCGAAATGTAGAAGAAATTTTTCAAATCGGACCATTCGTTAAAAAGTTATGCGTGATCAAAGTTTCTATCTCCATCTCCCTCGCACTCCCTTTACCTGAGTAACGGGTATCTTATAGTCGGGGCACCCGACTATAGCGTTCTCTCTTGTTTTTGGCTCAAGTGAATAGGTTTGACCAACAAAACTATTAAAAAAAAATTATTCACAGCAATATTTCATGGTACTTGGTAACTTAAATAATAAAAGACATTATTTCTGAATTATTTAATATTTGGTATGACCCCCCCTATTCTTAATTATTTCAAACATTCGATTTGATAAGGAATCGTAATATTTTTCAATTTCACTCAGTGAAATAGTTGCCCAGGCTTTTTTAATCGCTTCAACCAGGGTCGCCCAGTCTTGAAATTGTCTTCCCCCTTCATACACTCTCCTGGATAAAAGTCCCCAAATGTTCTCGATAATATTTATGTCTGGGGAGTATGGCGGCCACTCGACCAAGTTCACATTCTGGTCCTTAATCCACTGTTTTGTAACCCGGGCTGTATGGATGGGGGCGTTGTCTTGTTGGTACGTCCATTGAATAGGTCCAAAAATTTCGGAAAACTGGGGAAAACCCTTTTGGAGCACAGTCTTGTAGACATTTGCATTCATCTTTGATGAAACAAACTGCAGCTCGCAAGTTCCATAAAACGATATGGCTCCCCAAACCATTACGCCTCCTGTACAGGAGTGATGACGACTCAAAAAGCATTCCTCTTTTCGCATATCGTGAAAATAATAGTTGTAGCCATCCGGTCCGTCGAGATTGAACTTTTTTTCATCGGAGAAGACCACAGCCTTCCACTCCTTGTTCCATGTCATGTGATCCCGCGCAAATCGAAGTCGCGCTTCCTTCCGTGCATCATTGAGAGGAGGTTTTTTTTTATTTTTAATCTCTTTAAGTGTTTAGCACTCCGAATAACTCGTTTTACCGTTGCCAAACTAGCTTTACACCGCATTCATCCCTGATTTTACTGGCAGACAGGTGGGAATTCGAAGCAGTTCGAAGGATTAATCGCCTCTCTGATGCCGTCGTAGCATATTTTTTTCCTCCTATCATTTTTTTCCCGTAATCGGCTTCATTACGAAGAAAATTGCTTACCACGTTTTGACTTCGACCAATCTTCTTTGCTATTTCATTATGTTTTAGGCCAGATTCAATATAGCCTTTAATGTGACCTTTTTCAAAATCGGTTAAAGATTTTCCGCGACCCATATTAAAAAAAAATGGTAGCAATTACTTTAGATTTAAGTAAACAAAAGAAATTATATGTTTTCAATCACGCAGTCAGTCACAAAGTGAAGTCAAAGTTGTCCAACCTAATCAGATGAGCCAAAAATAGAACACACATTTAGCGAATTTCACGATGAAAGCAAAATTCTGATTTACCGTTGCATACAACCCGTTAAATTTTTGTTGTCATATTATGAGAAAACAAATGAATGTTCAAAACAAAAAAGAAAGAAGGCACAAATGCCATAGGAACAAAGAGAGAAGTAAAAATAGAAGAAATAATTTTCAAACCTATTCAGTTGAGCGGCACTGTATACATTACTTCATGTGAAAGTTGGTAAAACAGTTTCTTTTGTCGTTGTAGCATAGAAATACATTGCATTTCTCACAAAAGATGTATGAGCGGAAAGAACAATCGTTTTTGCAGAGTTGCCTTTTGCTTTTTCCAGGTGGGAAAATGCCCAATATGGTCCTCCCGACCAGAATACAATGGAATTTCCTGGTGCTTTCGTCTTTTACTGGTAGTAGGAGTACCTTCCCTACTTGTACACAGGTCGTCCGCGCTTCTTTACTTTTCCTGCCTTGCACAGGTGCTCAGCTATTAAAAGCTTGAAATCGAAGAGTGGCATATATTTATCTGACTTACGACGCCATAGAATCCATGAATTCAATATACACATATCAATCATGTGAAAAAATATTTTCTTATACCATTTTCTTAAGCGCAATTGAATTCTATAAAGTCCAAGTAAAGGATCCAGTAAGTCAACGCCACCCAAATAATTATTGTAAACATCAACTGCCTTAGGAGAGTTGATTTCTACATACTTTTTGTCTTTCTTACTGAATCGTTTTTTTGTTGTAACAGGATGGCTCACCTATAGTCAAATTCTACTTTTTATGAACGAAAACTTTATATTCTCTTAGAAAAAAAATACTTTTCAGTGATAAAACTGATTTTTAGTGTAGTAATTTTAATTTTAATTTCACCACAATTCACTTTCGTTCGTCTGCTTGAGACGCGAGCACAAAACTGATTGAAACTTGAGATAAGGCAACACAAAAAAGTTCTGAGTATAGACATCTAACAGAAAATAGTTGAAAGAGAATAAGTGATAACAAACGGTTTAGTATATGTACCGTTTTATTAGAAAAAAACATTATTGAAAGTGAGAAGCCATATATGGCTTTGTATGCGGTAGAGGGTTAAAAATATAATAATAAAATTGTAAAATCAGTTTAACATATGGAACATCATTTTGAGTACTTCAATTAAAAATATTGAAATATTTACTGACTTAATTTTACCGAACCATTAGTCAAATAGCTACCGTATAACAAAATATATAAATATATAATCGATTTTTTTATTATAATAAGTAACTAACACTGAATAATTTTTACTGAAAAACGAAATATAGCCCTGATTCATTTAGACAAAATAAAATATTCCATTTTTTTTTAGTAAGAGTTGCTCCGAAATCTTTGCAGAAAAAAATGTTCTAAAAGTTTGTCACCCGGAAGGAATATCAAAAAAAAGATACACAAACCAGCCAGATTGGCAGATTGTTTCAGTGATCCATTTCGTCGCGCCCGAAATTCATATAGTGTTGTTTATTTCTAAGAACTAACTAGATGGATTAAGCTAATATTTTTAATATCGAAACTAGCACCTATTTGAAATAATAAAGTGGTTAGGAATTGAATTGCTCATATGTAATTGCATATTCAGAAACATAATTAGCTCAAAGGCATGGTGCAATGTGTTTAGGTCAGTGGCCCACTGCATCGCCGCTGGTCACGAAGCTCTCCGAGCTTTCGCTCTGACCGCTCGCATTTGTTAAATATACATACATATATGTACACCTGTGTTAAATAGTAGTTTTTAAACTTTTTCACAACTTAAATAAATGAATTTAGTTTAAACATCTAAAATACTTTTTATTTTTGTAAAAGGTAAATGGAACAAATATACCAATCTGAATTTTTTATTTAAATAATATTTAAATTTTCAATTGTATAATTTTAATCTCGGAAAATAACAAATTGTTTAATCACTATAAAGAACAGCCAAAAAATAATCTAAGTGATTTTCTTAAATGTATATTAAATTTAATCGATAACTAATTCGAGCGGCGACTTTCAAGAATAAGCAAACATAAATTTATATATACAACTACATCATTAAATTAAATCATTAAATAACAACATTAAACAAAATTACACTGCGAGTCAAAAAAAAAATCAACCAAAACTCAAACATAACATTCAAAACAAGTGTCCTAAAATATGTAAACAAGAAAAGCCAAATTTGCCATTGTTTCTGTCACCACCCCTAAAATTCAATCGTCGGGTATGCAGGCACCATCCGCTTGCAGAACAACAACCAAAGCTGATTTGGTTTGAAGTTTTCTCAACCACTAAGCGCAGACACCAACTGCGATGTGCCCTGTTCCTATCTCATTAGATTTATTTATATTAATTGGAATACATACATATATGCAAAACATTTTTCTGCTATCACTGATTTGAATTTATAAACCAAAATAAAATATATGCTGAAATATTAAAAAATATACTATAACATATAATATTCTTATTATACCCGTTACTCGTAGAGTAAAAGGGTATATTGTATTCGTGCAAAAGTATGTAACAGGTAGAAGGAAGCGTTTCCGACCCTATAAAGTATATATATTCTTGTTCAGGATCACTAGCCGAGTCGATCTAGCCATGTCCGTCTATCCGTCTCTCCGTCTCTCCGTCTGTCCGTCTGCCTGTCTGTCCGTATGAAAACTATAAAAGCTAGAAGATTGGCATTTTGCATGTAGATTTTAGGAGTTCCTACGCAGCGCAAGTTTGTTTCAAAATGGTGCCACGCCCCCTCTGACGCCCACAAGCCACAAACTGTGGCCACAGTTTTGATGCTATTATGAAAATTTTAATTGATATGTATTTGTTTCGTCAATACCTATCGATTAGTCTAATAAAAGTTTGCCACGCCCACTCTAACGCCCAAAAACCCATTAAACGCTTAAGCCTGGCTAGCGCCTACATTTCCGCCTTTCGTGGCCCGTGGTACCAATAGCGCCATCTAACGGATGACTTTGGAACAGCTGGCCAAGGTGATCAACAGAGTCAACGTTTATTCTCGATAAGGATTTATATTAAAGGAAGAGAGAGGAGAGAGACGGAGTAAGAGAGGGAGATAGAAATTTTTCTGCGTTGCCTATGATCGGGGACTGAGAGTTTCGGCTCTGCCTGCGTCGCACTCGGCTCTGCCGACTATGCCTTTGGCTCTGCCGGCGTCGCAGTCCGCTGCTGATTAAACAGTGATGAATTTTTTGTAGTGATGACCCTGCAGTTCCAAAATTCATCACTACAAAAAATTCATCACTGTTTAATCAGCAGCGGACTGCGGCGCCGGCAGAGCCAAAGGCATAGTCGGCAGAGCCGAGTGCGACGCAGGCAGAGCCGAAACTCTCAGTCCCCGATCATAGGCAACGCAGAAAAATTTCTATCTCCCTCTCTTACTCCGTCTCTCTCCTCATAAAATGAGCTGAGAGAGTGATGAATTACTGATTAATGAGTGATGAAAAACTGAAAAAAGAGTGATGAATTACTGATTAAAGAGTGATGAATTTTTCACTGATTAACTCCTAGGACATGCCAATGTTAAATTCATCACTAATTTGTATGAAGTTTCATCGCCGATTAATCAGCAGTGATGAATTTTTGGTGATGAAAAAGCGATTAAAAGGTGATGAACGGTACTGCAGGGGAATTTTGGAACTGCAGGGAATGCATGAACACGCATACATACAAAGCCCAATTCAAGCGCAGGACAACCTTATTCAAAATGCGCGTCTCTGCGACTGAACGACCGAACTCGCGCAATGAGCGCGCGAGCGTCACAATGAGAATAAGAATGAAAGCGAAAAAAACCCGAAGGCACACGAAGTGTCCGGGCCCTGCCGCTACCAGCTGTGGGGCCTCCCGACCAGCACCTCCGGAGATTTTTTCCACAAAAAAGATTAGTACGAGCATTTTCCGACTCCCTTCGACAAATTTTCTTTCCGTCCATATCTACATAAAACTATTTTCTACCTCGACATACAGGAACATATACATATCCATAAACGCATGCATGCCCATATCTACATAAATATATTTTCTGCCTCCATATACAGGAACATAAAATAAAATAAATTCAAATCCACAAGGGTGCGACCGTGATTGTTTTTTTCCCCCAAATTGCGGCTTTCACCGCCCCAGCGGCTGTGTTATTATTGTTGCTGATTTTTTCCCTTTTCTCTCTCTCCCGGGTCCCTCACGTATGCACTGCGTTGCCAACGGCATAACCCAGTGAACATTTCTCCCGAACCAAAGCCAAGGTTTTAATTTCACCGTTCTGGCTCCGCTCAAAAATAATTATTTATAATTATTATTTAATTATAAAAATTATTAATTCATAATTATAATTATTAGTTAATTATAAATATAATTTCATTATTTCCCGCAAAGCATTAATTTATTTAATTTAATTAATTATTATTATTTATTAATTCATAATTATAATTATTAGTTAATTATAAATATAATTTCATTATTTCCCGCAAAGCATTAATTTATTTAATTTATGAATTCATTTTTTTTTATTGCGTTTTTCCGGATTTTTTTTTGCGATCAAAGATATTTTCCAAACTAAAAAAATAAATAAATAACTAAGAAGCGAGCAGTCAAAGTCCATGTTGCGAAGGCTCCCCCTGAAGACATTCTTGAGCGTTTTTTCACACTCGACAAGTCGTTCCGAGTCCACGCTTACGCTCATCGGTTCATCCAGCGCTCGCAAAAGCTTATGTCTCCGTTTGAGGATCCCTTGACAGCACCTGAAATTGCGTCGGCCGAGCGTCTCCTGATTTCCGTCACGCAACACAGGCACTTTGCCCTTGCTTAAGCCAAAAACGGCCAGTGCCAGCATCCAGCCCTGTCCAAAACCTGAACCCGTTCCTTGATTCCCAAGGGCTCACGCATCATTTTACGCATCGCATAACGCTGCACGGTGGCAATTAGCTGATGATCCGTCTAAACTGATGATCCAAATTTTGGATTCCGAGGTTGAGGAATTTGGTAAAATCCGTAATATATTCATGCAAGGTCTGCATCTTCCACAAAAAGAGGTTGCAAACACAACTGATGGGAGACTTACCCAAAGAACGAACGTCCTTCTCGCGCCCTTTCACAAATACCTTCGACATCAAAAAATACACGGGACGAGCCTGTCTCATTACGAAAGTGTATGTGCTGGTATTCGTGTGCTTCGCCACTAAGGCAATCCATTTAAAACCTACTTCCGACCTTACGACTGAGAAGTTTCTCGCCGCCTTCGCTCGTTTCGTGTCCCAAAGAGGATGCCCCCGTCAAGTTCAGTCGGACAATGGGAAGACCTTTGTAGGTGCGGCTGCCCTACTCTCGCGCGAGTTTCTCCAAGCTCTCAAGGAAGCTGTGACAGGTCATCTGGCTGCTCTAGCAATTCATTCCTCCAGCACACCACATGGGAGGCTTGTGGGAAGCAGGTGTTAAGAGCTTCAAGACCCTTTTCTACAAGTCCACGGCGACGCGGAAATATACGTTCGAAGAGCTGTCCACGCTTCTAGCTAGGATCGAAGCATGCCTGAATTCGCGCCCGCTCGCGCCGATGTCCGAAGACCCCACTGACCTGCTGGCACTTACGCCTGGGCACTTTCTTGTTGGAGGGCCCCTCCTCGCCATGGTCGAACCCGAGATAAAGGGGGACACCACATATATTATAAACCGCTGGCAGCACCTGAAGGCTCTTCATCAACAATTTCGTCTGCGATGGAAGGAGGAGTACCTCAAGGAACTCCATAAGCGGAAAAAGTGGCGAACCCCTACAAGAAATCTCCGTGCCGGGGACATGGTGGTAATCAAGGAAGACAACCTTCTGTCCAATGGCGATTAGGCAGAATCGACGCGGTGTTACCAGGATCCGATGGCCATGTTCTTCTGGTCGACATCCGCACTGCGCAGGGACTCATTCAGCGTCCCATAGTGAAGGTCGTCTTTCTTTCAATGGAAGAGTCCGCCTGTCCGGAATAACCAGTCGACCCTTCAATCCGGTGTTCCAATTCATCACTCCGATTCGTAGCGTCAATTAATAGTTCCAACACGTAGTTCCAATTCGCAGTTCTTATCACTATTGATCGAAATTTATTTATTTGTCCTATTCTGCCAATCAAATCTCACACGATGTCTCCACGTCCGCGCAGCGCCATCGCATTGGAACACAGACGAACTCGAGGTATGCAATCCTACCGTTGCCGAGTCTGTAGCAGGATCCATCCGCTTCGGAAGTGTCGTCGGTTCCCCCGTCTGAGTGCCGAAAAGAGGCTCTGGGCTGTCCTTGCCAACCGGTATTGCCACCGCTGTTTGGCCCACGAGCACTCCGACGGAGCGTGTCGACGAAGTGATCGCTGCAAAACGTCACCACACTCTTCTGCATCTCTCGGAACCACCGATGTCATCACGGCAGTCCCGACCTGCGGTACTCCGGTCAAAGAGCTCCGTTGCCACTCCACGACACTCCTCAGCCGCTCCTCGGCCCTCGTCCGGCACTCCTCGGCACCTTTCAGCTGCTCCTCGGCCCTCGTCCGGCACTCCACGACATTCTTCAGCCGCTCCTCGGCCCTCGTCCGACACCCCACGGCACTCATCCGCCGCTCCGCGGCAATTTTCTGCTACTCGTCGGGGTGCCACGCAGCTCGCGGTAGCCGCTCCGTCCTTAACGTCCCTCCTACAGCGGCACAGCGTCAACCTCCTACCGACGGCTTTGATGCGTTTAGAGACCGGGAGTCGAGTCTTCGACACTGCGGCGCTCATCGACCCGTGTACGCCTATGAGATGCATCGACGCTTCACTAGCGTCGAGTTTCCGCTTGTCGACCACTAACGTGGGAGGCGAACAGATCTGTATGGCAACCGTGGGGTCCAGAATCGTCAGCGCTGTCCGGCTCGACGCAATTTTTAAAATAGAGCCTCACGTGCGCATCCGCACTCCAATCCGGCAGCTGAGCAACGCGGTAAGGACCCACTTCCGGGACATTACGCTGGCTGACGAGCGGTTCTATCTCCCCGCGACGGTCTTCATCATCCTGGGCGCGGATATGTATCCGAGCGTGATGCGGCCGGGCTTCCTGAAAATTCAGGATGGACTACCAGTAGCCCAGAGCACCGTGTTTAGGTGGGTCGTGTCCGGAGCCTGCCACCAGCCGAGAGAAGAAAAACCAGGCAATGTTGCAACCCGAGTAGTTGCAAGGGGGGCGGAATGTTTAGGTCAGTGGCCCACTGCAGCACTCCGAGCTTTCGCTCTCTCCCCTCTTGCGCTCCCTCGCTACAACACAAAGTGTTTTTAATCCACTCTTAAAAGCATAGTTATGTAAATGATGGTCTTTATTTATTTTAATTTATATTTTTTTTTTTTATTTCCATGTGCTGCTCCTTTCTTGTATATATATATCGATTAATCTTATATAAGTTATGTTCACATTATCAATAGTTATCGCTATTCTTAATTCTAATTTATAGAACGTACTCACTAGATCGAATCACATTACAGGATGATTACACTAAATAGAATAATTACATACATAACAACTATGTTTACAGTTAAAAGTGTTTTTTAATCCACTTTGAACAATGCCTTTAAGCTAATTATGTCCGAATAGCACTAGCCCTTTTTTCTAATTATGCAATTATATATGAGCAATTTAAATATAAACGAGGACAGACTTTGCCGAAAAAGGGATATTTTCGCAGCCTTAAACAATTTTCCCATGGAAGCTATTAGATATAGACGTCCGATTGACATGCGATTTTACCTTGATCAAGGTATGCGTAAATAAATAAGATTTGGAAAAATGTATGTTAATAACTTATACACTGCGCGAAATAGTCTGAAAAACATCAAATTTGAACCGATTTCACCCTAGTGTTCCTATGGGAGCTATAGTATGTAGACGTCCGATCGACACGCGCTGTTACCCTGATTAAGGTATGCATATCAAAATTTGATTTGGAAATATTCATAACCATAGCTTTTACACTGCGCGAAATATAATCAATTCATGCAAGATATATCAGATTTTTCCTATGGGAGCTATAGAATATAGACGTCCGATCGACACGCAATTTTACCTTGATCAAGGTATGCATAAAAAATTAAGATTTGGAAAGATTCATGTCAATAGCTTTTACACTGCGCGAAATATCATCAATCCTTGCAAGGTATATCCAATTGTTCCTATGGGAGCTATAGGATATAGACGTCCGATCGGGGCGACTTTCAAACTTGATCTGCGTACACATGTTTTAGGACGACTGTGAATGTTTCAGATCGCTAGCTTTAAAACTGAGCTCGCAAACGGTATTGAAACAGATGGACAGACGGACATGGCTATATCGACTCCCCTATTGATCCTGATCAAGAATACATAAACTTTATAGGGTCGGAAACGTCTATACAAAAACTACAAAACATTTATATTTCGGCGCTTTTCTGGCAAGGTTTCCTCCCTCTTCCTCCTCACGTTCCTCACTTGGCTCGGCAGTCAAAGCCGGAGCGGCAGCCGGGTTGTCGGGGCCTCGAAAGCACATTCAGGACGTCAAGGACATCGACATCCACAGTTGATTAAAGCCCCACAGTTTGGACAGCATAGGAGGAAGTTTAGTGAGGTCAGGGGAAATTTAATGTGAGGAAACACGCGGGTGCCACGACCAGATTTTTCGGGACCCAGACCTTCATACGTACACACGGACACACATACATACGTACACACGTACACACAAACGCCATCGTTCGGGGCACCAGGTCCCCGAACAAACATCGGCGCACACGACGCGAAATATTGACACGAACACAACGTCGGCGCACACGTCGGGTAATACAGGCACGAACACAACGTCGGCGCACACGACGCGAAATATTGGCACGAAGCTTCACGAAGCTTACAAAAGGACGAAGACAGACGAACGCTCTCCGAAGACAGACGAAGAAGTTAGCGACGACGTCGTATTGGAAAAGATCGGTAGTGGAGGCTCACTTTCAACGGCACCTCAGATCCGCTCAGCTTCATCGAGCATCTGGAGGAACAGGCTGATATGTATCGGATCGACCGGAGGTATCTGTCCCATGCCGTAACTGTCCTGCTGACCGGACGAACAAAAATCTGGTTCCGTACCAGCGGTCTACAACGAAAAACATGGACCGAGGTACGACAAGAGTTCCTTGAGATTTTTTTAACGCTATTACCAACGCGCTATTACCAACGTTTTGAAGACGAGAACTGCGTCGACCTTAAAGTACAAATGCGATGCGCAGAAATCTCAGAATTACAATAAATGGAGCGAATTTACGAAAATATGCTACCAGAATAACGTATGTTTACTGGGCGACAGGACTTAAAGACGCTGGCCGAGTCAGAGCAACTTGCAGTTAACTTTGAAGTCGCACGCAGCCGCGGAGGCCTAGCACAACCGGTCGAGCCGACGCTGAACACCCACACAACACTTCGACTCCGAGGACGAACATCGGATATACAGTCCATCCGACACAGCAACTACCGCAGCCAAATGCTATAATCGACGTCACACGTCGAAAACTGTCATCAACGCATCTTCAGGGACCCCAATCCACAGTACGCATCAACACAAGCAGGGCCTGCCGCAACTGCGGGCAGGCAGGACACAGCGCGACAGGGTGTCGCAATCCCAGATCCATGTTCTGCTGGGATTGTGGCCGACAGGGCATTCGAACCGTCGACTTCTGCAGGAACCAGTCGCAAGGAAACAGGCAAGGGCGTCGAGTATACATCGACGCAGTGAGACGCCGCCGAAAAGGCGCTCACATCGACGCAGGGAGAAGGCGCCGTGAAGGCTCACAGCAGCACGCAGATGCAGAAAGACGCCACACTGGCACACAATTCACCAAAAGCCAATCCACGGACGTATTCAAAGGCCGCTACACTGGCGCCCACGACTCCAAAAGCCGTCCCACGGACGCGTAGATCTCGTACCGAAAGAAGCATAAGCTCGAAGCCATCCTTCTGGCCCGCGATTAGCATCCTTACAGGCCTAAAGCCCAACCTGTTGGGTTATATGTATATATCTCAACAAACATCGAAATATCCTTTTAATAGACAAGATTCCACCGACAAAAATAATCAGCTGCAAAAAAGGAAGACTTCAACGACTGACACAAATCAAAAAACGTCATGCATTGTGCAGAAAGTGTGTTTTATCATTTTTGGTTATAAGATGTTTTTGTTTAATATTAAAAGTTAAGGTTTTTACTTCAATCAAAGTACGACAATACCTTTACAGGGAGTATAATAATAATTATGACAGAATTGCGATTGGCAATAATAATAATAAAATGTACGAATCGACAAAAAAGGATTTCTGTGATGCCTATTTAAAACAAAATAAAATAGCCTATTTTTTATTATGCAACCAAATAAGGACCTTTCCTTTTTCCCCTCTATGTTAATGTGCACTTGATCGTCAGAGAAGTTAGATCAATATATTAAGTTCAGTTTAACACCTCATAACAACAAGACAGTGTTTCACTAAAATACAGAAGTTTGTAAAGAGTAAATAAAATATTTTTTTATAAGCCCTTCGTGAAAACGTGTAATTATATATTAATTTCTATCTATATGCAGTTGAACGTTAGATTTCCCTTTTTAAAGTTAAACTTTCCCATAACCATTTGTATGCTGATCCGAAAATGCAAGGTATGTACACTGTACCATGTTTGCCGACTATTGGGGCTTGCTATGCTTGCCCAATAGTCGATAAGTGTTTCAAGTTAGGTGCAGAAACTAAACCATTCTTTATTTTGTTCATGGACTTCTAGTACTTTGGGCATGTCTTGATTAGAAATGAGTGCTTGAAATGTCTTTCCTTTCGTCCATGGCATACATAGGATTTACACTGACCATTGCTTCCGACAAGGTTTACTATAAAGTCATTTCCGATTGACATGATAAAAAGTCATCAGCTTGCACTTAGATCTCTTTAAACATAGTAATTTATGCCGGCACCAGTTTTGAAAGTTAATTACATCTGTTTACGCCGCTCTCCCCTCGTTTAAACTGCCCGCGCTTCCCTCGTAGCGAATGCCTACTCGCCCGCACTGGATGCTCGCGACTCCAGGCTCTCCCGCTCTCCCGCACTGGACGCTTGCGATTCCAGGCTCTCCCGCTTTCCCGCTCCCGGAATCTCTCCACTGCGCTTTGAAACGCAGCGCTCAATTAGGTTTAAGTTAGTCTTTCTATGTCACAGCATTGAAATACA
Source organism: Drosophila fuyamai (assembly GCA_018153365.1). Lineage (NCBI taxonomy): Eukaryota > Metazoa > Arthropoda > Insecta > Diptera > Drosophilidae > Drosophila > Drosophila fuyamai. Next base: position 907,123 of record JAECXW010000447.1, on the reverse strand, counting down.
TCGCCCGGCCGGTCCGCGCTATTTTTTCCGAAAACCACAGCGAGTTTTTTGTTCTTTTCCTTGCGCGATCGTCGAGTGTTTTTTTCACCATCTCTTCCAGCTTGCTTCCGGCTCCGTGCATCAGCCGCAACGTACCACGAAGCTGCCCCCAAGCGACGATCATCCCCGACGCCCCATCTCTTCATTTTTTGGTCCATTCCAGCCAGATAAGTGCCAATTAATTATTTTTTGTATTAACTGCCGATCGACAGTCAGCCATTCGAAGAACATAATTCGTTTGACTTTCTGTACGATTTGTCTAAAATCCAAGTCCGATTTAATCCGACGACGGCAGTTAGTAAATTACAATTCCAATTCCGTCTTTTATTTCTTCGTTCTCTTTTAACGTGCGGCCATATTGCCTATTTTCTAATTCCTTTTCGTGTGCATATTGATGTACAAGTTTCATATTCGCATTTGGCCGTACATCCACTAAATATACATCCAACATCAAATCGAAGAAAAATAAAAAGTAGAAATCCAAATTAAAGTGTGCAAATAAAAAGTCAAGCGTACAGTGAAAAAAAAAATTATTTAAAAAAAAATTCAGTGAACAGTGAAAAAATAAATCAATTTAAAAATTGAGTTCAAATTAATTTTCCACAAAAAAGTGAAACAAAAAATTAAGTGTTCCGCCAATTTCGGCCCACAAATATTTTTTGATATTATTTTTTTATTGTACATCCGCTGTGACAATATTTGCTTACATTATTACAAATCCAAATACAGTCCACAATAAATCGAAAATTTACAACACATACCCGCCGGCAAAATTTACAATAAAATTTTCCGCCATATTGATTACATATATTACATCCATATTACATATATTACATATTCCATATATATATATACATACATTTATACATATTTTTCTACACAACTACACCCCAATTCCGAAAGCTCAAGTATTTCCGTCGGCCATCCAATAGATATATATTAAATAAATTCCTAAAGCCGACGTGAAATAACTTTTGTGTCTCAGTGTGTTTTACTTATTTACATATTTTGGGCACTATCCATCCATACATCTACACATACACGCGAATTGCAGTACCGCAAAAAGCTCGATAATCCCGCGCATTCCAGCGTCACCAATACACAGCCCGCAAAAGTTCGGGCAGTTGTTTTTCAATCATCCAATTAATAAATTAATTAATAAATTCCAACAAAATTAATAAACACCAAGTTCAACTCCAATAAAATTAAACAAACACTGAGAATTACTGCCAGTTCCAAAAAGGAAACCAAAAAAAGGGGAGAAATATAAAATACTGTCGCCATCGCGGAACTAGTGGAATCAATTTATTAATTTATTGATTTATTAATTTGTTTCTTCGGTTTCACATTTTTTCCAAAAAAAAACGCCCATTCCAGTATTTATTTATTTTTTTCTTATTTATTGAGCTTGGTAAATCTACATATATATCGAGACTCAATTTTTTTCTTTTGGGGATAAAAAAAAAAAAAAAAATTTGGGAAAAATACCACCCGCATTCCATTGCAAGGTATTTTTTGTCTCCGAATATTTTTTTTAAATAAAGAAAAACAAAACCAATAAACTCCAAACACTGCCGGGGACATCCAATCCCATCCTAATTCGGCCAACCACCCACTATAAAATACTAAACGACAAATACCTCATCCAATCCAGTATTTGTTCAGTATTTTTATTTTGTGGTATTTTTTTGGTATTTTTTTCCATTCTTGCTCCATCGTTCCACCAAAAGCCTGGCGAATATTTTAACAATAATTCAGCCACGCATATCGACTATTTTTTGAGCTAGTCGATATCCTATTTCCACCGGTCCATAAGTGGGTCCGTAATTGTTTCTCTGATTTTTTGTCCGAAATATCAGCGCGCACATTCCACATTCCAACAGCATCCTAGTGTGGTATGTCCAGGGAAAGTTCCAACAAACTATCCCCTATTCCATCACCGCAAATACCAAAAATCACGGTAAGGACGCCCACACCTAAAAAGGTCAAGACGCCACCTTCCAAAAAGGCTCCTTCTTCCATCGAAAGAACCACGCGAGCCAGCACAAAAATGGTTGCAACGGCTGCCGACCTCGCTATGAGCCAGTTTATTGAAGTCTCGGATCGACTGTCCGAATTGGAATCGCGGATAAATATTCCCTCGGCGGTCCCTCCTACGTTATCCGTCCTCAATATTCGACGAGACGAAATCCGAGAGGTATGGATCCGCATCAAAAAAGAATACGATGCCTGTACCGCATGCCTTGTAGCAGCCGGAGAAGGTGCAGCTGACAGCTTGACAGTCCTCAAGGCTAAGTACGGGTATTGCTACAGCGCGTACGAAAGGTGCGGTGCCCAGATAGCAGACATGATAGCGCAAACTCCGCAACTTCCGCAACCTTCCCCAACGCCAGCTGATCCTTCTCAGACATACATTCTGTCAGGCTGCCGGCTTCCGCCGTGCGATACCGAAGTTTTTACCGGCGACTATCTTCGTTGGCCAACCTTTAGGGATCTATTCACGGCAATTTATATCAACAATCCCAGACTCACTCCTGTCGAAAAATTATTTCACCTTAATGCTAAAACGAGTGGCGACGCTCACAATATAGTTTCAAAGTCACCCCTTACTAATGATGGCTTTCGATCAGCGTGGGATAACCTCACTGAGCGTTTCGAAAACAAGCGATTGTTAGTAAACAGTCAATTAAAAATACTTTTCAATGTACCGTCCGTCACACAGGAGTCTGGGTCAGCTTTGAAAGAACTTCAAAGTACCATCCAGGGTTGCCTTACTGCCTTAGAAATGTCCGGTATTCAGGTCGAAACTTGGGATTGCCTCTTGGTGTATATGTGGTCGTCCAAACTCCCAAAGCTTACGCTTTCCCTATGGGAGCAGTCCCTTCATAACAAAGCCGAGATCCCTACTTGGCACAAGCTGAACGTTTTCCTAACGGAGCGTCACAGGACACTAGAAGCCATAGATGATGTTCGACCATCAGGTTCTAGTCAGACTCAGCCCAGGGCATCCACTTCCAACTCGGCGTCTCGAAGAATAAATTCATACGAGACAAGGGTAGCACCTAGGCAACTTAGAGGGTGCGATCTCTGTAATAGAGAGAACCATCCTGTACGCACATGCGCCAAATTTCTCCAGATGACGGTCGACCAACGCATCGCATATATAAAAAGAAACCAGCTGTGTTTAAACTGCTTTGCGCGGACACATCAGTTGCGCGACTGCGAAAGCGCACATAACTGCTTCACGTGCCGCGGCCGCCATCACACGCTCCTACACCGAGGCAGCCCAAATCCAACGCCAATGCCCAGATCCAGACCAAATACTCTCGGTCCCTCGGCTGCCAGTGGCACGCAGTCAACGCTTCAGAATTATTTTGCGGCAGGCACTAGGTCAGTCCTCCTAGGCACCGCTATAATTAATATATGCCATCGAGGTTCCAATTTCCAAGCGCGAGCCTTAATAGACTCCGGATCTGAGGCGACCTTCATCACTGAGCGCCTTTTCAACCTGATTAAACTGCCGTTCCAGGTTATCCGAGCACAGGTCTCAGGACTTAATCAAACGGTCTCCGCTGAGACCAAAAAGATCTGTCAATTCACGATCCGTTCTCCAACCCGGCCTAGCTTGCAGTTAAACACCACTGCCTACGTGCTTCCACAAATAGCCGGAAATCTTCCTTCATGTCCGCTTCCGCAACATTTCCTGCGAGACCTTCCCGAACTTCCGCTAGCGGATCCAAAGTTCTATGAGAGCGCACAAATAGATATTCTAATCGGGGCCGATATACTTCCATCCATTCTACTAAGCGGTACCCGAGCGAACATCTGTGGCTCGCTTCTCGGTCAAGGAATTATTTTCGGCTGGATTCTAACAGGACCAGTACCAGCTCCGAGGCATGATCAAATATCATCCTTTTCCACGCAAGTTGCACACACGTATGAAGCGTCTCTCGATAAACTCCTCACCAAATTCTGGGAGGTGGAGGATCTGCCAGTAAAAGTGGCAAAAGAATCCGACCTGATTTGTGAGGACAATTTTCTTCGGACCACCACAAAAGACGAAACCGGCAGGTATGTCGTGAGTCTCCCTTTTCGAGATCCTGAGAACATTAATTGCTCCCTGGGACATTCCAGATCCCAGGCGCTGGCTCAATTCTTAAGAAACGAGCAGCGGCTAAAAAGGGACAGTACGTTAAAATCCAAGTACGACTCAGTTATTCAAGAATATCTCGACCTCAATCACATGAGAGAAGTCCTTCCTACCCACGATTCAGCATGTTACTATCTGCCACACCACGCAGTGTTAAAACCGGAGAGTACGACCACCAAACTTCGAGTGGTATTCAACGCCTCCAGCCCTTCAGACAATGGGGTCAGCTTAAATGATATCCTTCATGCTGGCCCGGTCCTACAGTCCGATCTAACCATCCAGATCCTGAAGTGGCGATATTTCCGATTTGTGTATAGTGCTGATATCGAGAAAATGTACCGGCAGATCTGGGTAGATCCGAAGCAGACAGCGTTCCAACGTATCTTATTCAGCGATAGGGAAGGATACATTCGAGATTTTGAGCTAAAAACTGTTACGTTTGGGGTCAATTGTGCACCGTTCCTGGCAATTCGGGTACTGCAACAGCTGGCGACCGACGTGCAACTAACCCATCCGAGGGCGAGTAAAGTTATTCGTGGTTGCATGTATGTCGATGATGTCCTTTCGGGAGCTGACTCTGCAGAAGAGGCTCACCTCACCATTCGCGAGTTGCAGAGTGCCCTCGATTCGGCTGGTTTTCCATTAAGGAAATGGACCTCCAACCACAAAGAAGTTCTAGCTCATATCGGAACCGATCATCTTTTAAATGCCGATTTCCTCGAAATAGATACGGAAAGCACGGCGAAAACTCTCGGAGTCCGTTGGAAAGCAACATCCGATGAGTTTTTCTTCGCCCTCCCCGACCTATCCACCGAAGCTACACTCACAAAACGGCATGTTCTCTCCCAAATTGCGAAGCTGTTTGATCCAGCAGGCTGGCTCGCCCCTTTCGTGGTCTGTGCCAAGATTTTCATGCAGGAGATCTGGCTGCGTGATCTAGGGTGGGATGATGAACTTCCAATTGAACTGTGCCAAAAGTGGCGTGATTTCCTTAAAAGCTACTCAGTCCTAGATCAAGTCCGAATTCCCAGATGGGTTTCCTTCCGCCCAGAATTCCGAGTGGAACATCACGGATTCTGTGATGCCTCTCAAAAGGCGTACGGTGCTGCGATCTATGTGCGCGTCGAGATGGGGCACACGACGCTAGTGCATCTTCTCACGGCCAAGACGCGCGTGGCGCCAGTAAAAACTGTGTCGCTTCCCAGACTAGAGCTGTGTGGAGCTCTATTGCTATCCGAGATGGCCGAATCCATCCTCCCCCATATGCCGATGCTGTCCTCGAAACTCCATTGTTGGACCGATTCCACGATTGTGCTTGCATGGCTAGCCAAACCAGCATGCCAGTGGACAACGTTCGTTGCCAATCGGGTAACAAAGATCACCCAGTCCACAGAGGCAGCCAATTGGCCAGTCGGGGCGTGCCATTACAAGAACTGGTCGACAACTCCCTTTGGTGGCATGGGCCCACTTGGTTGCAAAAGCCACGAGATCAGTGGCCTGCCCAAAGCACCGAGTTACAGGTGACCGAAGTGGAAAGGCGTCCTGTCAAGGCCCATGTTGCGTCCAGTCCGACAGAGGACATCCTTGATTGCTTTTCCAAGTTAAATAGAGCTTTACGGGTCCTTGCGTATGTCCACCGTTTTGTCCAGCGATGTAGGAAACAGTCGCCGATTCCGGAAGTCCATCCAGAAGCCCAAGAACTTGTCGCCGCTGAACGGCTCATGGTCATTAGCACTCAGCGCAGATATTTTGCTAACGAATATCGCTGCTTGAGTCAAAAGCGTCCTGTGTCCGCGGCAAGTTCCATCCTCTCCTTAAACCCTTTTCTAGATGAGAAAGGGCTTATAAGGGCGTGCGGCCGAATAACGGCCTCCGAAAATTTGCGATATAATGAACGACATCCTATAATCCTCCCGTACGAATGTGCACTCTCTCGACTACTGGTAAACTTTACGCATCTCATAACGTTGCATGGAGGTAACCAGTTAGTCGTACGTCTCACCCGGTCAAGATATTGGGTTCCGAAAATAAAGAACTTGGCAAAGGCCGTCATTAACTCCTGCAAGGTCTGCGTTATCCATATGAAGCGATTGCAAGTTCAGATGATGGGAAGTTTTCCGAAAGAGCGAGTCTCTTTTTCCCGGCCATTCACGTACACAGGGATGGACTACGCCGGCCCTTTCGACATAAAAAATTACACAGGCAGAGCTTGCCTAATTACAAAAGGGTATGTGTTGGTTTTCGTGTGTTTCTCTACAAAGGCCATCCATCTAGAGCCTACATCCGATCTGACGACCGAGAAATTTCTCGCCGCTTTCGCTCGGTTCGTATCCAGAAGAGGTTGTCCCCGTCAAGTGCAGTCCGACAATGGGAAAACCTTTGTCGGCGCTGCCACCCTGCTCTCCCGAGATTTTCTACAAGCCGTAAAAGAGTCTGTGACTGATGCGTATAGTCATCAGCAGCTCAACTAGCAATTCATTCCTCCGGGGGCACCCCATATGGGAGGCCTGTGGGAAGCGGGTGTTAAAAGCTTCAAAACCTTGTTTTACAAGTCCACCGCTACTCGAAAGTACACTTTTGAAGAACTTTCAACCCTCCTAGCGAAAATTGAAGCTTGTCTAAATTCCAGACCGCTATCTCCTATGTCTGAAGATCCCACTAATCTCTTAGCATTGACACCAGGGCATTTTCTAGTCGGCGGACGTCTTCTGTCCATAGTGGAACCCGAATTAAAAGGGGAATCCAAGACCATTGTAAATCGGTGGCAACACTTAAAGGCGCTCCATCAACAATTCCAAGCTCGATGGAAAGAGGAGTATCTCAAAGAGCTCCACAAGCGTAACAAGTGGCAGTCCCCGACCGCAAATCTCCGCGTTGGCGACATGGTAGTCGTCAAGGAGGACAATCTGCCCTCGAATGAGTGGCGTCTTGGCAGAATCGACCGTGTCGTCAGCATTCTCACGGCACGTAGGATTATCAAGCGTCCCGTGACCAAGGTGGTTCTTCTGCCAGGAGAACCCTCCAACCGTCTTCCTCAACCAACATCCTCCACATAATTCCCCAACAATCCTCGCCATCTAAGCATCTCAAATCATCTTTTTTTATCCATTACTCCCTACCAGATCACATCATGGTTCCTCGTCCACGCAGCGCTCAGGCATTGGAAAGCAGACGCACTCGAGGTATACATTCCTACCGATGCCGAGTCTGCCGTGGAATCCATCCGCTTCGAAAGTGCCAGAGGTTCCTAAAGCTGAGCGCAGAGAAGCGGCTTCGAGCAGTGCTTATTAATAAGTACTGCTCAAATTGTCTCGCCCACGAGCACTCCGACGGGAGTTGTCGCAGTGGCGACAAATGCAAAACGTGCAACGGGAAGCACCACACGCTCCTCCATATGCACGAGCGTCCCCTGCCGTCGGCTAATCAACAGCGTTCGCGCCGGCAGAATCCGCCAACTCGCCAAGCGCTAGCCCCGGCAAGGCGCTCGGCATCCGCCGCTTCTCAGCAGCGCTCGCGCCGGCAAGATCCGCCAACTCGCAGAGCGCTTGCCTCTCCGCCGCGCTCAGCCTCCTCGGCACCGGCTCCGTCACTGGCGTCCATCCTTCAACGGCACAGCGTCAATGTCCTGCCGACGGCCATGATCACTTTGGAGACCGTGCTGAAGACCTTCGACACCGCCGCCCTCATCGACCCGTGTACGCCGACGAGCTGCATCGACGCATCATTGGCGTCCGCGTTCCGCTTGCCGACTACGACCGTCGGCGACGAGAGCATCTGCACGGCGACAATTCGGTCGAAGTGCGACATACTGATGGCATAATTTAACAATATCTGCGTACGAGGATGACTTAAACGAAAACTTTTGACATAGAATTTTTAAAGAGGACGCCTCGACGGCAGGACACAGCCATTCAGATAACTTAAGAACAAATCGGTTTCCATAAGTGATTTTTTCAAATGCTTAGTTAAAGCACTAACCATACAACATATAGACTGGTCATTTCATACAAGCAATATGGACACTCAAAAATCTTTCCGGGAGGCCCCAGAGCTGTTAGTGGCAGGCCCCAGACACTTCGTGTGCCTTCGGGTTTTTTCCCTCTCATTCTTATTCTCATTTTGACGCTCGCGCGCTCATTGCGCGAGTTCGGTCGTTCAGTCGCAGAGACACGCATTTTGAAGAAGGTTGCGCCTGCGCTTGAATTAGTCTTTATATGTATGCGTGTTCATGCATTCTCATACAGGGGTGCATGTGTGAGTTTATTTCAATTCGATGCGGCAAGAATATTTTGTCTTTTGCTACTTTTCAGACTTGGTACCCTAACAATAAGGGCGTATTCACTATTTGGTTAATGATCAAAATAAGAATATTATATGTTATAGTATATTTTTAAATATTTCAGCATAAATTTCATTTTGGTTTATAAATTCAAATCAGTGGTAGCAGTAAAATGTTTTTCTTATATGCATGTATTCCAATAAATAGAAATCAATCTACTGAGATACGAACAGGGCATATCGCAGTCGGTGTCACAAAAAACACCGACTGCTTTTAAGTGGTTCAGAAAACTTCAAACCAAATCAGCTTTGGTTGTTGTTCTGCGAGCGGATGGTGCCTGCATACCCTACCGACGATTGAATTTTAGGGGGGCACAGAAACAAGAACGGCTGTTTGGCTTTTGTTTTGTTTACATTTTTTAGGACACTTGTTTTGAATGTTATGTTTAATGACCTTTGGTTGATTTATTTTTTTAAGGTTCGCAGTGTAATTTTGTTTAATGTTGTTATTTAATGATTTATTTTTTATTTTTTTGTATGTTTGTTCTTAAAAGTCGCCGCTCGAATTATTTACCGATAAATATACCTGCGTTAAATAGTAGTTTTTAAACTTTTTCACAACTTAAAAAAATGAATTTAGGTTAAACTTCTAAAATACTTTTTATTTTTGTAAAAGGTAAATGGAGCAAATATACAAATCTGAATTTTTTATTTAAATAATATTTAAATTTTCAATAGTATAATTTTATTTATTTATTTTATTTTTTTCTTGTTTCTGTCCCCCCCTAAAATTCAATCGTCGGTAGGGTATGCAGGCACCATCCGCTCGCAGAACAACAACCAAAGCTGATTTGGTTTGAAGTTTTCTGAACCACTTAAAAGCAGTCGCTGTTTTTTGTGACACCGACTGCGATATGCCCTGTTCGTATCTCAGTAGATTGATTTCTATTTATTGGAATACATGCATATAAGAAAAACATTTTACTGCTACCACTGATTTAAATTTATAAACCAAAATGAAATGTATGCTGAAATATTAAAAAATATACTATAACATATAATATTCTTATTTTGATCATTAACCAAATAGTGAATACGCCCTTATTGTTAGGGTACCAAGTCTGAAAAGTAGCAAAAGACAAAATATTCTTGCCGCATCGAATTGAAATAAACTCACACATGCACCCCTGTATGAGAATGCATGAACACGCATACATATAAAGACTAATTCAAGCGCAGGCGCAACCTTCTTCAAAATGCGTCTATGCGACTGAACGACCGAATTCGCGCAATGAGCGCGCGAGCGTCAAAATGAGAATAAGAATGAGAGGGAAAAAAACCCGAAGGCACACGAAGTGTCTGGGGCCTGCCACTAACAGCTCTGGGGCCTCCCGGAAAGATTTTTGAGTGTCCATATTGCTTGTATGAAATGACCAGTCTATATGTTGTATGGTTAGTGGTTAAAGTGAGTGTTAATGAAGTTTAACTTAGAACTGCCTATAACGTACCTTGATGCACTATGATCAGCACAAACGAGACGGATCGGACGACTATATCATATAGCTGCCATATAACTAAACTTTGTCAAAATATTCAAATGTTTTTTTTTACCTAAGGACACAAGAAACAATGATTTATGAATTCGCTGGAGACTTGCCGTTTTGAAGTTACATACCTTTAGAGCGCTTTTGTGGACTCAAGGAATGTTGAATGTTGAGGCAAAAAAAGTTAATGTTAAACGTAATGTCCTGGCTTGATATTTGCATCAGGAAAACGACCTTTCTCAAATCCTCTGAAAACTCTAATATGTTTTTCCTGTTTGTGCGTCCTTCTTAAAGTTTTTGATGCACTTAGCAAACTCATTCCCAATTGGTTTTTGTGATTCTAAACCATATGAATTCGGTTCTTTAAGCCATCTGGTAAAAAAAAATGACGACAAAATCGCGTCGGTATCTAAATGATTGAACATCAAGTGGTCGACAAGTTGCTTTGTATAAATTACATATAGTACTTAAACTTTCGAAGTTTGGCGCAAACGGAGACACATTTAGAAAAAACAGTTCTTGGTTGTATTGAGGATTATTTATCTAGGCGTTTAGGTGTGTTGTGCATGCCTTTTAGGGATGTGGTGCATTCGTTTCCGAATTTTTCGGTTAAGCCCGCTGCTTCGTTAAGGCTCCCTAAAATGCTATTTAAATTAATCTAGGACGACAAATAATTTTTTTGGATAATGGTTAAATAAAAATTAACAATATTTATTAGAACAGTAAGAATTTACTTGGTTTATTTCAAATCAGCGGAATGATAAGATTAATTTAAGATTAAGTTTTTCTAGGTCTCCCCCTTATACGCATAGTAGAGTATTATTACATTGTCTGTCTAATTTACACACCTGAATTTGTAGCTTATCAACTATGAATTATTGTGGTTTATGACAACAATCAATTTTAATTTAATGTGACTTTTGAGTAAAAAAAAACGCATACATACTTTTAAGTCGCACGTCTTATTTAATAGAAGATTGCTTGGCTTCAAGTCCCGATGCAAGACGTTTGCCGAATGTATGTACTTCAGTCCGCGCAATATCTGGTACAAAAAGTAACAGATGTGATCATTACTTAGCCGCTGAAAATAAATACAAAGTTTTTTTTTAATTAGCTAAAAAGTTAGACTTACAAAGATGGTAATTTTGCTATATACATAAAAACTTTCTTTCTAAATAGTTTGATTTCGATTTCCATACCCTCCTTGCAGAAAGTATTATAATTTCAGTTAAAAGTTTGCAACGCATTTCCGTCCGTTTCTACGCAAACTAGTCTCTATACTTTAAAGCAATCTGCTTGAAACTTTCCCAAATGTTGCCTTTCTATTGCAGATAGTCGGAATGAGCTCCCATAGGAACAATTGAAAAAAAATGTAAAATAGTATAATTTTGTTTTTAATTTTTTTGTTGGTTTTTCGGATTTGGTAATATTTAAATACTACGGAATTACTGATTTAAAAAATCGGCTATATCTTCAAAAGTTTTTGAAATTATTACTTGAAATTTTAAAGGAACATTCTTGACCAGTTACAGGTTCGAATTTAAAAAAAATCGTTTTTTTGAAACCGAGAATGCGGGGATGCCCTTAATTTAAAATCGGATATCTATAGCATATAGCTCTCATTAAAAAATCCAAAAATTTTAAAAAAAAAACAATTATTTTGCTGTTTTTCTTTTTGTTAAAATAATTATTTGCAAATTATTAAATTAATGTGCAAAATAATTTTAATGTAAAGGTCGGTAACAGAATGCAATAAAACATGCGTGATTCTAGACAACGCACATTCACCCAGCGTATTTGTGGCATATTGTGGGTTCATCCGAAAAAATGTCATAACGTTGCACTTAGCACTTATTTAAATCCAAAAGATTTTCACAACACCATGTTTGAAAAGCATTAATGTCAGATTGTAAATCTGAACTGCTGGAAATTTCGTTATATTGCAGGCATAACTTAACGTCATCTGCGTACATAAGGACACGCGACTTTGTCAAGACTAGAGGGAGATCGTTTGTAAAGAAAGTAAAAAGAAGTGGGCCAAGGTGGCTTCCTTGTGGGACTCCTGAAGTAACTCGGATCAAATCCGAGATCGAGTTTTTAAAGAGGACTCGTTGAGGCCTACCACTCAGATAACTTGAGATCCATGTTAGAAGATCACATGGAAACCCTAATAAATCTAGCTTTAATACAAGAAGCGAGCGATTTACTGAATCAAACGCTTTACTAAAATCAGTGTAAACTACGTCAGTCTGCATGTTCTTTCTAAAGCCATTTATTACAAAAGACGTTAGCTCCAACAGGTTTGTCGTCGTAGATCTTCGCCTAATAAATCCATGTTGACATGGAGATACAATTGATCTACAAAGATGTTGCAAGTCGTGTGTAATAGTGTTTTCGAAATGCTTTGGGATGGCGGATAATTTGGATATGCCTCTGTAATTACGTGTATTCGATTTATTTCCTTTCTTATGAAGGGAAATAACAAATGACTCCTTTTATAACACCGGGCGTTAAGAAAGATAAAATTTGACCGAGCACTTAATTACCGAGAGAAAGCAGATTGTGAACCGCACATTTTAAATTTATTGAAAAGTCTGGACTTAATATTTTTTAGGTGTGACAACTTCATATAAAACCATGGAAGTTTAATTGAAATTGACGGATAGTATAACGGAACACACAGATAAAAGAAGGAATTCAGTGCATTATAAAAGATTTTAACTGCCTCAGCCACGTTAGTGCATGAATAAAATTCGGACCAGTCATAGCCAGATATTACGAAAGCAGCGAATTCGTTTAAGCGACTTTTCGGATTTTTTATTCAGCTCTGTTCTTGCGTCTACAGTCAGCTCTAGAGTTGGATGATAAGGATCTTCCGGTTGTGTAAGTGGTCCCGTTCTTGATAGGCAAACGCCTTCTGAATTTGAAACAAAACACAAGTCCAGTAAATGTCCTAAGAAGTTCTTAACATGGTTCATTTGGAATAGCGCAATGTCAAGCAAGCCGTCAATAAAGTCATGCTGCGCTCAAGGAAGTAAAGAATTAGAGTTTTCGTCAGGGGACCATGTCGCACTAGGTATATTAAAATCACCCAATACTATTAACTGATCTCGATCTGGCAGTTTTTGAAAATAGACTGAATAACGGAAAGGTGATTTGACTAAATAGGGAACTCAGATGATGGTGGGATAAATGAACAAGTAGAGGGTATTTTAATTTCAGTCAAAAGTTTGCAACGCAGTGAAGAAGACATTTCCGACCCCATAAAGTATATACTTGTATATTCTTGATCAGCATCACCGGGAGAGTCTTGCCATGACCTTCTGTCCGTCCGTCGGATTCTACGCAAACTAGTCCCTCAGTTTTAAAGATATCTGCTTGAAACTATTCCAAAAGTTGTCTTTCTATTGTAGGTGGTATATAAGTCGAAACGAGCCGGATCGGGTGACTATATATGATAATATAGCTGCCATATAACTAAACGACCGAAAATGCCATAAATTTGGAGTTTTTAAAGTTAGGAAGTTGGGGTTTTCTACAGGTTTTAATTTTGGTGAACCAATCCGAGTTACCAAGTTTCATAAGGATTGGTTGACTATATTCTATACCTGCCATATAACGGAACGAAAGGAAATGCCATAACTTTGGTGTTTGTATAGTTAGGAAGTTGGGAACAATCGAAAAAAATAAATAAAAAGAAGTTTGCTTCCTTTCTTGTTTTAAAATATACACTGCGCGTCACGAGATTACCGCCCCCCTGGGTTGTTCTCGTTTGAAGTAAAATATTATGAAAACTATTAAAGATTGAACTGTACAATTATTTTCCAGTATAATTCGATTAATTCTCTAAATAAAAACATATACTAGAACGCAGTTGGAATTTGTATAGATTTGTATTAAATTAAAAACTAAAGAAACAGGTTTATTTGGAAGAAATAACTGCGTCATCAGGATAGCGCCAGCTACGTTAACTTAACTTTTTTTCGATGAATTTCTTACAAAATATTATCTTTGACAATTTTATGATTAAGTTAAAAAAATTTTAAGGAATATTAATAATGGGTTACCCCTCCCTTGTTTACAATGACTTCGCAAACTCGATTGGGAGAGAGTCATAAAAGTTTTTTAGATATTCCAACATTATTGTTGACCAGGCCTATTTTATACCGGAAATTAAATCCTCCTTGGTGGCATATTGCTTGCCACCCTCGTACACTTTCCTAGCTAACCATCCCCAGACGTTTTTTATTATGTGCACGTCTGGGGAGTATGGGGGCCACTCCAGGACACTGACATTTTCATTTGAATTCATAGTTTTACGGTCCTGGCTGTGTGGATTGGGGCATTCTCGTGCTGAAAATGCTATTTGAGATTTCCATATAAGTTTTTTAAAACAGGAAATGCAGTTTTTAGAACGCAATTGTAATTTTCCGCGTTCATCTGTTCATCGTTTGGGGTTAAAAACTGCAGTTCGCAGTTGCCGTAATAGGATATGGCTCCCCATACCATTACTCCACCAACCCGGCTATGTAAGCGATCCAGATGATGCTCTTCCTTGAGTGAATCGTGGAAATAATAATTATATCCGTCAGGACCGTCTAGGTTAAATTTTTTTTCGTCTGAAAATACGACGTTATGCCACTCGTTGGACCATGTCATATGCGTTCGAGCAAACTTTAGGCAAAGTTCTTTTCGCACTTTGTTAAGAGGTGGCTTTTTTTTAGTTTAAGCCTCTTTAAATGGTCAGCTTTCTTCATTAGTCTTAAAACAGTCGATTTGCCTTAACACCAGTTTTTTTTATTATTTTGGCGGTAGAGTCGTGGGAGTTGGACGCCTCTCGGAGTATAGCCCTGCGATCTGCTGAACTAAAAACACTGTTATTACCTCCTTTATTTTGAAAAATATTTGAAATGGTTTTGCGATGTCTTCCCGTTTTTTCGGCGATTTTGTGAAAAAAAGGCCATATTCATTGAACGCTACGATTTTCGATTTTTCCTCCGAAGATAAGATTGTTCTTCTGCCCATATTGTATGTCAAATTAAAGAAAAATGTTTAATTTAACAGCAAAACAAAAATGGTTGCTGTGCTCAGTTAAATTTAAATTTTGTTTAAAACTGCTTCTTCTTCTCGTCGCATGCTCTCCGGAGGGACTTGCTTTGGTAATGACGGGGCTGGAATATTGGTGTCACTAGCAACTTCTTTTAAGTCTGGCATACTGGCTGACCATTGTTGTTTTCCGTGCACGTTTTGTAATCGAATAATCGTAGGGGAGATAAATTTAATGACCTTGTGCGGTCCATAATAATTCGGTGCCAATATTGCCGCAAAGTTATCTGCCGCCTTAGATCAAATGTGTTGTCGGAGAAATACCTTATATCGTCGTTACTAAAATAGAATTCGCCAAATATCTGACAACAGTTAAAACTTCTCCTTGGTAATCACTTACACCCGTTTATCTCCTCCCAATGTACTGAAATACCATAGTTTTAATGTCACGATTTGCCTTCTTTGTCGGATTTTTCCCTTTCGCGGCACTGTAAAAGCCGTTCATCCTCGACTAGTCTTGGCTATTGGAATCTGCCAATACCCACCTTTCAGGTCTAGGGTCGAAATATACTTTGCGTGTCGCAGCCACTTTAAAATGTGAGTAATTCTGGGTAGCGGATACACGTCGGAAATCGAGTGGCCATTCAGTTGTCGAAAGTCGACACACAGTCGCATTTCTCCTGATTTCTTGCCTTCGTTGCATCGCTGGATTCTTTGGAAAATATCTTTGTTTGATGGGTTTTACATCGCGAACTTCCATGGTTCGAGGGTTTCTGTGGTAGGCGAGACCTGGAATTCCTTAATGACGGCCAGGAATCCAGATATGTCAGGAGGAAAATCCAGTCTAACTGAGGTGTCATTGTTTTGTAATTCAGTGGGATACTGCATTATTCCCTGCCTTGCTTTGGTGATCTGCTCTGCTTTGGATACTCCTGTGCTCTGAGCGATCCCGAGTTGTAGTTTCCTGGCTCCGGCGGAAAGGGTTATTTCGTACAGCTGCTGCATCACTATGTTCAAGGATGTTGGTTGAAATCACTTTGGCTTGAGTCCTGCTCTCGGGATTGCTGGCTCGTGACTCGGGTTCCTGTGCTGATGACTATTGACTTTGGGATATAACAATGGCTCGTCTTTGGTGGTGGATCCAAGGGGAGGGTTGACCTGTAGGGATGCGCGACCACATTGCAGTGTGGCGGACACGCCACGTTCTTCCTAGAAGAACGTCTGCCATGATGGAGGGTAACACAAGTAATTGGAACCGCATCCACCGCTGCTCTAATTGGACCTTCGCAAGTAGGGACTTGTTAATCTCCTTCTTGTGCCTTCAGCTAGGCTGACCTGCGTTTGTACCATCCTTATGTTATTGTTGTTTCCTACAAGTATAACGACTCGCTCACTCACGAAACTCCTGCTAGCGCCCGTTTCGATCTGAAGCTCGATTCTCACTTTTGTTTGCCGATTTTCCGAAGGATTCCCAATTCTAGCCTCTGGGATAAATAAATCACTAACCATACAACATACAGACTGGTCATTTCATACAACAAAAATGGACACAAAAATAACTTAGCGACAGGCGCCAGGGCTTTTAGCGGCAGGCCCCGGACACTTCGTGTGCGTTTGGGTTTTTCGTGCTCTCATTCTTATTCTCACTTTGATGATCGCGCACTCATTGCACGAGTTCAATCGTTCAGTCGCAGAGACGCACATTTTGAAGAATGTTGCTCCTGCGCTTGAATTGGTTTTTATATGTATGCGTGTTCATGCATTCTCATACAGGGGTGCATGGGTACGTTTATTTCAATTCGATGGGGCAAGAATATTTTGTATTTTGCTACTTTTCAGACTTGATACCCTAACAATATGGGCGTATTCACTATTAAATTAATGATAACAAGAAAGGAAAGCTAACTTCGGGCGGAGCCGAAGTTGATTTACCCTTGCAGAATATTCTGTAAATAACATTCTCCAAAATTATTCATATGATGCATTCTTAATACTTATAAAAATCCCAACTTCCTAACTTTTAAAAACACCAAAGTTATGGCATTTTCAATCGTTCAGTTATATGGCAGCTATAGGATATAGTCGGCCGATCCCTATAAAATTTTGTAGGTCGGATTGATTGGCCAAATATAAAACTCATAGAAAATCCCAACTTCCTATTTTTACAAACTCCAGAGTTATGGCATTTCCTATCGTTCAGTTATAAGGCAGCTATAGGATATAGTCGGCCGATCCCAGCCGTTCCGACTTATATACTGCGTGCAAAGGAAAGAAGGGTGTGTGCAAAGTTTCAATTCGATATCTTTAAAACTGAGAAACTAGAAACAGACAGGCGGACATGCTTATATCAACTCAGGAGGTGATCCTGGTCAATAATATATATACTTTATAGGGTCGGAGATGTCTCCTTCACTGCGTTGCACACTTTTGACCAAAATTATAATACCCTCTGCAAGGGTATAAAAATTAGAATATTATATGTTATAATATATTTAGTAATATTTCGGCACACATTTCATTATACCCTTGCAGAGGGTATTATAATTTCAGTCAAAAGTTTACAACGCAGAGAAGGAGACATTTCCCTATAAAGTATATATATTCTTGTTCAGCGTCACCAGGAGAGTCGATCTAGCCATGTCCGTCTGTCCGTCCGTTTCTACGCAAACTAGTCCCTCAGTTTTAAAGCTATCTGCTTGAAACTTTCCCAAAACTTGTATTTCTATTGCAGGTAGTATATAAGTCGGAACGAGCCGGGCGACTATATCTTATAGCTGCCATATAACTGATTGATCGGAAATGCCATAACTTTGGTGTTTGTTAAGTTAGAAAAAGGATTTTCTAAGAGTTTTATATTTGACCAGTCAATCTGACCTATAAAATTTCATAAGGATCGGTTTACTATATCTTATAGCTTCCATATAACTGAGTGATCGGAAATGCCATAACTTTGGTGTTTGTAAAGTTAGGAAGTTGGGATTTTCTACGGGTTTTATATTTGGCCAATTAATACGACCCACAAAATTTCATAAGGATCGGCCGACTATATCTTATAGCCGCCATATAACTGAACGATTGGAAATGCCATAACTTTGGTGTTTATAACCGTTACTCGTACAGTAAAAGGGTATATTGTATTCGTGCAAAAGTATGTAACAGGTAGAAGGAAGCGTTTCCGACCCTATAAAGTATATATATTCTTGTTCAGGATCACTAGCCGAGTCGATCTTGCCATGTCCGTCTGTCCGTCTGTCTGTCCGTATGAACGCTGAGATCTCGGAAACTATAAAAGCTAAAAGATTGACATTTTGCATGCAGATTCTAGGAGTTCCTACGCAGCGCAAGTTTGTTTCAAAAAGGTGCCACGCCTCCTTTAACGCCCACAATCGCTTATATACGATTTTAAAAATTTAAATATTTCGGAAAAGTAAAAATGCAGTTTTATTGTGTTTATCAATACCTATCGAAATGTAGAAGAAATTTTTCAAATCGGACCATTCGTTAAAAAGTTATGCGTGATCAAAGTTTCTATCTCCATCTCCCTTGCACTCCTTTTACCTGAGTAACGGGTATCTGATAGTCGGGGCACCGAACTATAGCGTTCTCTCTTGTTTTAAAGTTAGAAAGTTGGGGATTTTTTATGAGTGTTAAGAATGCATCATATGAATAATTTTGGAGAATATAATTTACAGAATATTCTGCAAGGGTATTTCAACTTCGGCCCCGCCCGAAGTTAGCTTTCCTTTCTGGTTTTGGTTTACAAATTAAAATCAGTGGGTGTAGTAACATATTTTGCATATATGTATGTATTCCAATTAATAGAAATCAATCTATTGAGATAGGAGCAAGGCATATCGCAGTCGGTGTCACTAAAAACACCGACTGCTCTTAAGTGGTTGAGAAAACTTCAAACCAAATCAGCTTTGGTTGTTGTTCTGCGAGCGAATGGTGCTTGCATACCCTACCGCGACGATTGCAGACCAAACTAGTCCTATTATAGTCGGATTTACTCCTCAGTGAGTGCAAGTTTGATGAAAGTTAAGTGGAAAAAATCGTTGTGTTATAGAAGAAATTAAAATATAACCAACGTATGACCTCGAGTAATCCAATTCCACTACAATATCAAATTTGTATATAT
This sequence comes from Drosophila fuyamai, assembly GCA_018153365.1. Lineage (NCBI taxonomy): Eukaryota > Metazoa > Arthropoda > Insecta > Diptera > Drosophilidae > Drosophila > Drosophila fuyamai. The sequence continues at coordinate 887,928 of JAECXW010000447.1, read as the reverse complement.
TTCTTCTATTCGAATCTCGTACTTGATTCTCGGGTCTCTTTTTGATGTTCTTTGATTTTCTGGCGTACCGCGACCGAGTACGCTCATAACTGTATTTAAATTGATTCCCTATCTTAAGAAATTCAAAATTGTGTCTTTAGGCCATTTTTCTTTCATAAAAAATTTGTAAGCTCTATAGCCCGGCTCGGGCGACATCTGGGCTCGACCCAGTCTAGGATAACTTTACAGAAAATTCATAAAATACTGGGACATGGCTTAAGTGAACGGCGGCCTGATCAGTCGCCGGGTTAAATATTTAAGATTAGGAAAATAAGTTCACGGCTTTAATCACATTTCTTTTATTTTTTGGGTACATGATAGCGGTTTGGGAATTTAGCCGGCGTTTTCTCCTGTCGCCTTTGTAAGTTATTTTGGGCTAATTGCTGGCCACGCACTCATCCGCTTCTCCTCTCCTCGCCGCCGGTCCTGGGCCGGAAATCCTGTCCTGCTGCTCCTTGTTGTCTTTCCGGCTGCGCTGATCCTCGTCCTGGTCTTTGCTGCTGTCTCTTTGCGGCGCCAAACGGTCACGGACGCACTCTGCTATCTTGATTTGGTCAGTGCACATTGGCCACTGCTCAAGGACTGCGTTTTGTCAGCTCTCGCATTTATCAGCTCTCCCTTCATGTGAATTCGCGATCATCTATTTCTCTCGCTCAATTTTATGACTTGAATTAGCGCGTACCAAATTTTAGGGAATGTTTGTGAATTAGGAGTTGTCAGAGAAGCTGCTCGTTTATCGAGTAAACACTAAAAATACTAGATTTACTAACGTAAATTAAATGTTTTTAACATAAATTCGATAGTTAGCTTTCTGCTTAACAATTATACACAATTGATTGACTGTTTAATATTATACTACTATTCAAAGTTGATTTACCCTTTTTCCGGTCAAACCAATTTACTGTTGAAATACTTAGATACCCGTATCCATTATCATCGAGTTTGATTTAGAAATTGTTCAAATCCAAAGTTATTAAAGCAAAATAAAAAATATGATGTAGCCCTAGAATATGCGAATTGATTTACTGTTTTATATTAAACTTCTTGTGGTCAAACCAATTTACTGTTGAAATAGTTTGTTGGAAATTGTTTAAATCCAAAGTTATTAAAGCAAATTAACAAGTGAGAACGCTATAGTCGAGTGCCTCGACTATTATATACCCGTTACTCAGTTCAAATTATCAATTTGAATTCGGCGATCTCTTAGAGCTGGCAGCTTTACAGCACGAGCATCAGCACCAACACCAGCCTGCTGCGCAGGCAGCTTCTGTCCTGCACCAACAGCTGCGTTTATGTTTATGTTTTTGACTGCAATGGTTACATACATACACACAAACGCCATTGTTTGACTCAGAACTCCAATTTGGCTAACTTGATTTGATTTGCATAGTTCTTGGAATATAGTTCGGTACTGACAAATGAAAACCATCGCGATTTCCTTTAATAGAAATCTTTATCGAGAATTAACGTTGACTCTGTTGAGCACCTTGACCAGCTGTTCCAAAGTCATCCGTTAGATGGCGCAATGTAGGCGCTAGCCAGGCTTAAGCGTTTAATGGGTTTTTGGGCGTTAGAGTGGGCGTGGCAACTTTTTATTAGGCCAATCGATAGGTATTGACGAAACAAATACATATCAATTAAAATTTTCATAATAGCATCAGAACTGTGGCCACAGCTTGTGGCTTGTGGGCGTCAGAAAGGGCGTGGCACCATTTTGAAACAAACTTGCGCTGCGTAGGAACTCCTAAAATCTACATGCAAAATGCCAATCTTCTAGCTTTTATAGTTTCCAAGATCTCAGCGTTCATACGGACGGACAGACAGACAGACAGACGGACAGACAGGACAGACAGGACAGACAGGACAGACAGGACAGACGGACATGGCTAGATCGACTCGGCTAGTGATCCTGGACAAGAATATATAGTTATGGCATTTTCAATCGTTCAGTTATATGGCAGCTATAGGATATAGTCGGCCGATCCCTATAAAATTTTGTAGGTCGGATTGATTGGCCAAATATAAAACTCATAGAAAATCCCAACTTCCTATTTTTACAAACTCCAGAGTTATGGCATTTCCTATCGTTCAGTTATAAGGCAGCTATAGGATATAGTCGGCCGATCCCAGCCGTTCCGACTTATATACTGCGTGCAAAGGAAAGAAGGGTGTGTGCAAAGTTTCAATTCGATATCTTTAAAACTGAGAAACTAGAAACAGACAGGCGGACATGCTTATATCAACTCAGGAGGTGATCCTGGTCAATAATATATATACTTTATAGGGTCGGAGATGTCTCCTTCACTGCGTTGCACACTTTTGACCAAAATTATAATACCCTCTGCAAGGGTATAAAAATTAGAATATTATATGTTATAATATATTTAGTAATATTTCGGCACACATTTCATTATACCCTTGCAGAGGGTATTATAATTTCAGTCAAAAGTTTGCAACGCAGAGAAGGAGACATTTCCCTATAAAGTATATATATTCTTGTTCAGCGTCACCAGGAGAGTCGATCTAGCCATGTCCGTCTGTCCGTCCGTTTCTACGCAAACTAGTCCCTCAGTTTTAAAGCTATCTGCTTGAAACTTTCCCAAAACTTGTATTTCTATTGCAGGTAGTATATAAGTCGGAACGAGCCGGGCGACTATATCTTATAGCTGCCATATAACTGATTGATCGGAAATGCCATAACTTTGGTGTTTGTTAAGTTAGAAAAAGGATTTTCTAAGAGTTTTATATTTGACCAGTCAATCTGACCTATAAAATTTCATAAGGATCGGTTTACTATATCTTATAGCTTCCATATAACTGAGTAATCGGAAATGCCATAACTTTGGTGTTTGTAAAGTTAGGAAGTTGGGATTTTCTACGGGTTTTATATTTGGCCAATTAATACGACCCACAAAATTTCATAAGGATCGGCCGACTATATCCTATAGCCGCCATATAACTGAACGATTGGAAATGCCATAACTTTGGTGTTTATACCCGTTACTCGTACAGTAAAAGGGTATATTGTATTCGTGCAAAAGTATGTAACAGGTAGAAGGAAGCGTTTCCGACCCTATAAAGTATATATATTCTTGTTCAGGATCACTAGCCGAGTCGATCTTGCCATGTCCGTCTGTCCGTCTGTCTGTCCGTATGAACGCTGAGATCTCGGAAACTATAAAAGCTAAAAGATTGACATTTTGCATGCAGATTCTAGGAGTTCCTACGCAGCGCAAGTTTGTTTCAAAAAGGTGCCACGCCTCCTTTAACGCCCACAATCGCTTATATACGATTTTAAAAATTTAAATATTTCGGAAAAGTAAAAATGCAGTTTTATTGTGTTTATCAATACCTATCGAAATGTAGAAGAAATTTTTCAAATCGGACCATTCGTTAAAAAGTTATGCGTGATCAAAGTTTCTATCTCCATCTCCCTTGCACTCCTTTTACCTGAGTAACGGGTATCTGATAGTCGGGGCACCGAACTATAGCGTTCTCTCTTGTTTTAAAGTTAGAAAGTTGGGGATTTTTTATGAGTGTTAAGAATGCATCATATGAATAATTTTGGAGAATATAATTTACAGAATATTCTGCAAGGGTATTTCAACTTCGGCCCCGCCCGAAGTTAGCTTTCCTTTCTGGTTTTGGTTTACAAATTAAAATCAGTGGGTGTAGTAACATATTTTGCATATATGTATGTATTCCAATTAATAGAAATCAATCTATTGAGATAGGAGCAAGGCATATCGCAGTCGGTGTCACTAAAAACACCGACTGCTCTTAAGTGGTTGAGAAAACTTCAAACCAAATCAGCTTTGGTTGTTGTTCTGCGAGCGAATGGTGCTTGCATACCCTACCGCGACGATTGCAGACCAAACTAGTCCTATTATAGTCGGATTTACTCCTCAGTGAGTGCAAGTTTGATGAAAGTTAAGTGGAAAAAATCGTTGTGTTATAGAAGAAATTAAAATATAACCAACGTATGACCTCGAGTAATCCAATTCCACTACAATATCAAATTTGTATATATTTCTTCTATTCGAATCTCGTACTTGATTCTCGGGTCTCTTTTTGATGTTCTTTGATTTTCTGGCGTACCGCGACCGAGTACGCTCATAACTGTATTTAAATTGATTCCCTATCTTAAGAAATTCAAAATTGTGTCTTTAGGCCATTTTTCTTTCATAAAAAATTTGTAAGCTCTATAGCCCGGCTCGGGCGACATCTGGGCTCGACCCAGTCTAGGATAACTTTACAGAAAATTCATAAAATACTGGGACATGGCTTAAGTGAACGGCGGCCTGATCAGTCGCCGGGTTAAATATTTAAGATTAGGAAAATAAGTTCACGGCTTTAATCACATTTCTTTTATTTTTTGGGTACATGATAGCGGTTTGGGAATTTAGCCGGCGTTTTCTCCTGTCGCCTTTGTAAGTTATTTTGGGCTAATTGCTGGCCACGCACTCATCCGCTTCTCCTCTCCTCGCCGCCGGTCCTGGGCCGGAAATCCTGTCCTGCTGCTCCTTGTTGTCTTTCCGGCTGCGCTGATCCTCGTCCTGGTCTTTGCTGCTGTCTCTTTGCGGCGCCAAACGGTCACGGACGCACTCTGCTATCTTGATTTGGTCAGTGCACATTGGCCACTGCTCAAGGACTGCGTTTTGTCAGCTCTCGCATTTATCAGCTCTCCCTTCATGTGAATTCGCGATCATCTATTTCTCTCGCTCAATTTTATGACTTGAATTAGCGCGTACCAAATTTTAGGGAATGTTTGTGAATTAGGAGTTGTCAGAGAAGCTGCTCGTTTATCGAGTAAACACTAAAAATACTAGATTTACTAACGTAAATTAAATGTTTTTAACATAAATTCGATAGTTAGCTTTCTGCTTAACAATTATACACAATTGATTGACTGTTTAATATTATACTACTATTCAAAGTTGATTTACCCTTTTTCCGGTCAAACCAATTTACTGTTGAAATACTTAGATACCCGTATCCATTATCATCGAGTTTGATTTAGAAATTGTTCAAATCCAAAGTTATTAAAGCAAAATAAAAAATATGATGTAGCCCTAGAATATGCGAATTGATTTACTGTTTTATATTAAACTTCTTGTGGTCAAACCAATTTACTGTTGAAATAGTTTGTTGGAAATTGTTTAAATCCAAAGTTATTAAAGCAAATTAACAAGTGAGAACGCTATAGTCGAGTGCCTCGACTATTAGATACCCGTTACTCAGTTCAAATTATCAATTTGAATTCGGCGATCTCTTAGAGCTGGCAGCTTTACAGCACGAGCATCAGCACCAGCGCTTCTTTAGCGCAGGCAGCTTCTGTCCTGCACCAACAGCTGCGTTTATGTTTATGTTTTTGACTGCAATGGTTACATACATACACACAAACGCCATTGTTTGACTCAGAACTCCAATTTGGCTAACTTGATTTGATTTGCATAGTTCTTGGAATATAGTTCGGTACTGACAAATGAAAACCATCGCGATTTCCTTTAATAGAAATCTTTATCGAGAATTAACGTTGACTCTGTTGAGCACCTTGACCAGCTGTTCCAAAGTCATCCGTTAGATGGCGCAATGTAGGCGCTAGCCAGGCTTAAGCGTTTAATGGGTTTTTGGGCGTTAGAGTGGGCGTGGCAACTTTTTATTAGGCCAATCGATAGGTATTGACGAAACAAATACATATCAATTAAAATTTTCATAATAGCATCAGAACTGTGGCCACAGCTTGTGGCTTGTGGGCGTCCGAAAGGGCGTGGCACCATTTTGAAACAAACTTGCGCTGCGTAGGAACTCCTAAAATCTACATGCAAAATGCCAATCTTCTAGCTTTTATAGTTTCCAAGATCTCAGCGTTCATACGGACGGACAGACAGACAGACAGACGGACAGACAGGACAGACAGGACAGACAGGACAGACAGGACAGACAGGACAGACAGGACAGACAGGACAGACAGGACAGACAGGACAGACAGGACAGACGGACATGGCTAGATCGACTCGGCTAGTGATCCTGGACAAGAATATATAGACTTTACTTTATAGGGTCGGAAACGCTTCCTTCTACCTGTTACATACTTTTGCACGAATACAATATATCCTTTTACTCTACGAGTAACGGGTATAAAAATATGGGGTAACCCTAGAATATACGAATGTCGAAAAAAGTCAATACAAAAAATAAAACCGATTATAACAAGAATTATGACATGATTAAAAGATGTGGATAATTACTTTAAATAAAACTTTCCACTCAAAACAGCTAATTAGTGACAAACAAAAGAATGAGAGTAGAAGCTCAGTAAACCGAAAAAACGGCATCTCAACCTGGGAGATAGAAGTGGAAAAATACTCGTTAAAGAGCAACTCGGATCTAATGACCGTTGATAGACTAAGGGCACTGTCTTGCTCGCCCGCTCTTCTCACTCCCACTCCGACGTCATGAAGTGCGCAGTATAAAACAACTCTTTCCTGGCGTCGTCGAATTGCGGACCAACAACAAGCAGTGCTATAATTCCCGCAACCACAGCAAATCCAAAAGGAACATCTAAAGCAGCGGCCAATATCCGCGATCTCAACGACTGCAAATAAAAACAAGAAAGGAAAGCTAACTTCGGGCGGAGCCGAAGTTGAAATACCCTTGCAGAATATTCTGTAAATTATATTCTCCAAAATTATTCATATGATGCATTCTTAACACTCATAAAAAATCCCCAACTTTCTAACTTTAAAACAAGAGAGAACGCTATAGTTCGGTGCCCCGACTATCAGATACTCGTTACTCAGGTAAAAGGAGTGCAAGGGAGATGGAGATAGAAACTTTGATCACGCATAACTTTTTAACGAATGGTCCGATTTGAAAAATTTCTTCTACATTTCGATAGGTATTGATAAACACAATAAAACTGCATTTTTACTTTTCCGAAATATTTAAATTTTTAAAATCGTATATAAGCGATTGTGGGCGTTAAAGGAGGCGTGGCACCTTTTTGAAACAAACTTGCGCTGCGTAGGAACTCCTAGAATCTGCATGCAAAATGCCAATCTTTTAGCTTTTATAGTTTCCGAGATCTCAGCGTTCATACGGACAGACAGACGGACAGACGGGCATGGCAAGATCGACTCGGCTAGTGATCCTGAACAAGAATATATATACTTTATAGGGTCGGAAACGCTTCCTTCTACCTGTTACATACTTTTGCACGAATACAATATACACTTTTACTGTACGAGTAACGGGTATAAACACCAAAGTTATGGCATTTCCAATCGTTCAGTTATATGGCGGCTATAGGATATAGTCGGCCGATCCTTATGAAATTTTGTGGGTCGTATTAATTGGCCAAATATAAAACCCGTAGAAAATCCCAACTTCCTAACTTTACAAACACCAAAGTTATGGCATTTCCGATCACTCAGTTATATGGAAGCTATAAGATATAGTAAACCGATCCTTATGAAATGTTATAGGTCAGATTGACTGGTCAGATATAAAACTCTTAGAAAATCCCTTTCTAACTTAACAAACACCAAAGTTATGGCATTTCCGATCAATCAGTTATATGGCAGCTATAAGATATAGTCGCCCGGCTCGTTCCGACTTATATACTACCTGCAATAGAAATACAAGTTTTGGGAAAGTTTCAAGCAGATAGCTTTAAAACTGAGGGACTAGTTTGCGTAGAAACGGACGGACAGACGGACATGGCTAGATCGACTCTCCTGGTGACGCTGATCAAGAATATATATACTTTATAGGGAAATGTCTCCTTCTCTGCGTTGCAAACTTTTGACTGAAATTATAATACCCTCTGCAAGGGTATAATGAAATGTGTGCCGAAATATTACTAAATATATTATAACATATAATATTCTTATTTTTATACCCTTGCAGAGGGTATTATAATTTTGGTCAAAAGTGTGCAACGCAGTGAAGGAGACATCTCCGACCCTATAAAGTATATATATTATTGACCAGGATCACCTCCTGAGTTGATATAAGCATGTCCGCCTGTCTGTTTCTAGTTTCTCAGTTTTAAAGATATCGAATTGAAACTTTGCACACACCCTTCTTTCCTTTGCACGCAGTATATAAGTCGGAACGGCTGGGATCGGCCGACTATATCCTATAGCTGCCTTATAACTGAACGATAGGAAATGCCATAACTCTGGAGTTTGTAAAAATAGGAAGTTGGGATTTTCTATGAGTTTTATATTTGGCCAATCAATCCGACCTACAAAATTTTATAGGGATCGGCCGACTATATCCTATAGCTGCCATATAACTGAACGATTGAAAATGCCATAACTTTGGTGTTTTTAAAAGTTAGGAAGTTGGGATTTTTATAAGTATTAAGAATGCATCATATGAATAATTTTGGAGAATGTTATTTACAGAATATTCTGCAAGGGTAAATCAACTTCGGCTCCGCCCGAAGTTAGCTTTCCTTTCTTGTTATCATTAATTTAATAGTGAATACGCCCATATTGTTAGGGTATCAAGTCTGAAAAGTAGCAAAATACAAAATATTCTTGCCCCATCGAATTGAAATAAACGTACCCATGCACCCCTGTATGAGAATGCATGAACACGCATACATATAAAAACCAATTCAAGCGCAGGAGCAACATTCTTCAAAATGTGCGTCTCTGCGACTGAACGATTGAACTCGTGCAATGAGTGCGCGATCATCAAAGTGAGAATAAGAATGAGAGCACGAAAAACCCAAACGCACACGAAGTGTCCGGGGCCTGCCGCTAAAAGCCCTGGCGCCTGTCGCTACGTTATTTTAGTGTCCATTTTTGTTGTATGAAATGACCAGTCTGTATGTTGTATGGTTAGTGATTTATTTATCCCAGAGGCTAGAATTGGGAATCCTTCGGAAAATCGGCAAACAAAAGTGAGAATCGAGCCTCAGATCGAAACGGGCGCTAGCAGGAGTTTCGTGAGTGAGCGAGTCGTTATACTTGTAGGAAACAACAATAACATAAGGATGGTACAAACGCAGGTCAGCCTAGCTGAAGGCACAAGAAGGAGATTAACAAGTCCCTACTTGCGAAGGTCCAATTAGAGCAGCGGTGGATGCGGTTCCAATTACTTGTGTTACCCTCCATCATGGCAGACGTTCTTCTAGGAAGAACGTGGCGTGTCCGCCACACTGCAATGTGGTCGCGCATCCCTACAGTTCAACCCTCCCCTTGGATCCACCACCAAAGACGAGCCATTGTTATATCCCAAAGTCAATAGTCATCAGCACAGGAACCCGAGTCACGAGCCAGCAATCCCGAGAGCAGGACTCAAGCCAAAGTGATTTCAACCAACATCCTTGAACATAGTGATGCAGCAGCTGTACGAAATAACCCTTTCCGCCGGAGCCAGGAAACTACAACTCGGGATCGCTCAGAGCACAGGAGTATCCAAAGCAGAGCAGATCACCAAAGCAAGGCAGGGAATAATGCAGTATCCCACTGAATTACAAAACAATGACACCTCAGTTAGACTGGATTTTCCTCCTGACATATCTGGATTCCTGGCCGTCATTAAGGAATTCCAGGTCTCGCCTACCACAGAAACCCTCGAACCATGGAAGTTCGCGATGTAAAACCCATCAAACAAAGATATTTTCCAAAGAATCCAGCGATGCAACGAAGGCAAGAAATCAGGAGAAATGCGACTGTGTGTCGACTTTCGACAACTGAATGGCCACTCGATTTCCGACGTGTATCCGCTACCCAGAATTACTCACATTTTAAAGTGGCTGCGACACGCAAAGTATATTTCGACCCTAGACCTGAAAGGTGGGTATTGGCAGATTCCAATAGCCAAGACTAGTCGAGGATGAACGGCTTTTACAGTGCCGCGAAAGGGAAAAATCCGACAAAGAAGGCAAATCGTGACATTAAAACTATGGTATTTCAGTACATTGGGAGGAGATAAACGGGTGTAAGTGATTACCAAGGAGAAGTTTTAACTGTTGTCAGATATTTGGCGAATTCTATTTTAGTAACGACGATATATAGTATTTCTCCGACAACACATTTGATCTAAGGCGGCAGATAACTTTGCGGCAATATTGGCACCGAATTATTATGGACCGCACAAGGTCATTAAATTTATCTCCCCTACGATTATTCGATTACAAAACGTGCACGGAAAACAACAATGGTCAGCCAGTCTGCCAGACTTAAAAGAAGTTGCTAGTGACACCAATATTCCAGCCCCGTCATTACCAAAGCAAGTCCCTCCGGAGAGCATGCGACGAGAAGACGAAGCAGTTTCACGCCTGTAAAACTTGGGCAATGTGAGAGGACCCCTCCCGAAAGGGGAAATTCAAGGCTTCCCAAATCCACTGTAACCTACGTCTAACTTAACTACCGAACACTATTACGGCATAACGTATCCAATCGTATTTCTCGTTAGGTAGGTTCTTCTGTGCACCGGGAAACTTTGTTTTTACAGCTATGTCGTCTGTAGGGTAACGGATCAGGACAAGAGCAGGAGACGGAGGAGATACCACCGGACCCCTAGACTCGCTGGTCGAGCTATATCCCAACGGCGTTCTCGTCGACTTTTCCTGGGGAAAGGATGACGACGACGATGAAGCCTTGTCTGAACAGAGCACGTCCACAGAGCCCAACTTTGCCGCACCATAGCTCGAAATCGACAGTCCCATACCCGGTGAGGGATTCTACGCCCTCACGTCCGAGTCCCAGTCAGCCACCAAAGAAGGCCCCGACCAGCCTCCATTCCCTTCATCAGAGTTGGACATGCCCGTCTAGATGGTCAGCAGCCCCTAGGAGCCACCAGGATCGAAAAGTTAGACTGCACAAATGGAGGAGGACGACGTCCCAACCCCCTCCCATTCGACATATAATTCAGATCCCAAGATAGCAGGAGGTGGCCATAGAAAGCCAAGCCGATCTCGAGGAACTACGCACATCAGCCGGGCCGGCAAGAGGAGATTAGGCCACTTGGAGAGGAGCACTGCACTCGCAACCAGCTTGCCGACGAGGGATCTGTCCCCCAACGACGACGTGGGTAATTCTCACGTGGCTTTGGAGCAACCGGACGGGAAGGAGGAGTATCCCTCCTAGATCTCTGTTGGATCACCGCGCCTCCCAGGAGAACGGAGGCCGGCGAACGGAACGCAGATTCCTATTCTGAGCCGGACACAAGAGCTGACTAAAACCCAAAAGGCAGTTTTTGAGCAGCGACCGATTGGCAATGACCAAGTCAAGAATGCAGTGTGCGTCCGGTGAGACATAGACAGCCTCAGTGACGAACAAAGACCAGGACGAGGGTAACGAGATCAGCGCAGCTGGAAAATCTTAACAAGGAGCAGCAGAAAAATTTTCCCGGCAGGGGCGGCGAATATTTCGACGATTGTTAGATGGACTCGGCCAGCCACAAGAAGCATATAAGAAGAGATAACCTAGACGCAAGACAGTTCTCGATGCAAATTTAAGTGGGGAACAGCTGGTAAATCATGTCATGGTAGTAAGTACCCCAAACTTCGTACCTCCATTCTAACTTGCACCCAGAAAAATAGAATAAATCAATTTAAAGCCTTGAACTTATTTTCCCTAATCTTATATATTTAACAAGGTGACTGAAAATTAACACCTATCGTTAGCTCTCCGTTCATCTAATCCATGCCCCAGTACTTTATAAATTATCTGTAAAGACATTCTGGCTCAACTAAGTCGACCACAGCTTTAGAAACTTCCCTACAACTTGTTGTTTTTAAAATTCATTTTAGCCAATTTAAAGAGAAAGCTTTCTACAGAAAATATCGTGTAAAAATGTCTTGAATTTTTTGCAGCCTGACTTTTTTAGGCTTGCATGCAGAGCTAACGCCATTTGGATATGCACAAGAGGCTGAAAACCCAAAGAACGGCTCAACAAAATCGCCAAAATCATAGGAGTATCTATTTTACCCCCAAAACCATAGGAGTATCCATTTTGATGATATTTTACTTTAACATTTCTAAATTTTGTGGAAGTAAAGGTTGTGTCACAGCATAAACTAACACGTTAAAATATATCCAAATAAGAAAGCAAGCAAACTTCGGCAAGCCCTTGCATTTTTTGCAAAACGACTACATTTCGATTTCTATGCCTATATTACTCAAACATTTGTTGTTCGATTTTGACAAAATTTAAACCGTAATTCTTATACATTAAATAATTAGTATATCTTAAAAGAATATTTAAACGAAAAAAAAGAGCAAAACAATTTTTTTTTTTTAATTTTTATTTTTTTTATTTTTGATTTTCTTTTGGGAGCTATATAATATAGATCTCCGATTTAAATTTAATTAAACCCGTAATTACACAGTATTTAAATATAACTAAATCTCAAAGAACAAAAAATAAAATAAAAATCAACAAAGTTATATATTTAAAAAAAAATTCGATTGTTCCTTCGGGTGCTATATGATAAAGTCGCCCGATTCGGCTCGTTCCGACTTATATACCTGTAATGGAAAGACAACTATTAGGAAAGTTTTAAGCAGATAGCTTTAAAACTGAGGGACTAGTTTGCGTCGAAACGGACGTTGCACACTTTTGACCAAAATTATAATACTCTCTGCAAGGGTATAAAAATACAAAAAAAATAAATAAAGCTATGTTGATTTTGCGCTGGATTTTGACATCGTTTCTATGGCAGCTTAATGATATTGTTATGCGATTTTAATTTATTTAATCTTAATTTAATTAAAACCGGTATTCCATAATATTTCAATATTACCAAATCCCAAAAAAACAACAAAGTTATAATATTCTTGGATTCTCTATTCCGATTGTTCGCTATATGATATAGTCGCCCGATCCGGCTCGTCCCGACTTATATACTACCTGCAATAGAAAAACCACTTTTGGAAAGTTTCAAGCAGATAGCTTTAAACTGAGGGACAAGTTTGCGTAGAAACGGACGGACGGACGCACGGACAGACGGAGATGGCTAGATCAAGTCTCCTGTTGATGCTGATCAAGAATATATAAGTTAACACGGTCACCCGGCAACAGAGAAGTTGCCAAGCTGATCACGCGTAGCCGGCATGAGAATAATTCAAAGCCAGCGACACCTGCGGATATTGCACAACGACGGTACCAGAAGCCCAAGCTTCGGTCAGGGCTATCAGCGGGCAATGCGCTGCGACGCAGCCGACGGCTATCCCACACCTGACACGGTGCGCCGGGTCAGCACTTTCAGGGCATAGGGCTAGCTTTTGTTATAAGAATTTATGTACTTAGTATTTAGTTGAATTTTGGAAATAAATCGCGACGGTCATCGCCTCTAGAAACCTATGTCTTCTCATTCGCGCAGTACCGCGCGTCTTAAGTAAAAACCTGAATAAGGAACTAATTAATTGGCACCCAACGCGTTCGTAAGACCCTCGATCCGTTGTTAAAATAAAAAATATAATAAAAAACGCGTTCGTAAGACGCTCGAACAGTTAAAAATAAAGACATTTTAAACACCAATTCGCCAACTCCGTCGTACCACAAAGGAACCGGCAGCAGCAATTAAAAGAAGGAAGATAACACGAGCATCAGCAGCAATTTCATTTTTTTACAATTAAATAAAAACCATGTAAGTGGAGTGTTCATTGATATTTTTCCCCGAATTTTTTTAAATCAGAATATTTTTCAAAAAGTAATTTTGACAAGTATAAAATAAAAAAATAGATAAATGATTATAAAAATATTTCAAGAGTCTCAAAAATAAAAAAGGCACAAGCTCGGGAAATAATTTTTCAAAATTTTTGTTTTTTCCGACAAAGAAATTAAATACAGTGGGAACAAAATTCTTTGTTCTTTGTGTTAAAACATATGAGTGATAGAGAGATAGAAGAATTGTTAAAAGAATTCCGAAAGCTAAAAAGCGCGGAAAATTTTCAAGTAGACCAAAACAACTTAAATATGGCAATGACCAACTACCATTTAAAGGCCATTATAGAGGGCGCAGTTGCGAGCGCACTCACTAGCCGCACAAGAAAAAGATTTCGAACAAAAATTACAGGACGTTCAGAAGCGCCTAAATGGTGCTAATATCGGTACACCAGAAGTAGAACAAGAGAGAACGCTATAGTCGGGTGCCCCGACTATCAGATACCCGTTACAAAGGTAAAAGGAGTGCGAGGGAGATGGAGATAGAAACTTTGATCACGCATAACTTTAAAACGAATGGTCCGATTTGAAAAATTTCTTCTACATTTCGATAGGTATTGATAAACACAATAAAACTGCATTTTTACTTTTCCGAAATATTTAAATTTATATTTAAATAAAATCGTATATAAGCGATTGTGGGCGTTGAAGGGGGCGTGGCACCTTTTTGAAACAAACTTGCGCTGCGTAGGAACTCCTAAAATCTGCATGCAAAATGCCAATCTTCTAGCTTTTATAGTTTCCGAGATCTCAGAGTTCATACGGACGGACAGACGGACAGACGGACATGGCTAGATCGACTCGGCTAGTGATCCTGAACAAGAATATATATACTTTATAGGGTCGGAAACGCTTCCTTCTACCTGTTACATACTTTTGCACGAATACAATATACCCTTTTACTCTACGAGTAACGGGTATAAAAATACAGAGATGCAGAGATCAGAATAGGTATTACATGTAATGAGACCTTAGATATTATGAAGTCCCTGCCAGACTTCGAGGGTAAAAATGAGACGTACGTCTCATGGAGAAAAGCGGCGCACACCGCATATAAAGTGTACGAAAAATACGATGGTAGTTCCAAACATTAACAAGCTTTAGGGATTCTAAGAAATAAAATAAAAAGTTCAGCCGATATGGTTCTTTCGTCGATCGACACACCTCTGAACTTTAGGGCCATAATAAACCGACTAGACTTTACATACGCGGACAAGCGACCGGTATATTTAATAGAGCAGGAGATGTCAACGCTCCGCCAAGGAAACATGATACTCTTACAGTACTACGACGAAGTAGAGAAAAAATTGACTCTGCTAATAAATAAGACAATTATGACCTACGACAACACCGTAGCTGCTCCACTGAACGAAAAATACAGAGCGGATGCGCTACGCGTTTTTATTTCTGGAACAAGAAAATCGCTAAGCGATGTTCTTTTTTCAGCAAGACCATCTGATCTTCCTTCCGCTCTAGCGCTAGCACAGGAAGTGGAGGCTATCCATGAGCGATATATGTTCCAAAGGTTCGAACAAAGACAACTGGACAGAGAAAGAAATCCAATAACAGAATCTAGATTCCACCAGGAGGGTAAAAACCCCCATTTTAATAAAAAGCCAAGACAGCCACTTAGACAAGATCCGGTCCAGCCAAAATTCGGTCCAGCGTCGATAGCTCATCTCGCTTTAGACAGCCAACTCAAAATCAACAAAGTGGTCCGTTTAAAAGACAGCCCCAAAACAGCCAGTGGCAGACAAGTCCCCAAAATTTCCAAGCGAACGCTTACAATAACCAGGGACTGACAAGTAAAAGACCTAATAATAGTAGCGCAAGGTACACAGGACCGAAACACCAAAGAATAAACCATTTAGCGTTAGACAACGATTTATCGAACGAAAACAATGACGAATACCCTACAGTAGCAGAGGAAGAAGTAGAAGATGTAGACGATGACCTTGTAGAATATGACGAAATAAATTTTTTAGGCATAAATCCCTGCTCCCATTCATAGAAAGGGATATCGCAGAGAGGAAAATCAAACTTTTGATAGACACAGGGGCTTCCAAATATTATATCAAGCCTATGAAAGAATTAAAAAACATTATATACGTAAATAAACCATTTTCTGTAAAATCAATCCATGGTCACAACACCATAGATAAAAAATGTATGATGCACCTTTTTAACACAACTACAACATTTTTCTTACTACCGAACTTAACGACCTTTGATGGAATAATCGGATTAGACTTACTAAAAAAACTGATGTCGTACTCGACCTAAAAGACAAGAAATTAATAACTATTAGCAGTGCGGAAGAAGTTAAATTTTTAAAATGTGCAAATGTTAATTTTACAAAGGTTGAGGATATTGAGGTACCCCAGGAAATTTCAGAAAAATTCCAGGACATGTTGGAAAATCGCACAGGGTTATTCGCACAGCCGAACGAGGCGCTGCCTTACAATACTAATATCATTGGTACTATCCGGACAGAGAACGAAGTAAAAGACTTCCGAAAACTTAACTTAAAGACAATAGACGACAAATACCCTATCCCGAATGTTGTTTTTATCCTGGCAAATTTAGGGAGGGCAAAACACTTTACCACATTGGATTTGAAGTCTGGTTTCCACCAGATACTTCTCGCCGAAAACGACAGAGAGAAAACGGCCTTCTCAGTAGGAAATGGGAAATATGAATTTTGCAGACTGCGTTTTGGATTGAAGAATGCGCCCAGCATTTTTCAAAGAGTCATCGACGATGTGCTCAGAGAACAAATAGGGAAATCATGCTATGTTTATGTCGATGACGTAATTATTTTTTCAGAAAATATGCACGATCATGTGAAACACATAGCATGGGTCTTGGACAAATTATATGAGGCCAACATGAGGGTTTCGCGTGAAAAATCTAATTTCTTTAAAGAAAGCGTAGTAAGCGTAGTTTCACGAGGAGGCATAAGAACATGCCCTAGCAAAGTAGATGCAATTCGTAACTACGAGCAACCAACCACACTATTTAATGTCAGATCATTCCTTGGATTAGCAAGTTACTATAGGTGTTTTATTAAGGACTTTGCATCTATTGCAAAACCTATAAGTGACATCCTAAAAGGAGAGAATGGCAAAGTAAGCGCAGGTCAATCAAAAAAAATACCCGTTAACTTTGATGACATTAGCGCCAGGCATTTGAGAAGCTTAAGAATGTTCTCGCGTCAGAAAACGTAATGTTATTATATCCAAATTGTAAAAAAACCTTTGACTTAACGACAGATGCTTCGTCTTTCGGTTTGGGAGCAGTCTTATCACAGGACGGAAAACCCATAACCATGATATCACGAACTTTAAAAGACAGGGAACTAAATTTTGCAACAAACGAAAGAGAGTTGTTGGCAATTGTGTGGGCCTTAAAGAGCCTCAGAAATTACCTATACGGCGTAAAAAATTTAAACATTTTTACTGACCACCAACCACTAACTTTCGCTGTCTCAGATCGCAATCCAAACGCAAAAATTAAGCGCTGGAAAGCTTTCATTGACGAGCACAATGCACAAATTTTTTACAAGCCAGGAAAAGAGAACTACGTTGCTGACGCGCTGTCCCGACAGCACATTCATGCGCTAGAAGAAGATGCGATGTCAGATATTGCCACAATACATAGCGAATTATCACTAACCTACACCATCGAAAAAACGGACAAGCCGGTCAACTGCTTTCAAGAAATTACTGTGTCAGAACATAACAGGGCTCATAGAGCTGGACAGGAAAATGTGAAGCAGATCATGCAGGACTATTTTTTTTTCCCAAAATGACGCAAATGAGGTCGTCGCCAATTGTAAAATTTGCCAGAAGGCAAAATATGATCGACACCCTCAGAAACAGATTCTCGGGGAAACACCTATTCCCTCATACACTGGCGACAATTACATATTGACATATTTTCGACCGACAAAAAATACTTTCTTACTTGTGTAGATAAATTTTCAAAATTTTCAATTGTCCAACCAATTGCTTCCAAAACCATTGCAGACGTACAAACCGCGATCTTACAACTTATAAATTTCTATCGACGACCAAAAACAATATATTGCGATAATGAGCCTTCTATTAATTCCGAAACAATTAAGTCCCTTTTAAGTAACCGGTTTAACGTACAAATCGTTAATGCACCGCCACTTCATTGTACATCGAACGGACAAGTGGAAAGATTCCACAGTACACTGACAGAAATTGCACGGTGCTTAAAAATTGAAAGAAGTATTGAAGACACTGTTGAATTAATACTTCTCGCGGCTATAGAATACAATAGAACTATTCACTCAGTAACAAATAAAAGACCCATTGACATAATACACTCATCGACCATTGAGCTTAACACAGAAATTAGGGATAAAGTCTTAAATGCCCAGAACATTCAACTACAAAGATTGAACAAAACAAGACAAGACAGAAATTTTCAGGTAGGAGACAAAGTTCTTGTGAAATCAAATAAGAGGTTGGGAAACAAACTTTCAGATTTGTACTCCGAGGAAACCGTCGAAGCAGACTTGGGGACCACAGTCTTAATAAAAGGGAGGGTGGTCCATAAGGACAATTTGAGTTAATTACAATAAATCTTATTTTTCTTTTTATTTTTATCTTCGACACACTAGGATTTGGATGATTCTACTCCTCGCCGTACCAATGGCATCTAAAATGACCGACTACACGACCTCAAATTATATACCAATCATAGACGGGCATGTGACTATTTGGAGAGACTTCCAATACCTCAAACACTCATCCAACTTAACCATGTACTCGGAAATAGTTAAAGAAACAGAAGAAATGAGAAACCATTTCCCCCAGTCACATATGAGGCAGATATTAGACTCAGATTTACGACACATTAAGACTCTCATAGATACCGTAAATGTTCATCATAGACACGCTAGAAGCATAAATTTATTACGCACCGCATTAAAAATCGTAGCCGGTACTCCAGATTTTGATGACTTTGAGAACATTAAATTTAGGCAGAAAGAACTCATAGAATCAGAAAATAGACAAATAAATATTAACACAAAGACCCAGAAACAAATAAACATCCTAACGAACACGGTAAACATTTTAGTAAAAAATGCAAAAGCAAAACAGATAAATACAGAAATTTTATATGAGAACTTGCTATCAAGAAATAGAATTATTATTTCCGAACTCGAAGCCTTAATGTTGTCGGTTACTCTTGCAAAAATTGGAATAATCAACCCCGCGATTTTAGACTCAAATGACTTACAAAATTTAATCAATGAACATTCCACAAATGTTACTATAACCGATTTAATGGAAGTAGCTCAAATTAAAGTTTTTTTTAAATAATTACTTTTTACATTTTATATTAAAATATCCTAAGCCCTACATAGCTTGTAAGAAAATAATCTTGCACCCCGTTGGACACAACGGCACTATTCTTAATTTTGCTGAAGGCAATAGTATAGCTGACTGCGGTAACAAAATCATGCAGATTGGAAACTACAGCGCTGCCCTTATGACAACATTCTGCAGAGAAATGCCCTATGCAACATGCGCACAACAACTCCACTCAGGAGGCAACGCACACTGTTCGACTCTCACCAGCCACCTCGAGCCACTAACAATCATCGATGACGGCGTTATTATTCTCAATGACGGAACAGCTACGGTCAGTGGACAACTGGTAACTGGAACGTACCTCGTTACATTCGACGAGGAGGTAAAAATAAACAACACCTTATACCGAAACTTGAATAGCTACGTAAAAAAATTCCCAGCACCCGCTGCATCAACGGTCCTTAACATTACAGACTATCAGGAAATACTGAGTTTACCATACTTACAGAAATTAAACATGGAAAACCTACGATACATTGACGAAATGGAAAAGAAACTGGTAAACCGGCCTAAAATAACTGGAGTGGCCGCGATCGCTTTCTTCGCCATCTGCTTTATCATTTTCAAGCTCTACCAAAGACACCAGCGAGTTCGTCGCCAGCATGACCATCAAGTTATTATTGACGGTTTCAAGAAGTCTGAGGACGTCCTTCATCTAAGCGGGGCAGGAGTTAACACGGTCACCCGGCAACAGAGAAGTTGCCAAGCTGATCACGCGTAGCCGGCATGAGAATAATTCAAAGCCAGCGACACCTGCGGATATTGCACAACGACGGTACCAGAAGCCCAAGCTTCGGTCAGGGCTATCAGCGGGCAATGCGCTGCGACGCAACCGACAGCTATCCCACACCAGACACGGGGCGCCGGGTCAGCACTTTCAGGGCATAGGGCTAGCTTTTGTTATAAGAATTTATGTACTTAGTATTTAGTTGAATTTTGGAAATAAATCGCGACGGTCATCGCCTCTAGAAACCTATGTCTTCTCATTCGCGCAGTACCGCGCGTCTTAAGTAAAAACCTGAATAAGGAACTAATTAATTTATATACTTTATAGGGTCGGAAATGTCTCCTTCAATGCGTTGCACACTTTTGACCAAAATTATAAAACCCTCTGCAAGGGTATAAAAATAAGGCAATCATTATCGTACACCCGCTTCACACTACCAAGGGCTTTGGGATAATTTTCCGCAGTGACTTGAAATGCCCTAACTGTTTCTATGCGATTACGGAATATTCCGCCCGAAGAAATCTTGCCTTTCTTGTTTTTGACAACATAACAACATAATTTGCAAAAAATTAGCCAGACGTCAGCTACCGCCGTGAGAACCCTCATTGACACAGTAACAGCCCTTTATGACTTCTTTTAAAAAATTGTGCAACCTTTTTTTTTCGATTTGCTATTAGCAACAAATATAGCAACTTTTCATTTTTTTTTTTTTGCAATTTAAGCAACTTTATTAGAAAACTAAACATTTTGTTATTATACCCTTGCAGAGGGTATTATAATTTTGGTCAAAAGTGTGCAACGCAGTGAAGGAGACATCTCCGACCCTAAAGTATATATAAGTTAACACAAAACGAATTCGCAACCGAAGTTGGCCACGCGCATCCGATATTGCACCAGCAAGCAGAAGTGCAAGGGCAACTTCCCGGCTTCGGTCAATAGCTCCCAAAAAGTTCTGACTGCAGCGTCTGAACCACTTCCCGCTGCAGCGACGACAACGGCAAAGCTCCGACGTTGGCAGAGGCAGCGACAAAGTTATTGGGTATAAATATGGCCATTTCTGTAAACATAAGTTAGTTCCAATTTTTGTGCAAATAAATACGGACCAAGTGTCCTAAAATTTATATTTTTTTAAATACTGAAGTCAATCGTATTTAACTGGCGCCCAACTTTTAAGGGTCCTGTCCGCGGAAATATCCTTGGTATCGAATCAAAGGAACACTCGTAAGAGCACCCCATAGGCTGCCCGGGTTCCACCGATCCGAAAAATAAGTCGCGACTCCAAAAATCACCTGCAAGTGCACCCCATAGGCTGCCCTGGTAACACCGGAAAAAAGGCGCACCAAAGGAAAGGCAACACTGCTGGACGACCCGCCAAGAAAAGGACTCACTTACATCAGACTGCAGGCGATCGCCGTAGACAACTGGACGGGAGTGTCAGGAAAAGGTACCCCAGTATGATGCTACCCAATAGTGGGGTACAAGCCCCTGAAATAAACCAAGTCCCAGCAAACTTAGTTAATATGCAAGCCCTAATACAAGAAATAGTAGAGAGAATTCCAAATCAAAAATTAAATTCTGATTCAGTGCCGCTACTCGATCAAACCTATACTGCTAATGCAAATAATATGAATGAATTTGACAGAGTCCCAGACATAGTAAAAAGCCTCAGGGAATTTTCTGGCCAAGCAGGAGAATTCTGCTCTTGGAGAAAGAGCGTAGAGAGAATAATAAAAATATATTCATTAACAGAAGGATCCCCCAGGTACTATTCAATTTTAAATGTTATTAGAAACAAAATAGTAGGTAATGCAGACTCAGTTCTAGAATCATATAACACACCACTAAACTGGACAGCAATTTCCAAATGTTTAACAGCCCACTATGCTGATAAACGAGACGTTACGACATAAGAATATCAGATGACTTCGTAATCAAACCACAGCAGATTTCTACCAACAGGTCTATACTCACTTATCACTCATCTTGAACAAAATTTCATGCATGGAAATAGGAAAAGAATAAATCGATCTTTTTGCCAAATCTTACAGAGACAAGGCGCTTGATACTTTTAATAGAGGTCTTAACGGCGACTTGCCTAGACTGGTAGGTACCAAAGAGCCGGCATATCTTCCATCAGCACTTCAACTTTGCGAAAGACTAGAAAATCAAAATTTCAGAACCAATTACGCCAATAATAATCAAAACAATTCAAGACAATTTGAAGGCCCTACTAGAGGACCTGCCTTACCAAAAAAATTCGCACAGCAACCATTCAACGCAGCTAGACAACCATTTATCCCACATTTAGCTCATGTTCCACAGACCCCGAAAACGACACCCTATTTTCCACAGCAGCAAATGCAATTCAGTGGACATCAACAACAATATTCTGCTTACCCAGCAATACAACCACCACGTCCATTGGCTCCAAAACCTCAGCCTAAGCCAGAACCATGGATATAGATAAAAGTTTACAGACAAGACAAATAAATTATATGAACAGAACAAATAATGGAATGCAGGGAAAACGACCACCACCTCAAATGACAAGCGGAGTGGTAGATAAAAGACAGAGAAATTTTCACATAAACACTGAACAGGAACAGACATTAGAAAATACCGTCCAATTAACGGAAACTGACGAGACAGCAGCTGAATACTACGCTTTAATTCCAGATTTCGAACAAGAAACAGAGGAAACCGAATATACTGGCCTTTATTTTTTAGAGTAAAATCCTCTTCCTCCTCTTTCAATGTAAAACTGGTGATGGAGAGATGGTCAAAATTTTAATAGACACCGGCTCTAATAAAAATTATATCCAACCGCGATTGGTAAAAAACCAATCGAAAATAATAAATCTTTTTATGTAAGCTCCGTAGCCGGAGATATCCATATCACCCACCACGCAATTACCAACCCATTTGACTTAAAAGATACATTTGTTAAATTCTTTTTATTACCCTCATTAAAATCTTTCGATGCTATTATAGGAAATGATACACTTCGCGAAATCAACGTTCAAATAAATATGCAGGAAGGTTACATTTCAATTAAAAACAAACGTAAAATTAAAATAAAACAGAAAGCTCTCCCGAAGTCAACAAGTTAGATATTCGAATAGACCATACAACAAAAACGCAAAAAGAAAATTTAAAAATTATTTGCTTAAAATTTCCAAACTTATTTGGCGACCCGGACGAAAAAGAAGTACAAACGAAAGTCCAATATACTCGAGGCACTACCCTTACCCAGAAGCTCTTAGGCCCTAAGTCGAAAAACAAATTCAAGAGCTACTCGAAAACGGCGTAATTAGACCTTCAAGGTCTCCGTATAATTCTCCAATATGGATTGTACCCAAAAAAATGGATGCCTCCGGACAGAAAAAACTTAACTTGGTCACTATTCCAGACAGATACCCTATACCAGACATAAACAATGTACTGGCACAACTAGGACAAAATAAATTTTTTTCTGTTTTAGACCTTAAAAGTGGATTTCACCAAATCCCACTCAGTCAATCAGACATAAAAAAAACTGCATTTTCAGTAAATCAAGGCAAATATGAGTTTACCAGACTCCCGTTTGGACTTAAAAATGCCCCTTCCATTTTTCAATGAGCGCTAGATGACATTCTTAGAGAACATATATAGGAAGACGCAAACATGAGAATTCAGTTAGATAAATGCGAATTTTTTAAGAAAGAGGTTGAATTTTTAGGATTTTTAGTAGCAGATAACGGTATTAAGAAAAATCCGGAAAAGGTGAGAGCAATCGTCGAATTCCCCGAACCAAAGACACTTAAAGATCTTCGTTCCTTTTTAGGACTGTCAGGGTTCTACCGTCGCTTCATTAAAGATTATGCAAAGCTTGCAATGCCCCTAACAGCCCTTTTAAGAGGGGAAGAGGGCAGAGGCCGTATCTCAAAAAATGCCTCAAGCAAAACTCTGATTGATCTTGACAAAGAGGCAAGGGAAGCATTTAGAAAATTAAAACAAACTCTCGTTTCATATCATATCCAGACTACAATAAAGAATTTCAGTTAACTACCGATGCTTCAGATTATGCTATTGGTGCCGTATTGGCCCAAGAAGACAAACCTATAATGTTTATTTCTAGGACTCTAAGTAAGGCAGAAGAAAGTTATGCCCCTAACAAAAAGGAAATGCAGACTCTTAGAAATTTTCTGTACGGTCCGACTAAAGTGAAAATATTTACAGACCACGAATCTCTCACACACCCAACTAACCCTAAAAGCCATAACGATCAGATGAAGAGATGGAAAGCAATTCTAGAGGAGTACAATCACGAACGTTGTTGCCGATGCTCTGAGTAGACCTCCCATTCAAACGCGAGGGGAAGTAAACACACTAACAGGCACTATTCACAGCAGTTCTAGTTCTCCTGAGAGACTAATACCAAATGGCAGAAGAACCAGTAAATGTTTTTAAAAATCAAATACTATTATATTTAGGAAATACACCCTCCTATAAATTCGAACTTGTTTTTCCCACGTACCATAGACACATTATTACAGAACCAATTTTTAATTCAGAAATCTTATCAAAAATTTTAAGAGATAGACTCAACCCGTCCGTCATTAACGGAATTCAAACAGACGAAAAAACCTTAGGTCAACTTCAGGAAATCTATCCGCAGACTAGTTAAAGATTTAAAAGACGAAACTGATCAAGAGAATGCAATTATAACAGAGCATAGAAGAGCACATAGAAATAGCAATGAAAACAAACAACATTGTTGTTTAAAAGATTTACTAATCAATTTTGGTATCCCAGAAATAGTAGTAATGGATAATGAGAAAACACTTGGTTCGGCTC
The DNA here is from genome assembly GCA_018153365.1 of Drosophila fuyamai. NCBI lineage: Eukaryota > Metazoa > Arthropoda > Insecta > Diptera > Drosophilidae > Drosophila > Drosophila fuyamai. The sequence goes on along the minus strand of JAECXW010000447.1, from coordinate 863,226 downwards.
CCGTAATGCGGATGCTACAAGATCAATTTAATATCGGAGTTTACAAAACACCTCCATATAACAGTTCAGCAAACGGCCAAATCGAACGTTTCCATTCAACACTGTCAGAAATTATTCGGTGCCAAAAGGCCGACAAAGTACACGCTTCGTTAAAAGATCTTATAGACAGATCAGTTGTCAAATATAATTATTCAATACACCCAACCACTAACAGAAAACCAGTTGACTTATTTTTTGGAAGAAAGGTAGCACTTAACCCTAAACTACAACAGACAGAGAGACAAAAAATTACAGAGAGAATTACAACCACTCAGGAAAAAGACCTAACATACCATAACAAAAGTAGAGATCAAATAAAAAAATATTACCCAGGAGATGAGATATTTGTTCAAAATACTAAAAGATTAGGTACAAAACTATCCGGCAGATATAAAAAAGAAACCGTAAAAGAAGACAGAAACACCACAGTACTAAAAGAAACTGGAAGAATTATTCATAAACAACTTATTCGAAATTAAATCACATTTACAGAACCCTTTTCACTGCGTGCGCTGCTGACGTACAAATAACAACTACACGAAATCCAATATCGTGACTCTAATTACCGGACTGGCAAAGGTTCAAACGGGAACCTTCAGATTAATTCATATTATTGACTTAGAAAAATACGAAGAAACACTTGAAAAAATTAATTACACTGCTAACTATAAATACGACCCAATATTGCCATTTATAACCGAAGAAATTAGAATTTCAAAAAATTTAATTAATAACCTCAAGATTAAGAGTAGAAGGAAAAGACATATAGATTTATTAAGCAGCGCCTGGAAATGGTTAGCTGGATATCCCGACAGTAGAGATTTCGAAAAAATAATTTCAGCATTAAATAACAACAACAATCAAGTTATTCTATACAGACTTATCGTAGAAAAAATAAATAATATCACCCAGGCCAATGCAAATTTTATAAACAGCTTAAAATACGGAGGAGATCCTCAAAGCACAATATTAATGTTTCAAATTAAAATGCTAAAAGAAGAAATTGTCAACTTAAACCACGCAATACAATGGGCAAAAGCAGATATTAGTAACACCCAGATATTAGGAGATGAAGAGGTAAATGAAGTTATAAAAACACTTGATCAACACCAGTTGCCATACACTAATTTTGAAGAAGCCATGAAAATAGCAGAAGTAAGCGTAGCAAGCAATGGGCCAACACTTATTTATATCATTAAAATTCCTATAACCGACACCAACTATTGTGAAGAACTTTTAATCAAACCAATAAAAATTGGTCAATATGTTAATAAAATTCAAAGCGAAAATGTAATCAAATGTAAAGGAAAACTTGCAAAAATTTCCAAATGTAATAATTATAATGAGATAACCATTTGTAAACATAGAAATATGGTAGACATAAGTAATTCCTCTTGCCTACCAAATTTATTAAAAAGTCGCCCTGCCACCTGCTCATGCAGGAGACTCCATCCGATCGCAAGATTTGCATGCGACTGCATCGGATAGAGTCATTTTTGCAACTGGTATCGAATGGTTAGAATCGAGCGTTGCTCGACTCAGGATCACAAATAAACTTTGTGACCGTTGATCTCGCTCAGAGACTTCAAATTTCAAGAGAGGACGTGTGCTTCAGGCTACGAGGCATTGGTGGGACTAATGCCCAAGCTCCAAAAAAATACACACGTTTGTGAAGTCGCGATCATCATGCGGTGAACACCAGCGGGTGGAGAGTACCTGAAAATATTCAGTTGGCAGATCCATTCTTCTTCTTCAAAAAAAATTTGTATGCTTATCGGTGCAGATTCGTTCTTTGAACTTTTATCTGTTGGCCAGATCAAGCAGGGGTCTGAACTTACCTTCCTCCAAAAAACAGTTGTCGGCTGGATAGTGTGTGGGAGATGTGCCTCTGAAGATAAAAAGAAAGGCTGACAAAATGGTACATCTCAGCAGCCAGGAGGAAGCGTTGAAGTTAATTGACACAGCCCTGCAGAAATTTTGCTCTGTGAAGGACCTGCCGCCCAAGTTTAAAGCAGCAACTTTGTGAACAACACTTTGAGGAAAATACTCAAAGATTGTCGTCCGGTAGATTTTCGGTTCGTTTGCCGTTCAAATCTCATTAGACTAAGTTGCGAAACGTAGATTTTTGTCGCTAGAAAGGAAATTGTCAAAGGACCCTTCGTTGAGCAAGATGTATATTGAATTCATGGAGGAATATGTTTTCATGGGCCACATGTCTTCCACCAATGACAAAATTCCAAATACTATGTTGACGATTTGTTGACTGGTGCCGGTTGCGTTGAGGACCTGCAAGGCCTTCGAGACAAAGTTTCTCAGGTTTTGCAAGAGGCAAAACGAAAATGTTGTCGGTGACTGCTCGACTTTTCGATCCACTTGGCCTCTTGTGTCCTTTAGTCACAAAGGGGAAAAATGTGGTTGCAGGAGCTGTGGCTTCGAAAGGTAGATTGCTACGAGTCGCTACCAATACAGTTGCATACTTTATGGGATACCTTTAAAGCAACGCTTCTGCAGCTGCCGAAAATTAAGGTATCGCGATTCGTCCACACAGATCCGCAAGTCCCGATTCAAATACATGGTTTCGCTGACGCTTCCATGCGAGCGTATGGAGCGTGCATATACGTTCGTAGTCAAACTGCTGAAGGTTTTAAGGTGTCTTTATTGACCGCCAAATCAAAAGTAGCTCTCCTCAAGTCGAAAACTTTGCCTCGCCTTGAGCTGTGCGCAGCTCACCTTTTAGCAGATCTGTATAATCGTGTCAAGCCATTGCTAAATTGTCCCATTGAGAATGTTTTCCTGGACAGGCTCCGAGATCACATTACACTGGATCAAAACCCATTCTTCGTCCTTGTCGATTTTTGTATCAATCAAACCGGGTCGCAGAGATTCAGGAGTGGTCGGAGAACGCAACTTGGAGACACGTTCCCACGAAAGTTAACCCAGCAGACATAGTATCCCGTGGATGTGACGTTGAGGAGTTCACAACGTCCATCTGGTTCGGCGGGCCTCTGTTCTTGCTGGACTCAAAAAATGAATTGGCCTGTAAATCGACATTTCGAACTGCCGGTCACAGTAGTGTCGATGGAATTATACAAATCGCTATTTGCTCTCGTAGTCAGCCCAGAGTCAAATTATCTGTTTCAGAAAATAGAAAACTTTTCGTTGCACCAAAAGCTTCTGAGAGTTTTCGTATGGGTTTTTCCGATTTATTCAAAGGTGCAGAAAAGAGTCGAAGACCTTTGAAAAAAGTAAACTAGATTTCGCTTTTAAGAAAATTGTTGAAGTTATGCAATTTCACGATATTAGTAAAATTCGGAAAAATAAACCGGTAGCAACGAATATTCACAAGCGAAACCCCTTTATTCAGAAGAATAAATTAAATTGGTGTTGACAACATTGCACGAGGGTTGCTATATATATTTCTGGCCTAATAATGAAAATGCGAATATTAATGATTAAAAATGGTTTTATTGTTTTTCAAAGTATTCTCCAGCAAGACTTATACACTTTTGCGTGCGCTCAAACCAATTGTCGAAGCACTTTGTCCACTACAATTGAGACACCTCCAAAACATGGTTTTTGAACGCTTCAACAGCACCTTCTGGCGTCGAAAATCGTTGAACACGCATTTTTCTCTTGATGTGGGGGAATAAAAAGAAGTCATTGGGTGCCAAGTCAGGGCTGTATGGCGGATGACCCATAAATTCCACATTGTGGTTTACCACTCAGAATTGACCGTCCTACGTTGCTCAAGCGGAAAAGTCCTGTTTTACCGAAGAAACAGGCCACCATTTGCTTCGAAGTGCTTCTTCCACGAACAACTTTCGTTGGATTTGGCTCGCCTTCGAAGACCCACACGGTCGATTGCTGTTTTGTTTCGGGCTCATAAGAATAGATCCATGATTCGTCACCTGTGACGTTCTTATAAACGTCTTTTGAAACACCGCGATTCTATTTTTCCAAATTTTTTTTGCACCAACCCACACGAGTCTTTTTTTTGAGCGATTGTCAAATTGTGCGGGATCCAACAAGAACAAATTTTTTTTACGACCAAGTGTTCATGCAATATCGAATGTATGCTGGTGGAAGAAATGCCCAAGGATGCCTCTATCTCACGGTATGTCACATGACGATCTTGCATTATCAGTTCATGCACGGCGTCAATGTTCTCTGGAACAACGACTGTTTTTGGACGACCTTCACGACCTTCGTCTTCGAGCGAGCGTCGGCCACTATTAAATTCATTATACAAGTTTTTCACAGTGCTATAAGATGGTGCTCCATCGCCATACAAAGATTTAAGTTCATCGATGCACTCTTGTCGTGTTAATTCACGTCGAAAGCCGTGAAAAATGATTGCGCGAAATTTTCACAAGTTAATTCTATTTTCTGCCAAATTGATTTTTTCAAGTCACTGTAAACAACACAAATTATGGGCGTACGTCAAAACGTTCTGAGCACGTTTCTGCTAAAACATGTCAAACTTCCCAATGAAAACGTCAGATGTCGCCAGGCAACACTTAGTATGGCCTGCACGTAATGAATTGTCATGCTGGCCCTCGAGCTCCTGTAAGTCGTCTACGAGAGAAAGTATGGGCTAGTCAATGCGCAAGAAGTCTGCCGACGAACAGTTCGCTCGTGCATTCGCTGCTTTCGGTGTAAGCCGCAACTCTTGACGCAAAGCACGGAGACCTTGCCAGCAGATAGACTTCGAACTCTCCGCTCGTTTAACATCTGTGGCGTTGATTTTTGTGGCCCTTTTAGCACAACGTATCGTATCCGTGGTAAGCCACCGTTTAAGTCGTACGTGGCCTTGTTCGTCTGTTTTGCGTCCAAAGCAGTCCACTTGGAGCTTCTGTGTGACCTAACCACTGATGCTTTTCTGTTGGCTTTTCAAAGGTTCGTGAGTAGTCGCGGGATACCGGAGGTGTGGTGCGACAACGCCACCAACTTCGTCGGAGCCGACGAGGAGGAAAAGGATGCGAGTTTGCGTTCATACTGCCCAGACCACGGCACTTCGGCGGACTTTGGGAGGCAGGTGTGAAGTCTGCAAAGCACCTCTTCCTTCCGACGGTCGGCCAAGACCTCTTGACCGCGGAGGAGCTCGGAACACTCCTCACCAGAGTGGAGGCCGTGCTGAATTCAAGACTTCTGGGAACCCTCCCGACCCAAACGACGATGAAGTCCTGACCCCCGTACATCGGGCGAGTGGAAGCGGTCCACACCGGCGCCGATAAAAAGGTTCGGGCTCAGGAAGGTGTACACCGGAGAGCGATACATAGACTGGCTGAATTGCCTGTGTTGGGCTAAAGGAAGTCGTCCCTTCAGAGGGGGCGGTGTTTGCGCACTTGGCGAGGTTATTTAAATTCTCTAGTTTTAAGGTGAGATCGGGAGCCAATGAGAGCGATGAAATACTGTTGAAAATGGGGTGAAAAGCTATTAATTAATGATGAAAAAGAGATGAAAAAGTGGTGTAAAAACGATGAATTACTTATGAAAATTACAGATGAAAATGTGATGAATTCATAATTTTGAAATCAGAAATTCATCAATCTTTAATCAGTAATTAATCACATTTTAATCAGTAATTTATCGCATTTTCATTAGTAAATGCTGATTAAAAGTGATGAATTACTGATTAAAATTCGATGAATTTTTCACTGAGTAACTCCTAGGACATGCCAATGTTAATTTCATTAATATTTTGTTTAAAATTTCATCAGCAGTGATTTTTGGTAATGATTCATCGATTAAAAGGTGATGAAAGGAACTGCAGGGATGTGCTCAATGTCAAACTGTGAGCTGTTGCAAAACGGCCAAGTACTTGGGAGAGATCTGTTCTTGTGATGAGAGTTGGTAAGTGAGGTTTGTCCCATATATATATTTTTGAAATAATGTGCAATGTCGTTAGCGTCGTTGTTTTGTGTATATAGCCGTGGATATTTTTGCGTTTCTTTGTCTGTTTTATTAAGAAGGTTTTGTAATAATAGATTAGATTTTTATAGCTGTAGGGTACTAGCGGTGGTGACTAGGAGGCAGGAGTCTGTGCAGATTGTAAGTTTGCCTGGATATTATAAAGTAGTCTTTAAAGCTTCATTAATTTCTATAAATGGGTAATCGGTAGTCAATTTTTGTAATAAGGTCGGATTTAATTATTTGGATAAAGAAAGAGGTGCTGGTGTTTTTGGGATGATAGGTGTTTGATACTGTTTAACTTTTAGTTTATTTATGTGGGTGCACCAGTTGTATTTATGGAGTTGGGTTTACGGCACATATTTAGATTTAAAAGTACGATCAAGAGTAGGCTAACAATTCGTTTATTTGTCGGAAGAAAAATGTAATTTAAAACAAAACACCACAACCTTTTAGCAATGATTTGATTTAGAACTTCTGCTAGGCATGGTTTTAGGGCTATGGGTCTTTTGTTTTTTTTTGTGGTTTTTGATTTTATAATATGGAAAGGACTAGATGAAGGGATGTGAGATTTGAAGAATTTTAAGTGTAAAGGTGGCAGATAATTTTGAGGGAGCAAAAAAGAGTTAGCAGAAAAGAGATCAATTAGACTTTTGTTTCCATTTATAATGCTTAGTGGCATGAAAGATAATTTATTGTGTAGCAAGCAGTCTTGCATTTAATCTGAATAAAGAAGAGTAGTTAAAGTTTCTTTTGATCAAACGTTACCGAGGGTATTAGTTTTTCTGATTGGTTATTAATGAGTTTGGGTGAGAGTTAAATAGTAATAGTATAAATAAAATATTGAGTAAGGATAAGCATTCCTACGTCAGCTTTAGATCCTATCAGATCCCATCAGATCTGTTCTTGCAAAGTTTCTATAATTTCACTCAACAGTTTCCAACGCAGTGAATGTCACATTTCCAACCCTAAAAGTTTATACACTACTTGACAAAATAATAAGTACATAGGTATCGTGCTTATTTGTTTAGACTTGGCTAAAAGTCATTAAATGCAGGCCAGCTAATTGATTATATTTTGAAGGGTTATATTCAATAATAAGCAAAATTTGTGCTGGATGGGAGTTTTAGGTCAAAATAATAAGTTCACTAGCTTCATTTCTATTTCGTAAAAATATTTAAGATAACAAAAATTCCAAACCTACCATTAGGCGAGGTAGGAACGGAACCTAAAATTCGGGTATCAAGAAATTATTATAATTATGTGTAACAAAATAAAATATTTTCTAATAATATCCAAGTTAAATTTTGTTGAACTTTGCTTTGATTTTTTTTGCGGTTTGCTTTGATATTGTATTTTTCTTTGTTTGGTTCGCACAGCAATTGAGAGTCAGTAAGTGAGAGTCGATCCTATTGCATTATGTTGTTCCGCTTCTTTTCCATTTGACGAAGTACTGGAATTGTAGAAGTCCGTACGAATGCCATCAATTGGAACATTTATTTCTTTGCTGGTTAATTTATAATCCTTTTCCAGCTATAAGACATATAATAATTATTTAAACTGCTTTGTATTGATTTTTATTTGTCCAGGCTAAACAACAATAAAATTATATGGATTTTTCACAAAATTTTGCGATTATTGCAACAATATAATATTGTAATAAAAATAAAGACTTTCCTATTAATTTTTGCATTTTTCACATGACAGCTGGGGTCTCCAGAAAGGCAAAAAAAAATAATAGCACCACTACATCGCGATAATTTCATTGTGAAAATGTTGGCTGTTGTTGTTATACCCGTTACTCGTAGAGTAAAAGGGTATATTGTATTCGTGCAAAAGTATGTAACAGGTAGAAGGAAGCGTTTCCGACCCTATAAAGTATATATATTCTTGATCAGGGTCACTAGCCGAGTCGATATAGCCATGTCCGTCTGTCCGTCTGTCTGTCTGTCCGTATGAACGCTGAGATCTCGGAAACTACAAAAGCTAGAAGATTGGCATTTTGCATGCAGATTCTAGGAGTTCCTACGCAGCGCAAGTTTGTTTCAAAAAGGTGCCACGCCCCCTTTAACGCCCACAATCGCTTATATACGATTTTAAAAATTTAAATATTTCGGAAAAGTAAAAATGCAGTTTTATTGTATTTATCAATACCTATCGAAATGTAGAAGAAATTTTTCAAATCGGACCATTCGTTAAAAAGTTATGCGTGATCAAAGTTTCTATCTCCATCTCCCTCGCACTCCCTTTACCTGAGTAACGGGTATCTGATAGTCGGGGCACCCGACTATAGCGTTCTCTCTTGTTTTTTTTTTAAATACCCTTGCAGAGGGTATTATAATTTTGGTCAAAAGTGTGCAACGCAGTGAAGGAGACATCTCTGACCCTATAAAGTATATATATTCTTGATCAGGGTCGTATCCTGAGTTGATATAAGCATGTCCGTCTGTACGTTTGTCTGTTTCTACGCAAACTAGTTTCTCAGTTTTAAAGATAACGAATTGAAACTTTGCACACACCCTTCATTCCTTTGCACGCAATATACATATATGTCGGAACGGCTATATCCTATAGCTGCCATATAATTGAAGCATCGGAAATGCCTTAACTTTCGTGCTTGTAAAGATAGGAAGTTGGGATTTTCTATCGGTTTTGTTTTTTGACCCATCTATCCGACCTACCAAATTTCATAAGGATCGGCCGACTATATCCTATAGCTGCCATATAACTGAACGATTGAAAATGCTATAACTTTTGTGTTTTTAAAGTTAGGAAGTTGTGATTTTTTATGAGTATTAAGAATGCATCATATGAATAATTTTGGAGAATATTATTTACAGAATATTTTGCATGGGTATATCAACTTCGGCTCCCCCCGAAGTTAGCTTTCCTTTCTTGTTTTTAAATAATTTTAAAATAAAGTACCTGCTGATCAGATTGGACTATTTTTGAACTATTTCGTAAAAAAAAAATTAAAAACCACATTAAAATGGGACGTGATTATTAAAAATATGATTTTGGAAGAAACTTCTTACAGAAAAGTTGGTCGATTGATCTTACCAATAAAATGATTAGGAACGCCATAAATCTTAACGAAAAACCCAAAATCCGTGAAAGAAAACTATCTGTAACACTCCGACATGCCAAAAGGTTGATTCATGAGAGTAAGAATGATCCCTTCAAGTCTGCTACTTATCTTAAAATGGAGCTTAAAAGTCCAGTCCCCGAAAGGTTACCACTTTTAAATGCCAGGCATATTGCTAAGCGCATGAAGTTTGCAAAGAACATGTTAATCGGCCACTTCCAAAATGGAAGAATATTTTATGGTCAGATGAGAGTAAGGTCGTTCTGTTTGGTAAATAAAGATCTCGATCGTACGTCAGGCGGCTCAAAAACTATGAGTTCATGCTGCAGTACACCACAAAGACCATAAAACACGGTGGGAGAAGTCTAATGTTATGAGTCTGTTTTTCCTATTATGGAGTAGGTCCAATACCTTAAACTAAAACCATAATGGATCAGCACATTTACGTGAATATTTTTAATACGATTATGCTACCCTTTGCAGAGTACGAAATGACACTCTTATAGGTCTTCCAACAAGATAATGACTCCAAACATACCAGCAGAAAGTCAAAGGATTGGTTCGAAAGAAACTATTTCAACGTGTTTGAGTGTACTGTGCAGACTGTTGGGCTAATACAATAGAAAATCTGTGGTTCGATGTCAGGAAGGCAGTTACTGCATCCAAGCCCACCACCGTAAGACCAAAATTCCCATTAAAGGAGGAGCCTGCTTTAGAAGAATCAAAAAATGGATTTTTTGCATTAATGACTACCCAAACTATCAAAAAATATGTCGTTAAAATTTAAGAATCAAATTTAAAATATTTACAGAAGAAATAGTGAGCAAGCGCTACGATTTTTTATATACGATATTTAAATACACAAACATTTACGAGCGATTTCTCGGTTTTTCTTTTTACGATTTCTCCTAACTGGCGTGAAAGATAGCAATAAAATTAAACGTCCTATCGAAACGACACCACATTTTTTGGATTCAGAACTATATTCTGTTCTAGTTTAACCTAAAAAACCTTAAAGAAATTATGATTAACCCACTTCTTTTTAAGCAATCTAAAGTAAATTTTTTTTTAGTTTACAAAAAGTTGTAGAATTTCTCACTTTTTGTTGATTTTTTTTTCTGATGGAAATTACGACCTGCATCTTTCATCAAAATATTAACACTTAACATATTATCCACTCTTCGGGTGTGATTTGAGAAGCAGATGTTATCCCTGCAAAGGCCATAGAAAAGACTGATACATGTTACTTAAAAGAAGACTTAGACAAATTATATACAATACATTTTTAAATTAAAATTGAGCAAATTAAATTGGTTTTATTGACCGCCCTTACATTATCAGAAGTGTAGTAATTCATAAATACATATTTTTTTCCGAATGACTTTGATTTCTCAATAATTTTATTTGGAAAAGATATTTAATATGTTTTATGTTTTAAAACTCTATCCATAAATGACTTGATTCTAAAATACTTATATCGGCAGGGGCTTAAAAATTATATATTTTTATATAAGAGTAGATCCTTACCTGTGTTTTAAGTAATTTGTACAAATCAGTCTCCATTAAACATTGCACAATATAAACATCCCTCATTTGGTCTATGCTATCAACTCGAAGAATGTCTCGAATATCGATAATCTACAAATAAAATATAACTTCTCAAATTAAGAAGCTTAAGTAATGAATCTCCTCTAGAATTAAAATTTTTATTTTCTGGTGCAGTTTTGACCCTGTCCTTATAATAAATACAAAAAGAGTTTGTCGAGGTCAGTTTTCACTGCGGGAACATACTGCTTATAACAGTCAGTATGACAGATATTTAACAGAAATACGATATTGATCAAACTTAAGTGATGTGCCTAAAAATCGGTTGAAAGAAATTTCTATATCGACGTAAGAGTGCGCAAATCAACAGTATAGCAGTAGCCATTCTAGCGATCCGTCGCATTTTTAATCGCGCAGATTATATTTAATCTTGGCCAGCGTCCACACTGGAGTCTGTCTAGTCTTTTAACATTTTTAAACAGTTATTTTGAGATGGGTTCAAATAAATCAAAAAACGTACCCAAAATTTATCTTATTATTGCTGGTACTCAACAAAAAGTTAACTCTAAACCTTTGTATAACTTTCCGTTCCTCGTATTTTATTATACAAATCGGAAAACTATATCTGTCTATAGGAAAGATCTAAAATAAAATATAAAACTTAAAACAATATATATTGTTTTGTAATATTCGCGCTTATTATTTCAGATAAATGTATTTTATTTGAATTCAAAAATACCTTTTGAAATCCGTTTTATGGTCGAAAAATTTACCAGAACATTTTTTATTGTGCTTGAATCATACACAAATGCACTCCAGATATATGTATGTATAGCCGTTACATTTTTGCTACTGTTGCAAGGGTTAATAAAATAATGAAATAAAAATTAAACTTAATTTTATACAGGAAAAATAGCTTTCTTTTTATACGGGAAAAAATAAAATCGTAAACCTCGCATTATATGATGTAGGAACCAAACCACTTCACACTTCCGCTATTAAAAAATTCTGATATCAAGAAATGGTTAAATCTTATATCTGTTTCTACGCAAACTAGTCTCTCAGTTTTAAAGATATCGAATTGAAACTTTGCAAACACCCTTCTTTCCGTTGCACGCAGTATATAAGTTGGAACGGCCTGGATCGGCCGACTATATCCTATAGCTGCCATATAACCGATTGATCGGAAATGCCATAACTTTGGTGTTTGTAAAGTTAGGAAGTTGGGATTCTCTATGGGGGTTATACTTGGCCAATCAATTCGACCTACTATATTTCATAAGGATCGGCCGACTATATTCTATAGCTGCCATATAACTGAACGATTAGAATTGCCATAACTTTGGTGTTTTTAAAGTTAGGAAGTTGGGATTTTTATGAGTGTTAAGAATGCCTAATATAAATAATTTTGGAGAATATAATTTACAGAATATTCTGCAAGGGTATTTCAACTTCGGCTCCGACCGAAGATCGCTTTCCTTTCTTGTTTCAATTGGTTTACCTTTTTAGTGAAAGTTGTAAAAAAAAAGAACTAATTTCTACATCCAAAGCATAGCCGAATTTATTTACACATTATAAAGTTCTGTACCGAAATACCGTATAGTTCTATCCATTGTTCTATTCATTGCTTTTGGTTAGAAGTTTGTCACGCAATAAGTTATAAATTTCCGACCATAAAAGTAAAAATACATATTTTATCAGCACTACGAGTTGAAAAAGGCCATTTCTGTTTGTCCGTTTTCGAGCTCAAAGCTAGACTTTCGATTTCTAGATTCAGTCGTAACTACATTTTTTCATAGAAATAGTGGGGTACATTTTTGCAGTTTTGTAAAGAAATTGTTGTTCACCCTGATCATGTTAAAAACTTTTTGATCGGACGACTATATCATATAGCTGATATTGAAATGAGTAAAATTTGGTTATTTTGTTTGTTTTAGATACATTTTTGGGTTTATCTCGTTTCTTTTTTGCCTAATATGATGGTTTTATTTTTCTTCGGGATGATTCCCTTGAATTGACTATATCATATAACTGAACTTGACAGCGCACGCCATCATTTATTTTCAGTACGTCTGCAAGGGTATAACAACTCCGTCCATTCGAAATAAGCTTCAGTTCATAATTTATACAATTTTAAAAAATTAAAAAAATGGTAGCTGGGTTTGCTAAATAAAGCGAGAGAACATTTTAACTGAAAATAACCATTTTCTTACATAGAGAGTACAACCTGCACCAGAAAATCATAATTTTATTCTTTATGAGTTCTTTTTTAATATTTATTTTTCTAAACTTGTCTAAATGAAATATGGAAATGTATTATTACGTTTTCGTGTTTAAATCTGGTCAATATGGTTATTTCTCTGAGAGTCCTTTGACAATATGTTTGATGTTCAAACGGTGAAATTTTTTTTATTGCAACTCTTTGGCTAGTTATCGTGTCCTCTGCAGACCTGAAAAAAAAGGTTTAAAATTTTTCTTATTTAATGTAAAAAGAAGGAATTACAATCTTGCAATAAGAGGAAATTTGTAAAAGTTAATTCACTTATGAGACATTCTAATTTTTAGTTTAAAAAGTTTTGCAGTAGTCCGATTAAGCATGATAATGGTGAACTACTCTGTGCACTTACTCACGTCACTAGTACAATGACGACTACAAAAGCCAAAGCGGTTAATAACTGAAAGCCTAACAAACATAATCCGGTTAAAAATCTTGGAGAAGGTAGATTTCCGAAAGTAGTCGTTGCTACTTTTCCGTCAATCGCGTCCATGCCAGGAGCTTCAGTGGTAGTCAGTGGCTTTATATGATCACGCTTGGTTGGATACGGTAGAGCTATATCAGATGCGGAACGTGATTAGAGGAAAGGCCCGGGTATTCAGAGATAGTAATATGGTTATATGGAATGCCTCTGTACACTGCAAAACCCGTCGGAAGGTGGTCAACATAAAAATCAGTATGTATCAACCCAGAAACTGTGGTGCGCATACCAATCCCCTCCAATTAAAACAAGAGAGAACGCTATAGTCGAGTGCCTCGACTATTAGATACCCGTTACTCAGTTCAAATTATCAATTTGAATTCGGCGATCTCTTAGAGGTGGCAGCTTTACAGCACGAGCATCAGCACCAGCGCTGCTTTAGCGCAGGCAGCTTTTGTCCTGCACCAACAGCTGTGTTTTTGTTTATGTTTTTGGGTGCAATTGATTTGATTTGCATAGTTCTTGGGATATATGCAGGTCGGTATTGACAAATGAAAACCATCGCAACTTCCTTTAATAGAAATCCTTATCGAGAATTAACGTTGACTCTGTTGAGCACCTTGGCCACCTGTTCCAAAGTCATCCGTTAGATGGCGCTATGAAAGGCGGAAATGTAGGCGCTAGCCAGGCTTAAGCGTTTAATGGATTTTTGGGCGTGGCAAACTTTTATTGGGCAAATCGATAGGTATTGACGAAACAAATACATATCAATTAAAATTTTCATAATAGGATCAAAACTGTGGCCACAGCTTGTGGCTTGTGTGCGTCAGAGGGGGCGTGGCACCATTTTGAAACAAACTTGCGCTGCGTAGGAACTCCTAAAATCTACATGCAAAATGCCAGTCTTCTAGCTTTTATAGTTTCCGAGATCTCAGCGTTCATACGGACGGACAGACGGACATGGCTAGATCGACTCGGCTAGTGATCCTGAACAAGAATATATATACTTTATAGGGTCGGAAACGCTTCCTTCTACCTGTTACATACTTTTGCACGAATACAATATACCCTTTTACTCTACGAGTAACGGGTATAAAAACAGATGCTTACTGACCATAATAGGCAGGAAACATCATCATCATTGAAGTAAATTCTGTCTAACCTAGTGACAAACTGCTTGCAAGAGAGACCCTGACATTGCACCAATATGAATGTCAATGTTGCGTTACTGGAAGAGTTGCTCAATATCAAGGGATTTTCCAACTAAGTTGTTGGCGTTCCAAAAAACAATATTTTTCCCATAATTTGTCATCGCATTGTGTTGACCTCAATGGAGCGTCTTTCTTTGACATTCCGCTCTGTAATATTTGCAGCGTCGTTGTCATTACTGACATCATTTGATCAAAGCGTAAAGCTACATTTCAAATAACCAGATGCACAATATTGGGATATAGTTCTCTGACCAGAGAAAGCTGTTTTGCCTTCAATGCTGTTGCAAGATACTTTATTATCTACGGAATTTTTCTGACTTTATAAAATACCGAACATATCTTTCTTGTATACGATTTGAGTCACTAAAGATGCAAATTATTTATTCAGCCTCATTAAGTTTTCTTCATCCAAATTTGAAAATGGATAAACAAAAGAAATTAATCATTATTATTTTTAAGTTTTTAGCCGCTAAGTTATCCATATTTTTATATATACATACTTGTAGCAATAGAATAATTATCAAAAATAAATTTAAAGAAAAATAAAATTTACCTCTGAAAATATCACATTTTTTTTTTTATGTGCTAGCGAGGAGACCAGGAGAGTCGATGTCCTTCTGTGACCGTTTGGAGACTTGAAACTGTTGGGAAATCAAGTTTGATCGTATGGGTGTATCCTATATTTTGTATAATTGTAATCCATTTTTGGACCAATACCTTCTTGAGTTTTATGACAACATACTATTTTCTTTACGAATCCAAGTGTATTCAAATATCGCGGTTTTCGTTTTAAATGATATTGACAATTGATCTTATATATAACATATAATATATATATACATATTATAGTAGTGTTATTGACGTTGGTTATATTTTAATTTCTTCTATAACACAACGATTTATTCCACTTAACTTTCATTACACTTACACTCCCTGGGGAGTGAACCCGACTATGATAGGACTAGCTAGTTTCGTCTGCACGTCACCTCAGACTCATCAGCTATCTACGGGGATGGAAGCAGAGCGTCAGAAACTACCCAATGTTACGATCAGAGAGGCTTTTGGCAATTGTGAGTTGCCATAACTGAAAAACTTTCACACACTGATAGAAGCTTTAACGACAGAACTCCACCTTTGTTAAAACCAATGAACTTTGAAGTAAAAGTCTTAAGTAACAGCACTCACTATTTTTAGGATGTATTGTATACACACGACCCAAATTATCATCCTTTTTACCACCTGAAAAGTTTGGCACATCTAACCCCATTTTCCTTCTTTGGAACTTGTTCTTAGCCCATATGTAATAAGAAGGCACCTCAACATAAATAAGTGTTTTGGCAAAAGAGTCAGTTTTGCAGAGATCGAAAAACGCTGTTAGTGTTGTCTGTGGCGGATTAGCTAACTGATTAGCTAAGTGATTTGGATTATTAGGGTCAAAGTATATCCGTTGTCCATTTTCCAAATGAACATTTAATTGAAAAATAGGGGGATATCTTTCATGTATTGGAAACGATAAAATCCTCTATACTGCCTCTGAGCTACTTATATATCGAACACTTTGGTACACATGGACCTCATCTTTAAGGCTCTCGACTGCAACTGTTGCTTGGTCACTGCCCTTGCTAACATTTTTACAAATGTATTGAATAGACTTTACTGAGTTGCAATGTTCTTCATTTATATGAGCTCCGAAGGTCCGCAAAAGCACGGAATTGTATGGCACAACCCAACGATTATCTACAGTTATACCATTAATTTTAACAGTAAGCCCCTCATCCATTGGGTATCTTGGCCGATTTTGGGGATAACCATCATTTTCTTTAATAGTTTCCTTAAGAAACTTTTTAGGAATTTTTTTGTGCATTTACCTTCTTTCATACATGACGAATTAATATTTAATACACCACATTAGTCTTAACAATCTCATGCAGCAAAGGATCCTTTTGTAAATCAGGAATTTCTGCACAAATGAAAGAATCGATTTGATTAGGCATAATTTTAATCTTTAACCACGTTTTTGCCATTCAATAGAATACATGAAGCACTGCACTTCCCCAAATAACCGGCCCTTAAAGCCTTAGCCTTCAAATGAAAAACTCGTGATATGATGTCGATCTTGAGGCTTTTGCCCTGGAAATAACTCATTTGTTATATCCTCCCACTTTGGATTACATGTAAATGTAATAAAAAGACCAGGACGACCATAACGCCGAACATAAGTCATAGCATCTTGTGTCTTTTCATACATATATCGAGGTGAACCTGTAGATGGCAAAATAATCATTTGACCAAGTTGAGCCACATCCGCATCACCGCTACCAATAGCATCTTGAAGATGATTATAACTTTCTGCTCTCAACTTTTTTTGATTTGCTCGAATAAAATTAGGCCGCTCTGTTTCAATTTTTGCATACATATCAACCAAAAATTGATTAAACAGAGCTCTAAAACAAGTGAGAACGCTATAGTCGAGTGCCTCGACTATTAGATACCCGTTACTCAGTTCAAATTATCAATTTGAATTCGGCGATCTCTAAGAGCTGGTAGCTTTACAGCACCAGCATCAGCACCAGCGCTGCTTTAGCGCAGGCAGCTTTTGTCCTGCACCAACAGCTGTGTTTATGTTTATGTTTTGACTCATTGTTTGACTCAGACCTCCAATTTGGCTAACTTGATTTGATTTGCATAGTTCTTGGGATATAGTTCGGTATTGACAAATGAAAACCATCGCAATTTCCTTTAATAGAAATCCTTATCGAGAATTAACGTTGACTCTGTTGATCACCTTGGCCAGCTGTTCCAAAGTCATCCGTTAGATGGTGCAATACAATACACGGGCCATGAAAGGCGGAAATGTAGGCGCTAGTCAGGCTTAAGCGTTTAATGGGTTTTTGGGCGTTAGAGTGGGCGTGGCAAACTTTTATTAGGACAATCGATAGGTATTGACGAAACAAATACTAAGCAATTAAAATGTTCATAATAGCATCAGAACTGTGGCCACAGCTTGTGGCTTGTGGGCGTCAGAATGGGCGTGGCACCATTTTCAAACAAACTTGCGCTGCGTAGGAACTCCTAAAATCTACATGCAAAATGCCAATCTTCTAGCTTTTATAGTTTCCGAGATCTCAGCGTTCATACGGACAGACGGACATGGCTAGATCGACTCGGCTAGTGATCCTGAACAAGAATATATATACTTTATAGGGTCGGAAACGCTTCCTTCTCCCTGTTACATACTTTTGCACGAATACAATATACCAAAGACCAATATTAACTCTAAGATGCGTAACGCCATACGATTTTTTTGCACACGCATTTTTAGTGCTGGCTTTTCAACTGGCTTTTCGCTCTCTGCCCAAAAGTCAGCGAGAGAACGCTCTAGAGCCAGCCTCTCTCTTGCACGCATACTGCGACAGCCAACGACTGTATGTGTGCACATGTATACACAAGCGAAGAAATTCGCTGCAGCGCGCTGTGGAAATATACTCTTTATTTTAAAATTCTAACATTGTAAAAAATACTTATTTTGTGTTGCCTTTATATGATAATTATTCAAACGTAAAATATTTTTAGTAGTGACCATATATATCTAAGTATATAACAAAAGAGAACGCTATAGTCGGGTGCCCCGACTATTAGATACCCGTTACTCAGGTAAAAGGAGTGCGAGGGAGATGGAGATAGAAACTTCGATCACGCATAACTTTTTAACGAATGGCCCGATTTGAAAAATTTCTTTCGATAGGTATTGATAAACACAATAAAACTGCATTTTTACTTTTCCGAACTATTTAAATTTTTAAAATCGTATATAAGCGATTGTGGGCGTTAAAGGGGGCGTGGCACTTGCGCGGCGTAGGAACTCCTAGAATCTTCATGCAAAATGCCAATCTTCTAGCTTTTATAGTTTCCGAGATCTCAGCGTTCATACGGACAGACAGACGGACAGACGGACATGGCAAGATCGGCTCGGCTAGTGATCCTGAACAAGAATATATATACTTTATAGGGTCGGAAACGCTTCCTTCTAGCTGTTACATACTTTTGCACGAATACAATATACCCTTTTACTCTACGAGTAACGGGTATAAAAATACATCATTTATTTCATACTTGACTTCACTTTGGAATAATTGTCATTAGGGTATTCAGCGTGCGACGCGTGAACAATTTTTAGGGGCCTCAGAAATTTGGCGATTGAACAGAATGAATATTTTTATATTTATTGTCTTTTAAATATATAGATTTAAAAATATGTGGTCTTTTTATATTATACTTATTATAATAACATTATATAAAATTATTATCATAATATAAATTAAATTTATTTAAGTCTTTGTATATTAACTATTTTAGTTATTTAGAAAAAAGAGAAACCCAAATGGGAGACAAAAAAGGTTTGCGCGCTTTTCTTTCCAAACATAGGCCCGCTCTTTTCAAATCAAATTTAAAAGGCCCAAAATCATTGAAGCTAATTTTATTTTATATAAGAAATACTAAAAATGGATAACTTACCTAAAATATACTTGTATTATATTTAGATATACTCCTAAGGTAGCTAAATTTTAAAAATTAAACCTACCCCGTAAAATTAAATAAAAAATATTTATATATTTATTTGTATATTAACTATTTTATTTATTAACAAGAAAGGAAAGCTAACTTCGGGCGGAGCCGAAGTTGAAATACCCTTGCAGAATATTCCGATTTATATTCTCCAAACTTATTCATTTGATGCATTCTTAACACTCATAAAAAATCCCAACTTTCTAACTTTAAAAACACCAAAGTTTATAGGATATAGTCGGCCGATCCTTATGAAATTTGGTAGGTCAGATTGATTGGCCAAATATAAAAGCCATAGAAAATCCCAACTTCCTAACTTTACAAATCCCAAAGTTATGGCATTACCGATCAATCAGTTATATAGAAGCTATAGGATATAGTCGGCCGATCCTTTTGAAATTTGGTAGGTCGGATTGACTGGCCAAATAAAATACCCATAGGAAATCCCAACTTCCTAACTTAACAAACACTAAAGTTATGGCATTTCCGATCAATCAGTTATATGGCAGCTATAGGATATAGTTGTCCGATCCTGGCCCTTCCGACTTATATACTGCGTGCAAAGGATCGAAGGCTGTGTGCAAAGTTTCAATTCGATATCTTTAAAACTGAGAGACTAGTTCGCGTAGAAACAGACAGACGGACAGACGGACATGGCTATATCAACTCAGGAGGTGATCCTGATCAAGAATATATATACTTTATAGGGTCGGAGATGTCTCCTTCACTGCGTTGCACACTTTTGACCAAAATTATAATACCCTCTGCAAGGGTATAAATATAAATAATTAAAATAGTTAATATGTAAAATATTCTATTAAATTAATTAAATAATTTATATATTGAATATAGTATTTAATAATTTAAATAGTTTATATATTAAATATACTACCTAATTAAAATAGTTAATATACAAATACATTCTTAAATATTATATATACATTTTATAAATATTACCCATTTCGCTTTCGACAACTTGGAGAAAATTTATAAATATGTATGTACTTAATATTAACTATAAATAGGATATCCCGTAGCTTAGTTTTATAATTAAGCATTCAATTCGTGTTTTCATAATTAGTATAACTTTTTATAAAATAATAATATTAACTTTAAATATTTATAAGGTATACCAAAAAAATCGATGGATAAATAAAAATTAATATCTGCATATTAAATTAAATGTTTCGTTTTATATATTTAAATTAAATATAAAAACATCCCTTTTAACACAAAACATATAAAACTGCTTGATTAAATAAGAAAATAAGATATGATGTTATTCGTATTAACTTTAAATATTTTAAGTCATTAAATCAAATTTTAATATATTTAAATAAAAATTAAATTTAATTTTTCTATTTTAAAGTTCATAAAAAACCGCCATGGATAAAAAATAAAGCGAAATATATTTAATTAAATATCCTTTAAATATATTCAATTTAAATATAGTTCGCTTTGTTTTTGTTTAACAATCATAGTATACTCAAATCTATTAAACTTTATTGAAATATTTTTTAATTTAATCAAACAGTTTTATATGTTTTGTATTAAAAGTTATGTTTTAGCTTTAATTTAAATATGTAAAACGAAATTATGAATTAAATATGCCGATTTTGTTTTTAAGGTATATAAAACAAGAAAGGAAAGCTAACTTCGGGCGGAGCCGAAGTTGATATACCCTTGCAGAATATTCTGTAAATAATATTCTCCAAAATTATTCATATAATGCATTCTAAATACTCATAAAAATCCCAACTTCCTAACTTTGAAACTACTGAGTGGGGCACCAATGCACCATCTATGTTTAACAGCTCAATATTCATATCTGCATCCATATTGAGTAAAAGAAAGGAGCTTTAATTATTGAGAATTACAAAATTTGCCTTATTTCTGTCTCTAAAAGAATTCAGAAGGCTTTTAAATTTTTGGACAATACTTTTTAAATATTGCAAGTTATTGAATATCCAAATCGAATAATAATGCTTCAAACTAATTCTATGATCTTATCATGCAACTCAGCAAATTTTTATAATATTTAAACACATCTGGAATATTCCAAATTTGCCTTATTTCTGTCTCTAAAAGAACAGAGAAGGCTTTTAAATATTAAGGCAATATTTGGTAAATATTGCAAGTTATTCAATATCAAAATATATAGATGATGACTGCCCCCTGCCCTTTTCCAAAGCTCAGCGGTTTGAAAGCTTTGACGGGGTTTATTCGTGTGTGTTGCTGGTATAATTTAATTTTAATTTATTGTTAAGTTTAATTTAGTTTTAAGTTTTTAATTTTAAGTTTTAAAAAGAAATCAAAATCAGCCGCCGCTCCGTGTGTGTTCTGTTATACTATCCGTCAATTTCAAATAAACCTCCATGGTTTTATAAGGAGTTGTCACACATAAGAATCTGAAGACCATAATTTACAACAAATTTAAAGCTTACGACACTTAAGGGCTCGGTCCATGCTTAACGCCTGGTATTATAAGAGCTATTTGACTCGTTGTATGGTCCAGTTTTGACAAGATCGAAAACCGTTTTAGAACTTTGCTAACACTAAATCTGCCTCATACTCAGCATCGCTATCATCTGAAAATTTTACGACAAACATCAATGAGGCAAATGCCGATCTATTTGCTCTGTTTTTCCATACAACATATTCAGCTTCATCTCGTGGAAACAAAACAAAAGCCAAACAGCTGTTTTGTTTCTGCCCGCACCCCTAAAATTCAATCGTCGGTAGGGTATGCAGGCACCATCCGCTCGCAGAACAACAACCAAAGCTGATTTGGTTTGAAGTTTTCTGAACCACTTAAAAGCAGTCGTTGTTTTTTGTGACCCCGACTGCGATATGCCCTGTTCGTATCTCAGTAGATTGATTTCTATTTTTTGGAATACATGCATATCAGAAAAACATTTTACTGCTACCACTGATATGAATTTGTAAACCAAAATGAAATTTATGCTGAAATATTTAAAAAATTATTATAATATATAATATTCTTCTTTTTATCATTAACCAAATAGTGAATATGCCCATATTGTTAGGGTACCAAGTCTGAAAAGTAGCAAAAGACAAAATATGCCTTGCTGCATTGAATTGAAATGAGAATGCATGAACACGCATACATACAAAGCCCAATTTAAGCGCAGAAGAACCTTCTTCAAAATGCGGGTCTCTGCGACTGAACGACCGAACTCGCGCAATGAGCGCGCGAGCATGATACAATAACATAAGGTAGTCTCGTCGGCAAAATATGGTACCTCTACATTATAACAATGAGTGCGAGTAAAATAGGAACTGTTTAGTAAGTGCGCGCAGAGCGACAATAGAATGTGTGGATTAACCCTTAGATGGTTCAAGGGTTTTTTTTGCCTTTCATAATAAAAGGAGTTTAATTTTTTTTTATAATATAATTTTTAATTTGAAATTAATTTGAAATTAGGCATTGTTTTTGTCTCCGAATGCTAAGTCTTTTGTTAAGATTCTTAATTCTGAAATATATTCTAATCTTAAAATACAACTTTTTTATGTCCAAACTTATACTAACATTTTCGGCCGCTATTCTTAAAGTTTCTTTTACATTCTTTTAAAATATCGTCAATGTAGTGTACAAATATAAGTTCTAATTGTTTTATTTTTTCAACGAACTGGTTTAATCGGCATAGCCAAATTTTGGAATATTGAGTTCTGGCACTCTGTCTGGAACACCATCTGCGTTCAGTCGCCTTTTCTTAAAAGTCTGACCACTTTGTGTCAAGTTGTCAACTTCCACTGAGCAGACCTAAAATGTTGCTCAAGGGTTAATTCTGTAAAAAATTCGTCCGCAGACAACCTTTCCCTTCAAAAAACGAACACGCACTGACCAAAACCCGAACATTTAGACAGCCGACGAGACTACCTTATGTTATTGTATCATGTTATTGTATCATGGTATCATGCGCGCGAGCGTCAAAATGAGAATAAGAATGAGAGCGAAAAAAACCCGAAGGCACACGAAGTGTCCGGGGCCTCCCGCAAAGATTTTTGAGCGTCCATGTTGCTTGTATGAAATGACCAGTCTATATGTTGTATGGTTAGTGATTACACGTAGGCTAGCAGGGCGGGATATTAAACTGTTTATTGATACCGGAACTTCAAAAAAAATAACATTGCACCTCTCCCGATGCTGAAAGGCGTCGTGGGAGTAGAGACAACATTTAGTGTTAAGTCAATTCATGGCTACACAAAAATTACAAATAAGTGTTTAATTTCAATTTTTCAAGTTAAGTCTCATTTCTTCCTCTTAAATGCCCTTAAGGGATTCGACGGCATAATCGGGCTCCACTTACTTAAACAAGTAAATGCGAAGCTCGATTTCACTAAAAATATGTTGCAAACTGACAATGCAGCAGAAAGGCTTCAATTCACCAAATCAAAAAATGTTAATTTCATCAAAATTGATGACGAAAGTGTCCCACAAGCAATAAAATCCGTTTTTGACAAAGTGATTAAAAAAAAAAATTCCAGAGCCTTCGCTGACCCAGACGAAGCTCTAACTTTTAACATTTAACATTTAACTATAGCCACAATAAAAACAGATGGGGGACCAGTGTACTCCAAGTCGTACCCGCATCCCATGGGTGTGACAGCATTTGTGAACCCAGAGGTTAAACAACTTCTAGCGGACGGCATCAGAAGGCCATCTAGATCACCCTACAACAATCCAACTTGGGTCGTGGACAAAAAGGAAACCGACCAAAATGGATTGAAAAAGAAGCGCTAGTTATTGATATCAGAAAATTAAACCAGAAAACAGTCGACGATAGATATCCTATCCCCGCAATTTCGACCATATTGTCAAATATGGGCAAATCTAAATTTTTTACAACACTGGATCTTAAATCAAGTTTCCACCAGATAGAAGTGGCGGAAAGGGATAGGAAAAACAGCTTTTTCAAAGAGCCATTGATGATGTATTACGAGAAATAATTTCAAATACATGCTACGTGTACGTCGATGATGTAATAATTTTTTCCCAGACAAAGGAGGACCACGTTACCGACATTCACTGGGTTCTCGAGAAACTCTTAGAGGCAGGCATGAGGGTGTCCCAGGAAAAATCAAAGTTTTTTAAAAAAAGCGTTGAGTATTTGGGATTCACAGTATCAGAAGGGGGCCTACGAACTCACACGAAAAGGTCAAAGCCATTATGGAATTTACCCTACCAAAAACAGTTTTTAATCTCCGATCCTTTTTGGGACTGGCAAGATACTATAGATCCTTTATTAAAGGTTTTGCATCAATAGCGGGGACCTTACAGCAATACTAAAGGGAGAAAATGGAAAGGTAAGCAAGTATCAATCAAGGAAAATTGATATCGAAATGACTAAACAACAGGAGGAAGCATTTCATAAGTTAAGAGAAATCTTGGCATCAGAGGAAGTTCTTCTGTCATATCCTGACTTTACGAAGCCGTTTGATTTAACAACGGACGCTTCAGGTCTAGGTTTGGTCCTCCCAAGGAGGACGCCCCATTACAATGATATCTCGCACGTTACGTGATAACAAAAAAAATTCGCAACGAACGAACTTGAGCTACTTGCCATTGTATGGTCCCTAAAAAATCACCGCAACTACTTATACGGAGTTAAAGATTGACACATTTATACTGACGTTAACGTTCGCTGTGTCGGATAAAATTCCCAATGCGAAACTAAAACGCTGGAAAGGTATTATCGATGATCACGGAGCAAAAGTAATTTACAAGCCAGGCAAGGAAAACTCGTCAAAATATAAACGTCTTACAAGACACCCCAGAATCGGATGCGGCTACGATACATAGCGCGCAATCGCCTTCTTACACCATTGACACGACCGACAACCCGGTCAACTGCTTCCGAAATCAAATTCTAATTGAGGAAGAGAACACTTCATCTGTAGACAACTTTATTTTATTCAAAAATAAAATGAGGCACATAATAATGTTCTCCAACCGTAACGGTTGGAATTGTAAAATCTTTTCCGTGGCAAAGTAAAACCGCCGCCCCAACAAACAGGCAGTCAGACAAACACCAATACCCTCATATGCAGGTGAAATTTATCATATCGACATATTTTCAACAGACGGAAATCTTTTTCTCACATGCCTTGATAAATTTTCCAAATTCGCTATAGTTCAAAAAATAACTTCAAGGGCCATTGTCGATGTAAGAGCCCCAATATTCAACGCAATAAATTTTTTTCCGAACACAAAAACTATCTACTGTGACAACAAGAGATCACTTAACTCTGAAACGATAAAATCAATCCTACTTAATAATTTTAATATCTGCAACTCAAATGCACCCCCACTACACAGTACCTCAAATGGTCAGGTAGAAAGATTCCATAGCACTCTTGCAGAAATAGCTAGGTGCTTGAAACTGGAAAATAAATTAAGCGACACTACCGAAATCATTTTACTGGCAACAAACAACTTCAGACAACGATTCACACGGTAACGGACAAGAAACCAATAGAATTAATACATTCGACACCCACGAAATTCAATTCAAGAAAAAATTCAACAGGCACAAAGAAAGTCAGTTAAAGGCAAATAAACGTCTAGGAAATAAGCTATCCCCTTTGTGCTCGGAGGAAATAATTGATGCAGACATGGGGACCACGGTTCTTATTAAAGGGAGGGTGGTCCATAAGGACAATTTACGAGAGAGATTAAAATTCTAAAAATCCCTTTCATTTTATTTTAGGTTTAGAAAATACTTCTTACTACTTACGCTAACGGCTGCCATGACGAACGCGACAGTAAAACTTAACAACTACACGAACGCAGACTATTGTAATTTGGGATAGTTACGGATACCTACGACATTCAACGAACTTGACATCGTACGAGGACTATACGGACCAGACAGAGGCAATGACAAAGACTTTCACGAACGATCATAGGACTCAGGTAATAACCACTGACTTAGGACACATTCGTAAATTAGTTGCTACCCCGAAAGTTGACCACAGGGATACTAGGAGCATTAACTTTATCGGAACAAGTCATTGCAGGAACTCCCGACTTTAATGATTGGGAGCAAATAAAGTTTAATCAAGAACAATTAATTAACGCTGAAGAAGGACAATCTGAGTTAAATATTAAATTTCATGAACGTTTAAATGCACTTACAAATTCCATGAACCAAATCCAAAAGGTAGACAGAGACGAGGAGACCCACCTTTTAGAAATCATCTTACCAAAAAACAGAATTGTTATCACAGACTTAGAAAATATTCTGATGCGCCTAACCCTAGCAGGCCAGCTATCCTGGATAGCAGCGACATATGCGAATTCAAAGACAAACAGCCTACTAACATAAGTTTAGTAGAAATATTAGAAGTATCTGGTATAAGCGTTTTCCAAAATTCAGAAATAATTCACTTCCTCATTAAATTCCCCCACTCTAAGCTAGTATGTAAAAAGATAACAGTCTACCCGGTTCAACATGCGATTGCGCAGCACGAATTGTCAACATCGGGGGCTGCAAAGCTACAGTAGGCGCTACCTTCTGCAAAGAACTTCAAGGTGACACATGCGCACAACAGATGGTGGCCGGGGTGACCGCACAATGTTCCACCCTTCCAGGTCACCTGAGTCTAGTCACTATAGTGGACCACGGTACCCTCATCATCAACGACGCCAAGGTGACCGTAATAGACGACCTCGTCCTAAAACAAGAAATATCTGGCTCATACTTGATAACCTACTCCAGCAAGGTATCTCTCAACGGCACCTGGTACATAAATCAGCTTTGAACTTCGAAGAAAAGTCTCAGCCATGACTCTGGTAAATATTACCGCTCATCAGAATCGACTCAGCCTCCCGTTTCTCCACGAACTGAGCTTGAGAAACTTCCATCACATCGGAACTCTGAGAGAGAGAATGACAATCGGATCTCTTCTCGGCAACACCTTCATTTTCTTTGCCGCCTTATCTCTATGCTGTGTAGCATGGCTCGTCCACCATCACCTGACAGCCAAGTACCTCTCTAAGCCAAGGAGTAACGACATGGAAACGACAGGTCACCGGGACGACGACCACTTAAAGGCGGGAGGAGCTAACACGCGCATCCAAAAGGCAGAAAAATTGCCTAGTTGCACACCGGATACGGTGGCCCACACGCGCAAGGTCGAAAAAGCTGACCACGCATTTCTTGGGCTAAAGCCGGCTGCCCAACTCCGGTACGCCTGTAACGAATGATCGTTGCCGGGCGGGTACAGAATGCTGACAGGGCATTCCGTCAACTGCGCTGTCACCTGAAGTAGGTTTGGAGTTTCAGCCGCGGTAAAGGGTAAGTCAGTCTAAGTTGTACTCCGTAGGTTAAAACTTGAGAAAAATTGTGAATCAACCCATTTAATGTCCCTGCTCGAAAAAGTTCGCGACTAATAAAATAAAATAAATAAACTACAACAAATGAATTTATTATTTTATACTTCATAGGGTCGGAGATGTCTCCTTCACTGCGTTGCACACATTTTACCAAAATTATATACCCTCTGCAAGGGTATAAAAATACGTCATTGAAGACAATAAATAATTATGATGTTTAAAAAAAGAATGAGTTAATATATGCATAAATGTCCGAACAGCTAGGGTTTAAAGTTAGATTTTGAAATTTTTTTGGGGTGTACGCAGAGATATGCGGGCGAGTGTATATGATTTTAAGTTTCAAGTTTACGTTTTATTGTGTGCGCAGCCCTCACTAAACTCAATTCAATCCGAATTAATTGTGAGTAAAGTCTAATCAAACACAAACGACATTATAATTTTAAAGTGCTTACAAAATAATAAGTAATAAAAATTACCTGGAATAATAATAAACAAATATGTTGAACCGAAATTTATAGACAAGAAAATAAAAACAAGTGAGAACGCTATAGTCGAGTGCCTCGACTATTAAATACCCGTTACTCAGTTCATATTATTAATTTGAATTCGGCGATCTCTTAGAGCTGGCAGCTTTACAGCACGAGCATCAGCACCAGCGCTTCTTTAGCGCAGGCAGCTTTTGTCCTGCACCAACAGCTGTGTTTATGTATATGTTTTTGAGTGCAATGCTTACATTTTTTTCTTTTTTTTTTCGCGCGGAGTCCCACGGCCCACTTACCCGCCCAACCGACCGAGGGGCGCAGCCGTGTATCGTACGGCACGATTCGCGATAAGATAGACGTGAGATAGGAAAATAAAGGTAAAGGTCCGGGGAAAAAAGTAATAGTTAGATCAATCTTGTGCCAATGAAGCAAGTATTAATCGTTTTAGGAGCGGCAGAGAGTCAAGATTTGATATTTCAGGAAAAAGTCTATTATAGTCAGAACATAATACTCTGAAAGGCTAATGCAAGGCATAGTTAGATCTACAATGATTTAAAGTTAGGGGAATATAATTTCTAGTTAATCTACTTGGCACATACATACACAAATACACCATTGTTTGACTCAGACCTCCAATTTGGATAACTTGATTTGATTTCCATAGTTCTTGGGATATAGTTCGGTATTGACAAATGAAAACCATCGCAATTTCCTTTAATAGAAATCCTTATCGAGAATTAACGTTGACTCTGTTGAGCTCCTTGGCCAGCTGTTCCAAAGTCATCCGTTAGATGGCGCTATTGTGCCATGAAAGGCGGAAATGTAGGCGCTAGCCAGGCTTAAGCGTTTAATGGGTTTTTGGGCGTTAAAGTGGGCGTGGCAAACTTTTATTAGGCCAATCGATAGGTATTGACGAAACAAATACAAAGCAATTAAAAGCTTGTGGCTTGTGGGCGTCAGAGGGGGCGTGGCACCATTTTGAAACAAACTTGCGCTGCGTAGGAACTCCTAAAATCTACATGCAAAATGCCAGTCTTCTAGCTTTTATAGTTTCCGAGATCTCAGCGTTCATACGGACGGACAGACGGACATGGCTAGATCGACTCGGCTAGTGATCCTGAACAAGAATATACTTTATAGGGTCGGAAACGCTTCCTTCTACATGTTACATACTTTTGCACGAATACAATATAACCTTTTACTCTACGAGTAACAGGTATAATAAATACCCTAACACCTAACAGAGGAATTAATTTATAATAAAAAATATAATAAATTATGAAGGGGAAGGTTGAGCACAACACCTCTCTTACTAGGTGTAAACAACTAGAAAACAGAACTTCTTATTTTAATCAGAAAATAAAGGATTTGTAAACTGACAAATACTTTAAACTATTCCTTAATTCCCACATAGAAGATGATACATAAGGATTTTTCATTCCGAAAATTTCCAGTTAGTTTCCCATTCAAATTGACAGTAAAAATTTAAACATTCACTACGAAAACGTAAACAATAATGACGGGGAACTTTTGAAAATGGAAGGCGCCAAATCAGTAAATGTGGTTTATACTTGTAATAATTAATTAATTACTGCTCCATCCGTGTCGGGAGTAGAGTTGTTCCACTCTTTCCTAGGCGCATAGGATACTCACAACATGAAGCAGAACATCTTAATTATCAGTGCAAACAAGAGGGCCTTCTAACACCAAGCAGGGCTTCTTACGCGCGGAACCCTATACCTAGATACGCTATAACAAAATCGCGAGAGAGCCATAAAAAGGCGAAGGCACAGAGTAATGTAGCCGATCCAATACTCCAGGATTTATTCTAATCCTGGAGTATATCCTGAATAAAGGTTTGCTGTGATCAAATTCCTCTGACCGACAACCTTTTAATAAATCCAAGCACTTATTTCCCCACTCATGAAGGGTAATATCAAATGACTCCTTTCAAATAAGTGGAAAGTATGTAGCATTATAATAAATATTAACGACTTCAGTTTTGTTAGTGCATGAATAAAGTAGTTTGGATCAATCAAAGCTAGCTTCAACAGTATTTTAAGCAATGAATGTTTGCCTTACGAAAGCAGTGCATTCGTTTATGAGACTTCTCAGATTTTTTCTTCAAATCAGTTTCCGCGTCAACAATTAGCTCCAGTGCAGGATACAGTTGAATAAAGGTTGCGTAAGTTGTGACGTTCTTCTGGAAATAAAACTGAGGAGCAGAGTTGCAAAATGCTCACAAGGAATACCAATTTTAAAAACTTTCCTCGCTTAAGAAAAATATAATTGTTGAACCTTTAGATCATAGTACACATTATTAGGTTAGACGCACCAACTTCTTATTTTAAATAAAATGCTATATTTATAATAATGCTTATTGTAATTGTCCAAAAAGCTTTTCTTATCAGAGTTCGGATCTTGTTCGAAAAATATTTACTCACAGCTGGTTGATTTGCGAAAAAATAACTGTACATTCGAAGATTCCAGAGGTTTCTATGGCAATCACGCGTGCTTTCAGTTGGTCATTGAAATAGACGCACTTTAGATTTCTTTGTCTTGCGTAAACAAGTGCAGTTTTTGTATTGAGAAAATATTAAAAATAAACAAATAAATTGTTTTAGGGCTATATTTAAAGTAAAAATGGGAAAAGCTGACTTTTTTCACTCGCAAGGAGTGTCCAATCGAAACATTGCCAAAAATATAAATCGCAGCTCCAGGACTATTGATAGATATTTAAAAGATCCAGAGGATTATGGAAAAAACTTCAAAGGAAAAAAAAGAGCTCTATCTGAACAAGTGTTCGCAAAATTGTTAGAATTGCATCAAATTTGACTAAGTCCGCAGCTAAGATTAAGGAATTAGCCGGAGTGAAAGCAAGCCTTTTAACTGTTCAGCGAATAATCAGAAAGCGTCTAAAAATCAAGAAAAAACCTCCTCTGAGTGCAATACGCAAATAAAAACGGCGTCGATTCGCGAAAGAATACATGACGTGGAATGTTCAATCTGACACTCGGCTTTATGATTTGCGTTCTGTTGTTTTTACTGATGAAAAATGTTTTAATTTAGATGGCACCGAAGGCTTTCAATACTATTATCAAGGTGGAGTAATGGTGTGGGGTGCCATCACGTTTTATGGAACAATTGACTTGATTTGTATCGATCAGAAGATCGATCGCTTCAAAACATTGTTGGAGTCCGTATTTCCAAAATTCCTTGGATTTTTTTACAAGACAATGCTCCTATTCATAACGCTCGAGTAGTAAAGTCGTTTATTTCGAGTAAAAACGTTAATATCACCTTGCCACCATATTCTCCAGATCTTAACGTAATTGAAAATGTTTGGGGCTGGCTAACGCGGAAGGTATACGAAGGAGGAAAGCAATACGAAGAGAAGGAAACATTATCTGCAGCTATTAAACATGCTTGGAGCGAGATTTGCGTTATGTATTTTTCCTGTATTATTCTATGAAGGACCGGATATATGATGTTATTACTAACAAAGGAGGCAGTACTTATTACTGAAATGTTTTTGTCTCATTTCTAATAAATCAAATATTAACACCAACTACAAATTTTAGTTAAAAATATGTTACTTTAAAAAAAAATATTATGTCTAAGTGCGTCTATTCTATTGACCAAGAAAAATGTGCCTTATTTTAAGTTGCTTAAAGAAATTCTTTGAAAACTCAATTTATGTTTTATATTATTTTTTTATTTTTTAATAATATTTTTAATATTATAATTGAAGTATTATTAAATAGCAAAGGTTTTTGCATATTAAATTTTTTTCAATAATCGTTTAAATAATAAATATAAAACAAATTTGTGTGGAAAACTAAGTGCGTCTAACCCAAGACCAGCAGTGTATATGGATATCAGCCCCAATTTCTAATGATCCAGAATGAAAAAACAGTAATTGGATAGATACCTTAGATTTTTTGAGGTGCACGCTTTAGCATATACAGTATTATAACAAAGTATTTATATATCTTACAATATTCTCTTACTTATTATAATATTTTTGCTTTGTAAAAAAAAGTTACCTTTTTCCAACACTCCGAAATCCATAAATGAATAATCCTTTCCTATTAATTTGGAAATTAATAATTGTTTTATACTAGTCACAGGATGTTGTCTTTACCCAATATTTTTTGGATATTCTAATCCGAAATTAAAACATGGAAAAAGTTTTTTAAATGTTGATTATAAAAATGATAAAGTATTTTTCTTTATCAACGTGTTCTGTAAATTAATACATTTTCCAACGGCTAGTGATATTCTACGATGGATTTTTGACTCAAATTGCAGTTAGGGAATAAATTTACATTCAATTAAATAGACATTACCTAAGTAAGCAAAATCACCTTTGTTCAAAAATATCATTGCATTGGCCAATAAATGAAGGCTTTCGTAGCTGTACGCAGACTTATAAGAAAGTAATGTTTGGAGGGAATTTGACTGAATGGGTATAAAGATAACAATAAAGGACAAATATAAACAAAATTTTGTCTCGCCTTGCTTAGTATTACTAGTTATAGTCTATGGATCAATTGTTTCTTTCTGTTCCCAGAAATATTAATCTTTATAAAGAATTAATTTGGAAATATTTTTCGGGATTCAAAATAAAACAAAGAAACACGGTCGAGTTTCTCGAATATAGATTACCCGTTACCGAGATAACCAATATGCCTCCAGCTGATGGCCGATACTACAGTACCGTCAACGCAAGCAGAGAGCGAGCAGCATATATAGACACCATTTTACAATAATAGTAGTTTTTTAAAAAATAATTTTGGTTGTGAAGCTAATATATTTGTCTATGTAGACTTTTGCCCCCACCCACAATACTTATGGGCAGAGAGCTGACAGAAAACTTTTCTACGAACTCTGAGTTACAGTTGGTCAAGTAATTGTTTAACTTAATGTTGAAGATTTCGCAATAAAAATTACACTTTTTACATTTTTACTTTTTTAATATTGTATATTAAGGAATAGGCTACTAAAATAAATTTAGAAAATTACATATTTCAACATAAGACATGTCGAAAACAATTAAAAACAAGAATGGAAAGCTAACTTCGAGAGGAGCCGATGTTGATATACCCTTGCAGAATATTCTTTAAATTATATTCTCCAAAATTATTTATATGATGCATTCTTAATACTCATAAAAAATCCCATCGTTCAGTTATATGGAAGCTATAGGATATAGTCGCCCGATCCTTTTGAAATTTGGTAGGTCGTATTGATTGGACAAAAATAAAACCCATAGAAAATCCCATCTTCCTTGCATAGAGTATTATAATTTATATCTATAAAGTAGATATATTCTTAATCAGCAACACCAGGAGAGGCGATCTAGCCAGGTCTGTCCGTCCGTTTCTACGCAAACTAGTCCCTCAGTTAAAGCTATCTGCTTGAAACTTTCCCAAAAGTTGTCTTTCTATTACACGTAGTATATAAGTCGAGACGAGCCAGATCTGGCGACTATATTAAAATCGGAAAAAAAAAAACAAAAAAATGTTAACTTTGTGTTTTTGAATTTTGTTTGTTTGTTCTTTGGGATTTGGTAATATTTAAATATTATGGAATTACAGGGTTGCCCATATTCGACGGACCCATCTGACGACGCCATAACTTTTGACAGAGATGCCAGATCGCCTAATGACATACCGCGTTTGAAGCGTCAGTCCAAGCAGATTTTTACCATGGAACAATACATGCCACGCGAGCGCTCTGAAATAGTTGAAATTTACATTCAACAGAACAAGTCAATTGTGAAAACTCAAAGTGCTTTTAAAAAATTAAAAAATGTGAAAAGTGCGCCTTCTAAGAACACCATTAAGCGTTTATACGAAAAATTTACGACTGGTGAGGCTCTTTCTAATCCGAAAAGGCCAAATAAAAGTCGACCAAGGCGATCGGACGAGAATATCGCTGCCGTACGAGCCAGTGTTGAGAGGTCCCCAAGAACATCCCAAAAACGCCGTTCTCAGCAGTTGGGCATGGCTCGGTCCACTTTACAACGGATTATTCGCGTTGATTTGCATTTGTTCCCGTACAAAATTCAATTGACGCAAAGATTGTTGCTTACGGACAAGCCTCGTCGATTGGAATGGGCCCAAAGAGTCATCGAAATGGCCAAAGATGACGATCAATTTTGGAACAAAATTATCATGTCCGATGAAGCCCATTTCACATTGAATGGGACCGTAAATAAGCAAAATTGCCGTATTTACGCCACTGAAAATCCTGAGAAGATTCAAGAAGTGCCTCTTCACGACGAAAAAGTCACAGTTTGGTGCGGCGTTAGTTCGAAAACGGTCATTGGGCCGTTTTTCTTCCAAAATGAAAATGGCCATGCTGTTACCATCAACCAGGAGCGTTATCGCGACATGATGACCAATTTTGTGATGCCAATTATTCGTCGAAAGCGTATGAGGCAGTTCTGGTTTCAACAAGACGGCGCTCCACCGCACACAAGTCGCATAACAATCGATTTTCTGAAGAAATTGTTTCCGGGCCGTTTGATGTCGAAAAGTGGTGATTTGGACTGGCCACCGCGTTCGCCCGATTTGACGCCGCCTGACTTCTTCTTGTGGGGATATTTGAAGTCAAAGGTTTACGTTAACAAACCAAGGACCCTAGAAGAGCTCAAGGACAACATTCGTGAAGAAATAGCCGCTATTCCGGCCGAAATGTTGGCGAAAACGATGGAAAATGCTGCAAAAAGGGCACATTTGAAAGATATCATATTCAAAAATTGATGTAAACAAATCTACTTGGAACAAATTAAATGATTAAGATTGCCAACCGCCAAATTTTTATTTTTTTCTTTGATTTTTTAAAAAAAAACATGGGTCCGTCGAATATGGGCAACCCTGTACTGTTTTAATTAAATTAAAATCGGACAACAATATCATATATGTAGCTTCCATAGAAACTATGACAAAATGTTGTGAAAATTACCTCAAAGAAGCTGGGTCGACTAAAATCAAATATTTGAATAACTTAATCGTTTGCCTATTTTTTGCCCATGTTTGCCGACTTTTTAATTCATATGATGCATTCTTAATACTCATAAAAAAATCCAACTTCCTAACTTAAAAAACACCAAATCTATGGCATTTCCAATCGTTTAGTTATATGGCAGCTATAGGATATAGTCCGTTCCGACTTATATACTGCGTGCAAAGGAAAGAAGGGTGTGTGAGAGACAAGTTGGCGTAGAAACAGACAGACGGACATGCTTATATCAACTCAGGACACGATCCTGATCAAGAATATATATACTTTATAGGGTCGGAGATGTCTCCTTCACTGCGTTGCACACTTTTGACCAAAATTATAATACCTTTTGCAGGGGTATAAAAATCGAAAAAGTCAACTTTTATGTTTTCGAAAATGTGCGAAAATTTTCGAAGATTCTAATTGACATGGCTTCATAGTTTTTTCACAGTTACATAAAAAAAGTTCAAGTCGTTAATCCTGCTAAACTAAGAAAGATAACAGAAAAATTGAAATGCAGTATTTTTTTTAAATCTATAGGTAGAATAAACACGAGGTTGCCCCACCAGAGGCTGCCATACAGGACTAAACCGTAACATGACCCCCACCAAAGACCAATATAAACTCTAAGATGAGTAACGGCCATACATTGGTTTTTCAATATGCAGCTTGTTTTTAGGTGGCGACGAAAATTCCGCTCTCTCCGCTCGCACAAAGTTGAGAGCGTAAATATCTAAAAATAGAATTGCACGAATAAGGAAGTGCGTATGTGTGCGTACTTGTTTGAGAAGACGATTTTCGGCCAGAAATCATTTCGGGACTACGAAACTAATTATGTGTCAAAAAAACGTCTACGATTTAATGACTTGAAATATTTAAAGTAAATAGAATAACATCATATCTAATTTTATTAGCCTGTATTTAAATATTTTCTTATTTAATCAAGCAGTTTTATACTTTGTGTATATTTAATATATTATCTATTTTAATTATTTAGTATATTTAATCAATAAAATATTTAATATACAAATACATATAATATTTATTATTTATTTTTACGGGGTTGGTTTAATTTTCAAAATGTAGCTAACTTAGGTATATTTAAATATAATACAAGTATATTTTATGTAAGTTTTTCATTTTTAGTATTTCGTATATCAAATAAATTTAGTTTTAATGATTTTGGGCCTTTTAAATAATATAAAAAGACCACATATTTTTAAATCTATAAATTTAAAAGACAATACATATAAAAATATTCATCCTGTTCAATCGCAAAATTTCTGAGGCCCCTAAAAATCGTTCACACGTCGCACGCTGAATACCCTAATGACAATTATTCCAAAGTGAAGTCATGTATGAAATAAATGATGTATTTTTATATACTTAGATATATATGGTCATTACTAAAATATATTCTACATTCGAATAATTATCATATAAAGGCAATACAAAATAAGTATTTTTAATAATGTTAGAATTTAAAAATAAATAGTATATTTCGACAGCGCGATGCAGCGAATTTCTTCACTTGTGAATACATGTGCACATATACAGTCGTCGGCTGTCGCAGTATGCGTGCAAGAGAGAGGCTGGCTCTAGAGCGTTCTCTCGCTGGCTTTTGGGCAGAGAGCGAAAAGCCAGTTGAAAAGCCAGCACAAAAAATTTGTGTTCAAAAAAATCGTATGGCGTTACGCATCTTAGAGTTTATATTGGTCTTTGCCCCCACCATGCTTTACCGAAGCTTTTAGGAGTTTGTTTTCTAGCTCCGTATTAGCACTAACCATACAACATATAGACTGGTCATTTCATACAACTAATATGGACACTCAAAAAACTTTGCGGGAGGCCCCACAGCTGGTAGCGGCAGGCCCCGGACCTTCGTGTGCCTTAGGGTTTTTTTCGCTCTCATTCTTATTCTCATTTTGATGATCACGCACTCTTTGCACGAGTTCGGTCGTTCAGTCGCAGAAACGCGCATTTTGAAGAAGGTTGCCCTGCGCTTGAATTATTTCAAGTCGATGCGGCAAGAATATTTTGTCTTTTGCTACTTTTCAAACTTGATACCCTAACAATATGGGCGTATTCACTATTGGGTTAATAATTAAAATAAGAATATTATATATTATAATAATTTTTTTAATATTTCCGCATATATTTCATTTTGGTTTGCAAATTCAAATCAGTGTTAGCAGAAAAATGTTTTGCATATATGTATGTATTCCAAAGCAATCTAATGAGATAGGAACAGGGCACATCGCAGTCGGTGTCTGCGCTTAGTGGTAGAGAAAACTTCAAACCAAATCAGCTTTGGTTGTTGTTCTGCGAGCGGATTTTGCCTGCATACCCTACCGACGATTGAATTTTAGGAGAAGATGTACCAAGATGTACCTAGATGTTTTAAAGAAAAACCTGCTCTAAACTGTTGAAAAACTGGGCACACGCGATTGAAATCATTTTACAAGGACAACGATCCGAATCATTCAGCAAGAATTATAAAGGCTTGGCTTGTCTGGAACTACTGCCCTCATGCCGTCATAACGCCAGTAGTCGTCTCCAGATTTAAATGTGATTGAAAATTTATAGGAAATATTGGAAATCGCTAAAAGAAAGAGGAAGATTTCGAACATAAACGACATAAAAAGTATTCTTATGGAAGAATGGCCAAACATTCCAGTGGAAACCACTAAAAAGTTTGCTTCTTCCATGGGCAACCGTCTCAAAGCTGTCCTAAACCTTATTAAATAAATATTTAGTTTTTATGATTAAACATGTTTCCTTCAATGAACATGTTAATATTCCCTATTAAAATACTGCATTTAAATTTATCTGTTATCTTTCAGAAATAACGACTTGAACTTTTTTTGAGGTAACTGCACGAAGTAAGCTGCGAGCCACTGTATTTTATTGATATTTGGGTCGAATGCACTGCAAACTTCTTTCTTGATATTTCACATTGAAAAATTCCAGAAATCCATACAATAAACACGTCAATATTCAAGTGCATATGCAGGTCAAAGGTGAATTTTACTTACACAACCATGCCATAAGCTCCTTCGCCGATATAGGCTAGATTTGTATATCTTGGACCGACTTCGAAAATCTGTCCTCTTATTACTTCAGCATTAGAAGGAGAAACCTCTATAGACACGGTATCTACTCCTGATCCATTCGTATTCGATTCCTCCATTTCTAACATTGGCTTTTCTGAAATAATTGACAACTACAAAATTATTTTATTTTGTGATTTAAAAGCGGCAATTGAATTAACATTGTGTGTGCATAAGCCACGTAAGGGCTTATTCAATAATTTCTAAGAATTTAATTGTAATGGGCGTTAGATTTTAAAAAATTAACACAAATTAAAGAGAACTGACTCTATTATTATAAACTTTTCTTAACATACAAATGAACAGAAATTTTAGTAATCTTATTTTTTTTAATTTTCTATTCACTTACATTTAAGCTGCGTAAATTATCTCTATTATTAAACTGCCGATTTTATAAATCATCGAATTTATGTCAAGTTAACGCCAGTGCGTTAATGGCGACTAGGATTGCTCGCACTGTGCTACTAGCCATCCGCGTCTTATGTTATACGCTATTCCTACAAAGCGCCATAGCCGCTAATGCCGTCTTTCCACAGTGATCCATCCGGTAAGGTTTTTTCGTTCCAAAAATTCCTAGTTTGTTCCCCATCTACTAAACATTTTGTTATTTTTCTTCATCGTTTTGAACTTTTTTATACCTATTCCAATTTACTGAACCAATTACGATTGAAAATGGTTCAAAAAGATATCTGAATTATTTTTTATCTCAGTGGTTCAATCATATGAACACTTTTGATCACTTTTGTGCTGTGTTGTGTCGGTAAAGGTGCCAAAAATTTACAAACAACATTTTCGGGATGCCTGGCTGCGCGACGACGAGTTTAAGGAGTGGATTCGCAAGGACTGCACGCACACTAACAGGAACTATTATGCGTATTGCAAATCCACAATAGACGTGAAACTTTTCGATATCCGACACCACGCCGCATCAAAAAAACACATGGCTGCGATGGGCGCTGTTACACAAAAAAATAAGTTGCCCTTCCTTCAAAAGTCCACGAAGACGGAGGAACAAAAAGCGGCACTATGCCTATACATTGCAAAACACACGACGATGGCGACAAACGATAATTTATATGTGTAATTAGTTTAAAAGTTAAATTTAACTGATCTGGCAATTTTTTCGCTATTTTCGACGAATAGCAATTTCTAGCAACTGTTTTTTAAAAATCTAGTAATATCTACTTTGGAGTTTCTGGCAGCACTGCTCTCTGTACACCTTGCAAGGTGAGCCAAGGTGGACCACAAGACTGAGCTTGAAATAGCGCTCTAGAAGGGCTGGAGAAGCAGCGAGCGCAGGCCGAGATCATGTCATTGAAATAAGCTTGGCTGTCTGGCATTATTGACATTAAAAATAAAATGAATTATGAATTTATAATAAACAACCGGATGGAGTCTATGAAAAAAAGGTTAATGTATAATGTTTGAGCTTTTGCCGAGTCAAATCATCTGCTGTGCGCCCAATGCACCCTTAAATAAGTACTCAGATCGACAAGAACTGTTCGGCAGTAATGAGAGAGAGCGAGAGGCAATCAGCTGGCGTACACATTTCATCAGGCTATTTTTCTCAGATACTCAGATCGACGAAAAAATACCCTAGCGAAAATAATTAAAAATTGAATCTTTTGGCTGCGTTTTTCCGTGAAAATTTTAAAAAATGGAGGGAAAAAATTAAAAAAAGCCTGAGAAGCCAACGGGTGTTCATCTTTTGGGATGCCTCTTGTCAGAGCTTAGTGTTTCTTAGGTTAAAAATGTAAGTAAAAATGTAAAATGTACAAATGAACTAAAGCCCTCTTCCCATAGAGTCCATCCGTTTGAATCGGTTGGGATTTCTGACAAATAGAGCACATCCACCATCCAGCATAAGTGCAGCTTTGCACTTTAAATTAACAATTAATTATCAGTAAATTAGAAAAAAAAAACAACTATTACATTTTAATTGTATTGTTTTTTTGTTTCATTGTACAGCGGCAGACTTTTCTTCAAAGACCTTTCCTGCAAATACGATTTTTGAATATTAACTGCTTTTCAAGAAACCCAGTTGATTGACAGTACGACCGTAGCACGCCTAAACAGATTAAAGTTTTTCCGCTAGAGAACACGTTTTTCAATCTGACTTTCTGGCTTTTGAATTAATGCCAGAAAGCCAGCTAAGCAATAGATAGCCCAAGACGATATACCCTAGTCGGCATAATTATTTTGACGAAACCTCTTATTGACTAATAAACTTAGCGTTACTTAAAATCGTCAAATAACGGTTTAAAAAGTAAGTGCATAGCAAAGAATATATGTTTTGCTATGTCCATTCCCAATTTTGTTTCGTTTACCCTTTGCATTCTCTTTTTGCTGATAAAAATGCATGCGTACAACGGCTTTTTGAATGGCATAAGTATTTTGACATCATCCTAATGAAAATATTTTCACATTTTTGAGCACGCGAGAATCAAACAGCTTTTGTGCTTAGCCTTTATCAAAATTATATGTTGTAATTAAAACACAAAAGTATTAAATAATATTAAATAACATGGGTAAAGCGGCTGAGTTATATTTGGTTACCAGATCAAAGTCAAAGACATTGCCAAGGAGTTTGATGTGTCGCGTCAGACAGTCCACTACCAAATTAAGAAGTTTGAAAAGCATAACGACTTACGTAATTTAAGAAGATCAGGTGCCAAGCGCAAAACAAAACCCAGTGAAGACCGAGTTCTTATACGGGAATTTAAAAAAAATGTTTTTCTGAAGCCTCAGATGAAAGCTCCTTTGAATATAATTCATAAAAAAATACATTTTATGTCAGATTAACAAAGGTACAAAGGCAAAAGTGGCGGCCCGTTTAAAAAAACTTAAAACTTACAATCTTGGATTGGCCACCTCAAAGTCCAGGCTTAAATATTATTGAAAACGTCTGGTCTCTTATTAAACTCAATAGAACAGTATCGTTAAACAAAACCAGAGAGGAGGCAATTTCCTCTCTTTCCTTTGGGAAGAGATATCTCCAGAGATTCTCCAAAGCTTGATAGATTCTGTGCCACGACGCCTGCAAAAATTTATAGAAACTAAAGGAATTTATATATTCTACTAAATTCATTTGTTTCCTTTACTTTTTTTTGAGCTTAGGCTATCTTATAAATATTAAAATGTACTTGTCAAAATACTTATGCCACAATTTGAAATTCACTTTAGTTTATAAATTTCTAAGTTCATACGAAAAAATGTTGATTTCATTCTTTTTAAGTTTGTATTAGCACTAAGTAAAACAGAAAAAAAAATCATTAAGCTAGGACATTTTTGGAATATATTTCGGCAACATTCTAAAATTACAACATTCTGCTCTTTTAAGCGAATTTGGCTGACCGAAATTAGGCTGACCGACCGCAACAAATTTGCTTGCTACGCACATGTAAAAGCGTCTTCCCAAAGAGATCCATCCGTTGAACATATGGTCCATAAGGTTTTGCCGTTTAGAAAATTTCCTAGTAATGCCGTCTTCCCACATTCCGAGATCATGTCATTGAATTAAGCTTGGCTGTTTGACATCTGTTCGTAGTTATACCCGTTACTCGTAGAGTAAAAGGGTGCAAAAGTATGTAACAGGTAGAAGGAAGCGTTTCCGACCCTATAAAGTATATATATTCTTGTTCAGGATCACTAGCCGAGTCGATCTAGCCATGTCCGTCTGTCCGTCTGTCTGTCCGTCTGTCTGTCCGTATGAACGCTGAGATCTCGGAAACTATAAAAGCTAAAAAATTGGTATTTTGCATGTAGATTTTAGGAGTTCCTACGCAGCGCAAGTTTGTTTCAAAATGGTGCCACGCCCCCTCTGACGCCCACAAGCCACAAGCTGTGGCCACAGTTTTGATGCTATTATGAAAATTTTAATTGATATGTATTTGTTTCGTCAATACCTATCGATTTGCCTAATAAAAGTTTGCCACGCCCACTTTAACGCCCAAAAACCCATTAAACGCTTAAGCCTGACTAGCGCATACATTTCCGCCTTTCATGGCGTATACAATAGCGCCATCTAACGGATGACTTTGGAACAGCTGGCCAAGGTGCTCAACAGAGTCAACGTTAATTCTCGATAAGGATTTTTATTAAAGGAAATTGCGATAGTTTTCATTTGTCAATACCGAACTATATCCCAAGAACTATGCAAATCAAATCAAGTTAGCCAAATTGGAGGTGTTCCCTGGGTACCGATTTTAACATAAAAATTAGTTGTTTAGCTAAGTAACGGGTATCTAATAGTGGAGGCACTCGACTATAGCGTTCTCTCTTGTTTTATTTATTATTTATATAAATGGTTGCCCCAAGAAAATACTCTAGTTACGATAGGTTGCTAACCAACATTTATATTGGTTTAACTCGGAGGGATCATGCGTATGAGAGCCAAAGACTTAGCGATGCTCTCTCCAAGAAAGCAGAGTAGTTGAATATACAAGTATGGCTTGAGTACTGATTTTATAGGGCAAAGGTCGGGCTTATATACACGTTTTTAGAGTCTCCCACACAAGGAGTTTATACGCTAGGGTTAGTAATAAGAGAAAAGGTTAGTTAAAAAGAGAAAACGCTGTCCGTGGGCTTCATGTGGCTTACTTTGGAAATGATCCATTACTAAGTGTTTTAATTACTAAGATAAGTGATAATACAGTTTGTTACAAATAAAGGCAACATGTAAGAACGTAAGCTCTGTAACGAAAAGCCATAATGAGTAAGACTCGGCTGCAACAACAAGATGAATGTCGGCTTTCGTCAATCAGAAATAACGGTTACTTCTCCATAAGAGCGGAAGAGTTAACAGAACCGGTAACAACTGCAACACTGTAAGCAAATACGAAGAGAGCACGCTCGCTCTCTCCCGGCTTACTATGTCCAAGCGGCACATCACGAAAACAGCCGTGGAGTGCCCAATGCCCGTCCCCCGACCCCTATAACATAACCAACGATCTGCTCATTACAACAACAACCAGCACAATGCCCGCGTTTAAAACGGTGACTTCTATACTTACGACGTCAACAACCACCACAACAACCACATCAAGTGCAGTTTCTGTATTGTCAGCTCTTACTGACAAGCTAGCCCCTACCCAACCCAGAAATACAAAAAATGTTTACGGATCATTAATACAAACAGGAATCGATCGATATGTGCAAATAAAAACTAAATTAATAATTAATAAATTAATTAATAATACATCAAAAGTTAGCAAGAAAGTTGGAAACACTGCGTCAACCAATGCGCTGACAAGTAATCAATTTTCTATTCTTACTGATCAAAAAGATGATGACAATACCGCTCAAACACCTAAAGCCAAACAACCAAGGCCAGCGCCAATTTTTGTACGTTAGGCAAACTGTGCTGAATTGCTTAAAAAATAACTGATACAATTGGAGCAAACAAGTTCTATGCAATGCTGTCTTCCCACAGAGATCCATCCACCATCCGTTGAACGGATGGTCCATAAGGTTTTGCCGTTCCGAAAATTCCCAGTTAGTTCCCCAACCGAATTTGACGGACTTTTTTATGCGATAGCTAGCCGATTTTTTTCGGTGCAACTCTGAGTTCTTCTTCTTGACAGTGAAAATTGAAACATTCACTACGAAAATTGAAAAAATAATGGCGGGTAACTTTTCAAAAAGGAAGGCGCCAAATCAAAAAATGTTGTTTATAATTGTAATAATTAATTAACTACTGATCCATCCGTGTGGCAGCATTAAGAGTTGCTCCACTGTTTCCTAGGCGCATACCGTACCCACAACCTAGAGCACCTTGGAGAACGAGAGAATAAAAAACAAACACTTATATACGATGAACTTGATTTGTTACCATTTAGACAATATTGGGCAAAAGTGGTTCATATTTTTTCTGCAGGCTGGCAGAAATCTGCAGACAATTAGTTTGATTTTATTGTTTGGTAGATCACTTGCAGTTTGTCACCAAGTATCAGTTATTACGCCGTTGTACTCATTTTAAACGTTGTGCAAAATGCAACGGGCTAAAATGAAATCTGCAGACAATTAGTTTGATTTTATTGTTTGGTAGATCACTTGCAGTTTGTCACCAAGTATCAGCTATTACGCTGTTGTACTCATTTTAAACGTTGTGCAAAGTGCAACGGGCTAAAATGATGAGCCACAGCTGTTCAGATCAGCTGACATCGAATGGTGGATGGTGGATGTGCTCTGTGGGAATCGGAGTTTCACATTTGTCAAAAATCCCATCCGTTTCAAACGGATGGACTCTGCGGGAAGAGGGCATAAATTCCATAAAAAGAAGTAGCATCAACGAAACAAAAATACTGGTGAACGACGAGCAAGATTACCGATTAGTGGCCAAACACCTCGATAACGGAAAAATAAACTACTACACCTACCAACTAAAAGTTGCAAAGGATTACAAGTAGTTATCAAAGGTATTGAAGCAATAGTCCTTATCTATGAGATTATATCTGGACTGAAAGAAAATGGCAGGTTATGAAGTATGCACTGTTAAAACAATGAAGTTCTCCCAAACTATAAGCTTCAATATCTATTGCACCGTAGGATCACTGTTGAGGAACCCCATAAGCGGAATGAGCCTGTGCAATGCATGAACTGTCAGGAATACGGCCACACGAAAACTTACTGCACTCTACGCGAAGTCTGCGTTCCCTGCGGGGATGCACGTTCAACTGAGGCTTTGTGACGCTCCAGAGCGCACAATATTAGTACATAAACATTAGAAAATATATAATAATATAATAATAATAAGCCAAAATTAAGAGAAAAACAAGCTTAAACAATAGAAGCATGAAGCGAAAGTCAAATAGTCAGGCGGGCGCCCCAAAAGGAAGAGCTGGGCTACTGACCACCGACAACCTGGCCACACGCGCTAAGTCGCATGGCACGGGATTTTGCCGTTGTACGGCCA
Source organism: Drosophila fuyamai (assembly GCA_018153365.1). NCBI lineage: Eukaryota > Metazoa > Arthropoda > Insecta > Diptera > Drosophilidae > Drosophila > Drosophila fuyamai. The sequence continues at coordinate 818,299 of JAECXW010000447.1, read as the reverse complement.
CACTAAGCGGGGCCAACGGCTATAAAAAGGGCACCTGTTCCCCCTTCAAGTCACTCTGCAATCGACCGCGATCGGAGAAGGTGAGCCTAAAGCTTGGGTGTGAGCAACCTCTCTGGAAGTTGATTGTGAAGTCTCTTTCTTAGGATAGGGTCTAGTACCCCGTCCAGATAGTGTAGATAGTTAACCTTTCCCTTCCTCCCTTTACCCACTCCCAGAAAGACCGACCGTCATCAGTGACAGTAGATCTTGGGGATTCCACCCCCCACTCTCGACTTCGAGGGACGAAGCCGCCATCGGTGGCAGCCGACTCCAATCTCGGTTCACCGAGACCCGCTCGGGTCGCACTCGGCTCGCCGGGCTAACCTTCGCAGACCCACAGTGGGGTGCGACTCGTCTCATAACCTGTAAGACCTAAGTGGCCTCCAAACTTTCTCTCATAACCTGGAAGACCTCAGTGACCTCCAAACTTCTCTCTCATGACCTGGAAGACCTCAGGGGCCTCCAAACTTTCTCTCGACCACAGGACGCCAACCGCTGCGCAACTACCGAAGGACGACCAGTAGCGGAAGACGCCGGTCTACTTACTGGTCAAGCAAATCAAAACACCAACGCGATCAGACGTAAAGACACCAGACATAACGGACAAAAAGGAACGAAAAATAGAGGTGGAAACCTTGGACCGAGTTCGGAGCTTGGGGATACGCTACCAGGGAACAACTAATCCCCTAGAATTCTTCACCAAAATGGAGGAGTGGGCCAAAGGCTACGGGATAGACAAAGACGGCCTGGTTCAAACGATGCCCTTCATCCTGCAGGGAGTAGCAGTCGACTGGTGGAACACTATACCGAGTCAGATAAGTACATGGGAGAAACTGAAGGAGAATATTTCCTACCACCCAGATACCAGGAACATGTAGAGACACAAATTGCACAGCTGCGACAGCGAGATACGGAACTAACAAGGGAATACGCAAAGAACCTCAGGAAGTTGATGAGATTTACAGAGTATTCGGAAGAATCAAAGTTGGACCGTATCTACAAAAATTTCACAAGCAAAAAAAAAAAAAAGAAAGCGAAAACAGAAATAACAATGGCAAACGGATACAAGACGCCGGAGAAAAATTCGAGTTGGATTTTCTAATCTTAAACCAGGTTAGAGGAGGAATATTACTGGGAATGAACTTTCTGGCAAAGACACAGACAAGGATTCAATGCGGCAATCTGGAATTGGATATCACAGAAGCGGACAACAACAAGAAACGTTCGAACGGATAAGGAAAGCTTAACGATAGCTCCGGTACTTGCTTGCCCAAACTTTACAAAACAGTTCAAACTGCAAACGGACGCAAGTGACTTGGGAATAGGAGCAGTACTACCCAGGAGGATGCCGAAGGGGAACATGTGATCTCGTACACAAACAGAAAGTTGAGTAAGGAAGAACAAAATTATAGTGCCACGCAAAAAGAGTGCCTAGCAATCTACTGGAGCATCAATAAATAAAAAATGAATCTGGAGGACTACCGATTTGTAATGGTAACGGACCATTTGGCGCTGAAATGGTTGAATTCAATAGAAAGCCCCTCAGGGAGCCAGATGGACACTCGGATTACAACCATTCCAATTCGAGTTCAGATACCGAAAAGGAAAGTTGAACGCAGTGGCAGACGCCTTGTCCAAAGCACCAGCAGTGAAAGTGAAAACCACAAACAGACAAACCGATTGGGTACAAGAAGCATACGAGGAGGTAAAAAAGGACCCAAGGACAAGTTGTCTCAACAAAAATCCGCGGGTAAAATGCTAACTAAGATCACCGAAGCACCATGGGAAACCTTATGCGTAGACTTCGTCGGACCACTACCACGCACAAAGCATGGAAACACCACACTAGTAGTGATAGTCGATAAATTCTCAAAATGGACCGAAGTAGCGGCGGTAAGGCAGGCAACGGCAGAGGCTTTCCTGAAACTATTTCGGGAAAGGATAATCGCAAGAGTTGGAGCACCAAAGACACAGATATCCGACAATGGGGTCCAGTTTACTGGGAAGAAAACAAAGACCGGCATGGAACAGTGGGGAATACAACAATAATTCACCGCACCATATACGCCACAACAGAACCCAACCGAAAGGACGAACCGAACCATCAAAATGATATCTCAAATGACGTGGTGGGATGAGAATCTGCCAGAGCTATGTGCTGCTGTTATATGCTAGCATTAGCTCTGGCAGATTCTCATCCCACCACGCCATTTGAGATATCAAGCATATCAAGTCAAGCATTTAGTCCAGCACAATTACTGTATGGAAGGAATCTCCGACTTCCGGTATCTCTATTTGACAAGATTACTAAAGGATCGGGACTAGCAACAGAAACCGTAGCAACGAGGTGGAAACGACTACGAGGGATCAGAAGTGAAGCAATCCAAAATATGGAAGAGGGTGCGGAAACACAAAAATTCCATTACGATCTACGAAAGAGAAAATGGAAACCAAATCTGGTGCAAAACACATTACCTATCAAACGCCGCGGAAACGCGAAAATAGCGCCAAAATACGACGGGTAGTGGGTAGTAGACTACTTCTATTCACCGGTGATAGTTGGACTAAAAGACCGAAAATAGCGCCAAAATACGACGGGTAGTGGGTAGTAGACTACTTCTATTCACCGGTGATAGTTGGACTAAAAGACCCAAAAACCAAGAAATCGAAACGTGCATAATTTGGCGACTTAAAAATATATATTCAAGCTAACCAGACACTAACAGACCTTGACAATTTAGTGGCAGCGGATAACTCATGCGACGTCTTACTCTTTTCAGGACACAACAACAAAATGTAAAAATTCCAACAGTCAAGCAAGAAGTTCAAGGAGGAGTGCACTAATAGCGGCAAGACCAGCGGGGGCTGGAGTGCGGTTACGGACAGCGCCAACTCGCCTCAAACCACTGATGTGCAGACTGACGGCAGGCACGACCACAAAGGATGGCCACCAGGAACACCGACTACTGGCGCAACCATCTGAAGCACGACCTGTAGCTGGAAGAGCGAGAGTGGGACACGTACCGAAAAAAACCCCCGGCGGATACCAACTCGTGCCAAGGTTGTGTATGCCTTCGCCGGATAGGGACGTACTGAAATTTCACCCTTCGGATCCAGGCACAGAAGACCAACAAAGGGTGGATGCATTCCACGGCCCACCGGTTCCAGCAGCAGCATAACAGCAGGAACAGCCGGATGTGTCCACCAATGAGATGAGGTGGACAGTATGCAGTGTTGTCGGCCAGGGCAGTGGACGAGGTGAAGGAGCGCTGAAGGCAGAAGCGGAAAGGGCATCAGCAGACCATCTTGGTTGAGGATGCTGACAAAACATGGAAGGTGATATTCGACAGTGGGTCGAAAATAACGATTCGGCACTTCGTGCGTTCGCAAGGGGGGGGGGGGAGTTGTGACGCTCCAAATCGCACAATATAAGTGCATAAACATTAGAAAATATATATAATAATTTAATAATAATAAGCCCAAGTTAGGAGAAACACATGAAGTTTAAACAATAAAAGCATGAAGCGAAAGTCAAATAGTCAGGCAGGTGCGCCAAAAGGAAGAGCTGACCACCGACAACCTGGCCTCACGCGCTAAGTCGCATGGCACGGGATTTTGCCGTTGTACGGCCAAACTAAGCGGGGCCAACGGGTATAAAAAGGGCACCTGTTCCCCCTCCAAGTCACTCTGAAACCGACCGCGATCGGAGAAGGTGAGCCTTACGCTTGGGAGTTCATTCTGAAGTCTCTTTCTTAGGATAGGGTCTAGTACCCCGTCCAAATACATTGTAGATAGTTAACCTTCCCCTTCCTCCCTTTACCCACTCCCAGAAAGACCGACCGTCATCAGTGACAGTAGATCTCGGGGATTCCACTCCCGACTTTGAGGGACGAAGTCGCCCTCAGTGAAACCCGACTCCAATCTCGAGCCATCACCCGGTTCACCGAATCGATCACCCGCTCGGGTCCCACTCGGCTCGCCGGTCTAACCTTCGCAGACCCACAGTGGGGTGCGGCACGTCTCATAACCTGGAAGACCTAAGTGGCCTCCAAACTTTCTCTAATAACCTGGAAGACCTCAGTGGCCTCTAAACCTCTCTCTCATAACCTGGAAGACATCAGTGGCCTCCAAACTTTCCTACATTCCCTGGAAGACCTAAGTGGCCTCCAAACTTCTCTCTCATAACCTGGAAGACCTAAGTGGACTACACACCTTCTCTCACCCGGGTAGACCTCAGTGGTCTCGGGACGGGGAGACATATCCACAACCATATCTACCGGATCATACTTTCCGGCGCCACCCAAAGCCCGCTGCGCAACTACCGAAGGACGACCAGTAGCGGCTCACGGCAACGCTAGACGAGAACGCCGACGTACGGACCCGCCTCGTCGCACTATCTTTGTCTTTAACTCTGTAAAATTTAAGTTGAATAAACGTAATACTCTTCAATTTCACCTAACCTAACCTAACCTGTCATACTCTGGGAACCGGGTCCAACTCTTACAGCAACCACTCCTGACATAAGTAAAAATGTTGGATCGAACACCTGGACACCGTTGAACTATCTTAGCACGGCAGGATCGTTACAGCTTACCCTATGAACAAAGAGAACCACTCTGCCAAAAAATGTAGTAATTGTGAGGCAAGCCACACTGCAAATTACAGAGGTTGTCCTATCTATAATGAGTTGAAAAGTCGATTAGGCCAGCATATAACTGCAGCCCGAAATCCTGTAACCCGAAACAATTATCCATATATACCATCGACCACGACCCCGGGAGTTTCTTTTGCACAGCCGTTAAGTTATAACAGCGGGACTTATGCCTCAGCAACTAAGCTGACAGGTCACCAAACCACTGCTGATACAGTGCAGCAAACAATATTGAACTATAACCAACACAATGGTAGCAACACAGCAAACGCTGCAGGATTTTATGCGCTCTCAAAATCTCCCTTTGCAGCTATTAATCAAACAGAAATCTGCTTAGATGGTTTCCTAGATCCGTATGACTTTGACGCCATGCTTTTATCAGAGACTCACCTAACAAACAAAAACTATTTTCACCTTAATGGCTATACATTTTATGAAACAAACCATCCTAATGGCAAGGCTCATGGCGGTACTGGCATACTGATCAAGAAACGCATCAGTTGCCATCATTTTCAACAGCCTGTAAAAAAGCTACATCAATACACATCGATACCAGAAGCGGTTTCTTAAACTTATCCGCGGTATACTGCCCTCCACGCTTTTTCATTTTCGAAGATGGATTTGTACAGTTCTTTGACCTTTTAGGTGACCGTTTTTTAGCGGCTGGTTATAACCATGAAAAACACACCCACTCTCGACTAACCAACCCCAAAGGAAGACAGCTGTACAACGCTATAATAACACCAAGAAACAAGCTTGGTCTTATCTCTCCTGGTAAGCCTACATATTCACCAACAGATATTAATAAGAAGCCTGACTTGATTAATTTTGCCGTCACAAGAAGAGTGGCTAGAGATCATGTCCACGTGGAACACTTAACATCATCTCTATAACATCTATATAAGTTCTAACCTCCCGTAAAAAAGATTGGCTTAAATACAGAAAGTACGTAAGCCCCCATATTAATGGCTTCCCAAACATGTACCAAAAAGAAGAGTTTGACAGCTCAGTTGAAGAACTAGTGTCTGTTATGTCACTAGCTGCACAACAGTCAACCCCCATTAAACCGGCTTTTAATCCTGATAACAACTGTCGGGCTTCTGGGCATATTAACGAACTGCCACGCAATAGCGAAGGCTTCGGAGGGTGTGGCAAGCCTATAAGTCGCCGGCCTCTCCCCAAACAACAAACACTGTCAAAAGCTAAATCAGGTATATGTCCACCAATCGACAGTGAGTCGCCACGGTTCATCAACGGAACCATTGAACAAGTAAACCGAATAACCTCCGAGAAACGAAATACATTTGAAAAACGAGAGTTTTGTTCTGCAACCTTTGCTGATGATATTATCATTCTAAGTCGATTTAAGTGCCCCATAAGAGCAACGCAACAGTTATCAGCTCATTTCAGGCATCTAGAGAATTGGCTAGCAAATTGGCGCATAAAGGTTAACGAATAAAAAAGTAAACACTTCGTGCCTTCGCACGGGGGGGGGGGTTGTGACGCTCCAGAGCGCACAATATAAGGGCATAAACATTAGAAAATATATATAATAATTTAATAATAATAAGCCTAAGTTAGGAGAAAAACATGAAGTTTAAACAATAAAAGCATGAAGCGAAAGTCAAATAGTCAGGCCGGCGCGCCAAAAGGAAGAGCTGGGCTACTGACCACCGACAACCTGGCCACACGCGCTAAGTCGCATGGCACGGGATTTTGCCGTTGTACGGCCACACTAAGCGGGGCCAACGGGTATAAAAACGGCACCTGTTCCCCCTCCAAGTCACTCTGAAACCGACCGCGATCGGAGAAGGTGAGCCTTACGCTTGGGAGTTCATTCTGAAGTCTCTTTCTTAGGATAGGGTCTAGTACCCCGTCCAAATACATTGTAGATAGTTAACCTTCCCCTTCCTCCCTTTACCCACTCCCAGAAAGACCGACCGTCATCAGTGACAGTAGATCTCGGGGATTCCACTCCCGACTTTGAGGTACGAAGTCGCCCTCAGTGAAACCCGACTCCAATCTCGAGCCATCACTCGGTTCACCGAATCGATCACCCGCTCGGGTCCCACTCGGCTCGCCGGGCTAACTTTCGCAGACCCACAGAGGGGTGCGGATCGTCTCATAACCTGGAAGACCTAAGTGGCCTCCAAACTTTCTCTAATAACCTGGAAGACCTCAGTGGCCTCTAAACCTCTCTCTCATAACCTGGAAGACATCAGTGGCCTCCAAACTTTCCCACATTCCCTGGAAGACCTAAGTGGCCTCCAAACTTCTCTCTCATAACCTGGAAGACCTTAGTGGACTCCACACCTTCTCTCACCCGGGTAGACCTCAGTGGTCTCGGGACGTACCTACCTAAGGGGAGACATATCCACAACCATATCTACCGGATCATACTTTCCGGCGCCACCCAAAGCCCGCTGCGCAACTACCGAAGGACGACCAGTAGCGGCTCACAGCAACGCTAGACGAGAACGCCGACGTACGGACCCGCCTCGTCGCACTATCTTTGTCTTTAACTCTGTAATTTAAGTTGAATAAACGTAATACTCTTCAATTTCACCTAACCTAACCTAACCTGTCATACTCTGGGAACCGGGTCCAACTCTTACAGCAACCACTCCTGACATAAGTAAAAATGTTGGAACGAACACCTGGACACCGTTGAACTATCTTAGCACAGCAGGATCGTTACAGCTTATCCTATAAACAAAGAGAACCACTCTGCCAAAAAATGTAGTAATTGTGAGGCAAACCACACTGCAAATTACAGAGGTTGTCCTATCTATAATGAGTTGAAAAGTCGATTAGGCCAGCATATAACTGCAGCCCGAAATCCTGTAACCCGAAACAATTATCCATATATACCATCCACCACGACCCCGGGAGTTTCTTTTGCACAGCCGTTAAGTTATAACAGCGGGACTTATGCCTCAGCAACTAAGCTGACAGGTCACCAAACTACTGCTGATACAGTGCAGCAAACAATATTGAACTATAACAAACACAATGGTAGCAACACAGCAAACGCTGCAGGATTTTATGCGCTCTCAAAATCTCCCTTTGCAGCTATTAATCAAACAGAAATCTGCTTAGATGGTTTCCTAGATCCGTATGACTTTGACGCCATGCTTATATCAGAGACTCACCTAACAATCAAAAACTATTTTTACCTTAATGGCTATACATTTTATGAAACAAACCATCCTGATGGCAAGGCTCATGGCGGTACTGGCATACTGATCAAGAAACGCATCAGTTGCCATCATTTTCAACAGCCTGTAAAAAAGCTACATCAATACACATCGATACCAGAAGCGGTTTCTTAAACTTATCCGCGGTATACTGCCCTCCACGCTTTTTCATTTTCGAAGATGGATTTGTACAGTTCTTTGACCTTTTAGGTGACCGTTTTTTAGCGGCTGGTTATAACCATGAAAAACACACCCACTCTCGACTAACCAACCCCAAAGGAAGACAGCTGTACAACGCTATAATAACACCAAGAAACAAGCTTGGTCTTATCTCTCCTGGTAAGCCTACATATTCACCAACAGATATTAATAAGAAGCCTGACTTGATTGATTTTGCCGTCACAAGAAGAGTGGCTAGAGATCATGTCCACGTGGAACCCTTAACATCATCTCTATAACATCTATATAAGTTCTAACCTCCCGTAAAAAAGATTGGCTTAAATACAGAAAGTACGTAAGCCCCCATATTAATGGCTTCCCAAACATGTACCAAAAAGAAGAGTTTGACAGCTCAGTTGAAGAACTAGTGTCTGTTATGTCACTAGCTGCACAACAGTCAACCCCCATTAAACCGGCTTTTAATCCTGATAACAACTGTCGGGCTTCTGGGCATATTAACGAACTGCCACGCAATAGCGAAGGCTTCGGAGGGTGTGGCAAGCCTATAAATCGCCGGCCTCGAGGATGAATTTAATCGATCTCAATTATCCTATTTGCAGCATTTCTCCCCAAACAATAAACGATATCCACTGTCAAAAGCTAAATCAGGTATATGTCCACCAATCGACAGTGAGTCGCCACGGTTCCTCAACGGAACCATTGAACAAGTAAACCGAATAACCTCCGAGAAACGAAATACATTTGAAAAACGAGAGTTTTGTTCCGCAATCTTTGCTGATGATATTATCATTCTAAGTCGATCTAAGTGCCCCATAAGAGCAACGCAACAGTTATCAGCTCATTTCAGGCATCTAGAGAATTGGCTAGCGAATTGGCGCATAAAGGTTAACGAATAAAAAAGTAAACACGTAACCTTTACCCTAAATAGACAAACTTGCGCCCCGCTATCTCTGAACAACATTAATATTCTACAAACAACTGAAGTAACATATCTTTGAGTCCACCTAGATACACACAACACAACTTAAATTAAAAGCAAGAAGCCTAAATTGGTTAATAAATGCCCGTTCTCCGCTAAAATTGGAGTACAAGGTACTTCTGTACAATGCAGTTCTCAAGTCAATTTGGAAATATGGCTCCGAGCTATGAGGAAACGCATGCGTTAGCAACCTAGAAGTAATACAGCGAGCTCAATCAAAGATACTGAGAACTATAACTGGTGCACAGTGATATATTCGGTATGAAAACATTCACAAAGGTTTAAATCTGGGATCTGTTAAAGACAAAATCGACAATTTAAAAGCAAAGTATACGATCAAATAGACTTGCGTGGTCTTTAACCTGGAACACTAGCCATTCACGACTCTTGCGACGAGAGCTCCCCACCCAGCAACAATAGCTGGGCCATTCTGGGCATAGGGCTGTTCTCCTTAAATTCTTCATTTTAACTAATTAAATTTATGTTTTAGGCTAAGATTTAAATTCATCTCGTTAGACTCGAAGAGAGAAGATTCAATTAATAAGCAACAACGTAAATTAACATTAACAACATCATCCAACTTTGATCTCAAAGGCGTCGAATACAGGAGAATTCAGACTGCCAAATCGATCATATGATAATTTCAATGTGTAACGAACACGGTAATGTGTGCGGCTATTTGGCAGCATACTCTGGGAGTGGGGTTTTGCTATCTAGAGAACCGCGCCGTCACATAAACTTGAATAGTAGACAGAGTAGGGAACTATTGACTAACTAAACCAAAGCCCAAAGAATCCAATTTTATAATAAGTGTGAGGAATAGTAGATGTCATTTAATTCCAACCATGCAAAGGCTCGCTTAGCGTATGTGGCCAATGCCCTTACTAATGACGCACAGGTGTCCCAATTTTTTTTTTTTTTTTTTAAATATATGCTTTATTTATTGAATCTTCTCTATATGAGACTAACAATAAGTATATCAAATCTTAAGAATATAACTTAACTTACAGTCATGTAGACTGAATTTAGACTAACGGGCCCTAATATTTATTGCTGGGCTGGTAGATCGTTACGATGCAGACGAGTTCTGTTCGAAACCCGTCTTAGGTTCCTTGCGAGATTATTTGGGTGCAGTGTAAGCTTGTTATGGTAGGCCGCTTTCTGCTTTGCTATTTCATCTTTGACCGGTGGTATGCCCAGATCCCTGTGGATGTTTTCGTTCCGAACATACCATGGTGCCCCAGTGATTGTTCGCAGGATTTTTGATTGTGAGCGCTGTATGATGTCAACGTTGCTGTTGCTCGCGTTCCCCCAGAGCTGGGAGCCGTAGGTCCAAATGGGCTTGAGGGTGGAGTTGTAGAGAAGAACTTTAAAGTCCAGACACAGGGGTGATCGAGAATTTATAATCCAGTGTAGGCTGCTAGCTTTAAGTCTGAGATGTGCTTTCTTGCATTCAATGTGCCTCCGCCAGGTTAGGCGTCTGTCGAGGTGGACGCCGAGATATGTTACATCGCTGGCTTGGGGAATCTGCGTACCATTCAAAGTTAGCGGCGGGCACGATTGTCTGTTAAGGGTAAACGTTATATGTTTACACTTTGATTCATTAATTTTGATTCGCCAGTCTGATAGCCACTTTTCAACTACCACCAAATGATCAGCCAGTTGAGCTGTTGCTCTAGTTGGGCATCTTGAGCGGCTCAGGATTGCGGTGTCGTCAGCAAATGTGGACGTAGTCAGCCTCTCGTTCGTAGGGATGTCTGATGTGTATAGGATAAACAGGGTAGGGCCCAGGGCGCTACCTTGTGGGACTCCGGCTTCAATGTTATACTCGTTGGATGTCGTTGTATTGCATCTAACCTCAAAGACTCTGTGGTAGAGGTACGACTTAAGTAACTTATGAGTGTTTTCTGGCAGTAATGTTATGATTTTATGCATAAGGCCTTCAAGCCACACTCGGTCGAATGCCTGAGAGACGTCGAGGAATATCGCACTACAATATTCCCGATGTTCGAAGGCTGTACAAATTTCTGAAGTTATCCGGTTGACTTGCTCGATGGTTCCGTGGCTTTCACGAAACCCGAATTGATGCGCCGGGATTAAGTTTTGTTCTCTTAAATATGGTGTAATGCGCGTGAGCAGGCATTTTTCCAGTAATTTGGACAGGCACGATAGTAAGCTTATTGGCCTATACGATGAGGGAATTGTGTGGTCTTTGCCAGGCTTCGGTATCATTATAACCACGGACTTTTTCCATTTTTTGGGGTAGTAGCCAAGTTTTGCGATCCCGTTAAAAAGCTTGCATATAACATCCACTGCGCAGTTTGGAAGTTCAATTATCATTTTTGGGGTTATTAGGTCGGCCCCTGGAGCCTTTTTCGGTTTTATTTGCTTCCTAATGACGTTAGCAATTTCAGGTGTTTGAAACAAAATCGGGTTAATTGCAATTTCAGAGCTAAACGGCGGTAGTTGAAGAGAGTTTGTGGCGGCGTTCGGCTGAAATACATTTCGTAGGTGTAAAGCAAATGTTTCGGCTCTGTCTTCGTCACTGCGGGCCCAAGTACCCGAGGAGTTTCTAATCGGAGTGACTGATTCTATCGGAGAGCTTAAATTTGGGTGAGCTCTCCACAAAGGATGCTTTGTGCTGGTCGGCGACAGTTTCTCGATGTACCGGCGCTGCGCAAGCTCCTCTTTTTGCTTGAGGGTTTTGGTGAGTCTGCGGGTGGCATCATTATAGAGTTGCTTCGAATGGGGCGATCTGCAGGATTGCCAAACGCGTCTTAGACGTCGTTTTTCCCGAACCAGTTGTTCGATTTGCAGATTAGTTTTGTATTGGTTGCTACGCACGATTGTCTCTTCTGGAGTTGAGATTTTGGCTGCTGCCACGAGTACTGACTCCAGGGCATCAGCACAGAAGTCGATGTCGTTCTCTATGTTTAACTGTGGTGTTAGTTCAATGTGGGAACTTACGTACTTTTTGTACTTTAGCCAGTTAGTTCTAGTCGAGGTCAGCCTGAAGGGGTGCTCGATTACTTTCGGGCTTTGAAGGAGAGTTATTAAAACAGGCGAGTGGTCCGATGATAAGTCCGAAAGCGATTTGGCGCTGACTAAATTTCTTGGGATGTTCTTGGTCACAGCGAAGTCAATTAAGTCCGGGAGTTTTCTGGGGTCAGCTGGCCAGTATGTGGGGCTGCCAGGGGAGACATAGTCGAGTTTGTTGCTCAAATTTATGATTGCTTTATACAGTTGTCTTCCTTTGGGCGTCACTAGTCTTGATCCCCAGTGCGTATGCTTGGCGTTGTAGTCTCCTCCTGCTATAAAGCGATCTCCGAGTGAATTGTAGAAGTCCAAGAATTGCTCTTCAGTTATTGTAAAACGCGGTGGGCAATAGACAGCGGCTATAGTGATACTGCCGTTGCCTGCTAGTAGTTTTATAGATGTAGCCTGCAAATAATTTGTTGCAAACCTCTGGTGAAAGTGGTGCTTAATGCGTTCCCTGATTAGGATTCCAGTTCCTCCGTGAGCCTTACCGTCCGGATGATCTGTGCAGTATGAATTATAACCTCTTATTTGGAAGTTGAATTTACTTGTGAGATGCGTTTCTGCCAGCAGCATTACATCTATTTGGTTTTCATTGAGGAATTGAGTTATTTCAAGTTTGTGCCGTGAAACGCCATTGGCATTCCACATGGATATTCGAAGACAAGACATCGATTATTTAGATTGTTGGGATGTGAGCAAATTTATTAAAATGTTTTGATTTTGCATAAGGTTTGTCATTGTTGTTTTCATGAAGGACATAAATTCCATCATACCCTGTTGTAAAGTCAGCATCATGGTTTCCATGCTGTTTGGTATTTGTCCTATTGCTTGCTGAGGTGTTGTTATAATTTGCTCAGAGCATTGAGCTTGTGGGAACCCCGTCTGATTGGCAAGTCCTGATTTTAGGGCACTGGCGTATGAAACTCCCCCATTTGTGTTGAGGGGCCCAAATGAAGATCTGGCTGCTTTCGCAAAGAAAACATTAGGTGTGGTTTGGGATTGCACGTACGCATTTCGTGCATTCTGGGAGCGTGCTTGTTTTGCTTGTTGAAATTGACTCTTCAGCTCTTTATAGACCGGGCAGCCTCTGTAGTTTGCGGTATGGTTATCTCCACAGTTAGCGCATTTCTTTGTCTTTGGGTCTTCTTTGCTTGCAGGGCAAGGTTCGGATTTGTGGAAGCCACCACAAGCTACGCAGACTGAACGAAGCCCGCAGTTGTTTCTGGTGTGTCCATACTCTTGGCAGTTTGTGCATTGCAGCGGGCCATTCCGCTTATGCGGTTCTTCAACAGTAATCCTTCTGTGCAACAGGTATTGCAGTTTATAGAACGGGTGCACTTCATTTTTCTTCAAGGCTCTGCTTTCATGCTCCAGTTCGACCTTAAAGAGTGGTTGCGGCTTTTTATTTTTGTTGATAATATTAATAATATTTTTGGAGAAGAATCCTTTTTCTTTCAGTGCCTCTTTTACCTCATTGGTGGATACGTCGGGCTCTATGCCCTTTAGCACTACTTGCAAGCCCTTGCTACTCTTGAGCTGGTACGTGTAGTAGGGTTTCCTAGCCTCGTCTAGGTAATTTGTTACAGCTCTGAATTAATCTTCAGTTTTAGCTTGAAGCTTTGTTTCATGAATATTCCCTTTAACAAGGGGAGTAACATAAAAGTTGTCATTCCCGACCAGCGCAACAATTTTCTTTACTAGGGTATTTGAGTTTTGTTCCCTTATGTAAATTGGTGGGGGCTTTGGTTTCTTTTGAACAGCCTGTCCAGATTCGGATTGATTATTATCAATTTCCGACAATAGGGCGAATCTGTTTTTACTAGATGCCCCTGGTTGTTCGCTGCCTTTATTAGGGCAATTTTGTTTTGGTTTATTTCCAACCATTTTATTTTGCGGGCTTAGCTTCCGATTGATTTGGATGTAACGGTCCATGCCAGTCTGTATAGCCGGACCCACTTGTTGTTGTTTGATATTGCCGATATTGGCACTCGTACTTACACTTGGCTTTGTAGTTTTATTCGGCGCTGCAGAAGTTGCAAACGCATTCGAAATCGCGTTGTTGTTAACGGCGACCGTTGATGTTGTTGTTGCAGTGGCTGCGGTTGCAGAAATTAACGAGGTCGCAGTGCTCGTGGCTGGTGAGCTGTTAGTCGAAGCTGGGGGTGGGGTTCTACACTGCAAGCTCCATGAAGTGGGAGTTGGTGTGAGTAGGGCGGGAGAACAAGACCGTGCTCTCGCACTGTCAATGGTCAGTAGGGCTGAGTTGCTCTTTGAAGAAGTTCTTTCTACTTCTGTATCACGGGTTGAGAAATAAGAAATATAACTGTTTCTCTGGTCTACGGAGCTTCTACGCTCATTTTTTGAATCGCCGCTCATTGAGCTATCACTCGTGGCACTTCTTAGTTTTTATAATAACTTTGCACTAGTTTTTTACATAGCACTAATTATTATTTACTGTTTTTAGCAATAAGATTGCCTTTATTACATCACTCTACTGTTTTTAGTTATTGTTTTTCAAAATTTGCAAAATAAAATTACTTCATTTTAAACTTCATTCTCAACAAGAAAGGACGCTATAGTTGAGTGCCTCGACTATTAGATACCCGTTACTCAGCTAAACAACTTAATATAAATATGCCTTTTTTGCAGGCAATTGCAACTGTGTACAATGTAAATACTTATGTACAGATGTATATGCTTACATACATACACACATACGCCATTGTTTGACTCAGAACTCCAAGTTGGCTAACTTGATTTGATTTGCACAGTTTTTGGGATATAGTTCGGTATTGACAAATGAAAACCATCGCAATTTCCTTTAATAGAAATCCTTATCGAGAATTAACGTTGACTCTGTTGAGCACCTTGGCCAGCTGTTCCAAAGTCATCCGTTAGATGGCGCTATTAGTACCACGGGCCATGAAAGGCGGAAATGTAGGCGCTAGCCAGGCTTAAGCGTTTAATGGGTTTTTGGGTGTAAGAGTGGGCGTGGCAAACTTTTATTAGGCCAATCAATAGGTATTGACGAAACAAATACCTATCAATTAAAATTTTCATAATAGCATCAAAACTGTGGCCACAGCTTGTGGCATGTGGGCGTCAGAAGGGGCGTGGCACCATTTTGAAACAAACTTGCGCTGCGTAGGAACTCCTAAAATCTACATGCAAAATGCCTATCTTCTAGCTTTTATAGTTTCCGAGATCTCAGCGTTCATACGGACGGACAGACAGACAGGACAGACGGACATGGCTAGATCGACTCGGCTGGTGATCCTAAACAATAATATATATACTTTATAGGGTCGGAAACGCTTCCTTCTACCTGTTACATACTTTTTCACGAATACAATATACCCTTTTACTCTACGAGTAACGGGTATAAAAAGCGTACAAAAATTCTCTGAAAGATATCTTGCTCATGGCAACTGCTTATGATTCTCTTAATGTTAACTTGCCCATGGGAGCTGCTTATGATTCTCTTAATGTTAACTTGCCCATGGCAAATGCTTATGATTCATATAATGGGTATAATTGACTTCATTTATGTTCTTCATTCAAGAATTTACGTTAGCAATTAAGTTTTATCAAAAATAAAATTTTATTAGTTAACAGTCCATCTAAGGCTAAATATACATACTGTACCCGTTTAATATACTTATTGTCTACAAAAATTTAAATCTTTAGTATTTAAATACTATAAAAAACTATGCAACAGTCATATCGACTGCCAAGATCGAGTGGTGAATCCTTAGCTGAAGCTCCAAGAATCCGGGGTGCTTGCTTTTCCGCGACACGCGGATGGCTAACCAACAGTCTACTCGCAACTGGTTAGCAGAATCTCGCAAATCACGAACTGCTACAACACGTGTATCGATCTATGTACTGCAAAAACAATAACTAACTGGTCATGGCTGGGTTTACTTAGGTTATTTTATTTACCTTAAGTTTTTGCTTACGTCTTACTGCGGCTGGAAAGCTTAGCACGGATCTTCAAGTTAACCGGCTGCAAGCGACTAGTTTGTGAATATTCTTTAATATTCTGATGCACTGGAAAACTGTACGCAGATCGGCTCGAGAGATAGGCCGACTCCACGTGTTGTTGTTGGCGGTAAATACTGTGCAATGAATTGCTGGTGCTACTGGCGAAACGGCATTGAACTGCTGATGCTCGTGGTGTTGCTCGGATCGAGAAATCGACCGGCTCCACATGTATGCAACCAGAGTGGGCCAAAACGAGCACCAGGCGATTTCTTCAAATACCGCTGCGCACTCCTTATAACGTTTACCGATTAGTATTCGTTTATTAAGGGAGCTTAAGTCCCTATGCTCACCTATTTGGCTTTCCGACGATGAGTTGGAGGTTGGGATCGCTGCCAACGAAATTCCAGCCAGCCAAACTTTGGGCATTTAAAAATATCGTTGTGGTTGTTCTCTTATTGAGTCTTGTTGTCTTGTTGGGCGGTTATTAAGACCGATGTGGTGCATATATATATATACATATGGACTTAGCACTCACTTTGCACAATTCGATAAGCATTAAAACGCGTGTGCTTCAGCCGAAAGATCAGAAAAAAGAAAGCGAAAAACGCAAATGGCGAGTGCAAGCCCTCTGACAAGCAGTGTTAGAAAATACTAAATTATCGTTTGGTAGTTTCTAAGATGTGAGGTTGCCACAAGGTTGCGGAACCAGTAGCGCAATTTTATATTTAAAAAAATACAAAAATCTTTTTCTAATACAATATATTCACGCCCCTACAGTACAGGATTAATCTAACTAGTCTTTTCGACAAAGATAAAACCTGAAAAATGGTGTCTACTGTTACCAAATATCCTTTGTGATATGTCCCATTCATTTCCATTTAAATCCTCAAGTAAATAGAGAGTTTCCCAAACTTTGTTTGATACGGAACTTTATTCCAACCGGTGCAAGCTAAGCACTAAAGTGGGCGGTTGCATTGCTAAGGGGGAAGTTTCGTTTAATTACCTCGTCTCCTACCTGAAAAGAACGAGGTCTGGATCGGAGGTTATAGGAATGCTCATTCTTTTCATAGGCTTTGTCTAAATGCTTTTGGAGGACAAAACGTATTGTAGAGAATTGGTCTTGTCGGTTTAGTCGTAAGGAACTTTCATTAAGCAAATTTATGTTTTTGAGTACTTTATAATCTTTTCCGTGACAAATCATATGATGCCCGAAGACCACAAAGAATGGATGCTTAGCTATTGACTGGTGTATATGACGACGCAGAGAACAATTTATACTACTAAGATATCTATCCCATTCTCTCTGAACGGATCGGGTATAGGCTCTCAATGCAGCATTGATAGACCTATTAACTCTTTCTGCGGCATTGGACTGCGGCGAATAGGTTCGGTGCATGTGTGCGTAATGCCATGCTTAGAAAGAAAAGAAACGCAACGACTTGAGTAGTAAACTTCTTTACCTCTTTGAGAAACTTCATAGAACTTCGATAGATGATCAAGTACTATAAAGATTCCTATATTACCTCTTTTCCTTCTTGGGAAGGACCAATAAAGTCTATATAGAGTCTTTAAAATACTCGTTCGCTAACCATTTGTTGTCCTATTGGTGGCTTAAGTTTCTGCGTGTGATATTTTGATGTCCTACACATCTCACAGTTCTTGATATAATGGCGAACATCCACAACCATACGTGGCCAGTAAAACTTCCTTCGAATATTTTCCAAACATATGGCTATACCGCATTGAGAGGAAGACGGCTGATCGTGAGCTGCCTTGATTACACCTTCTCTAAATTCATCAGGAATCACAAGCTTCCAGGAATCTTCAGGAGGCTTGGACGAATTTTTAGAGAAACCAATCCTGTGATAAAGAAAACCATCTATGATCTTGAAATAGCATCAGCTACTACATTTTCACTACCTCGACGATGTTCTATGCTAAAATTAAATGCTTGAAGTTTGAGTGCCCACCGAGCAAGTTTTCCTTGAAGGTCTTGCTGCGTCATGAGCCATCGGAGGCTTGCATGATCAGTCAAAACAGTAAATTGATGACCCTCAATATTCTTTGGGAACCTTTTAATAGCTAAAACTACTGCTAAGCATTCAAGTTCCGTGGTAGAGTAATTCTTTTGAGATTAATTAAGTTTCTTAGACATATATGCAATAGGGCGTTCTATTCCGTTTTTATTACATTGAGCTAGAAGCGCTCCTCCACCACAACAACCCAGTTAGGGGGAAGGTTCGTTCAAAATATTGGTTAATAAGCCGTTGATACCAACCGGTCATCCCGAGGAATCTCTTAATTTGACGTTTGGTTTTAGGAACAGGAAAGTTGGACACGGCTGTTACTTTATTGGGATTCACTTGCAAGGTTTCCTCTCCAACAATGTATCCTAAGTACTCGACCTTTTTTAAACAAAACTGACTTTTAGCGATATTAATAGTAAGACCTGCATTACGAAGTTGCGTAGCGACTTCGGCCAGATGAGAAAGATGCTTTTCGAAACTTGAAGACATGACTAATAGGTCATCTAAATATACCATCACGTGTGATTTCTTTCTATAAGGTATTACTTTATCCATAAGTCTACAGAGAGTTTGCGGGGCATTAGTTAGTCCGAAAGGCATTCGTTTAAATTGATATAAAGAACGGTTGGGTATAGCTATTGCGGTTTTTGGTTTCGATTCTTCGCCCAGACATATTTGCCAAAATGCATCTTTTAAATCAATTTTCGATATGCAGTGTACTGGAGGTAAGCGACTAAGTAAACCTTCAATAAGAGAAGAAGGATAAGCATCCTTTACTGTGACAGAGTTAAGCTTTCTAGAATCTAAGCAAATTCGCACTTTACCTGGTTTTAAGACAAGGACTGCCGGAGAAGACCATGAAAACGTGGGCGCTTCTTCTGGTACTCCAAGACTAATCATGCGGTCTACTTCTTGGCATAACTGAAGCTCTTTGGCTGGAGATAGGTTTTAACATCTTTGCTTAATTGCGTTCTTTTCACCGGTGTCAATATGATGTTCAATTAGGGTTTTTTCCTAAATCTTTTTTGTCAGACGATTAAAAAAGAATTCGATAACAGCTTGTAATCGATTTCAATCGGTTGCATTAAACTAAATTTACTTAAGCCTAGTATCCTGATCGACGAAAACCGTACGCCAGTCATGAGAGAAAGCGAATGGCAAACAGCTGGCGCTCACTTTTCGTGAATCTTTTTTTTGACTTAGGTCTCCAGTTCGACGAAAAAAATACCAGAAAATTGCATCGCGTTGCCAACCACCTGAAATGAACTTTGGGTGAACCCTAGCAAAAAGAATAAAAAATTGAATCTTTTGGCGTGCGCTTCTCATCGAATATTTCAAAAAATAGAGGGAAAAAATCGGAAAACCCGGAAAAGTCGGTTGCTGGAGTTCAGTAGTGAGGAAAAAATAGCATTGATACGATGCGTGGAGTCGCGCCCAGAATTGTGGGACCTTTCCAATAAAAAGCATTTTAATGCAAAATTCATAAAAAGATCTTGGGAGGAAATAGCCTGGGAAATGGCCAAAGATGGTAAGGTATAATTGTACATTATTAAATATTTGTTAACGTGGACATATACAATATTTATGTTTAGATAATAGTTGCAAGCTGGCGTGGAAATCTCTTCGGGACAGCTACAAGTACCACAAGGGCAAGCAGCGAAAGAGTGGAGACCCACTGAAGAAGCCAACATGTGCTGCAGAGTGGGATTTCGCCCCCTACATGGGCTTCCTGCCGGACATATCCACGCAGAGGCAGTAGGTTCTGGCCAAAAATTTTTTTTACATTATACTAATATAATATATTTTTAACAGAACAACCCAATCTGGGTTTTCAGAGAGCGACGGAGCCCAAGCAATGGACTACTCCATTGAGGAAACTCAAGACCCTATCGAAGTTGGCTTTTTGGAAGCAGAAGCGGAGCTGGAGGTCGGGCTGTCTGAGGTCCAAAAGAAACTGTATTCCTATGTAAGTTGCCCAATTTCTATTAAATAATATAATTTCTTATAAAATATTCCTATACTTTCAAAGGGTGGAGGAAGAAGGACCGCCAAGAAGCGAAAGGTGGAGGAAACACCAGCAGCCAAAATGTGCGACATGCTGGGCACCTTTCTGGAGCAACAACAAAAGGCTTCCCTTCCCGCTCCTCCAAGGCCGGTATATGCCTACTGGGAGTCGATTCTAAGCACGTTTCCTCCGGAACGTGCTGCCGAAGTCGAAAGGAAGATGACCCGGCTTCTGTGGGATGAGAAGGACGCGAGTCAATAATTCAATAAAAAGAAAAAATGTAACATTGCAAAATATCTTTTATTGTTTTTTTAATTTCTTTGCACACCGGCAGACTCGTCTTGCCAAGGTACTTGAGAATATCCAGCATTTCCGCTTAAATATTCTTTAAGGTTGTTTCGAACCTCCTTACTGAAGTCTTGTGAGCGACCTCGTCGGCAGGGTCGCAAGTCGGTCAGGACAGTGCTTGGTATCTCCTGCATCGAGTAAGTTGCTGGACTCTCCCGCATCAAAAAATTATGCAAGGCACAACAGGCTACAATGATTTTTTGATCTTTGCATGGATTGCTTAACAAAGTTCGTTGTACAGCCATCCACCTAGCGCTGAGAATCCCAAATTCGTTCTCAATGCAACGACGAGCCCGACTTAGCCTGTAGTTAAAAATCCGCTCCTCCCTATGCAGATCCTTGCCACTATACGGCTTCATGATGCGCTTATGAAGGGGGAATGCATCATCACCAACAATGTAATAAGGGGTTCGATGGCCGTTTATAACATTGTCCTCCGGAAAGGGCAGCTGGTCTAAGAGCCAAGATCTGTGGGAGAACGCATTCATGTCTCCTTCGCTACCAAAAGCCCCCACATCAATGTAGGTGAAGCGATAGTGAGTGTTGCAGATTGCCATAAGCACAATCGAATGAAAGCCTTACATTGTAAACGATTTTGTTATTAACCTTATAATTGTAAAAAAGGCTTCCGCTATTTGGCGGGCCTTTTATCGCCACATGCTTTCCGTCGAGTGCTCCAATACAATTAGAAAAGTTCCATTCGTCTTTAACCCACATCAGCATATTCCCCGTCGTCCACTTGGGGAATTCATCCCGCAAAGCAGTCCAAATGGCAATAGACACCTAGAGGAGAATCACTCCAAAATGTTGCTTACTGATCCGATAAGTTGATCCAATGTGGCGTTGCAGGTCTTCAGAGGCAAGAAATTTAAATAAAAAGATACAAAATATAAATATATTGTTATCTAAGACTAAATATTTTAAATTTAATTACTCTAAGACGATGGCCAACTTGGCTTTTATTGGTATAGCATCTGGGGGAGTGTTCCGTTTCGGTGTAAGGTACTGCTCCACCATTCCAAAAAGAGTGTTAAAACTCTTCTGAGGCATGTGGGAGTTTTCGAAAAACATTGAGGGAGTCTGCAACAAGGGAAAGGGAAGCATATCGGCCTTTAAGGGCCCTTTCCTGCAGATATGGGCTCACCCAATATTTCGGCCGCTGTCTTTTGTCCTCTTCCTCTAATATTTCCGGTCTACGCCGATAATAGTTACGTCCTCGTTCATGGTAGGGGATAATTTTAAGGTTTCGTGAGGGCTCTGGAGTGTTTTTATTCAACTCACAGGTGGGTTTGTCTAATTCTGGGTTATATGTTGTCCAGCCAGGTTGAGAGTTAGCTAAATTAGAAGATGGAAGATGAATAGTACCTACTACTGATGCTGAGTTTGAAACAGGATATCCATCAGTCAGAATCGATGGACATGCTCTTACGAGTTTTCCGCCGGTGGATTACATTTCAAACAACTAGGCTTATAAGTGTTAGGACGACTACAACATTAGCTAAATATGCGTCTGACTTTGAGGCAATCATGATATCTGTGTCCGGTTTCCTCACAATTCCAACATTTATAACGCTCAGCATTGCGCAACGCACTTACTTCTATGTCGTTCAGGTTTTGATAATTCTCTTCTTCCCCAGACTCTTCAACCTGCACTAGCTCCGATCTACCTGCCATGCTATTAAGAAATCGTTCGTGCTTGTGGCACTCTGCTCTTAAGGAGGCAATGTTTGGGGTCAAAACATGTAATAATTCTAGTCGTAATTCAGGTTTTAGGTTCTTTCTAACATTGGTAACTAGTTCACAATCTGACATAGGCTCACGCAACGCATCTGCAATCGTTAGAATAGCATCTAGAAAGTCAGCAAAATTTTATCAGCTTTTCTGCTTCCTATGTCGAAGAGAGTCTTTAATCCCTTCGTCAGTGCGCTGATCTCTATACCGTCTACGGAGACTTGTACACCAATTCGGTTCACTTGAAGTTCTCTGAAAACACCAGTAAAATTGTAGAGCTGGTCCGGAAAATACTACGTTGGCAAATTGGTATAGCAAATTCCAGTTCGCGTTTAGGCATTGTATTGTCAAACTATTTATCCTATAGATAAAGTCTTCAACAGGTATGTCATTGTCCATGTCAGTAAATTTCAAATGCCATTTAGAGAGAGAGAGTCAGAGAGAGAGAGTCAGTGATTAACTGCTGTACTCGAGTTTCGGAAATGCTTGGACGTTCAGTTCATCTATGTGTTGTGTTTTGGCTTCTCAAGCCAGAGTGAGCTCCCTGATTTGTTGGGTTCTGATTGGAATTCGCTCTTGTGTTTGGTCTAGTTCGGTTGACGGTACCAGTAGCTTGATTGGCAGAAGCACCTCGAACTTCCCTACTACTATCATAGTAGACCTATTGGTTGAGCAGCGGGGAAAGTTATCAGTTGTACCAGGGTACAAGCACTTCGGCAAAGCGGACAAGTTTCATTAGTTCCTAACCAAAGTTCCACGCATACAAGTCCACTATCTATAACCATAGTATCATTGCAAATAATACAAAGCGAAGGTTCATCTTCACTAGCGGTGACTGCAACCTCTTCTGGATTAGGCTGAATTACCATGTTGTAGTATTATAATAATTTATGAAATATAGTAAATAAAGCAAAAACTCTGATTTAAGATTGGGACTACCTTTTAGTAAGGGTGCATCGAATAAAAATTAATATACAATTAGGGTTTCTGTTGGGCAAAAGTCTTTTAATAATTTACATGCCTCAAGGAAACATGCTCCCTCTCATCAACCATGATGAACTTCAATTATATAAGTTAATGAGGGCAGAAGCAAAAGTGGTAAAGGATTATGTAATCATTATATTAACACTGCCTTCTTGTCAACACATTCATTTGAAATTTATGACTTTATTCCAAAACCGGTAGTCATCAACAATATGTTATGGAACTGCATTTTGTCCTGGGACGGCGCCGGCTAGCTCCCGATTCCCCAGGGCGGAGTACCCCCAATATCCCTACAGATTCCACAACATAAACATCGATGACACGAGTCTCACATCACAAAAAAATATCGGTCTTCACTAACAAGCAAAACAAACAAAAGGTAAACAATGCAATTAATAGAAGTGACGGGAAATATATGATGTTTTTGTGGCTATTGGTGACCTAGCCAAGCACGCCCACCCAACCAAGGACGCCCCGGATAATAATCTGCTGGTCGAAGTCACTCCTCGCGACTAGGACAGCTCCATCTCCCCCATAACGACAACTCACTCGCACATTTCGGTCTTCATATAAATTTTAATTATCACCGTAAGTACCTAGGCTATACATTAATGGCTCTTCTAGTAATTAATTCATCTTTTCTTAGCCTTTACGACCAAACTTGGCCACCGTCTTCGGATTTACGCGGTCAAAGCGAAGATTACCTTCCCTTGGCAAAGGTAGCCTTTGCGCCGCGGAAAATATGTTCCACCAGTCACGTATTGGAAGAACTCGCAGTGAACGAGGCGCACGAAAAGAAGCACACACTATATATGTGTTGGGTCACCTAATCCTGAGGAGCTCATAGGGAAAAGAAGGGACAGGCCAAATGGTAAGTAGTAGCGCTGTAAACAATCCCGCCGAAAACTAATAATCGCGACCCTTATATACAGGCAACAACGAGGACAAATTGAGGCTTTCGGGTCTAAGTCCGAATAAATTTACATGTCAACAAGTAAGTATATAAATTTAGCAATGCATATATATTTTAACATTCATTATTTTCAGCCACTTCTAGGCTGAGCATCGGGATAAATATGCCCCGGCTAAATATGCCCCGGCCGAAGCGTACTACAACAGAGGCCAGCAGCAATAAAGGCCTGGAACACCACGAGGAACGGTGGCGGTCCAGAAACCGGTACTACGCCCTGCCTCGGCCACTGCAGACCGTGACGTCGGAGATGCTGCGTGGTATGGGAGTCGCGTCGTGGTCGCGACGTTGTGTTGCTCGGGTTCTACGGGTTATGGCTGTGGCTGCTACTGCTGCCTGCTGCTGTTGTTGCTGCTACTGCTACCTGCTGCTACTGGTGGCTGGGTACCACCACGAGGGATGCTGCCCTTCCTCCGAGGGAAAATTGATGAAACGAAGAAAAATAAAAGAAAACTGCCGGGGCCCTATGTACGAGGGTCCCCGGTGGACCTAAAATACATAAATAATTTTCCCCTTAATTTCCAAACGTCACTAGCACTTTCACACACTTACTTTTTCTTGTATTTAAATAAACAAAAAAGGTACCAAAAGCTGCGTCTATTTTACTTCGGTCTTGAGCAGCAACTAAACCCTATCCCTGACCTACGCAACGTCATGCTCATCACGCCACGTTCCCTTTTCCTCTCCCAAAAGTGGGTCATTGGACGAATCCAAGGCCATCCTAGCCATACCCAGAGCGAACCGGGCTAGTTTAAATAGCTAGATAGCCAAGGCATGATCAGAAGGGGGCGCCACTTCAGTAGGGGTTTATCGGTACTAACAACGAATACCTCCTTCTTCTTTCCTTTAGCCAATTCCGCCTTGAAATGAAACACCACCCAAGGATTTATAGAGACGCCTTCGAACCATGGCCACTCGACGAAATCATTGGGAGCATTGGAGATCGGCGAAATCAGAATGCAGTTCCAAACGGTGCCCTTCGCGGGGCCCACGCTTGCCGGGAAGTACTACCTTTGTTTTTCCTTTTGCGCTCCTTTACTTTGTGCTATCTTCTTTTCAGATCACATCCGGATATCCTTGGCGTGATACACCCCTATCCGACGTCCTTGAAGATCCTCCAGCTCTAAGCATTATTGCCGACTGCTTTCACCACCCGAGCTTGGAGGAACTTCCAAGCAAACTTCCCGTTAAAGGCACTTTTGAAGTTGCTGAGGACGAAGTTGCGGCGATACACTTCCTGGCCTGGCTTCGCATGGAACGTCCGAGCTCTCTGGTCGTACTGCTGGCGACTTCGCTCGTACGACTTTTCGAGATTCATCTACACCTTGGCCTGGATCACTTTAAGCTTGTCGACTGTTCCCATCCCAGCAATCTCATGGTCGCACAGGGATTTCCACTTTCTCGCCAACTTGTAGCTGGTCCCGTTCAAGAACATGTGATGACCGAAAACCGTGAAGAAGGGCGTTTCGCCAGTAGCTGCGTGTATCGCGTTGCGAAGAGCCACCTCGATCTCCGGGAGAACTGCGTCCCATTCCCGATGGTCTTCCTCCAAATAACTCCGGATTACCGCCAGCACGCTTCGATTAACTCGTTCTGCGGCGTTGCTTTGCGGAGAGTAGACTGGAGTCCTGATGTGGGAAATGCCGAAACTCTCCATTGCCTCCACGAAGATCTTTGACGT
The DNA here is from genome assembly GCA_018153365.1 of Drosophila fuyamai. Classification (NCBI taxonomy): domain Eukaryota; kingdom Metazoa; phylum Arthropoda; class Insecta; order Diptera; family Drosophilidae; genus Drosophila; species Drosophila fuyamai. Next base: position 792,484 of record JAECXW010000447.1, on the reverse strand, counting down.
AAACTGTCGACCGTTGTCCCTGATTGAATGATTTCCGGCACCCCAAACTTGTAGAATACCTCGTGGATGAGGAAATCTACCACGCTGGCGGCCGAGGCTTCCTTCATGGCTTTCAGAAACGTGTACTTCGAAAAATGGTCGACCACAATGAAGATCCATGCGCGGCCCTTCTTCGACCTCGGATATTTTCCTAGAAAATCGATGTACAGTTTCTGAAATGGCTTCTCAGTCTGTACTCTTTCCCCAATACCAACTTGGATCCGGAAATTCGGCGCCTTGGACTCCTTACAGACATCACATCCACGTACGAACGCTCGGACTTGCAGCACCATGCCTGGCCAGTAGAACTGTCGCCGTAAGATTTCCAGAGTCTTTCCCATTCCGCCATGAGCTGCTATTGGGTCCGTATGCGCACGCTCGATTAGGCTGTGGGTCAGACTCTGTGGGATCCACAGTTTCCATTTGGAACCTTTCATCTCATCGTCCAGATTTGCCGAAGAGACTCTCTTGAAGATGAGGCCATCCTCGATCTTCAAGTCCGGTAAGCTTTCCAAATTACTCTCCACATCCTTCACTAACTCGAGGTAATCTTCTCCAGCGAACTCGGTGGTTTCGAACCCCAAAAAATCCGTCGAATTAACTACGAGCTCCTCCACACACCGTGAAAGGGTGTCTGCCACGACGTTCTCACTTCCTTTTCGGTGCTCTATGTTGAAGTGGAACCCTTGAAGCTGCAGCGACCACCTCGCCAAACGTCCCGACAGATCCTTTATGGACATGAGCCACTTCAAGCTGGCATCATCCGTGATGCAGGTGAATGGCATCCCTTCGACATATGGCCGGAACTTCCGGATGGCCATGAGCGCCGCGAGACACTCTTTCTCGGTCACGGTGTAATTTACCTGATGTTTATTCATCTTGGCCGAGAAAAATGCAATTGGCTGCTCTTGTCCATCGTCGTCTCGCTGGAAAAGCACCTCCCTGACTCCGACGTGTGACGCATCGCACTGAATAAAGAACCGTCTCTTGAAGTCCGCATGCACCAGGACTGGTGCAGTCGTTAAAGCCATCTTCAATGACTCTACGGCTAGCTGGGCCTCTGGACTCAATGAAAACTTCGAGTTTCCAGTTTTCTTCAGCGATTCAGTGAGCGGGGCGCCCAACGTCGCGAAGTTCTTTATGAACCGGCGGTACCATCCAGCAGTCCCAAGGAACGCTCTCACCTCCTTCATCGTCCTAGGCTCTGGCATCCTCCTGATCGCTTCCACTCGTCCTGGATCCATTCGCAGACAATGATTTGAAGCAAAACTTTGACTTACTCATACCTATCGTTAACCCCGCTGCTTTCAGGCATTCTGCGACTCGCCGAAGGTATCTGAAATGGGTCTGGATATCTGGAGCCAGTATCAGCAGAATTCGTTGGACCGGATCTCAGCTGGGATCACTCGGTCCATGAGTCTCACCAACCGCTGCGCCGCGTTGCAAAGTCCGAAGGGCATCACCCGGAACTGATAGAGAGGCCGACCAGGAACCGTAAAGGCCGTCAGTTCCTTGCTTTTCGGGTCCAACTCGATCTGCCAGAATGCGAACTTCAAATCCACGCTGGAAATGTAAAAAGTTTGGTCGATTCTGGACAGGATTCCGTCGATACTCGGCAGCGGGTAAGCGTCTTTAATGGTCAAGTCGTTTAACTTGCGGGCGTCTAAGCAGAACCGATCCTTTCCAGGTCTCGACACTACCGTCGTCCGGTTGCTCTACGGGATCATGCTCTTCTCGATGACTCCGAGCGCTAGCATCTTGCCGGGATCCGGCTTTGCCTCGTCGTCATCTTCCTGTTCGGCGTAATACTCCATATCCCTAGCGTGGATTTCGTCTGCCTTCTTCACGCTTTCCGGGTCGCTGGGGCCTATCACCGCCGGGGCCAAGTCAAACGCCTGCCAGAAGTCCACTCCGAAATAGGCTTCCTGCTCCAGGTAAGGACATACATAAAACAGAATCTGTTTTTTAAGTCCTCTGTACTCCACAGGTAGTTCGACGCGTCCTATAATCGAACGGTCCTCTCCAGACGCCGTTCGAACCACGGATAGGTACTTCTGGCCTGGCACATCCAACGCCTCGACGAGCTCTCTTGCACCCTTGCCCATCAGACTGACACTCGCTCCCGTGTCCAACAATCCAGTCAGCTGTTGGGTCAGGATCCGGACTTCAGCGAATGGTCGAGGGTCTCCCGTTCCACCGCGCTTCACAGCGGCAACCACTTCTCGCCTCCTCGCTCGTCTCTTTCGGAATCGATCCGTGGCCTTCTGGACTTTCCGAGACACCAATCTCATCGCGCTCAATTGATGGTTGGAGAAGATCCGATTCCTGGCCTTCAAGTACCTGCGCATCCTTTCCTCATACGGTAAGTATTTTAAATCGTTCTTATTGCTATGCGTACATACTAAACCTTTTTTATTTCTTGAACATTTACTGCTTCGCGGGACTCTTGTCTGGACGCATCCTTCCCGCCCTCAGATCGCCCAGCCGACCGTTTCCCGCGCAATCCGGACATCTCGGAGACACGGTGTCTGGCCTTCCACATCGGCAGCAGAACAGGCGCCGTTCTGTTGCCGCACAGTCCGCAATTCCAGCGGCTCCGCAATTCCAGCAGCCCGCTCGGAACTGATTTCGGGCCTTCGCTTGCAACGCCTCCACCTGCCACTAGGAATCTTTTGCAGTATCTGGACCAGCTGCCTTGCTAACCCTGGCCTTCTCCGCCGGAGGATAACGCATCGGGTGCGCATAGGCCGCGCGTCCTCGTCGTCCAAAATTGCGCTCCACCTCGCAGCACTCTTCCCTCAACTCGTCCACAGTCATCACATCCATTGCGTAAACGAATCTTGCGATACCCTCTCTCAAGCCTTTTTTCAATATTTTCACCATCTGTCGCTCTGACAGTGGTTTTTTTAGGCGAGAGGCTAGCTGCTGCATCGCATGGACATAATCCTCCACGGCTTCTCCTGGCTGCTGCTCCCTCTGCAGAAGCTGATGCATCCGGTCATGCTCCGTCTGGTGGCCTCGGAACCTGTCCATCAGCCCGGCGCGCAGCTGTGGCCATCTGTCCACTCTGGAGTGACGCACGTGGACCCAATACCACTCGCGTGCCCGTCCGGTTAGCAGCACATGGAAATGGCGGAGCACCTCCTGCCACGGGCACTGGTACTGCCGCTGCGGGAACTCGAGCCGGAACAGGAAGTCCTCCACCGAGTTGCGGTCGTCCTCGCCATCGACGGACACTCCCCACCGATCTATGCGAACCTGTTGGTCGCCGCCACCTGGCCCTGTATTGGCATATACGAGACTCGTTTCGTCGCACTCGTCCGCCATCCGGAAGATATCCTGGACTGCTGCTGTCAAAGCCAGGAGAATCCCACGACCTTTTAGGCGGCTTCGGTGGAACGTTTAATGGCGGTGGCCTTTGACTTCCGCCAGTTGCCGACCGATGCTCCTTGGGAACCGCTCCTCGAAGATCTTGTACAGGAAGTCGTCTATCCAGCCGTCCAGCCGTCGTCTCCATCCGCTGCTGACCCCGATCCGAAGAGTCTCTGGGGCCGTTGACCAACGGGCCGTAACACCTCGTTCATCAGCTTCATCATTTCCAGGAATCCCTCCCGGATCTCGTCGCGCAAGGCCTGGCTGATGCCAGATTCCTGAGCCCTGCGGTGGGTCTCCGCTGCCTGGGCCAAAGCAACGTTAACGGCCGACTGGGCCGCCGAGTCTACGACTGGTACGCGATCTTTCATCTCCGGCAGTTGGTCCGCCGCCGAGCCAATCCCTTGGAAGTCCATCTCCGGGGGAGGTGTCTGGTCCCTTCTGAACTCCGTTCTCAGCGTCTCTCGCAGATGGCCTTGTGGAGTCCTCGGCAACCCCATCGAAATTCGCGGTAGACCACCTCCGGCGGCGCCCTCGTCCTCCAAGGACCATGTTCGTAGGGGGCGATCCTTCCACAAAAGAAGCGAATTTAAATCACAAAAATTCCCATGGCGCAAACGCAAAGGGCAGACGAAAGTGAGAAGTCGGGGGCGTCGTGGTATATTTCAATGGTGTTTATTCAGCGTTATACATGAGACTAATTAAAACTTAAAACTAAAACCGCGCTCCCGCCCGCTTTACTCCGTTCAAGCGAGAGCGGGAGATCGGCAGCGGCCATCCGAGGAGTTTGGATGCGAAACCCGAAGTTCGCACTCTGGAGCGCGGACGTTGTGAGAGGCGAGCGAGGGAGCGCAAGAGGGGCGAGAGCGAAAGCTCGGAGAGCTCAGTGACCAGCGCCAATGCAGTGGGCCACTGACCTAAACATTCCGCCCCCCCTTGCAACTACTCGGGTTGCAACATAGCCTGGTTGCTCTTCTCACGGCTGGTGACAGGCTCCGGACACGACCCACCCAAACACGGTGCTCTGGGCCACTGGCAATCCATCCTGAATTTTCAGGAAGCCCGGCCGCATCACACTCGGATACATATCCGCGCCCAGGATGATGGAGATCGTCGCGGGGAGATAAAACCGCTCATCAGCCAGCGTAATGTCCCGAAAGTGGGTCCTTACCGCGTCGCTCAGTTCCCGGATTGGAGTGCGGATGCGCACGTGAGGCTCTATTTTAAAAATTGTGTCGAGCCGGACAGTGCTGTCGATTTTGGACCCCACGGTTGCCGAACAAATCTGTTCGCCTCCCACGTTGGTGGTCGGCAAGCGGAAACTCGACGCTAGCGAAGCGTCGATACAGCTCATAGGCGTACACGGGTCGATGAGCGCCGCAGTGTCGAAGACTCGACTCCCGGTCTCTAAACGCACCAAAGCCGTCGGTAGGAGGTTGACGCTGTGCCGCTGTAGGAGGGACGTTAAGGACGGAGCGGTGACCGCAAGCTGCGTGGCACCCCGAGTAGCAGAAAATTGCCGCAGAGTGTCAGATGAGTGCTGTGGAGTGGCGGACGAGTGCCGAGGAGCGGCTGTAGAATGCCGTGGAGTGGCGGACGAGGGCCGAGGAGCGGCTGAGGAGTGTTGCGGAGTGGCAGCGGATCTCTGCGACCGGCGTGCTGCCGGGCGGGACTGCCGTGATGCCATCGGTGGTTCCGAGAGATGAAGCAGAGTGTGGTGATCCTGGCCGCAAGTTTTGCAGCGATCACCCCGCCGACACGCTCCGTCGGAGTGCTCGTGGGCCAAACAGCGATGGCAGTACCGGTTGGCAAGGACAGCCCGGAGCCTCTTCTCGGCACTCAGACGGAGAAACCGACGACACTTCCGAAGTGGATGGATCCCGCTACAGACTCGGCAACGGTAGGATTGCATACCTCGAGTTCGTCTGTGCTCCAAAGCGATGGCGCTGCGCGGACGTGGAGACATCGTGTGAGATCTGGTTGGCGGAATAGGACAAAATAAAAAATTTGGATCAGTAGTGATAAGAACTGTGAATTGGAACTACGGGTTGGAACTATTAATTGACGCTACGAATCGAAGTGATGAATTGAACCACCGGAGTGAAGGGTCGACTGTTTATTGCGGGCAGACGGACTCTTCCATTGGAAGAAGGACGACCTTCGCTATGGGACGCATAATGAGTCCCCGTGCAGTGCGGATGTCGACCACACGAACATGGCCATCGGCTCCTGGAAACACCGCGGCGATTCTGCCTAATCGCCACTCATTGGACGGAAGGTTGTCTTCCTTGATTACCACCATGTCCCCGGCACGGAGATTTCTTGTAGGGGTTCGCCACTTATTCCGCTTATGGGGTTCCTTGAGGTACTCCTCTTTCCACCGCAGACGAAATTGTTGATGAAGAGCCTTCAGATGCTGCCAGCGGTTTATAATAGATGTGGTGTCCCCCTTTATCTCGGGTTCGACCATGGCGAGGAGGGGCCCTCCAACAAGAAAGTGCCCAGGCGTAAGTGCCAACAGGTCAGTGGGGTCTTCGGACATCGGCGCGAGCGGACGCGAATTCAGGCATGCTTCGATCCTAGCTAGAAGCGTGGACAGCTCTTCGAATGTGTATTTTCGCGTCGCCGTAGACTTGTAGAACAGGGCCTTGAAGCTCTTAACACCAGCTTCCCACAAACCTCCCATGTGGGGTGCTCCCACCTGTCACAGCTTCCTTGAGAGCTTGGAGAAACTCGCGGGAGAGTAAGGCAGCCGCACCCACAAAGGTCTTGCCATTGTCCGACTGAACTTGACGGGGGCATCCTCTTCGGGACACGAAACGGGCGAAGGCGGCGAGAAACTTCTCAGTCCTAAGGTCGGAAGTAGGTTCTAAATGGATGGCCTTAGTGGCGAAGCACACGAACACCAGCACATACCCTTTCGTAATGAGACAGGCTCGTCCCGTGTAGTTTTTGATGTCAAAGGGACCGGCATAGTCCACACCGGTATATGTGAAAGGGCGCGAGAAGGACGTTCGTTCTTTGGGTAAGCCTCCCATCAGTTGCGTTTGCAACTTTTTTTTGTGGATGATGCAGACCTTGCATGAATATATGACGGACTTGACCAAATTCCTTACCCTCGGGATCCAGAATTTGGAACGGATCAGACGGATCATAAGCTGATTGCCACCGTGCAGCGTTATACGATGCGTAAAATGGACGAGGAGTCGGGACAGATGGCAGTCGTATGGAAGGATGACAGGATGCCGTTCATCATACTGGAGAAGTTCGGAAGCCGTGACTCGGCCGCATGCTCTCATGAGCCCTTGGGAATCAATGAACGGGTTCAGGTTTTGGACCAGGCTGGATGCTGGCACTGGCCGTTTCTGGCTTAAGCAGCCCATCTCAAGGGCAAAGTGCCTGCGTTGCGTGACGGAAATCAGGAGCCGCTCGGCCGACGCAATTTCAGGAGCTGTCAAGAGATCCTCAAACGGGGACATGAGTTTTCGCGAACGCTGGATGAACCGATGAGCGTAAGCGAGGACTCGCAACGCCTTGTCGAGTGTGGAAAAACGCTCCAGAATGTCTTCAGGGGGGCCTTCGCAACATGGACCTTGACTGCTCGCTTCTCGAGTTCAGTCACAGGGGGTTCATAGCCTTGAGTGGGCCACTCGCAGCGAGGCCACTGCAGCCAGGCGGGACCATGCCACCACAGCTGGCTGTCCGCAAGGTCTTGAAGCGCCACCCCCCGGCTAGCTAGATCTGCCGGGTTATGCTCGGAGCGGACGTGTGCCCATTTCTCCACCTCGGTAAGCTGGGTAATCTTGGTCACACGATTTGCCACGAACGTTGTCCATTGGCACGCTGGCTTATGCAACCAGGCGAGAACAATCGTTGAGTCCGTCCAACAGTGCAGGGCGGACGCCTGCCCGGGCATCTTCGGAAGAACGGCGTTGGCCATTTCGGACAATAACAAGGCTCCGCACAACTCGAGCCGCGGGAGTGACACCGTTTTTACCGGGGCCACCCGTGTCTTTGCCGTGAGCAAGTTCACCATTACCGCGGACCCAGCCTCAACTCGGACGTAGAGGGCTGCGCCGTACGCCTTCTGCGAGGCGTCGCAGAACCCATGATGCTCAATTTTCCAATGTGGTCGGAAAGCGACCCATCGGGGAATGTGGATCTGATCAAGAGCGGAGTAATTTTCCAGGAAGTCAACCCATCTTTGGCAAAAATCTCGAGTGGAGGCATTGTCCCATCCTAGATTTTGGAGCCAAATGTCCTGCATGAACATCTTTGCCCGGACTATGAAGGGGGCGAGCCAACCCGCGGGATCAAATAGTTTGGCGATTTGGGATAGGACTTGACGCTTTGTGAACGTTGAAGACAAGGTCAATTCGGGCGGAATGAAGAAAAACTCGTCAGACGTCGCCTTCCACCGCACTCCGAGAGTTTTAGCCGTGCTCTCTGCGTCGATTTCAAGGAAGTCCGCGCGAAGGAGATGGTCACTCCCTCACTCACTCTGGATGTCCATTTTCTAAGGGGGAATCCTGCTGAATCCAGGGCTTCCTGGAGCTCGCGGATAGCCGCTTGCGCTTCGGTTTTGGAGTCTGCCCCCGCGAGTACGTCGTCGACGTACATGAACTGTCGGATAATCCGACTCGCCTGCGGATACCTCGACTCTTCGTCGTCGGCGAGCTGTTGCAGGACACGGATCGCTAGGAACGGGGCACAATTGACCCCGAAGGTGACTGTTTTCAACTCGTAGTCGCGGATTTCCCCATCGGAATTGCGGAATAGAATGCGCTGCAAAGGAGTATGCTGGGGGTCTACCCAAATTTGCCGATACATCTTCTCGATGTCGGCGTTGAAAACGAACCTAAAGTACCGCCACTTCAGGATTTGAATCGTGAGGTCGGATTGTAAGACCGGGCCCGCGTAAAGTATGTCATTCAGACTGGTCCCGTTTTCGGAAGGGCTAGAGGCGTTGAAAACCACCCGCACTTTAGTGGTTGTGCTCTCGGGCTTAAGAACGGCGTGATGTGGAAGGTAGTACGTGGCGGAACTGCTCGTCAAAGGGACCTCGGCCATGTGACCTAAGTCGAGGTATTCTTGGATTACAGAGTCATACCGGGCCTTCAGGGGAGGATCTCTTTTTAGGCGCTGCGCGTTACGCAGAAATTGAGCCAGAGCAAAGGATCGTGAAGATGCGAGCTCGGAACCATTATGCTCGGGATCGCGTAAGGGGAGCATCACAACGTATTTGCCACGATTGTCCCTTCTTGTATTCTGGACAAAATTGTGTTCGCAGACGGAATCAGACTCGGGGACTATCTGTGTGGGCACTTCCTCCACCTCCCAGAATTTGGTAAGGAGATGATCTAACGAGTCGTCGAGTCCGCAGGTAACTCGAGTGGAGAAGGCGGACAAATTGCGGGGGGCCGCTGGAGATATGGGGCCTGTCAACACCCATCCAAAAATGGTTTCCTGGCCGAGAAGTGAACCGCAAATGTAAGCCCTGGCGTTGCCGAGGAGGATGGACGGAAGAATATCGGCTCCTATCAAGACATCGATTTGGGAGCTCTCGAAGAACTTGGGATCTGCAAGGGGGATGTCAGGAATTCCCTTAAGAAGATCTCGAGGGACTGGATACGATGGCAGATTCCCGGCCAGCTGCAGAAGAACGTAAGCTGAAGTTTCTAAATGCAGCCCGGGTCTGGAAGGCGTTCGAATAGAAAAATGACAGAGTTTCGTGGACTGAGCGGCAACGGTTTGATTAAGACCAGAGACTTGGGCCTGGATAGTCTTGAATGGAAGTTTGACGAGGTTGAAAAGTCTCTCCGTAATAAAGGTTGCCTCGGAACCAGAGTCGATTAGGGCACGCGCCTGGAAATTGCACCCTAAATGGCAAATGTTAATGAGGGCTGTGCCTAGTAAGACGGCTGTTGAGCCGGAAGCGAAGCACACTTGCACATCAGAATGATCCTCTGTGGGGCTCGTGCCTCTTGTAGTAGGCGCGGGTCGCGACCTGGATGGCGCAGACGGACTTGGAGCGGCCGCGAATGGATTACCGCGGTGCAGGAGGGTGTGATGACGGCTGTGGCACGTGAAGCAGCTATGGGCACTAGTGCAATCCCGTTGCAAGTGCCCTCGTGCAAAACAGTTCAGGCAAAGCTGCTTTTTCTTAATGTAGTCGGAGCGACCATTTACATCCATCTCAAGGAAGCGCGGACATAAGCGAACAGGATGATTCTCTCTGGAGCAGAGATCGCACCCTCTTGGGGCTGGAGTCACTCTGGCCTCGTAAGAATTAAGCCTACGCGCTGGGGCGCTCGCAGGTGTCGACCTTGGCGGAACCTGACCCGAACTGCTAGGCCTTATGTCATCGATAGCCTCCAGAGTGCGATGACGCTCTGTCAGGAACGAGTCTAACTCATTCCATGTTGGAATCTCAGCCTTGTTGTGAATGGATTGCTCCCACATTGAAAGCGTGATTTTGGGAAGCTTTAAGGAAACCATGTAAACCAGGGAGACAATCCCAAGTCTCGACTTGAATAGAGGACATCTCTAAGGCTGTCAGGCAACTTTGGATTGTCCCTTGCAGCTCCTTCAGAGCGGCTCCGGACTCTTGGGGTACTGCCTGGATGTTGAAGAGGATTTTTAGCTGGCTATTGACTAATAACCGCCGATTTTCGAAGCGGTCGGTGAGGCTTCGCCACGCGGAGATAAACCCTTCGTTGGTCAGCGGGGCTTTGGAAACAATGGCGTGCGCATCGCCACTTGTTTTGGATAATAGGTGGAACAACTTCTCCACCGGTGTAAGACGCGAGTTGTGTATGTATATCGCGGTAAAAAGATCTCTAAAGGTGGGCCACCGCAGGTAATCACCAGCGAAAACTTCGGTGTCGACTGGTGGCAAACGACAGCCCGTAGACGGCGGTGTTGGAACACTGACAGCAGCCTGAATGGGCTGGGAGGCGGCCTTGTCTATTATGTCCTGTAGTTGGACCAAACATCTCGAATATACGGAGTAGCAGTAACTGTACTTGGATTCAAGCACTGTCGAGGTGGCAGAACTGTCGGTGGACGCGGAAAGAAGATCGGAGCAACTTTCATAGCTCTTCTCCACCTTTTCCCACAAGGCCCGGATTTGGTCCCGATGGACTTGGCACATGCCAGGGGAAAGTCGTTCTGGTTCAGCGGCGCTCGGAGTATGAATATCCGCTTGAAATTGGCTAACCCGGTCTGTTGTGGCAATAAACTTTTTGAGGGCGATGTCTATCGCAGTTGGACACCGACCGAGAAAGCCTTGACGGGGGACCGGAGATAGTCTCGACGGACTCGTCGCTTTTTGCCCTTGGAATGGCTATGGCCGCCTTTGGTGTTAATTGAGACGGCCGCGGAGACGCGGATTGGGACCTGTCCAAACGGATAGATGGGATCGACCTCGGTTTCTTGTCGTCTCCCGTGGGCATTCTTGGACTCGAACTTTGCGGATCAGCTCTTGTCGACTGACCTGAGCAAGGGGCGTCTCGTTCAGAACGTGAGGATATTCACCGTTAAGCTCTCGGCGCGATCTGAGTCGCCAACGAGTTGGTCGTCGCTGCCAATGAACGCACGCAAAAGAAAAGAAAGCCCCAGAGAACGGTCACACTGTTAATTTCTGCGGAGTAGAAAGCACAGTGCCATAAACAACGGGAAGAATCGGAAGAAAATATTTGGAAATCGATGAAACTGTATTGATTGTTTATATATTTGTATATCTTGTTACTCCCTTTGTTGACTTCTGTTTTTTTTTTATTCTAATTTTTCCCTTAGTTAGTGTTGCCAAATAATTTTATTGTATTAAGGTTTTTATTTATTTTTTTTTGGATTTGGAAAATATCTTTGATTGCAAAAAAAATCCGGAAAACCGCAATAAAAAATAAATTAATTAATCCATTAAATAAATTAATTACTTTGCCGGAAATAATTAAATAATATTTATAATTAAATAGTAATTATAATTATGAATTAATAATTTGTATATTTAAATAATAATTATAATTATAAATACTTATTTTTTTTTTTCGGAGCCGGAATGGTGGAATTAAAAAACCTTGGCTTTGGTTCGGGAGGAGCGTTCACTGGGTTACGCCGGTCGGCAGAGCAGTGCATGCGTGAGGGCGCGGTAGAGAGAGAGAAGAAAAAAAAACAGCAACAATAACAACACGGCCGCTGCGGTGGTTAATGCGGCAATTTGGCGAAAAAACAATCACGGTCGCACCCGTGTGGATTTGAATTTATTTTATTTTATGTTCCTGAATGTGGAGGCAGAAAATATATTTATGTAGATATGGGCATGCATGCGTTTATGGATATGTGTATGTTCCTGTAAGTGGAGGCAGAAAATAATTCTATGTAGATATGGGCATGCATGCGTTTTGTGTAAGTGTGTATCGGTACAGTTGAGCGTCGAAGAGTGGACTGTATTTGAAATGACGGAACAGATGAAAAGAATCAGCAACAATAATAACACATCCGTTGGGGCGATTAATTGCGGCAATTTGGAGAAAAACAATCACGGTCGCACCCGTGTGGATTTGAATTTATTTTATTTTATGTTCCTGTATGTGGAGGCAGAAAATATATTTATGTAGATATGGGCATGCATGCGTTTATGGATATGTGTATGTTCCTGTATGTGGAGGCAGAAAATAGTTCTATGTAGGTATGGGCAGGCATGCGTTTATGTGTAAGTGTATATCGGTACAGTAGAGCGTCGAAGAGTGGACTGTATTTGAAGTGACGGAACAAATAAAATTATGTGGAGAGAAAAAAAACACAAGGCAAAAAAAATATCTCGACAGCGGCGGATTGTACGGCGAACAGGGAAACTCCCGAAATTACTTCACACCGAGTGGCTGATATTAGTTATGCCTGTTTATTTTCCACCACACAATTTCACTTTTTGTCGTATTTTTTTTGGAGGCAGAATTGCACTGCACTATGTACACAAGTTGTCACGCGCGTGTATGTGTATGTCTGGATGCACATATGTATGCCTTGACCGTTGGCAAGTTGATGTACAACGGGGAACGAAAGGAAAACGGCAAGGAGTATGGCGACGCACACAAAGCGAAGACGGATAGAAAATTTTTTGGAATTGCAGGAATGTTAAATCTCTCGACTGCCGTTGTGTCGGGAAAACTCGGACGTGGAGTTGACACGAAAAAAAATCTTACTGCAGTGTGAACGAAATTTAATGTTCGAACCACTGCTAAAGACCGGCAGCGAGAGGGAGTCGGAAAATGCTCGTACTTATCTTTTTTGCGGAAGAAATCACAGGAGCTGCTGGTCGAATGGATATCCTTATCCGGCTCGAAGGACCAAATGTTCGTAGGGGGCTCCAAGGGGGATCCTTCCACAAAAGAAGCGAATTTAAATCACAAAAATTCCCACGGCGCAAACGCAAAGGGCAGACGAAAGTGAGAAGTCGGGGGCGTCGTGGTATATTTCAATGGTGTTTATTCAGCGTTATACATGAGACTAATTAAAACTTAAAACTAAAACCGCGCTCCCGCCCGCTTTACTCCGTTCAAGCGAGAGCGGGAGATCGGCAGCGGCCATCCGAGGAGTTTGGATGCGAAACCCGAAGTTCGCACTCTGGAGCGCGGACGTTGTGAGAGGCGAGCGAGGGAGCGCAAGAGGGGCGAGAGCGAAAGCTCGGAGGGCTCAGTGACCAGCGCCAATGCAGTGGGCCACTGACCTAAACAGACCATGTTGCCTCGTCATCCCCGGCTAAAGGAACTTTCGACCGTAGATCGTAATTGGAAGGCATCGTATAGCACCCAAAATGAAATATATGTATTTTTCCCTAAAAAATTCTAAATAACCCCCGCAACAAATCACCAAAAGAAATAAATACTTAAGAAGAAAAATAAATATAATAACGACAAGTAAATAATAATTAAACACATAAATATATATACATGTAAGAACATATAATAATTATAGAAACAAAATTTTAAATAAATAAATAAATGTATTATTTTAGGAAAGATATTTATATTTTTTTTTTTTTGTAAATAAATAAATACTTGGGAAATTTAATAAATAATATAAATAAATAAATAGAATAAATAAATGGAATAAGTAAATAGAATAAATAAATAGATAAATAATTAATATATTATATTAATGATTTTTCCTTTTTATTTTGCTTCTTTTCCGAATTTAATTTGGGGAGATGGAACTGACCCACGCCGGTGGACTTCCGACCTAATTCGTCCTGTGCTTTCTCCAACATTCAATTTTTTCCGTCACATCCTAGCCATTCGTCAACTGAACTGGCAAACACTCTTGGTGATAGCCGCCAGTTAAGGACTTTGGCTGGTGGTTGAGTCCTGTTGGCTTTGATTTCCCGTTTGTGGTTTGATCCTTAAATCGAGGTGTTCGTGCAGCGCGTGTAAGTCACGGGTCACGAACACACATTTAAGCATCCAACCGACAGAAGGTATCAAACACATCCGAGAAACAAAAGCCTCAGGATCAACAAAAAAAACAACTATGGAATTATTACAACTGACTTTACCCCACAAACACAAAATATAAATACAAAAATAAATAAATAAATAAAAAAACTACGCCCTAACATATTTTATCACAGTTCTTATCACAGTTTTAATCACAAATTTAGCTATCTGCGGATGCAAATCTTTTCCCTTCTGGGCCAAGATGCCACCCGCAGGTCGCCTAGTCTGTGCTGTAACCAGGAGCCATTGTCTCCCTTCGGAGCCAAGCCTCCTGCCTGCTCAAAAAAAATAACTTCCCCTAAACCTTTCACTCTGCCTCGCAGCCCACAACTCCCGGTGCAGTTCCATGCAACCTGCTGTTGCGCTGCAAGTCACCGGTGTAAAAGCTATGCGAGGCAAATCCCTACATGCGAGACGTCGTCGTCTCGACGATTTATTTTTTTTTACTTTGGGCGCCACTATGTTATGGAACTGCATTTTGTCCTGGGACGGCGCCGGCTAGCTCCCGAATCCCCAGGGCGGAGTACCCGATGACACGAGTCTCACATCACAAAAAAACAAGAGAGAACGCTATAGTCGAGTGCCTCGACTATTAGATACCCGTTACTCAGCTAAACAACTTAATATAAATATGCCTTCTTTGCAGGGCAATTGCAACTGTGTACAATGTAAATACATACATATGTATATGCTTACAAACATACACACATACGCCATTGTTTGACTCAGACCTCCATTATGGCTAACTTGACTTGATTTGCATAGTTCTTGGGATATAGTTCGGTATTGACAAATGAAAGCCATCGCAATTTCCTTTAATAATCCTTATCGAGAATTAACGTTGACTCTGTTGAGCGCCTTGGCCAGCTGTTCCAAAGCCATCCGTTAGATGGCGCTATTGTATACGCCATGAAAGGCGGAAATGTAGGCGCTAGCCAGGCTTAAGCGTTTAATGGGTTATTGGGCTTTAGAGTGGGCGTGGCAAACTTTTATTAGGCCAATCGAAAGGTATTGACGAAACAAATATGTGGCCACAGCTTGTGGCTTGTGGGCGTCAGAGGGGGCGTGGCACCATTATGAAACAAACTTGCGCTGCGTAGGAACTCCTAAAATCTACATGCAAAATACCAATCCTCTAGCTTTTATAGTTTCCGAGATCTCAGCGTTCATACGGACGGACAGACGGACAGACAGACAGACGGACATGGCTAGATCGACTCGGCTAGTGATCCTGAACAAGAATATATATACTTTATAGGGTCGGAAACGCTTCCTTCTACCTGTTACATACTTTTGCACGAATACAATATACCCTTTTACTCTACGAGTAACGGGTATAATAATTGACATAATCGAGGAGGAACACTCAAAAATAAATTTACAAATTCCATTTCGTACCGACATTCGGAGTGAAATAAACACCGAAAATGACAGGGCAATTTATAGTAAACAATATCCTTATGCCTTATCAGTATCAGATTTCGTTAATACGGAAATGAATAGAATGCTTAAGGAAAATATTATAAGACCTAGTAGAAGTCCTTATAATTCTCCAGTGTTAGTGGTACCCAAAAAAGGTCAAAATGAAGATGGCAGTCTCAAACATAGATTAGTAATAGATTACAAAAAACTGAACGAAAACACTATACCGGACAGATACCCGACGCAAGACCCGTCTGTAATATTAGCTAATTTAGGAAAGGCTAAATACTTCTCAACAATGAGAATACAGTTTGACGAATCAGCTGTACAAGCTTTCAACGAGCTAAAAGAGAATTTAATAGCACAAGTCGAATTAATTCAGCCAGATTATAGTAAGAAATTCGTTTTAACTACAGACGCATCAGACGTAGCTATCGGGACAGTACTAACACAAGATAATAAACCAATTACGTTTATTTCAAAAACATTAAATAAAACGGAACAACTTTATGCCACAAATAAAAAAGAATTGTTAGCTATAGTATGGGCTTTAAAAAATCTGCGGAATTATTTGTATTAAGTAATTGGCATAGAAATACAAACGGATCATCAATCCTTATCGTTCACAATTTCGGATAAAAATCCAAACGTAGAGATGAAAAGATGGTATTCTTTCATTGAAAGTTTTACCCCAAAAATTATATACAAACCCGGAACAACAAATGTTGTAGCCGATGCATTATCACGAATACAAATAAATAATATTACAAACAGCGACATAGAAGTTTCTGAACAGTCAAACTCAGACCAAGACACACAGCATTCAGCTGAAAGTAGTTTTGAAAATGTAATACAAGAGAATTTAATAAGCATATTAAAAGAGTACCTTCCACCTAACATAACGGTTGGAATTCATTGTAGTTTAGAAGATTTATATCATATTCAAGTTTCTTTAAGAAATAGTTTTACTAACAAATTTCTTTTTACGCGCTTATTTTTACAAGACGTAGAAAACGCCGAAGATAGAGCTATAATAATAGAGGAAACACACAATCGAGCTCATAGGGGATTAGACGAAAATCATTAACAAATCCGTAGATTATATTATTGGCCCAATCTATTTGTAAAACTAAAAGAATATATAAAAAATTGTAAAATTTGCAATGAGAACAAATATAACAGACACCCTATTAAAATTCCATTTTGGGAAGCCCCAGTCCCAACTAAAGAAGGCGAAAATTTACACATTGATATATATTATGCGCAAAGTTTAACTTTTATAACTTGTATTGACGCGTACTCTAAATTCCTAGTAGTTAAAGAAATTCAGAATAAATTAAATATCGAAAATAAAGTAATGGAAGTACTTCAACATGTTCCCCTAGCCAAAGTAATTATGACCGATAACGAACCGAGCTTTACCTCAGCTCAATTTAAATCTTTTGCACAAAGATGCGGATTAACTCTACATTACGCAGACCCGAGGCACAGTACTTCAAACGGACAAGTGGAAAGGGCACATTCGACATTAACAGAATTAGCTCGCTGTATAAAAGAACAATTTAATTTAACTGACTATTCCGAAATCGTAATAAGAGCCGCTCAGGAATATAATCAGAGTATTCATTCCACAACAAACCAAAAACCTGTTGACATTCTTTATAATAAAATCGAACACGATAATATTCCACAATTATTAAAAAATACACAGGAGAAAATGTTAGAAACACATAATGAAAACAGAAAAGAAAAACAATATCACGTAGGACAAGTTGTTTATGAGAAGAAATATGGAGAAAGAAATAAACTTAAACCAAGATATAAGAAGCAAATAGTTAGAGATGTTATGCCTAATAAAATAATAATCAACAGTAGAAACAGAATTATTCACAAAGATAATATTAAGCATTAATAAATTATTTTTGTTTTTAACTTACAGAAAATGTATTCCTTAATACATATTTTATCAATTATAATATTGGCCAGTTCAGAAGTAATTGATTATTCGAACCATGAATTTTTTCTGTTCAAAGACAACAAGGATGTACTTACGTATGAATCTTACAACGATTTATTCCAAGTAACTAATTTAAGTTTTTATTAGGAAATAATTAATATAGAATCAGATAATATAAAAAAGGATTTAAATAAGAGGTCACAATGGGAAATAAAGTACGACTTAGAAGTAATCGAATTAATCTTATCCCAGTTAATATCAGCTAGAACAAAAAGAGGAATAAATGAGTTAGGCACCGTGTGGAAATGGTTAGCTGAAACTCCGGACCATGATGATTTCATTAAAGTACAAAATAAAATCAATGACTTAATTGAAAATAATAATAAACAGTCTATTATTAATTCCAAATTGTTCAAAGAAATAGAATCTCTCTCCGAAGATTTTAAAAATGTTTTTATTGATCAAGATTTACCAATAAGAAAACATCGCTTACGACTGATAACATTTGATCTACAAAATTTAATTAATACTATCACCCTTGCAAAAATTGACGTTTTCAACACCAAAATTTTAAATAATGAAGATATAAAAGAAATATTCAAACACGAGCAAAAGCCAGTAATTATCGCTGACTTAATGGACATCTCTGTGTTCAAAATCGCATTACATAAAAAATTAAATTAAATTAATAATTTATATAAAATACCCAATAATAAATAATAGATGCGAATTATATTACACTCGACCCATTTCCCAAATCGATGGAAAATTATTAATAAGTAATCAAGTCGCAAAATGCGAAAATACATATTATGAAATGTCTACTATAAATGTCGACTTTTAAACGGTGAACAATCAATTTGTAAAAAACTTCCTAACTTTACAAACAGCAGAGTTATGGCATTTCCTATCGTTCAGTTATATGGCAGCTATAGGATATAGTCGGCCGATCCCGGCCGTTCCGACTTATATACTGCGTGCAAAGGAAAGAAGGGTGTGTGCAAAGTTTCAATTCGATAGCTTTAAAACTGAGAGACTAGTTTGCGTAGAAACAGACAGACGGACAGTCGGACAGACGGACATGGCTATATCAACTCAGGAGGTGATCCTGATCAAGAATATATATACTTTATAGGGTCGGAGATGTCTCCTTCACTGCGTTGCACACTTTTGACCAAAATTATAATACCCTCTGCAAGGGTATAAAAAGCGAAATAAAATGAACAATATTAATATGACCAGTACAAATCGAATAGAAGTACTGGAGAAAACAACAAGAGAGAACGCTATAGTCGAGTGCCTCGACTATTAGATACCCGTTACTCAGCTAAACAACTTAATATAAATATGCCTTCTTTGCAGGGCAATTGCAACTGTGTACAATGTAAATACATACATATGTATATGCTTACAAACATACACACATACGCCATTGTTTGACTCAGACCTCCATTATGGCTAACTTGACTTGATTTGCATAGTTCTTGGGATATAGTTCGGTATTGACAAATGAAAGCCATCGCAATTTCCTTTAATAATCCTTATCGAGAATTAGCGTTGACTCTGTTGAGCGCCTTGGCCAGCTGTTCCAAAGCCATCCGTTAGATGGCGCTATTGTATACGCCATGAAAGGCGGAAATGTAGGCGCTAGCCAGGCTTAAGCGTTTAATGGGTTTTTGGGCGTTAGAGTGGGCGTGGCAAACTTTTATTTAACCAATCGAAAGGTATTGACGAAACAAATACATATCAAAAAAAATTTTCATAATAGCATCAAAACTGTGGCCACAGCTTGTGGCTTGTGGGCGTCAGAGGGGGCGTGGCACCATTTTGAAACAAACTTGCGCTGCGTAGGAACTCCTAAAATCTACATGCAAAATACCAATCCTCTAGCTTTTATAGTTTCCGAGATCTCAGCGTTCATACGGACGGACAGACGGACAGACAGACAGACGGACATGGCTAGATCGACTCGGCTAGTGATCCTGAACAAGAATATATATACTTTATAGGGTCGGAAACGCTTCCTTCTACCTGTTACATACTTTTGCACGAATACAATATACCCTTTTACTCTACGAGTAACGGGTATAATAATTGATATAATCGAGGAGGAACACTCAAAAATAAATTTACAAATTCCATTTCGTACCGACATTCGGAGTGAAATAAACACCGAAAATGACAGGGCAATTTATAGTAAACAATATCCTTATGCCTTATCAGTATCAGATTTCGTTAATACGGAAATGAATAGAATGCTTAAGGAAAATATTATAAGACCTAGTAGAAGTCCTTATAATTCTCCAGTGTTAGTGGTACCCAAAAAAGGTCAAAATGAAGATGGCAGTCTCAAACATAGATTAGTAATAGACAAGAGAGAACGCTATAGTCGGGTGCCCCGACTATCAGATACCCGTTACTCAGGTAAAAGGAGTGCGAGGGAGATGGAGATAGAAACTTTGATCACGCATAACTTTTTAACGAATGGTCCGATTTGAAAAAATTTCTTCTACATTTCGATAGGTATTGATAAACACAATAAAACTGCATTTTTAATTTTCCGAAATATTTAAATTTTTAAAATCGTATATGAGCGATTGTGGGCGTTAAAGGGGGCGTGTCACCTTTTTGAAACAAACTTGCGCTGCGTAGGAACTCCTAGAATCTTCGTGCAAAATGCCAATCTTCTAGCTTTTATAGTTTCCGAGATCTCAGCGTTCATACGGACGGACAGACGGACAGACAGACAGACGGACAGACGGACATGGCTAGATCGACTCGGCTAGTGATCCTGAACAAGAATATATATACTTTATAGGGTCGGAAACGCTTCCTTCTAGCTGTTACATACTTTTGCACGAATACAATATACCCTTTTACTCTACGAGTAACGGGTATAAATATCGGTCTTCACTAACAAGCAAAACAAACAAAAGGTAAACAATGCAATTAATAGAAGTGACGGGAAATATATGATGTTTTGGTGGCTATTGGTGACCTAGCCAAGCACGCCCACCCAACCAAGGATGCCCCGGATAATTCTGCGGAGGCATCACCCATAATCTGCTGGTCGAAGTCACTCCTCGCGACTAGGACAGCTCCATCTCCCCCATAACGACAACTCACTCGCACATTTCGGTCTTCATATAAATTTTAATTATCACCGTAAGTACCTAGGCTATACATTAATGGCTCTCCTAGTAATTAATTCATCTTTTCTTAGCCTTTACGACCAAACTTGGCCACCGTCTTCGGATTTACGCGGTCAAAGCGAAGATTACCTTCCCTTGGCAAAGGCTACAGGCGCCGCGGAAAATATGTTCCACCAGTCAAGTATTGGAAAAACTCGCAGTGAACGAGGCGCACGAAAAGGGGCACACACTATGTATGTGTCGGGTCACCTAATCCTGAGGAACTCCTAGGGAAAAGAAGGGACAGGCCAAATGGTAAGTAGTAGCGCTGTAAACAATCTCGCCGAAAACTAATAATCGCGACCCTTATATACAGGCAACAACGAGGACAAATTAAGGCTTTCGGGTCTAAGTCCGGATAAATTTACATGTCAACAGGTAAGTATATAAATTTAGCAATGCACATATATTTAAACATTCATTATTTTCAGCCACTTCTAGGCTGAGCCCCGGGCTAAATATGCCCCGGCCGAAGCGTACTACAACAGAGGCCAGCAGCAATAAAGGCCTGGAACACCACGAGGAACGGTGGCGGTCCAGAAACCGGTACTACGCCCTGCCTCGCCCTGCGTGGTATGGGAGTCGCGTCGTGGTCGCGACGTTGTGTTGCTCGGGTTCTACGTGCCCGGAACGGACTCACCGAGGAAACGTTGAATATCTTTTTTTTGTGGTTAAGGTTATTTATGTAACTGCCTGCGGCGGTGTTGGTTGGAGGCTGTGGCTGCTACTGCTGCCTGCTGCTGTTGTTGCTGCTACTGCTACCTGCTGCTACTGGTGGCTGGGTACCACCACGAGGGATGCTGCCCTTCCTCCGAGGGAAAATTGATGAAACGAAGAAAAATAAAAGAAAACTGCCGGGGCCCTATGTACGAGGGTCCCCGGTGGACCTAAAATACATAAATAATTTTCCCCTTAATTTCCAAACGTCACTAGCACTTTCACACACTTACTTTTTCTTGTATTTAAATAAACAAAAAAGGTACCAAAAGCTGCGTCTATTTTACTTCGGTCTTCAGCAGCAACTAAACCCTATCCCTGACCTACGCAACGTCATGCTCATCACGCCATGTTCCCTTTTCCTCTTCCAAATGTGGGTCATTGGACGAATCCAAGGCCATCCTAGCCATACCCAGAGCGAACCGGGCTAGTTTAAATAGCTAGATAGCCAAGGCATGAGCAGAAGGGGGCGCCACTTCAGTAGGGGTTGCCACTCACCAAACTTTATCGATACTAACAACGAATACCTCCTTATTCTTTCCTTTAGCCGATTCCGACTTGAAATGCAACAAATAAAATGATTTCCCTTGATATTGAATTTCCAATCATGGCTGTGAATCAACATCGAGATCAATTTATTACTATGTCATCAATAGAATTTGATCTTTGTAATTTACTTAATGACGAAGAGTATATTTACTGAGATAAGCAATCTATGTTCTCTCTTAAAAATCATTGCGAGTTTCAAATGTTTAATAACAAATCATAGTCATTGTGCCAAACAACGAAATCGACAAAATTCTCGTACAAAGATTAAGAACAAACAAGAGAGAACGCTATAGTCGGGTGCCCCGACTATCAGATACCCGTTACTCAGGTAAAAGGAGTGCGAGGGAGATGGAGATGGAAACTTTGATCACGCATAACTTTTAAACGAATGGTCCGATTTGAAAAATTTCTTCTACATTTCGATAGGTATTGATGAACACAATAAAACTGCATTTTTACTTTTCCGAAATATTTAAATTTATATTTAAATAAAATCGTATATAAGCGATTGTGGGCGTTAACGGGGGCGTGACACCTTTTTGAAACAAACTTGCGCTGCGTAGGAACTCCTAAAATCTGCATGCAAAATGCCAATCTTCTAGCTTTTATAGTTTCCGAGATCTCAGCGTTCATACGGACGGACAGACGGACAGACGGACAGACGGACAGACGGACATGGCTAGATCGACTCGGCTAGTGATCCTGAACAAGAATATATATACTTTATAGGGTCGGAAACGCTTCCTTCTACCTGTTACATACTTTTGCACGAATACAATATACCCTTTTACTCTACGAGTAACGGGTATAAAAATCAATGGAAATCTTTAATTAAATCACCAATGGAGTTAACAGCAGTATGCGATGATCAATTATCAACCATTACAATTGATCCGAAGTGCACTCTAAGAATACCTTTTTTGAACGTAATTGACCATCAGGTACAGTGCTGCCATTTGAGCTTTTTTCCCGTCAAAGTCGAAATGTGGGAAAAATTTGGGAATTCAGGGTAGCGGGAATTCTGGATTTTTAAAAAGCAGTTGACTTTTTTCCGCTTTTTTTTTCAAATTCCATGAAAAGACACAAAAATACAATTTTTGATGAAGCTGTGGATAAAAAGTTTAATAACGCGGTAACACCTTCCACTTTTCGAACAAATGTACCAAATGTGTAAAGATGTGACACTATTTTAAGGTAACTGCCATCACAATATAACATGTGAGAACGCTATAGTCGAGTGCCTCGACTATTAGATACCCGCCACTGCTGCAACCATGCTGACACGAAAGGTTTCTAAGGAGTCAGTGATTAACTGCTGTACTCGAGTTTCGGAAATGCTTGGACGTTCAGTTCATCTATGTGTTGTGTTTTGGCTTCTCAAGCCAGAGTGTGCTCTCTGATTCGTTGGGTTCTGATTGGAATTCGCTCTTGTGTTTGGTCTAGTTCGGTTGACGGTACCAGTAGCTTGATTGGCAGAAGCACCTCGAACTTCCCTATTACTATCATTAGTAGACCTATTGGTTGAGCAGCGGGGAAAGTTATCAGTTGTACCAGGGTACAAGCACTTCAGCAAAGCAGACAAGTTTCATTAGTTCCTAACCAAAGTTCCACGCATACAAGTTCACTATCTATAACCATAGTATCATTGCAAATAATACAAAGCGAAGGTTCATCTTCACTAGCGGTGACTGCAACCTCTTCTGGATTAGGCTGAATTACCATGTTGTAGTATTATAATAATTTATAAAAATATAGTAAATAAAGCAAAAACTGTGATTTAAGATTGGGACTACCTTTTAGTAAGGGTGCATCAAATAAAAATTAATATAAAACAAGGGCAATGGTGGTAGTCGTCGAAAGCTGGGTACGCACAAATCCCAGCATATATTTGTAATCGGGTCCGGCGTTTGGAAAGAGCATGACACTGTTAGGAAAGAAAAAATAAAAATAAAACAAGAGAGAACGCTATAGTCTGGTGCCCCGACTATCAGATACCCGTTACTCAGGTAAAGGGAGTGCGAGGGAGATGGAGATAGAAACTTTGATCACGCATAACTTTTTAACGAATGGTCCGATTAGAAAATTTCTTCTACATTTCGATAGGTATTGATAAACACAATAAAACTGCATTTTTACTTTTTCGAAATATTTAAATTTTTAAAATCGTATATAAGCGATTGTGGGCGTTAAAGGGGGCGTGGCACCTTTTTGAAACAAACTTGCGCTGCGTAGGAACTCCTAGAATCTGCATGCAAAATGCCAATCTTCTAGCTTTTATAGTTTCCGAGATCTCAGCGTTCATACGGACAGACAGACGGACAGACAGACGGACAGACAGACGGACAGACGGACAGACGGACATGGCTATATCGACTCGGCTAGTGACCCTGATCAAGAATATATATACTTTATAGGGTCGGAAACGCTTCCTTCTACCTGTTACATACTTTTGCACGAATACAATATACCCTTTTACTCTACGAGTAACGGGTATAATTAGGGTTTCTGTTGGGCAAAAGTTTTTTAATAATGGGGAAAGCAAGCGCACGACTGCTGAGTGTCTCGCCAAAAACTAATTAGCTAAAACAAATCTCAAAGCAGTAATGACTTAATGATTGATCTCTTAGAATTCAATCATGAGTACTTCCTAGAAATTTCCAACAAAGTAAATCTCTAAGGAGTTTTGCTATGTGTATCAATTCTAAATCATAAAGAATAATGTTGCTTGGTGCGAATTCGAGCTTTTCTCAAATCTCACATTCCGTAAAAATTAATTTAGTGTTGATAGGGGAATAAGCATTGAATTGAGCATTAACATAATCTAGGTTCAGCACATGCAAGAATGTGCGATGTGTGAATTCCGTTGGATCACCTTAAGGCTCAAATTAGGAAATTATACAAATAAACTTTTGAATTTTAATTTGAGTAGCGACACAAAAATTTAACTCTCTTATCTTCTCAAGATAAGAGAAATTCTCTTAATGTTAACTTGCCCATGGCAGCTGCTTATGATTTTCTTAATGTTAACTTGCCCATGGCAAATTAACCATAAAATGGGTATAATTGACTTCATTTATGTTCTTCATTCAAAAATAAGGTAATATTTAACAAAATAGTAAGGGTGTCGAAACTTTAATCTATAATTAATCTATAATTATATATAACTTGGCTCAGATTGAAGTTACCATACGGTCGGCCACGCCGTACTTACAACATGAATACTTTAAATTTGTTTCCAGGGCAGTTGACAGGCCTGTGGACGGTGTGTGTAAACTAGGATGTGTGTATGCTGTATGATGTATGCTGAGGGAAACACAAAATTTTATTAGTTAACAGTCCATCTAAGGCTAAATATACATACTGTGGCCGTTAAATATTCTTATTCTCAACAGGTAGACCAAGAATCCGGGGTGCTTGCTTTTGCGCTACACGCTCGTGTAGGACGCGGTCATGGCTAACCAACAGCCAGGGTTTAGCCTACTCGCAACTGGTCAGGAGAATCTCGCAAATCACGAACGTGATTCGATCTAATAACTGCTAAAACAATAACTAACTGGTTAAGGCTGGGTTTACTTAGGTTATTTTATTTACCTTGAGTTTTCTTTAGGTCTTGCAGCGGTTGGAAAGCTTGGCACGGAACTTCAAGTTAACCGGCTGCAAGCGACTAGGCTGTGAATATTCTTTAATATTCTGATGCACTGGAAAACTGTACGCGGCTCGGCTCGAGAGATAGGCCGGCTCCACGTGTTGTTGTTGGTGGTAAATACTGTGCTATAAATTGCTGGTGCTACTGGCGAAACGGCGAAGAACTGCTGATGCTCGCGGTGTTGTTCGGATCAAGAAATCGACCGGCTCCACGTGTTGGCAACCAGAGTGGGCTAAAACGAGCACCAGGCGATTTCCACTGCTCGTTTCTCCCAAGCAACTTCGACCACATTTAAAAAACTTAAAATTTACATGCCTCAAGGAAACATGCTCCCTCTCATCAACCATGATGAACTTCAATTATATAAGTTAATGAGGGCAGAAGCAAAAGTGGTAAAGGATTATGTAATCATTAAATTAACACTGCAGTCTTGTCAACACATTCATTAGCAATTTATGACTTGATTCCAATACCGGTAGTCATCAACAATAAAATGATTTCACTTGATATTGAATTTCCAATCATGGCTGTGAATCAACATCGAGATCAATTTATTACTATGTCATCAATAGAATTTGATCTTTGTAATTTACTTAATGACGAAGAGTATATTTGCTGAGATAAGCAATCCATGTTCTCTCTTAAAAATCATTGCCAGTTTCAAATGTTTAATAACAAATCATAGTCATTGTGCCAAACAACGAAATCGACGAAATCATTCTCGTACAAAGATTAAGAACAAAAAATCAATGGAAATCTTTAATTAAATCACCAATGGAGTTAACAGCAGTATGCAATGATCAATTATAAACCATTACAATTGATCCGAAGTGCACTCTAAGAATACCTTTTCTGAACGTAATTGACCATCAGGTACAGTGCTGCCATTTTAGCTTTTTTCCCCTCAAATCTGTCTTTTTTCAAAGTCGAAATGTGGGAAAATTTTGAGAATTCAGGGTAGCGGAAATTCTGGATTTTTAAAAAGAAGTTGGCTTTTTTTCCGCTTTTTATTCAAATTCCATGAAAAGACACAAAAATACAATTTTTGATGAAGCTGTGGATAAAAAGTTTAATAACGCGGTAACACCTTCCACTTTTCGTACAAATGTACCAAATGTGTAAAGATGTGGCACTATTTTAAGTTAAACTGCCATCACAATATAACATGTGAGAACGCTATAGTCGAGTGCCTCGACTATTAGATACCCGATACTCAGTTCAAATTACAATTTGAATTCGGCGATCTTTAGAGCTGGCAGCTTTACAGCACGAGCATCAGCATCAGCGCTGCTTTAGCGCAGGTAGCTTTTGTTCTGCACCAACAGCTGTGTTTATGTTTATGTTTTTGAGTGCAATGCTTACATATGTACATACACACATACGCCATTGTATGACTCAGACCTCCAATTTGGATAACTTGATTTGATTTGCATAGTTCTTGGGATATAGTTCGGTATTGACAAATTGTAACGCAGTTCTCTGGCCGGGGTAGAATCTCAATCGGGGCCAAGGAACCTATACAAGAAATTTATATAGAAGGGTGGGACCTGTAGTAGGAATTGGTATGGGGAGGCTGTACGGTGGCCGGATACGAGTGCTCTTCGGCGAGGTAGTCGATCGTAAAGGCCCGTTCCCGCACGGGTTCTAATCCCCGAGTATGCGTCTACGCGCGAGAGCCGCCGATCGAACCGATCTGAACACGAGGTTGACGACAAGGCATCTATTAGAGCGCCGCCTAGCGGCCTGCAGTGGGAATAGCGTCGACCACACTGCTTGGTGCGAAACCCGGGGAGGATCCTGTGTGAGGCGCCCCCTGGTGATAGAACGAGGTACTCAGTGGGTGATCGCACTGCTTGGTGGGGAACTAGGATGAGATCCGTCAGCAATGCCCTCCGGTGGCGGAACGAGATACTAAAAGGACGGTCGCACTGCTTGTTGGTGAATTTGGATGACTCCGATTGGAGTTGACTGCGGGGGGCTACGGGAGGGGAACTCTGCTGGGCATGAACGGCGAGGCCGCCCGCTCCGGATATACTCGGAGCCTACGGGTGTCTACACTCCGGATATACTCGGAGCCTACGGGTGTCTACACTCCGGATATACTCGGAATCTACGGGTGTGTACACTTCGGATATACTCGGAGTCTACGGGGGGGGGTTCTACACTCCGGCTGGTCTCGGAGCCTACGAGGGTTCTAAGGAGGAAGCTCTCGGCCGAAGTACGTCGTGTGGATGCGAAACCAAACACGCGTCGTAGATCGGGGTCGAGAACGGGTGGGGTTAGATGGAAGGGAAGTGTACTGGTAAAGAAATAACACGCGGGGTTTTGGTTTAATTTCAGGCTTATATTTGATAGCTATTGAAAATAGTTCCCTGGCTGCTGCCCTCACAATGGGTGTTCTGGCTTACGTGTAACTTCGAGGATGTTAACTGGTGTGGCGCGGATGAACACTGTGACTCTCAGGTTAGGCATTTGCTTCTCAATCTCGCGTCGGAGGGTTATTTTTGCACACGTCTACTCGCGGTGAAAAGTCGAAACCAAAGAGACCAAGTCAGATTTCTAGCGATCGCACTTTAGCTCGCATCGTGTTCTCTGAACCAGTTCCCTGTTATCGACCGTGATATCGATCGCACGGCCCCCCCCTCACGAGTGCGATAGCGGGTTAAGGGGGTTCTGCCCGGGGTGCGTGTCTCGGCTTCACATGTAAACACCAGCTTAATTAGTTTCTCCTTATTTACTATTACTTATATTGATAACATAGGTGGACTCCGTGTCCAAATCTTAAAGCTAATTCTTATACTATATTAAATACTATATAGTGAACTCCGATCTTCGGCACGGTTCAAGGACATTTGTACGCCCTCAGATTTAGGGCGATACATTCCCTCCTTACTTCGGGGGGAGGAATGAAATGTTTCCCGCGCCGTTCGGTTTTAGGGTGACCTGGTATGAGCCCTCCTCGGTCGGGACCCTGAAGCGCTGTCGTGCGGTGCGGGCGGCAGGACGTCGGGCGCAGATGGCCTGCCAGACGGCGACCGAGACTTGGCCGTCGGTGGTGTTGCATGTCCACCCAGCCGGAAGCGGGTGGCGCTCGCCACCGGGGGGTGAACGGTTTTCCGCGGCCAAGTGCTCCAGATCTGGGGCTGCCGTTGCGGCCTGCGGGTTGTCGTCCGGGTTCGAGAGCCATTCCTGTGACGGCTCCCAGCATAGACCCTCCATGTCCGGTGAGATCTGCCCCAGCAGGAGGTCTAGCGTTGTGGGCGACATCCCCATCGCGGTATCCGATGGAGTGGAGGCTGCTGTTGTGGGGAGGGGAAAGTCGTCGGTGACTGCCTCGGTGTCCGGTCACTGTCCGCCAAGGGGGAGTGTGGGCTGGGTCGCCGTGTCGAAGGGGGTATCGCATGGTGGTGGCGGACACGGAACCAGGGCGAGCGTGGGCTCCTTCCTCCGAAAAAGCTGCCCGGTGCTCTCCTCGTCGTCGCTGGGTACCGACTCCCACTCCATGGCTTTGCCCGTAGAGAGGGTGGTGGATGGTCCGAAGGAGAACGTGGTAGTCGGACCGCGGGAAAGCGTTGCGCACGGCCCACGAGGGAGAGAGGTGGACGGCCCTGGTCCCATCTCTTCGTCCTGCGTCAGAACAACGGGGCGATCCGTCGGGAATCCGAGGTCTTCGGCTGCCTCCGGTGGTATCCGGTGGTATCCGCAGCGGTCCTCGCCCGTGTAGACGTAGTGCGCCGCACCTTCCCTGGGATCGTTGTCGTCCTCACGGCTGCTCGCCGAGTACGCGTCCGCGTCATCGCAGTTGCTAGCCTCCTCGACATAGGGTCGCTGGGGTAGGAGTTCGGGTGATTCCGGTAGCTTTCGCTGCGACCGCAAGGGTTATACTTCCTGCTGCTCTCCGTTGACCTGGCTGTACTCGGGTAGCACCCATAGTCGGGTAGATCCGATGTCCGGCCGCGTCCGTGTAGTGCGGCGAGGTTCTCCCGGCTCGAGGTGGCGTCGGCATCGACTCGTTCTCGGAGTCACTGGATTCCGGGGCGCAGTTCGACGCTGCCCGGCGGGATGATGTCCGAGCACAGGATCCGGGAGAGGATGGGGTCGCTCTTCCCGAGACTCCTGGCTGGCTCCTACCCGTCGGGCATGACCGGGTGGATCTCTCGGCGTACGCCGTTCCTGGGCGTAGCCGAGGGTCCCGTCTGGCCGTCGACTGGCGGTTACCTTGAACGCTGGGTTCAAACTCCTCTTCGCTGTCGCCGGACCACAGTACGATGGTCTCCATTTCTGCCTGTCAGTTCTGTGAAAGAAACATCTAAACTAGCTTAGTTCTATTGATGCTAAGCACTAGGGATAACTGGGCTGCAGCGAAAGAATCTCCTAACTCCATTCTTAAGGTCTTACTGGCTTATGTCAAATTTAAACTTAGTGGGGACACAAAGGAAGGTTAGGGTACTTATGATCACCGCTCGTTGCTAATGGCGGTCGGTTGTTTCGGACTCTGGGACTGCCCGGGTTGGTCGCCGGTGTCCTCTCTGGGAGTTTCGCTGTCTTCATCCTCGGGGTTACCTGTGGAAGAGGAAAAGAACGCTTTTAAGTCTCCAATATTAGCAAGTCGCCCCTTCCGCTGGCCAGGTAGGCGGATTCGGACGACGTTGGGTGAGGGGAAAGCGACCACTTTATACGGTCAGTCAAACTTTGGGGCGAGCTTTGCTGCGAAACCTTCTGCTGCTTTAGACAGATGATGTTGTCGCACGAGGACCAGTGATCCCATCTCGGGCTTCTAGGTTCGACGACGCAGGTTATAATGTCTCCCTTGTTCTCGGCTGGCCTTCTGGAGATTGTTCCGCACGATCTGGAAGATCTCCTTCAGGCGTTCCTCTTTCTCTGATGGACTTGAGGACGTCGTTGCTGTTCCGGGAGTTACGCTGTCGTACCAGGATACGGGTAGCCGTGGTTCTCTAGCTTGTAGGAGAAAGGCTGGTCTATACCCGGTCGATTCCGAGACACTTGTGTTGATCGCGAGTGAGAGTTCTGGTAGTAGCATATCCCAGGTGTTCTGCCCATTTTCCACGTACTGGGCGATCATAGTTTTCACCGTGCGATTCGCGCGCTCTGTCGGGTTCTCTCGCGGGCAGTATGGGGCAGTGAATTGAGGTTCCACTCCCGTTTCCTTGAGGAAATCTTTGAACGCCTTGCTGGTGAACTGTGAACCATTATCGCACACCAGTTTCCTCGGGGCTCCGAAGTGGCCGATGATCCGTTCGCGGAAAGCTCGTATCAAAGTCGCCGTACTTGCTCTGCGTAGGGGTATTAACTCGACCCATTTGGTGAATATGTCGAAGAAGACGAGGAGCATGGTATTCCCCTCTTTGGAGCGGGGCAAAGGTCCGATGAAATCCGCACACAGAATGCCAAAGGGTTCGCAGACCTGTCTCGTTAGCATCTTTCCGGCCTGTTGTCGCTGTTCTGACTTGTATTTCTGGCACGGGATACATTGTCGCACGTCTAGTCGCACGTCGCGGAACATCCCCGGCCAGTAGTACTTCTGCGAGATCCTGATGATGGTTTTCCTAATGCCAAGATGTCCGGCGGTGGGGGCATCATGGCATTCATGTAGGATTTGATCCCGATGTTCGGCTGCTACGCACAGCTTCCAGGGCACGTAGTCCTGGTCGTCTGGACGGTGGCCGAGATGGCGATATAGTTCTCCGTTTTCAATGATGAAATCGGGGAACTTCTGGGGGTCCTCCCGAACGTCCTTCATCTTTCTTTGCAGCCACTTGCACTGGTGCTCGCCGTCCGTGAGTCTCTGTAAGTGCTCTAGTGGTTGCCGGGAGAGAGCATCGGCTACCACGTTATACTTCCCGCGCCGGTAATGTACATCGTACTGATATTGCTGGAGCTCTAAGGCCCATCTGGCAATCCTTCCTGTGGGGTTTTCGATCTGGTCCAGCCATTTCAGGGCTAGGTGGTCGGTGATTACGTCGAACCTGTAGCCTTCGAGGTAGCATCGCAGTTTCCGTGTTCCCCAGACGATGGCCAAACATTCCTTTTCCGTGGGCGAATAATTCAACTCCGCGGCATCGAGCTTGCGGCTGACGTAGGCAATGACTCGCTCCTGGCCGTCGATTTCCTGGGTTAGCACTCCCCCGAGTCCGTAGTTACTGGCGTCAGTTTGGAGCGTCATCTTGACGGAGAAATCTGGGCACGCCAGCGTCTGTCAGCAAACCTTTCAGGAGATCGAATGCATTCTGCTGCTCCGATTCCCACTTCCACCGTTGGTTTTTCTTTAGCAGGTTCGTCATGGGTTGGACCACCGAGGCAAAGTTGGGCACGAATCGTCGGTACCATGAGGCCATCCCGAGACATCTCCTTAGCTCCCGTAAGCTAGTGGGAGGAACGTCCTCGAACTCGGTGGCCAATTGGGCTAATTCCCTAATGGTCCGTACCTCGCTGCGTCGGATATACATCTGGTATTCCGGCGCGACATTTTCGTATAGCCTATCTAGCTCTTGGTTTTCGTTGTAGCCCGCATGGCGCATGAGGACTCGAAGATCTAGCATAAAGTCTTTAAATGTTTCCCCTTCCAACTGCTCACGATTCCGAATCTGGTCGTCCAAGCGCTGGAGGTATCGGGGTGGGAGGAAAAACACGAGGAATTCACGCCGAAATGTTTTCCAGTCGGCCCCTTGGAGGCGGCTTGTTTGGAACCATTTGTCCGCTCTGCTCGTCAGCAGCTCTGCCATGGCTCGAGGAAGGAGTCCTAGGTCTATCCCGTAGGATAAGGCCCGACTTTCGACCTGCTCGATGAAGGCTAAGGGGTCTGAATATCCGTCAAATTGGAGGCCCCATTTACGAATTCGTTCGGGGACGCAAACCATCTCGCGGCGATTCCGGTCATGGCTCGGCTCCGTGAAAGTTTCTTGGTTACTGCCGACCGGAGAGGCGACAGTAACCGTGAGGCTAGGGGTAATTCGAGCTCGGTCTGCGGGGGAGACACCGGGGGTTGCTCCGGCGCTTATGTTCGGGGCAGGGCCGCTGGGGCCGGTTTTGTCTTCTCCCAAAGGTGCGGGGCTCGGGGCACGTGATGAGTATTGTCTTCCTAGGTCGGCTAGTCGAGCCCACACCTCTTGGGTTTGTTCCGAGTCTCTAACTAGGGTGACAAAGTTTCGCCGCAAGTCGTCGACGAGTCCCTCGGCGGAGAACCCGAATTCGTCAGCAAAGGCTAGTAATTCGGCCTTCAAGTGGGAATAAATCCACCGCGAGGGGACCCCGGGATTGGGAAATAAGTGTGGAACGGACTCACCGCCAATTTTCTGGTCGGGGTCCATGTTTGCAGCGAGTCCTTGGTGCGTTGTCTTGGAATGATGTCTTCGCTTGTTGGAGTCTTTACGGGGCTTCTTGGGCCATACGTTTGTGTTTTCACAGGCACTCGATCGCGTGGATTGTACGGGATCGCGAATAAGCTCGTGGGCTTGATACCGGGCGCGTTCACTAGTTCGTCAAGATTATTCTTCCCGGTCGGGACACTATCGCGGAAACCGTTAGACTACGTCACTCAATCGGGGCCTACGCACTCCCCATACAGGTGGTAGTTTTCCTGGTGTTTCTCCCTATCAAGTCCCTGCTCGGGCGCCACTTGTAACGCAGTTCTCTGGCCGGGGTAGAATCTCAATCGGGGCCAAGGAACCTATACAAGAAATTTATATAGAAGGGTGGGACCTGTAGTAGGAATTGGTATGGGGAGGCTGTACGGTGGCCGGATACGAGTGCTCTTCGGCGAGGTATTCGATCGTAAAGGCCCGTTCCCGCACGGGTTCTAATCCCCGAGTATGCGTCTACGCGCGAGAGCCGCCGATCGAACCGATCTGAACACGAGGTTGACGACAAGGCATCTATTAGAGCGCCGCCTAGCGGCCGGCAGTGGGAATAGGGTCGACCACACTGCTTGGTGCGAAACCCGGGGAGGATCCTGTGTGAGGCGCCCCCTGGTGATAGAACGAGGTACTCAGTGGGTGATCGCACTGCTTGGTGGGGAACTAGGATGAGATCCGTCAGCAATGCCCTCCGGTGGCGGAACGAGATACTAAAAGGACGGTCGCCCTGCTTGTTGGTGAATTTGGATGACTCCGATTGGAGTTGACTGCGGGGGGCTACGGGAGGGGAACTCTGCAGGGCATGAACGGCGAGGCCGCCCGCTCCGGATATACTCGGAGCCTACGGGTGTCTACACTCCGGATATACTCGGAGCCTACGGGTGTCTACACTCCGGATATACTCGGAGTCTACGGGTGTCTACACTCCGGATATACTCGGAGCCTACGGGTGTCTACACTCCGGATATACTCGGAATCTACGGGTGTCTACACTCCGGATATACTCGGAGTCTACGGGGGGGGGGGGTTCTACACTCCGGCTAGTCTCGGAGCCTACGAGGGTTCTAAGGAGGAAGCTCTCGGCCGAAGTACGTCGTGTGGATGCGAAACCAAACACGCGTCGTAGATCGGGGTCGAGAACGGGTGGGGTTAAAAGGAAGGGAAGTGTACTGGTAAAGAAATAACACGCGGGGTTTTGGTTTAATTTCAGGCTTATATTTTATAGCTATTGATAATAGTTCCCTGGCTGCTGCCCTCACAATGGGTGTTCTGGCTTACGTGTAACTTCGAGGATGTTAACTGGTGTGGCGCGGATATAGTGGACTCCGATCTTCGGCACGATTCAAGGAAATTTGTACGCCCTCAGATTTAGGGCGTTACAAAATGAAAACCATCGCAATTTCCTTTAATAGAAATCCTTATCGAGAATTAACGTTGACTCTGTTGAGCACCTTGTCCTCTGTTCCAAAGTCATCCGTTAGATGGCGCTATGAAAGGCGGAAATGTAGGCGCTAGCCAGGCTTAAGCGTTTAATGGGTTTTTGGGCGTTAGAGTGGGCGTGGCAAACTTTTATTAAGCCAATCAATAGGTATTGACGAAACAAATACATATCAATGAAAATTTTTATAATAGCATCAAAACTGTGGCCACAGCTTGTGGCTTGTGGACGTCAAAGGGACGTGGCACCATTTTGAAACAAACTTGCGCTGCGTAGGAACTCCTAAAATCTACATGCAAAATGCCTATCTTCTAGCTTTTATAGATTCCGAGATCTCAGCGTTCATACGGAAAGACAGACAGACGAACAGACCGACAGACGGACAGACTGACATGGCTAGATCGACTCAGCTAGTGATCCTATAAAAGAATATATATACTTTATAGGGTCGGAAACGGTTCCTTCTACCTGTTACATACTTTTGCACGAATACAATATACCCTTTTACTCTACGAGTAACGGGTATAAAAATCGGGGTGATTTTCGCCGGATTTGGGCCTTGCCAACTAGTTATGCCATTTTAACATCGGACCACTATTTCGCAGGGTTTTGATTAAAAAAATCGAAAAATCGAGCTGATTTTATCCGAATTTTGGCTTTATACTAAGGGTGGGGTTATGATTATTTTTTTTGACGAATTCAACGAGGTATGCCATTCTAACATTTTTCTTTTTTATATTCGGACGTTGATGCACTAAGATCAGCGCAAACAAGTGGCCCTAACGACACCAAGCAGTGCTTGTTACGCGCGGAGCCAAATAGGCGTAAAAACGAGATCGCGAGAAGTTAACAAGCACAATGTAGAAGCGGACAGACTAAGATTAGAAATACGTACGAGACTAAATACTAATACTAATTTTATGCTAAGTAAGATAAAATTAATGCTTTTAAGCTTGGCAAAGAGTCGGTAGTAGAAATAATGTGGTATAGTCTATTATAGTCGTTACACAGTACTCTAAACGGTTCATGCATATCAAAGTTAGATCTACAAATATTTAATGTAAGAGGAATATAGTTCCTGGTAATTCTATTAGGCACGGAGAAGCTTATGCGACCCAGTAACTCGGGACTCTCCACATCCCCGTGAATAAGTTTATAGATAAAAGTTGTGCCAAGCATCGTTCTACGGTTTACTAAGGATGGTACATTAATTAGGAGAAGTCTACTAGAGTAGGATGGTAAAATAAGGCTTGCATTCCAGTTAAGGCCCCGTAGAGCAAATAATAAAAAGTTCTTTTGCACAGACTCTATCCGGTCTATATGTACACCATACTGAGGACTCCAATTAGCTGAGCAGTACTCAAGGAGTGGACGGACTAGTGAAATGAACAGAGTCTCTGTAACATAGGGATCATCGAATTCCCTTAACCACCTTTTTATAAATCCAAGTACTCCCCTGGCTTTATTTACCATAGAAGTAATATGGTCACAAAACTTAAGTTTTGGGTCAAGGAGGACGCCAAGGTCATCAACTTGCGTAATTCTAGACAACGCGCAACCACCCAGCGTATACGTTGCGTATTGTGGGTTCACCCACTTTGCACTTAGCGCAATTTAAATCCAAAAGATTTTCACAACACCATGTTTGAAAAGCATTTAGGTCAGATTGTAAGTCGGAACTGCTAGAAAATTCGTTATATTGCAGGCATAACTTAACGTCATCTGCGTACATAAGGACACGCGACTTTGTCAAGACTAGAGGGAGATCGTTTATAAATAAAGTAAAAAGAAGTGGGCCAAGGTAGCTTCCTTGTGGGACCCCTGAAGTAACTCGGAGTCAGTCTGCATGTTCTTTCTAAAGCCATTTATTACAAAAGACGTTAGCTCCAAGAGGTTTGTCGTCGTAGATCTTCGCCTTATAAATCCATGTTGACATGGAGATATAATCGATGTACAAAGATGTTGCAAATGGGGTGTAATAGTATTAAATTGGAGAGATTGGGCCACTATGGACATATTCGTTCGATCCCACTATTTTTAATACATATTTTTTGGTTTGAAGTAGAAACGAAAACTCAGTCGTTGTTAGAAAATCTTTAAAGCAAAAAGTACATTTTGCTTAGATAGTACCAAAATATACTCTTCAGTCGAGTTTAACTCGTTAAGTCAAATCAAGACCTATCTTTGATGGCCAGATTTTATTATAAGCTGATATTAATGATAATGAACTTTCCGTTGCCAATCTATCATAATTTTTTTTTTAGTCAAAAGCCTTTTTATGTTTTGAAAGGGTTTCAGCGTGCCCACCGAATTGTGTAACTGTCTATTTGTTTTCTTCTTTGAAGCTCTTTTATGCTACCTTTTAGTAAGATCCCAGAGTGGCAATCCACAACGGGGGTGGGCCAGACCGGACATACGCCTTGATGCAGATACGTGCGAAACAATTACCTAACAAGCACTGTGACCGCTGTAAATTAGACAAAAAAAATTGTAAGCTGGTCTTAAAATAACTCAACTCTTTAATAAAAATCTCATCGACGTTATACTAGCAGAAACGAATCTCAGAAGTTAATATAACTTATAAATAGGGCAATATACTTTTACTGCAAAATCATCTGGAGCCTTAATCAGGAAGCTCATCTAGCTTCAATAAAAACATTTCCATTTCTGCTGTGTTCTGCCCTTCCGTATTATCAATACTTGCCTTGGGATTTGTGGGCTTATACAAATCAATTAAGGCGACTACAATGTCAACCTTAAGCATTGGGGACTTCAGTTGGGACCCCTAAAGGTAGGCAACGATTGAGTTCAATTTAACACTGATTTTTATCTTCTCATAATTTCTCTTAGAACCCATTTTATTTATTGTCTGCCGCTCTCGTCTTACAATTAGAACTACGAAATCCTTCAGCCGAACGTCCGGACGTCCGCCACACGAACATTATATCGGCGACGACGACCATAGTGCCTTCCTCGATGTATGGCTCCTCCTGATGCGTCTTGGTCCTCTTCTGCATGCTGGATATGTTCTCCCGGGACCAACGCTGCCAGAACCCGTGCGACAAGACACCTCACCATCGCCGAAAGCAGGAC
Organism: Drosophila fuyamai; assembly: GCA_018153365.1. Taxonomy (NCBI): domain Eukaryota; kingdom Metazoa; phylum Arthropoda; class Insecta; order Diptera; family Drosophilidae; genus Drosophila; species Drosophila fuyamai. The sequence goes on along the minus strand of JAECXW010000447.1, from coordinate 755,194 downwards.
ATGTTGACTTGGTCCGGGAGTGCTTTCGATGGTAGGGCTAATAGGGGGCCGCCGCTGAGTAGATGCCCGGGGGTCAGGACTTCGCCGTCGTCAGGGTCGTTGCTAAGAGCTTGGCGATACATTTTTTTTGCGTCTACCGCTAGTGCAAACTTATACAATCTAAACGGAAGCATTATATGGTTGGTCTTACCATCAAGTTTTCATTTAACGATATCGTCGATGTACGACACGATGCATCGAAAACTACTCCCAACTTGGTTAAAGTATTTTGTGGTACGCTCTGGTGCGGAATGAAATAAAGCGGAGTATTTGGAAGTTTGTCATTGGTGGAAGACATGTGGTTCATGGAAACATGTTTCTCCATGAATTCAAGATACATCTACCTCAACGAAGAGTCCTTTGACAATTTCCTTACTAGCGACAAAAATCTACGTTTTGCAACTTCGAATGATTAGTTGTACCATTTTGTCCGCCTTTATTTTCTTTTCAGGGGCACAATTCCCAGACACTATCCAGCCGATAACTGTTTATTTGGCCAACACATAAAAGTTGAAGAGGAATGGTTCTGCCAACTGAATATTTTCAGGCAAATAATAACTAGATTACCCAAAAATCGGACGACAATTGGATATTTGTATTTAGAGTGCCGGAGAGTGCAGAGTGCAGAGCTCCGGAAAAAAAAACCGCTCAAAAGTGAAAAACAATAACTAAAAACACTAGAGTGGTGTAATAAAGGCAATCTTATTGCTAAAAACAGTAAATAATAATTAGTGGTATGTAAAAAACTAGTGCAAAGTTATTATAAAAACTAAGAAGTGCCACGAGTGATAGCTCAATGAGCGGCGATTCAAAAAATGAGCGTAGAAGCTCCGTAGACCAGAGAAACAGTTATATTTCTTATTTCTCAACCCGTGATACAGAAGTAGAAAGAAGTTCTTCAAAGAGCAACTCAGCCCTACTGACCATTGACAGTGCGAGAGCACGGTCTTGTTCTCCCGCCATACTCACACCAACTCCCACTTCATGGAGCATGCAGTGTAGAACCCCACCACCAGCTTCGACTAACAGCTCACCAGCCACGAGCACTGCGACCTCGTTAATTTCTGCAACCGCAGCCACTGCAACAACAACATCAACGGTCGCCGTTAACAACAACGCGATTTCGAATGCGTTTGCAACTTCTGCAGCGCCGAATAAAACTACAAAGCCAAGTGTAAGTACGAGTGCCAATATCGGCAATATCAAACAACAACAAGTGGGTCCGGCTATACAGACTGGCATGGACCGTTACATCCAAATCAAACGGAAGCTAAGCCCGCAAAATAAAATGGTTGGAAATAAACCAAAACAAAATTGCCCTAATAAAGGCAGCGAACAACCAGGGGCATCTAGTAAAAACAGATTCGCCCTATTGTCGGAAATTGATAATAATCAATCCGAATCTGGACAGGCTGTTCAAAAGAAACCAAAGCCCCCACCAATTTACATAAGGGAACAGAACTCAAATACCCTAGTAAAGAAAATTGTTGCGCTGGTCGGGAATGACAACTTTTATGTTACTCCCCTTGTTAAAGGGAATATTCATGAAACAAAGCTTCAAGCTAAAACTGAAGATCAATTCAGAGCTGTAACAAATTACCTAGACGAGGCTAGGAAACCCTACTACACGTACCAGCTCAAGAGTAGCAAGGGCTTGCAAGTAGTGCTAAAGGGCATAGAGCCCGACGTATCCACCAATGAGGTAAAAGAGGCACTGAAAGAAAAAGGATTCTTCTCCAAAAATATTATTAATATTATCAACAAAAATAAAAAGCCGCAACCACTCTTTAAGGTCGAACTGGAGCCTGAAAGCAGAGCCTTGAAGAAAAATGAAGTGCACCCGATCTATAAACTGCAATACCTGCACAGAAGGATTACTGTTGAAGAACCGCATAAGCGGAATGGCCCGCTGCAATGCACAAACTGCCAAGAGTATGGACACACCAGAAACAACTGCGGGCTTCGTTCAGTCTGCGTAGCTTGTGGTGGCTTCCACAAATCCGAACCTTGCCCTGCAAGCAAAGAAGACCCAAAGACAAAGAAATGCGCTAACTGTGGAGATTACCATACCGCAAACTACATAGGCTGCCCGGTCTATAAAGAGCTGAAGAGTCAATTTCAACAAGCAAAACAAGCACGCTCCCAGAATGCTCGAAATGCGTACGTGCAATCCCAAACCACACCTAATGTTTTCTTTGCGAAAGCAGCCAGATCTTCATTTGGGCCCCTCAACACAAATGGGGGAGTTTCATACGCCAGTGCCCTAAAATCAGGACTTGCCAATCAGACGGGGTTCCCACAAGCTCAATGCTCTGAGCAAATTATAACAACACCTCAGCAAGCAATAGGACAAATACCAAACAGCATGGAAACCATGATGCTGACTTTACAACAGGGTATGATGGAATTTATGTCCTTCATGAAAACAACAATGACAAACCTTATGCAAAATCAAAACATTTTAATAAATTTGCTCACATCCCAACAATCTAAATAATCGATGTCTTGTCTTCGAATATCCATGTGGAATGCCAATGGCTTTTCACGGCACAAACTTGAAATAACTCAATTCCTCAATGAAAACCAAATAGATGTAATGCTGCTGGCAGAAACGCATCTCACAAGTAAATACAACTACCAAATAAGAGGTTATACTTCATACTGCACAGATCATCCGGACGGTAAGGCTCACGGAGGAACTGGAATCCTAATCAGGGAACGCATTAAGCACCACTTTCACCAGAGGCTTGCAACAAATTATTTGCAGGCTACATCTATAAAACTACAAGCAGGCAACTGCAGTATCACTATAGCCGCTGTCTATTGCCCACCGCGTTTTACAATAACTGAAGAGCAATTCTTGGACTTCTACAATTCACTCGGAGATCGCTTTATAGCAGGAGGAGACTACAACGCCAAGCACACGCACTGGGGATCAAGACTAGTGACGCCCAAAGGAAGACAACTGTATAAAGCAATCATAAATTTGAGCAACAAACTCGACTATGTCTCCCCCTGGCAGCCCCACATACTGGCCAGCTGACCCCAGAAAACTCCCGGACTTAATTGACTTCGCTGTGACCAAGAACATCCCAAGAAATTTAGTCAGCGCCAAATCGCTTTCGGACTTATCATCGGACCACTCGCCTGTTTTAATAACTCTCCTTCAAAGCCCGAAAGTAATCGAGCACCCCTTCAGGCTGACCTCGACTAGAACTAACTGGCTAAAGTACAAAAAGTACGTAAGTTCCCACATTGAACTAACACCACAGTTAAACATAGAGAACGACATCGACTTCTGTGCTGATGCCCTGGAGTCAGTACTCGTGGCAGCAGCCAAAATCTCAACTCCAGAAGAGACAATCGTGCGTAGCAAGCAATACAAAACTAATCTGCAAATCGAACAACTGGTTCGGGAAAAACGACGTCTAAGACGCGTTTGGCAATCCTGCAGATCGCCCCATTCGAAACAACTCTATAATGATGCCACCCGCAGACTCACCAAAACCCTCAAGCAAGAAGAGGAGCTTGCGCAGCGCCGGTACATAGAGAAACTGTCGCCGACCAGTACAAAGCATCCTTTGTGGAGAGCTCACCCAAATTTAAGCTCTCCGATAGAATCAGTCACTCCGATTAGAAACTCCTCGGGTACTTGGGCCCGCAGTGACGAAGACAGAGCCGAAACATTTGCTTTACACCTACGAAATGTATTTCAGCCGAACGCCGCCACAAACTCTCTTCAACTACCGCCGTTTAGTTCTGAAATTGCAATTAACCCGATTTTGTTTCAAACACCTGAAATTGCTAACGTCATTAGGAAGCAAATAAAACCGAAAAAGGCTCCAGGGGCCGACCTAATAACCCCAAAAATGATAATTGAACTTCCAAACTGCGCAGTGGATGTTATATGCAAGCTATTTAACGGGATCGCAAAACTTGGCTACTACCCCAAAAAATGGAAAAAGTCCGTGGTTATAATGATACCGAAGCCTGGCAAAGACCACACAATTCCCTCATCGTACAGGCCAATAAGCTTACTATCGTGCCTGTCCAAATTACTGGAAAAATGCCTGCTCACGCGCATTACACCATATTTAAGAGAACAAAACTTAATGCCGGCGCATCAATTCGGGTTTCGTGAAAGCCACGGAACCATCGAGTAAGTCAACCGGATAACTTCAGAAATTCGTACAGCCTTCGAACATCGGGAATATTGTAGTGCGATATTCCTCGACGTCTCTCAGGCATTCGACCGAGTGTGGCTTGAAGGCCTTATGCATAAAATCATAACATTACTGCCAGAAAACACTCATAAGTTACTTAAGTCGTACCTCTACCACAGAGTCTTTGAGGTTAGATGCAATACAACGACATCCAACGAGTATAACATTGAAGCCGGAGTCCCACAAGGTAGCGCCCTGGGCCCTACCCTGTTTATCCTATACACATCAGACATCCCTACGAACGAGAGGCTGACTACGTCCACATTTGCTGACGACACCGCAATCCTGAGCCGCTCAAGATGCCCAACTAGAGCAACAGCTCAACTGGCTGATCATTTGGTGGTAGTTGAAAAGTGGCTATCAGACTGGCGAATCAAAATTAATGAACCAAAGTGTAAACATATAACGTTTACCCTTAACAGACAATCGTGCCCGCCGCTAACTTTGAATCTCGGCGTCCACCTCGACAGACGCCTAACCTGGCGGAGGCACATTGAATGCAAGAAAGCACATCTCAGACTTAAAGCTAGCAGCCTACACTGGATTATAAATTCTCGATCACCCCTGTGTCTGGACTTTAAAGTTCTTCTCTACAACTCCACCCTCAAGCCCATTTTGACCTACGGCTCCCAGCTCTGGGGGAACGCGAGCAACAGCAACGTTGACATCATACAGCGCTCACAATCAAAAATCCTGCGAACAATCACTGGGGCACCATGGTATGTTCGGAACGAAAACATCCACAGGGATCTGGGCATACCACCGGTCAAAGATGAAATAGCAAAGCAGAAAGCGGCCTACCATAACAAGCTTACACTGCACCCAAATAATCTCGCAAGGAACCTAAGACGGGTTTCGAACAGAACTCGTCTGCATCGTAACGATCTACCAGCCCTGCAATAAATATTAGGGCCCGTTAGTCTAAATTCAGTCTACATGACTGTAAGTTAAGTTATATTCTTAAGATTTGATATACTTATTGTTAGTCTCATATAGAGAAGATTCAATAAATATATTAAAAAAAAAAAAAAATTGGATATCCCTTACTCGCGACTTCACAGCCTTGTGTATTTTTTTATAACTTGGTCAGTCCCACCAATGCCTCGTAAGCTCAACCACACGTCTTCTCTTGAAATCTCTGATCTCAGAGCGACCTCACCGGTCACAAAGTTTTTTTGTTATCCTGAGTCAAGCAAAGCTCGAGCCAATACAAACTCCCAACTTTTTGTTTGAACGCTTACGACAGCAATTGCAGGAATGACTCTATCCGATGCAGCAACGTATGGTTTGACACTCTGCATCTGTTCGATTGGCATTTTTTGACAGCTATGCCTAAGGGTGCTCTTTTAGCGAAATCAAATCTTTGATGAATTGTTAGAGCTGCAAAGGAAGCTCAGTTTCCAATTTGATGTTCAGCTGATTTGCAATAAACGCATTGTACAGGGTCGTTTCTGGCAGCGACAAACGAAAAACTCCTATTTCCATCCTTCTTAGGATTGGATTGGACCTGCCGAACAGTTTTTAGCTTGGAAGGCTCTTTCGCTACCATGTGTTGATACCGCCTGTTCAATGTCGTCTCACATTCTCTCCAAGGAGGAAGCGAAGTATAATTGAACTATTATTTCCATTTTCTTTCAGTTCCTCTATCGACCTTGCTCTTTACCAAATGTATTTAAATAGCAATAGTAATGCGTCTGTCTTCCCCAATAGACAGCAAGGAGTTATAAAGGGCTGTGACTGTGTCGATGAGGTTTCTCAAGGCTGACGGCTGCGTAATTTTTTGCAAATTAAAAAGTGTCAATATGTTGTCAAAAAAAATAGAGCAAACATTATCGTACACCCGCTTCATGCTAGCAAGGGTTTTGAGATAGTTATCCGCAGTTACTTAAAATGCCGTAACTGTTCCAAAAGCGTCTCCCGTTAAACAAGAAATATAATGATTGACTTTCTCAATATCATCTTTGTCAACAAGTATTTCAAAACGACATATACAACTTTTAAATTCGTAAATGGGGTTTTGGGGTAAATGTTGAAAGAGCGACGCTCGGGCTATTGCCTTCGGAGCGGATTTTTCGATAGTATTTTGTTTAGCCTTATTTAAAATTGAAATCAGTAATGATTTTGTTAAAGCTACACTCTTATCCAATTCTTCCCGGAAAACAACTTTTACATCTCTCACTTTTATTTGGTTTTGAAAAAGTGAAGCGTTTTCAATGAGCGTTGTAGTATGTTCACATATCGAATGTACATTGTACTCAGTGTTACTCATCGATTTAAGTACAGACACCTTATTTGGCATTATTGCATTTGGCCACAATAACAAAACACAAATATATAAACCTAATATAGATTTAAGTACAGACACCTTATTTGGCATTATTGCATTTGGCCACAATAACAAAACACAAATATATAAACCTAGCAGTTCCCGAGTGCCCGGTTATATGATCGCCCTCGAATGCTTGGGAACTGCAGTGTATATATATTTGATATGTGCGACCGCTCCGACGGCCAAGTGAACATAGTATCTCTCTCTCATATATAAACACAATTATACATAAGCGTCGACCGCAGCTCTGCCGGCGTCTCTGCCGACATAGCCTTAGCTTTATGCAAACATGTAATAGAATTAAAAAATCGGAATTGAAAATAAAAAGCTTGGGAGCGTACCTCTGAGTCGCTCCCAATTCAACAAAATTCTTCTAAAAAAGTCTCATAAAGAAAATCCACACATGGCGACCGTGACTAAGGTTGTAGTTGAAAAAGAAACATATAATTTAGTGTGAAAAATGTGCGTGTGAGTGACGTAAATAAATGCACATAAATGCACGAATGAGTGCAAGAATATGAAAAATGCGATTGTCGATTTAAAGATCAGACGGAGGCAAGGCCTCAGCAAAACAGTGCAAATATACACACACAGCACACACAACTATAACAACTAACAACCAAATGTTAGAGCAACATAAACTTTTTAGCTACAGCAAATAATGGAGAAACCCAGCAACCAACAATTATAACAAGCAACAACCAAATGTCCGAGCAACATAAACTTTTGAACTACAACAAATAACGGAGAAACCCAGCAACCAACAACTATAACAACCAACAACATCTGTGCGATGACCGGCACCGGTACCGCCTGAGCCCAGAGGCCCCGGACAACGAAAATTCAACAAGTGTGGAAGGAATGGCAAATCCTTCTACACCAACGCTGGAAATATATGAGTGCGGAAGGCAATCCAATCCGCCTTCTTCACCTTCGTGGGCGGCACCTGCTCCTATTGAGCAAAGGGATGCACAGAGACTAGAAGTGTATCCCAACGATAGATGAAATAGCATGTGCAACCAGCACCGGTCCAGTTCGGCGCGACAAGCCGGACCACGGAAAAGTGAACCGACAGCGCTTCCAAGAGCGCCCAGCATTACTTTTTTTTATATAATTTTAAGCATCTGCGATGAAAAAATAATATTAATAGTTTCTAGCTGCGGGTCTTCATTTTTTTACCTTGGTAGGGATATCTGTAAAATAAAAAAATACCTCCATAATACAAAAAAATCTATAAATGCCCAAATCAAAAAAAAATAAGTAAAAAAAAGAAGAGGACAGAAAAATTTCCTAAATCTCATGATTAAGGAATTAAATAGGCAACTTTATGATACAAAATCAACCCCAGTACCATGCGAAGAGAACCTAAAAATTAAACAAGAATTAGAAAACACATATAGAGAATTACAAGAATTATAAAAATAAGCAGGACATGAAAGAAGCGAGGAAGCCTAATTGCCCTCCTGATGGTAAAGGTCCTTTCGAAAACCCTAATTGTGAATATACATGTTAAAAAAAATGATATACTAATATACTGTAAAATTTTGTATATATGAAAGCCTGTGGTGTTATTAACGGGTCGATACAAAACCAACATGAAAGCCTCATTTAAAAGCAATTCAATATCCAAAACAGACCTCACAAACGAGACAGATAAAATACCCAATATGGGATTAGTAGACGTTAAGTCAGTGGACTCCTCTGCTAACTTAATAAATAAAATTGAATCACAGAGTATTGATTTCAAATTAACGAATATTCTACTATCAATAATTGTTTTCTTTATGAGCGCATATTTTTATATAAGGCCTATATGTTCCACAACAAATGTATATCAAAGAGAGCCATTAACAGAAGCCAGGCTAATGATCTGGATAAAATCTAATTTAACCAGCGCCAAACAATTATTAATAATAAAATAAAAAAAGAAATTAAATTAAAAAAATATATATATTTTAAACAAAAATTGTATATGTACGAGAATTTAAATACCCATGTTCAGTCATTGAGATTTTTCAACGACTATCCTTAAACTCGAAATAATAACGCCGATATAATTAGTTAAACGTTATAATAAGAATTTTTATTGTTGCGGATAATATGGGAGGATACAAATATATGCAAATATATGCCAATATATTGAGCGCGCGCAATGAATGTACATGAGAGAGTGATCCCGCTTTTGATAATTAGCGCAGATAAAGCTCTCTATCTGACGATGCTGCCGATAAGCGCTGAAGTCGAGCGGCCGAGAGAGAGAGAGAGAGTCGGCTTGCGACCAACGAAGGCGAGAACATAAGCAATTAGTATGTAATACGAAAGCTTTGTTTGAGCTTTATCTATAAATTAGGTGGCGGCTGCTGCTTGTCCCGACATTCTCCCCCCAGTTGGGCCTGGCTTCCAACTTCGTCCTTAAGGGGCAAAAGGCACAGCTTAGATACTGCGTGGTTCCAGATGAAGTTCTGATCACCGCCACTCGAGCCACTCCGTCCCTACCAGATACCAGTTCCATGATTCTCGCGAGCGGCCACTTCATCGGGGGTAGGTTCTCGTCCTTGACTAGCACCACATCATTGACTGCCAAAGCAGGGCCGGAGGTACGCCATTTGGAGCGTTGCTGAAGGAGGCTTAAGTATTCCTCTTTCCATCGGGACCAGAAAGACTGCTGCAGAAAGGACACACGTTGCCAACTGTCCAGACGATTGAAGTTTAGCTTTGTAACATCAGGTTCGATTAAACTAGATGGCGGACCTCCAGTTAAAAAATGTGCTGGCGTTAGATCATAGAGGTCTGCAGGATCTTCTGAAAGAGGCAATAATGGTCGTGAATTTATGACAGCACCAATGTGGCAAAGCAGAGTTCGCAGCTCCTCAAATCCAAGAATTGAGGACCCCACAGCCCGGTAAAAATGATGCTTGGCAGTTTTGACTGCCGCTTCCCAGAGTCCGCCGAAATGCGGAGATCGAGGAGGAATAAAATGCCATTCGATGGACTCAATCGCACAAAACTCCAGAAGTGTCCGCTGATGCTCGTCGCTGATAAAGAGCCGCCGCAGCTCACTTAGCTCGTTTCTGGCTCCAACAAAATTTGTAGCGTTGTCCGACCAAATGTGTTGTGGCTTTCGGCGGGTGCATATAAACCGTTTTAGTGCCTGCAAGAACGCAGTAGTGGATAGATCCTTTACGAGCTCCAAGTGGACGGCCTTTGTAGCAAAACAAATGAAGACGCTCACGTAGCATTTAACCGGAGCCTTATTACGAACTTCTGGCTTGTAATGGAATGGCCCACAAAAATCCACGCCAGTGACTCCAAAGACTTGGCAACCGTTGACTCTTTGTTCCGGGAGATCAGCCATAATGTGCTCCAGCAGGCGAGGCTTGGACCGGAAGCATCGGATGCATTTTTGCAACGCCTTCGTCACTGTTTTCCTCCCCCCAATTGGCCAATATTGGGATCGAATCATAGCCAAAAGAGCACGAGGTCCCGTGTGTAAATTTCGCTCATGGAAATCAACAATTATAGCAAGAGTGACTGGGTGGGTTCTAGGGAGTATAATTGGGTGACGAATCAAAAATCCAACGGCGAATTCTTCACGCGACCATCTACACGCAGTAGACCGAACTTATCCAAGAAGGGTGAAGATGTGGCAAGTACGCTGGACGACGATATCTCTTTGCCATTCTGAAGCGACCTTATATCATCCCAAAAATGCACCCGCTTTACCAACCGCAATAAAAGTTGAGTTCCAGACTTGATATCTCCTGCGGTGGTTCCTTTGTGGCGTATTCGATGACAAAACTTGTGCACATAAGCAAATACCCGCTGCAGAGATGAAAAGGAATTACCGTACTTGGAGGCAGCTATTATGTCCACATACGACGACTGTATGAGCAAAACCTTTGCGCGCAGTTCCAGGGTCGGCCTCTCAGCTGGGACCGCAATTGGCCACTCATCTTGAGGACCAAGAAGAAACGGAGGACCATGTGCCCACAGCTCATCAACGATCAACTCATTAGGAAGAGCACCACGGGACAGGATGTCCGCCGGATTCAAGGACGTGGGAACATAGCGCCACTCCATCGTTCTGGTTAACTCCTGGATCGTCGCAACTCGATTGGCAACGAAAACATTAAACCGGGCAGGCTCCTCTCGAATCCAGGACAGCGCCACTTCAGAATCGCACCAACAATAATGCTTCCCAGCGTACATCTTCAGATTAGCAACTTCTGACATAAGCCGCGCCAGCCATTCTGCTCCTGAAAGTTCCAGTTTCGGCACCGTAACAGTTTTTAGCGGCGCCACTCGAGACTTCGAGCAAAGCAGGTGACTTCTCGCTCCTGTACCCCTTGAGACGACATAAACACAGGCCTCGATGCTAGCGTCACAAAATCCATGAATCTCCAAATCGGTCGGAGATGATAGTGACCATCTGGGAAAATCGGCCCTCTGAGCCATAGCGAAACTGCAGCAAATTTTTTCCCAATCAGAGTGAAGAGCCTGAGGAAGACTCTCATCCCAAGACAACTTCTCACGGCACAGCTTCTGAAGAAAGATCTTTGACCTTGTGATGACTGGCCCGACAAGTCCTAAAGGATCATACAACCGGGCGATTGAGGAATGGACGATGCGCCTAGTTGGATTTAAGGTTGACTGAAGGCCCTCAAATGAAAATAGAAAGCGATCAGTAGCAGGATCCCAAGCGAGGCCCAGAGTTTTCTTAAAGTTGCTGCCGTCATCAAATCTCAGAAACGACACCCGATCATCTTCCGGCACATCAGACAACACCGCAGCTACGTTGGAGCACCACTTTCTCAAGCGAAATTGACCCTTGGCAAGGATCCCTGATGTTTGCTGCATGATGTTGACAGCTTCAGCCACAGAAGCACCTCCAAAAATTAAATCGTCCACGTAAAAGTCGCGTCGCAGAATCTCGGCCCCCTTTGGATACATCGACTGCTCATCCTCGGCCAATTGATGCATTGCTCGCACTGACAAAAATGACGCTGGTTTTGTTCCATAAGTTACAGTGTCAAGTTTAAAAACCTGCAACTCGTCCTGGGTGGAATCCCGCCAAAGGATACACTGCAAATGGCTGTCCTCAGGGAAAACTCTGACACAAAGGTACATTTGCAGATATCTCCTGTAATGGCCACCCGATGGTAACGGAACCTTAACAGGATGTGAAGCAACTTTGGCTGTATAACTGGGCCGGACATCAACACGTCATTCAACGAATACCCAGAAGTGGTAGCAGCAGATCCATCAAAAACAACCCTGAGCTTGGTTGTTGAACTGTCCTCTTTCAAAACACAGTGGTGAGGTAGGAAGTACTGAGGTGTGAGGCTCGCATTAGCAGGAACTGCAGACATATGGCCCAACTCCAAATACTCTTTTATAAACGCAGCATACTGATTCTTTAATTGAGGGTGACGACGGCTTGGGGATATGATTCTCCCAGCAAATCAGAACTGCATTTCAACGGCAGCCTCACAGCATAAGCGCCTGACTTGAGCCGAGTAGAGTGTTGCACAAAATGCGCTTCGCAATCCAGCTTTTCCTTTGTCCACTTCACTATTGGTTCGGAGCAGTCCTCTATTTCCCAGAACTGGCGGAGCAGACAATCTAAACGTTCATCCGGCAGGCTTGGGATCTTCGTGATATCCTTGCAGGCTGTGGCTACGAGTGACCTTCTCTCGACAGGTGAACCGCCTCCACACACAACCCATCCAAGTCGGGTTTTCTGCAGCAACGGTAGGCCAGCTGAGAGCTGAACTTGTCCAACACACAGCAATTTATAAAAGAGGCTGGCTCCGATGAGCAAATCGATACGCTGTGGTCGAAAGAATTCTGGATCAGCGAGATTAAGATTGCATGGTATATTCCAATTGGAGACATCTAAGCAGAAACTAGGCTGGAGATCCGTAATGTTGCCAGCGACGACTGCACTAATAAGAGACGAGTATTCTGAACAGTGAGAACGTAGGAGCACATCAACAGATAATCCGTCCGTCGCATAGCCGGTATCTCCAACTCCAGACACCGACATGACTGATTTGCATTTACGCAACTGCAGCTGATTAGCCAATCGGGACGTAATCATGTGTTGTGAGGAGTTAAATAACTCCTCACAAAATAAGGCAAAAACAACTGCATGGAGAACCTACCAGTTGCTACTTACGCAATTACTTCGCGTAGTAACGGCAACGCAGGAAAATAGAGTTTGGAGAAAGCAGTTGGAGAGTACGAGGAGAGAAAGTACAGAGTACGAACCCAAAGAGAGTTTGGAGAGATTGGGAGAGACGGAGCGGAGAGAGGCGCCAGAGCGAGATGGCACTAGTCAGAGCGAGAGTCCAGAGAGCCCAGGCGTGCAGTGAGCAAGGAAGGAACGGTACAGCGCTGCACTTTGGACTTCAGTGTGGTGCCGTGTGCAGAGGGCGAAAGGTCAAACGGTAAAACCGTGGACTTTGGACCTTGGAGTGGAGAGAAGAAAAGGAGAGGCCGAGGATTAACGGGACCCGGAGGCCTATATAAACGGGCCCAGCGCTGGAATCAGGACCAGTCATCGAGCATCAAACTACGAGTGAACATCGTCTAGTAAAAATCTAAGTCAAGAATATACCACCGTGAGAACCAACCGTTGAACAAGATCGCTACGTCGAGACGTTCGGGACCGAGCAAGTCACCGAATTGAGACACAGGTGGCTGCGTCCTCGAACGGCAATCCACGGCCAAGTCTACAGAACATCAAGATTGGCTGTAATACCGATTAGTCCGACGAAGTTGGCTGTAATACCGGTCAGTTTAGCTGCATTGGCTGTAATACCGATCAGGCTAACTGTGCCGGCTGTAATACCAACCAGGCCGGCTACATTGGCTGTAATACCAATTTATTCTAACCGTGTGCGTCTAAGTTGGCTGTAATACCGGTCAGTTTAGCTGCATTGGCTGTAATACCGATCTGACTAACTGTGCCGGCTGTAATACCAACCAGGCCGACTACATTGGCTGTAATACCGATGAGTCCAGCTGCGTCGGCCGTAATACCGATCAGTTGTGCCGGTTATAGGCGGATTTAGCTCGGCACGTCAACAACAGCAGAGTGAGCGACACGAGCAGTGAGCCTCAAGGGAGCAACGTGGAACAACGCCACAACCAGTCGCGCAGGACGACGACGTGGACAAGCCGCCAGAGACCGCAACAAGAGCCAAGCCTCAGATACGATCGCAACAGTCGGGAGGGAAGGCCAGGGTGGAACTTTCGTCTTTCTCTGGGCGCTGGCTATAGGGACTGCTGACGTGATCTGGCCGTAGTACCGGAGCGTCAAAGGAAGCTGAGTGAGCGTCTAGCGGGACCGGCCGGGACAGAGCAAGGGACAGGAGGCTGCGGCTGGCAGGACGAAGGTCTTGCGAGCGTGGTGCCTGTTCACCCTAGTCTGAGAACGGTGACGCTTCCCTAAGCCCAACGGTCCAACTCCACGCCCTCGTCTATGAGCGGCAGCGAAAGTACTCGAAGCGACTAGGACCATCAGCAGCAAGGAATCACCGAGCGGCGACGCAGGAGCAGCACCCACACAAGATATATTCAAATATTGTCAACCAGAGCCGTAAAGAAACGCCTCTTTAACTGAATTACGAAGTTTTGTTACTGTTAACCGGGCGGTCACGTTTAATATAAATTTGGTGGGACGAACGCACAAATTCTACTGAGCTAGCCGCACGAATGTCGTAGCGAGCAAACTAAGAAAAAACAGTTCGTTACACCGGCGCCCAAAAACGTGATTGTCCCGGCAGTAAGAGAAACACAAAACACCAGAATGGGGAGAAGTTTGATCTACCGCCTCAAGAAAGAGGATTTCACCAATGTGGCACAAATTCTACGCATTTCCTTGACGGGTAGAACTGAAGACATGCGGAAAGTCTTGGTGGAATACTACAATGAGACGGAAAACAACCCAGAACTTAAAGAACTCTGGCACGAACTAGAAGCTATGTACCCAGAAAAACCAGGTCTAAAATTAACAAACCCCGAGGGAGAAGACGCATGGATAGGCCTTAGCATTGAAGAGATGCAACAAGAGGGCCAGCGAAGAGATTCAATTGAAGATAGAAAGACAGCCCCGAAGGCACAAAGACCTAGCGAGCCCGACTACGCTAAAGTCGCGAAGCAGGTCAGAGAATGGTCTTTTAGATTCGCGGGCACAGAGAAACGTCTTGAATTCTTGGAACAGGTGGAATGGTCCGCGAGCACCTACGGGTTGGACTTAGACATGGTACCACGAGCAATGCCAGAACTACTACAAGGCAGAGCATTAAAGTGGTTTATCTCGAACAACCAGCACTGGAAAACGTGGGAAGACTTTATTGAGAGTTTCCAAACGTTTTTCCTGCCCAGAGGATATTTGGCGAAACTAGAGGATCAAGTCAAAGCTCGGAAGCAGGGATTCAGAGAGCCATTCAAGGATTACATGGTGGACATGCAGACCATGATAAGGGCACTCGGGTACGGTCCGGGGAAAGTACTCGAGGTCATAAGGGAGAACAGCACACCTGACCTACGAATTTCCCTCAGAACGTACAAGATCGACGACCTGGAAGCCCTCATGATCCTGGCCACAGAATACGAAGAGCTCGAAAAGGAGCGGGAAATGTTCTCCCAGGAAAATAAGTTCAGCAGGACAAAGACGACAGTTCCGTCTCCGGTGACATGTAGAAGATGCGAGGATATCAGCAGGCAAGGCAGGCCAGCCGAAACATCGCGAAACACGCAGAACACAGAATATCAAAGGCAGCATACCAATACTCTATGGAGACTACCAGAGACCAAAAAGCGCGGCAGCAGGAAGCAACCAAGCCCAAGAATACATAACCAACCCACAGGAGGCATGTCGCAAATGTGGCGGACACGGGCATTGGGCAAGAGGTTGCCGAAACCAGCGAATGCTATTCTGCTGGATATGCGGAAAGGTGGGAGTGAGATGCATGGAATGCTGTCAGAGAGCGGAAAATGGTCAGCGATCCCAGCCGCAGAGAGGCGAGCAGGGGTCGCACGCGGATTCCTCTCCAATCTAACTGGCGGGCTAATCGAAGAGGAGCAGCAGTTGTCCGCAGCGGTGACGATTGGTGGAAACTCGTACAAAGCCACAATCGACACCGGGGCAACAGCAAGCTTTATTAGCGAAGAGATGGCGGACAATCTGGCTGCTCTAGGAAAGATTACACAGACGAGACGGCAAGTTAGGTTGGCAGACGGAAGGTGCAGCGGAATAAGCGCGCAGCTCGAGGTAGAAGTCGCATTCGGCAACAAACGACTGACCATGAGCCTGCTGATATTACCAGGAGTAGTAGACGCACTGGTGCTGGGCTGGAATTTTCTCACACAGGTTGGGGCCGAGATAAAGTGCGCAGGTCACGAAATCCGCATACCGGCCAGGAACAGACACAACGGATGGCTGGAGGAAAAATTGTCGGTGGCAGTTGTTCATGAAGACAGCGAGGAAGGAAACATCGAGCAATTCCTAGAAGCAGAGCTGGCAGAATTCCAAACAATGAGCGGAACTTCGAATGTAGCCGAGCACCAGATCACCATGAAGGACGACAAACCTATAAAGCAAAGATACTACCCTAAGAACCCTAAAGTTCAAGGGGAGATCAATACAAAGGTGGATGAACTTCTGGAAATGGGTTTCATAGAACACTCGAAGAGCCCGTATAGCTCGCCCATAGTAATGGTTAAGAAAAAAACCGGCAAGTGGAGATTATGTGTCGACTTCCGACAAATAAACGCGAAATCGGTGAAGGACGCGTACCCAATGGCACGTATTAACTACATCCTGGACCAATTACGAGAAGCACGCTATATCAGCAGTCTGGATTTAAAGGATGGATACTGGCAAATTCCTCTAGAAGAAGCAAGTAGAAAGTTCACGGCGTTCACAGTGCCAGGTAAGGGGCTTTTCCAATGGAGAGTGATGCCATTCGGATTACACTCGGCATCAGCAACATTTCAAAGGGCCTTGGACCAAGTGATTGGACCCGAGATGTCTCCTCATGCGTTCGCGTATTAGGACGACATAATCGTTATCGGACGCTCTCAACAAGAACACAAGGACAATCTCAGAGAAGTGTTTCGCCGCCTGAATGAGGCAAACCTGAGAATAAACCCCGAGAAGTGTCAGTTCTTCAAGCAGGAGCTGCTGTACCTAGGACATCGAGTCACAAGCCAAGGAATCGGTACAGACCCAGACAAGTTCGCGGCCATAGCCCACCTAGAACCACCTGCAACCATCCGTGAGCTAAGGCAGTACCTAGGGGTTGCGTCGTGGTACCGACGATTTGTACCAGACTTCGCACGCATCGTTAAGCCGCTCACGGACCTACTCCGCAAGGGCGTAAAGTGGGTATGGACGCAAGACCACCAGCAGGCATTCGAGGAGGTGAAGGCGAGACTGGTGTCTGACCCAGTATTAGCGTGTCCAGATTTTGGAAGAATATTCATCCTGCAAACAGACGCCAGCGAATACGGCATAGGCGCCATCCTGACACAAAACACGGAAGACGGAGAGAAAGTTATCTCATACTCCAGCCGGACGTTAAACGGAGCCGAGAAAAACTACTCGACAACGGAAAAAGAGTGTTTGGCCATTGTATGGGCAATCAGAAAACTAAGGCCCTACCTGGAAGGCTACCACTTCAAGGTGGTAACAGATCACATGGCGCTAAAATGGCTGAACAGCATTGAAAGCCCATCCGGAAGAATCGCCAGGTGGGCCCTTGAGTTACAACAATACGACTTCGAGGTTGCGTACAGAAAGGGTCAATTGAATGTGGTAGCCGACGCGCTGTCCAGACAGCCGATGCCGGAAACCCTTCGGAGAGCAAAAGAGTTGGTGCAAAATTCGGGATGTAACTGGATCAGGGACATGCGCGAGAAGATAAAGACACACCCGCAGAAATTCGCGGACTATGTGTTCGACGGCGAAACACTGTACAGGCAGATCCCACACAGAGCCGGCAACGAAGATGTGGTGGCATGGAAGTTGTGCGTCCCCAAGGAGCTAAGGGAAAAGGTCATGCAAGAAAATCACGATGCCCCAGCCGCCGGCCATGTAGGAAGTCGAAAAACGATTGCCCGTCTAGCTGCCAGATACTACTGGCCAGGAATGCAAAGGGACGCGAGAGCATACGTTCGGAAATGCGAAGAGTGCCTAAAATTTAAGCCAAACCAGCGTCAGGCGGCGGGTAAGATGCTGACACAAGTCCCTGAGGAACCATGGGCAACGGTGTGCGCGGATTTTGTTGGACCCCTGCCAAGATCGAAGCACGGTAACCAAATGTTATTGGTTCTAATCGACCGTTTCTCAAAATGGACAAAATTAGTGCCATTACGAACTGCTACAGCAGAAACCCTGCAAAAGGCGTTTAAAGAACGGATAATCGCTCGATTTGGAGTTCCAAAAGTGGTGATTACAGACAACAGGGTGCAGTTTGCCAGTCGGGCATTTAAGAAGTTTCTTCACGACATGGGAATAAAACAACAGTTCACAGCACCATACACTCCTCAAGAAAATCCCACCGAGCGCGCGAATCGAACCGTAAAAACTATGATCGCACAGTTTGCCGGACAAAACCAAAGGAACTGGGACGAAAAGTGGCCAGAGATAATGCTAGCAGTTAACTCAAGCATATCCGAGTCCAGAGTCATCAGAGGGGAAGGCCGAAAAACTGAAGGAAATCTTCGAAATTGTCCGACGAAATTTGGAAAAGGCAGCACAGGATCAAGCCAGGCACTACAACCTCAGAAGGAGACGGTGGAATCCACAAATCGGCGATGTCGTCTGGGCCAAGGTGCACCATTTGTCTAAAGCGGCGGAAGGCTTCGCGGCCAAACTAGCGCCGAGATATGATGGTCCATATCAGGAAGTCGATTTTGTATCCCCCGTAATCTGCAAAATTTGCCACCAAAGAAGCAAGAAGCAACGCACAGTGCACATCAGCGATCTAAAGCAGCAGGAGGAGGCACATAAAACGAACGAGGACGGAAATACAGGCAGGGCTCAAGCAGTAGACGAATAAAGGATCGGGATTGCGAAAATCCGTTTAATCGTCAGGACAAAGCCGGAGTCAACGGAAAGGGATGTGGGCAGAGAGACAAGATATCGTTTAGTCGTCAAGCGAATGCAGAACAACCAGCGTCCAAGACCGCATGAGACAATAGCACCCGTTTAGTCGTCAGGCCAAAACCGGAGTCAACGGAGCACGCCTCAACACGAGCAAGAACTCTGATCAAGTCAGCATACACCTATGTCAACGACGAATAAAGGATCGGGATTGCGAAAATCCGTTTAATCGTCAGGACAAAGCCGGAGTCAACGGAAAGGGATGTGGGCAGAGAGACAAGATATCGTTTAGTCGTCAAGCGAATGGAGGACAACCAGCGTCCAAGACCGCATGAGACAATAGCACCCGTTTAGTCGTCAGGCCAAAACCGGAGTCAACGGAGCACGCCGCAACACGAGCAAGAACTCTGATCAAGTCAGCATACACCTAAGTCAACGACGAATAAAAGATCGGGATTACGAGAACCCGCTTAATCGTCAGGACAAAGCCGGAGTCAACGGAAAGGGATGTGGGCAGAGAGACAAGATATCGTTTAGTCGTCAAGCGAATGGAGGACAACCAGCGTCCAAGACCGCATGAGACAATAGCACCCGTTTAGTCGTCAGGCCAAAACCGGAGTCAACGGAGCAAGCCGCAACACGAGCAAGAACTCTGATCAAGTCAGCATACACCTAAGTCAACGACGAATAAAGGATCGGGATTACGAGAACCCGTTTAATCGTCAGGACAAAGCCGGAGTCAACGGAAAAGGATGTGGACAGGCAGACAGGATAACGTTTAATCGTCAAGCGAATGCAGAACAACCAGCGTCCAAGACTGCATGGGACATTAGCAACCGTTTAGTCGTCATCACACGAGCAAGGGCTCTAATCATACCAGTACACACCCAAGTCAACGACAAATAAAGTATTGGGATGGCGAGAGGCCGTTCAATCGTCAGGACAAAGCCGGAGTCAACGGAAGAGGGAGTTGGATAGACAAGAAGGACGATCTTGCAAATAAAAACAAGACAGATCCCAGACTAGAGGGGGCAGAGGCAACCGTTTCTACGTCAGGCAACACCCAATGGAAAGGGACATTATCAACGAAAGCATTCACCGGACCTGCGAAACGATCACAAGGAAAACACGTGGAAAGCAACGACAGAATACATGTCACCGAGGAAAGGGGAGAGACGGTACGGGGTACCGTAAAACTAGGAAAACCATGCGTCAGCAACGACCACCAAAAAGTAACTGAAGAGACCGAGCCAAAGACGAAAGAAGACCTAGGCATCGGAGGAAAGGGTCAGCATCAGACACGCAGGGTAAAGAGAAAACGGCCTCCCCAAAAGAGAAGACATAAGCCGCAAAGAGAGCCGATAGGGATATAACGGTACGGCATAAAAGGAATCCCCGAAACCGAGGCTTCATGGTAAAGGGAATTGCAAGGGAACGGACAAATCAAATCAAGAAGTCAGCATGAGTACCCGAGTTACACGAGCAGCAGCAAGGAGGCAGGCCGCGCTTCAGCGAGGTCCTGAAGGACCCGTCGCGGAGCAAGGACGGTCGGAGGCTAGGCCGCTGCCTATCTTCCGACCCACCCAAACCCCGCGGCGCGGTGCCGAGGACGATGGAGCTCGCTCGGAGCCCGAGCCCATAGTCACCTCGGACGAGAGCGACATCGAGTGGGCCGAGGACCCGGTCAAGGAGAGGCGGGAGTGGCGCTTAAAGAGGGCCAGGGATCCGAAGGTCGACGCAATCCCGCTGGGATACGCCCGAACATTTAAGGGTGCGGCGAAGAGGCCAAGGGGCAGCGGAAGCACCTCGTTGGAGATGGTTGAGGCGAGAGCCAAGATGCTGAGGGACGAGGTCGAGCGGATGCGGACGATGAGAGCCCCATACGAGGACCGCAGAGCAGTTGAGAAGGACCTCGAGACTGCGCAGCAAGAATGGGAGCGGATGAAGCAAGCCGCCGCTGAAGCCATCGTCCAGGAGGTGTACCGCCTCAGGCAAAGAGAGGAGAAGGCCCGGAAGGAGGCGGAAGTGGAGGAGGCCAAGAGAAGGGAGGAGGAGGAGAAACGGTCCAGGAACCCCGAATGGCAGCAACGGCTACAGAAGTGGGAAGAGGAGGAACGCCAACTGTGGTCGGGCGAGGTTCTGGTGGAGGCGGTGCCCCTAATCCCAGGAGGGATGCAGGGAATTCCCCCGACTCCCCGATCCGACGAGGAAGGAGGTGCCAGTCGAGGACCCGAGGCTCCGAGCCAGTGGGCCCAGTCGGATGGATGGGTTCCTCACCAGTACCCAAACCCCCATCCCCAAAATTGGCACGAGCCACCTCCGACCCCCCGCCCGCAAGAATGGCCGGAGGATGACGACCGGGATCCCGCTCCCAGCCCCCCACCACGTCAACAGGAGGCGGAGGCCCCACGCCCACCGAAGTGGACCCCGGCCCGACCGCCCACGCCCCGGTCTGACCAGGAGGTCCGAGGAGAGGAGCCAGAGGACAGCAACCGGGATACCGCTCCCAGCCCCCCTCCACGTCATCCAGAGGCAGAGAACCCACACCCACCGAAGTGGACTCCGGCTCGACCGCCCACGCCTCGGCATGGCCAGGAGGTCCGAGAGGAGGAACCGGAGGATCACACCGAGGAGGAGGCTCCCAGACCAGGAGGAGGGGAGGAGCAGTGGCAGTACTGCCGCACGGAGATCCCGCAGGCCCACGTCGCGCATGCGCTAAATGCGTTTGTGGCCGGCGGCGTCCAGTGGCGGCAACACACCGTCACGTGGACCTGGCCTGTCAGCGACGAGGCGAAGGCCACGGAGGAGACGGAGACCCCAGCGCAGGACACTCAAAAATCAAACCCGCGAGACCCCAGGGTGCGCCGCGAAGACGCCGGGTGGTTGCCGCCGACACCGGAGACGGGAGATATACTGGAGAAAGGGCCATGGGTGTGGCCGACACCTACGGACAACCCGAGGCCCAAACTCCAGCGGCAGATCTCCGCCCCAGAGGCACGCGGCCCAGTGGCCAGGCCCACACTGGTGCGGATGGCGTCCCGGACGGAGGGCGGAGCCTGGCAGGATATCGCCGAGGAGGAGTGGCCAGTTGGTCTATTGGAGCAGCCGGTGATAAAGCATGCCAGGCGACGAGGGGCCGACGCTGCGTGATGGCAGAGATCGGCTGTAAGAAATACCGCATCCGGTTGGCGGCCTCTGGCCAAGTTAGTGTTCGCCGTTTCGACTGCTAGCCGTAAAGGAAAAAAATATATAATAAAAATAAAAAAAATATATATATAAAATAATCACATCACACACGTAAACACTGACACTTGGGACTTGGGACTTGAAACGCGGACAAAACTAGCACAAACACTTAAAATAATAACGCCATAAATAGCTGGGGAGTTTATTTACAAAAAAAAGAAAAAGGAGAAAGAACAATTCATCTGAAAAAATATAAAACCAATCAGTTGAATGCCAAAACAAGAGCAAAGGCACAACTCACCTGTACATCTAAGAATGGTGGAGAGGGGTATCTGCTGGGATGAAGAGGGGGGATCGTGGCGGCAGTCCATATATGTCCCAGATCATCTTTGTCTCTATCTCTTTGGGAAAGCCGTTCAGCTGAAAACAGAAAAAGGAAGGCAAATCAGTTGAGCAACAAAGAAAAAGAAAGGAGAAGTAAAGGCACAAACTCACGTGTACTTCGAAATGATGGGGAGGGGTAGCGGTTGGAGAGCGAAGGAACGATCGTGGCGGCAGTCAATCCATTTTACCTTTTATCCTCTTTGTTTTTCCATCTCCGCCCGTAGGCGAAGGCCACGGTCCAAGGGCAAGTCGAAGGAAAGGAGGGGTTTAAAGAGAAAGCAGGTTAAGAGAAAGGGGAAATGGAAAATTGAAGAGAAAACTTACCGGCAAGAAAAATTCTCCGCGTCATCATGTGCTTAGGGAAGGGGGCGCCAGCGATATAAGGCGGTCGATTGGCACTATCCTATAACAGCCGATCGATGGGCACGAGACATTGGAATTATCGGCATATGAGAGGCGCGCTAATAAACATCGCGATGATGAGGTGGCAACGCCACCCCAAGGTAGTATCGATATGCAAGTCATTTTATCGATCGCAAAGGATTAGTGTGACCAAGACGAACCACAGGAGACCGCGAATAAGGTTGGAGCGGGATATTTAAAAATTTCGACGGCAGCATCGGGATTTAAGGAAGCATGCATCGACGAGGGAAGCTTCGTGGGAGAAAGTCAAGGAATACGGATCGGCGCAGTATAACTCAACAAGGAGCTGTGGGCGTCGATGGAAGGATCAAGAAGACTCAAAGGCAGCAAGGATACACAGGATAAAAGCCGGAGAGGAACAACGAGAATTCGTACGTCTAAGGATGGAACCAGAGCGGGGGGAAGAACGAGAGGACTCGAAGGCTACAAGGATACACAGGGTAACAGCCGGAGAGGAGGATCGAGCTCACTTTCGTTATCCGAAGAAAGAGGGGAATGTGAGGCGTTAAATAACTCCTCACAAAATAAGGCAAAAACAACTGCATGGAGAACCTACCAGTTGCTACTTACGCAATTACTTCGCGTAGTAACGGCAACGCAGGAAAATAGAGTTTGGAGAAAGCAGTTGGAGAGTACGAGGAGAGAAAGTACAGAGTACGAACCCAAAGAGAGTTTGGAGAGATTGGGAGAGACGGAGCGGAGAGAGGCGCCAGAGCGAGATGGCACTAGTCAGAGCGAGAGTCCAGAGAGCGCAGGCGTGCAGTGAGCAAGGAAGGAACGGTACAGCGCTGCACTTTGGACTTCAGTGTGGTGCCGTGTGCAGAGGGCGAAAGGTCAAACGGTAAAACCGTGGACTTTGGACCTTGGAGTGGAGAGAAGAAAAGGAGAGGCCGAGGATTAACGGGACCCGGAGGCCTATATAAACGGGCCCAGCGCTGGAATCAGGACCAGTCATCGAGCATCAAACTACGAGTGAACATCGTCTAGTAAAAATCTAAGTCAAGAATATACCACCGTGAGAACCAACCGTTGAACAAGATCGCTACGTCGAGACGTTCGGGACCGAGCAAGTCACCGAATTGAGACACAGGTGGCTGCGTCCTCGAACGGCAATCCACGGCCAAGTCTACAGAACATCAAGATTGGCTGTAATACCGATTAGTCCGACGAAGTTGGCTGTAATACCGGTCAGTTTAGCTGCATTGGCTGTAATACCGATCAGGCTAACTGTGCCGGCTGTAATACCAACCAGGCCGGCTACATTGGCTGTAATACCAATTTATTCTAACCGTGTGCGTCTAAGTTGGCTGTAATACCGGTCAGTTTAGCTGCATTGGCTGTAATACCGATCTGACTAACTGTGCCGGCTGTAATACCAACCAGGCCGACTACATTGGCTGTAATACCGATGAGTCCAGCTGCGTCGGCCGTAATACCGATCAGTTGTGCCGGTTATAGGCGGATTTAGCTCGGCTCGTCAACAACAGCAGAGTGAGCGACACGAGCAGTGAGCCTCAAGGGAGCAACGTGGAACAACGCCACAACCAGTCGCGCAGGACGACGACGTGGACAAGCCGCCAGAGACCGCAACAAGAGCCAAGCCTCAGGTACGATCGCAACAGTCGGGAGGGAAGGCCAGGGTGGAACTTTCGTCTTTCTCTGGGCGCTGGCTATAGGGACTGCTGACGTGATCTGGCCGTAGTACCGGAGCGTCAAAGGAAGCTGAGTGAGCGTCTAGCGGGACCGGCCGGGATAGAGCAAGGGACAGGAGGCTGCGGCTGGCAGGACGAAGGTCTTGCGAGCGTGGTGCCTGTTCACCCTAGTCTGAGAACGGTGACGCTTCCCTAAGCCCAACGGTCCAACTCCACGCCCTCGTCTATGAGCGGCAGCGAAAGTACTCGAAGCGACTAGGACCATCAGCAGCAAGGAATCACCGAGCGGCGACGCAGGAGCAGCACCCACACAAGATATATTCAAATATTGTCAACCAGAGCCGTAAAGAAACGCCTCTTTAACTGAATTACGAAGTTTTGTTACTGTTAACCGGGCGGTCACGTTTAATATAAATTTGGTGGGACGAACGCACAAATTCTACTGAGCTAGCCGCACGAATGTCGTAGCGAGCAAACTAAGAAAAAACAGTTCGTTACAGTGTACTTGAGATCCAGAATCCAGAAGCGCTCGGCAAGGAACAAAAATACCAGCGCGGCTCCTAACAAGTATGTTCGCTGTTGCAAGCAAAGCTATATCGCCGCTACGACCTTGGGCAATTAAGGCATTGACTGTGGATGGCGATGAGGCTAGAGGTTCAGAACCCTCGGATGAGGAGGAAATGGGTAAAGCAACTGGCAGATGGCCGCTAGAAGACTGCGAGTCCAGAAAGTGCAGCAAACTGTGATGCAGTCTCGCAGGTAATGGCTGGTTCTGAGACATTTTCGACAAAGACCAAGTCGCCTAGCCTCGCCTAGGCGGCTCTCAGGGGACAACAGCAGAAACCTTGGACACGCAGGCACCTCATGGGACCTCCCACCGCATAAAATACAGGTAGCGGGAGGCGCATTAGTAATAATGAAGGCGGATCTACTGTTATTAGCAACTCTACGTCTTCCCACCTGAGTACCTGGCGCGTATGCGGCCATAGCCACATCCACAGCCTCGAGAGTCCTGAATCGCTGCTCCAGGAATTCCGCCATCGAGTCCCACGTAGGAAAAAGGTCTGAATTGATGGCAGTCTGGCCTTCCTCCCACTTCGCCTGGGTAGCTGGGTCCAATCTTTGAAGAAGCACCTGGACGATGATGCAGCCGGCAATTTGTTGCGTCGTTCCCAAATTCTTCAAGGCCCGCATATGGGCATTGAACTTATCTGAGAATCCTCGAAGACCTGCCACTGAGCCACCTTCCACGACACAGAGGCCTAGAATCTCTTTCACATGAGCCTGAAATATTAAACGACGGTTACTAAATCGCTTTTCCAAAAGACCCAATGCAACGTCATAATTTTCCTCGGAAGTTTCCAAGGACCGAACTGTTTCTAACGCTGAGGCGCGAAGACAGGATCGTAGCCTCTGCAGCTTTTCCACCTTGCTTATGTGTGGATTTCCGCCTACCATAGTTGAGAAGATAGATTGGAACTCAGACCACTCGGAGTATCCTCCACTGAAGGTAGGGAGCGGAATAGGCGGCAGAGCTTGAAAGCTGCGACTGAGCCCTGGATCTGGCATAGAGGAGATCCCGTTGGTGAGAGTTAAGTGGGCAGCCATTTGAGCAGAGCGTTGCAAGGTTTCGTGCTCTATTTTAGCGTGCATCGTCGCGACGAGCTCCGACACGGTCCATCGCAAGTCGCTGCCGATCTCCGAAATGTCTAATTCTTCAAGATTCCCGTGGATGGCCTTGAAGTCATCGTACACTGAGACTAACTGGCCATGACGCACGTGGAGCATGGCGTCCTTCACGCTTGAAATTGGGTGAAGGGCTCCTTGTATCCTCTTCAAATCCTGGAGGAGAGCATTGGCCTTGCATTTCAAAATAGCACTCCGAGGTAGAGTGGGTGAACCTGCGTCTGCCTCGCTGGCATCCATCGCCACTAGTCTCAAATTACTACCAATTTAACAAAGCTAAACTGCAGCGAAATTAGTATTATTATTTTTATTTATTTGTATTTTCGTATTATTTTATTATTTTTTGTATTATTTATTATTTATTTTATTATTTAATAATAGTTTTAATTTGCTCGCGACGAATACAACCTGTCCCATTGTGCACGGCCACTAAGCTGAAGCCAAATTTAATATTACAAATTGTTTAATAATATTATATAATAATATTTCGTATTTGACCACGGCGAATGCAATCTGTCCCACTGTGCACACAAGAACCGTACCCGAATTAGCGGCTGTATGTTTGTATAACGGTTTGTGCGCCGGCGAATGCACTCGAAAACGGAATGTATGTATGCATGTATGTATACGTAGGTAGCAGGTGCACTAAATAACGGGCCGGAGGGCAATTGACGACCGGCATGCAATGAATGTACATGAGAGAGTGATCCCGCTTTTGATAATTAGTGCAGATAAAGCTCTCTATCTGACGATGCTGCCGATAAGCGCTGAAGTCGAGCGGCCGAAAGAGAGAGAGTCGGCTTGCGACCAACGAAGGCGAGAACATTAGCAATTAGTATGTAATACGAAAGCTTTGTTTGAGCTTTATCTATAAATTAGGTGGCGGCTGCTGCTTGTCCCGACAACCCGTTTAAAAAAGAAATAAAAATCATTGAAAAAAAAAATTATTAAAATGAATACAACACAGTGCCTTAGAGTTACATTGGGTAGCGAGCCAAATTTTGAGAATAGGGTATAAGCCTTAATTAGGAACAGAGCAGAGCCTCTATTTATTGCAGGTTTTGAGTAAGAATATATGAATAGGTACGATCTTGAATTCTCTCTAATTATTCATTGTAGCAGAACGCAAAAGGCCATAGTACTGAATGGGAGCAGTTACTACTCCATATCCGAGAATTAAAAGAAAAATTTGAAAACTCTTACAAATGTGTAAGCCAAAAAATGCAAACACAAAAAGAAACAGTAGATAAACATGCAACAATTCTTGTAGACTCTTTCAATCAGGCAAGAACCCTAGTGCATGAAAATAGGGAAATAATTAACAAAACAAACTTATAAAAATTATCCAAAATGTTGATAAGGTTGCGGGCAAACCTAATAACTGTCAAGGATAAGTATGATTTAAAAATATATATCCCTACAATTTTGAATACGCCTTTAAATTAGACCAACAAAAAGCCCTAGCAGCAGAAGAAGATTCAGAAACAAGCAAAGATATCGAAATAAATAAAAAAAATATAAAATATATCCGGAATTTAACGGACAAAAACTACACATGCATAGATTTGTAACAGCTTTGAAGCTGGTTGACTTGACAAAGGGAACGTTTGAAGATTTGGCTATAGAAGTCGTCAAATCAAAAATTGTAGGATCTACACTATATAAGGTTCAAAATGAACTAACGATAAGCTCAATAATCCAAAAACTGCAAGACACTATTGTCGGTGAAACATCTGACATCTGAAACATCTCAAAGCAAAAATGGCGAAAACAAGCCAAAAAGGCAAAACAGCAGAAAAATTTACAAATGAAATAGACAACCTACGAAAGCTCATTGAAGCTTCACACATTGACGAAGTACTTACGGCTGAACATGCCGACAAGTTCAGCACAAAGGAAGCTATAACCACAATGATCAAAAATTGTGAGCATGGCCGACTTAAGACTATCCTAGAAGCTGGCAACTTTTCAACAATTAACGAAGCCGTCACGAAGTACATACAGTGTAGTACTGAGATGACAGGCAACGCCAACTCGATCCTATACACACAAAAAGGAAACAACTATCGTGGTAATAACTTCAGAAATAATTATCGCGGTAGGGGTAACAACACAGGTAATTATCAAAATAGTGGATTTTACCAAAACAATGGTTATAACCAAAATAATGGTTATAACCGAAACTATAACAAGAGAGAACGCTATAGTCGGGTGCCCCGACTATCAGATACCCGTTACTCAGGTAAAGGGAGTGCGAGGGAGATGGAGATAGAAACTTTGATCACGCATAACTTTTTAACGAATGGTCCGATTTGAAAAATTTCTTCTACATTTCGATAGGTATTGATAAACACAATAAAACTGCATTTTTACTTTTTCGAAATATTTAAATTTTTAAAATCGTATATAAGCGATTGTGGGCGTTAAAGGGGGCGTGGCACCTTTTTGAAACAAACTTGCGCTGCGTAGGAACTCCTAGAATCTGCATGCAAAATGTCTAGCTTTTATAGTTTCCGAGATCTCAGCGTTCATACGGACAGACAGACAGACAGACGGACAGACAGACGGACAGACGGACAGACGGACAGACGGACATGGCTATATCGACTCGGCTAGTGACCCTGATCAAGAATATATATACTTTATAGGGTCGGAAACGCTTCCTTCTACCTGTTACATACTTTTGCACGAATACAATATACCCTTTTACTCTACGAGTAACGGGTATAATAACCAGACCAACAATAACTACAGAGGTCGTGGTAATTATAGAGGAAACAACCGCGGTGGAAACAATAATGGATATAACTCCAATAACAACGCCAACGGTAATAACAATACCAATACAAACGCAAACTGACAAAATAACAACAATAATGTCCGACAAGTACAAACAACTTCAGAAAACCAATAAAGACCCTTAAGATAAAAAACCCAGTAAAGAATACGGTTCACACTATCAATCTTAATTTCAATCTTTTTATTTCACCTAAAAATGAAAACACAAATAAATCATATACATGACTAGTTTATACAGGTGCAGACATCTATTTAATCAAAGAATCCTCAGACTCATTTAACAATGTTGACTATAAAAATGTTACGCAAATATCAGGCGTTGGTGAAGGAACAGGCAACTATGCTATACCACATAATTTCCATATAGTAACGTCCAACTTTCCTATTCCATGTGATGGATTTTATGAAAAAATACAATTGTCAAATAGATTTAAAACCAGAATTTGATTGGCTTATACTGAGACTAGATAATCTCTATAATCCGATTAATATTCCGATAAATCATACACTCGAAATAATTCGACAATTTTACCAGCAAGATCTGAAGTCGTCCGAAAAATAACTATAAATTCAGCAACCAGGTATATACTATTACCAAACCAAAAAATCCAAAATGGAGTATTCATTGGAAATTCCATTGCAGATTCTAAAAACACCTTTGTCCGAATTCTGAATACAACAAATAAAACAGCAATTTTTCAATTAAATACACTGAAAGTCGAGCCATTGGATAATTACGATATAATTAAATCTAATAAAAATACAAATAAAGAAGAAATCTTAGAAAAACAAATATTTCCCGCCTCAATTTCAAAAAATACTTAAAGAATTATGCACGAGATACACGGATATATTCGGGATAGAAACCGAACCGATATCAACTAATAATTTCTGTAAACAAAAAATAAGAATGAAAGATGATGAACCAGTATACATAAAGAATTACAGAATCCCCCACAGTCAAAAAGAAGAAGTAGAAAAACTAATTAAAGATAAAATAATAGAACCATCAGTTTCAGAATACAACAGTCCATTATTAATAGTCCCCAAAAAATCATTACCAAATTGCAATACAAAAAGATGGCGTTTAGTAATTGATTACCGCCAAATTAACAAAAAAATTTTATCAGATAAATTTCCACTACCAAGAATAGACGATATTCTTGACCAATTAGGTAGAGCTAAATACTTTTCATGTCTAGATCTAATGTCAGGATTTCATCAAATAGAACTCGAAGATACGTCTGGAAATATAACGTCCTTTTCCTTGAGCAATGGCTCCTATCGTTTTACACGATTACCTTATGGTTTAAAAATAGCGCCAAATCCTTTCCAAAGAATGATGACAATTGCCTTTTCAGGTATCGAACCTTCTCAGGCATTCCTGTATATGGATGACCTAATTGTCATCGGTTGTTCAGAAAAACACATGATTAAAAATCTTACAAACGTTTTTGATCTATGTAGAAAAAACAACCTTAAACTGCACCCAGAGAAGTGCACATTTTTCAGACACGAAGTGACCTTTCTTGGACACAAGTGTACTGACAAAGGTATTTTACCAGATAGTAAAAAATACGAAGTAATAGAAAAATACCTAGTCCCAACGGACGCAGACAGCGCTAGAAGATTCGTTGCATTTTGCAATTACTACAGACGTTTTATTAAAAATTTTTCCGATTACTCAGGTCACATAACTAGATTATGTAAAAGAATGTTAAATTTGAATGGACAGATAAATGTCAAAACGCATTCGAATACCTTAAAACCCAATTGATGAAACCCACATTATTGCAATATCCCGATTTTAATAAAGAATTTTGCATAACAACAGATGCAAGCAAACAAGCATGTGGAGCTGTTCTTACTGAAGATTACAATAACACTGAGCTACCAGTAGCCTATGCATCAAGATCCTTTACGAAAGGAGATAGTAATAAAAATACAACAGAAGAAGAGTTAGCAGCTATCCACTGGGCAATAAACCATTTTCGACCATATATTTATGGAAAACATTTCACAGTCAAAACAGACCATAGGCCATCAACCTATCTATTTTCAATGACAAATCCAAGTTCAAAATTAACACGAATGAGATTAGACTTGGAAGAATATGATTTTACTGTGGAATATCTTAAGGGAAAATACAACCATAAAGCCGACGAGCTATCAAGAATAACAATTACGGATTTAAAAAATATCCAGACAAATAATAAAATTCTGAAAGTCACTACCAGAAATCAAAGTAAACAGAAAAATTCCTGCGCAGGAACAGAAAAAGAAAAAATAGATTTGACTAGGCATATTATAAATAAAGCTTCTCAGCACAACGTATACGAAGTATTGTTAATTGTTAATGACGAGGTACGAAAAGTAGTGACCTTGCGAATAACTGATTCACTTTGCTTACTAAAGCATGGAAAAAAGGTTATAGCAAGAATTGATGTTAGCGATTTGTACACCAATGAAATTCTCGACTTAGGTCAGTTTTTTCAAAGGCTTGAAAAAGAAGCCGGTATACTTAATATCAACTCAAAGTGGCAATGACCGAAACGATCTTTGAAACCATTTCAATGGAATCTTTTAAAATTATGGGCAATAAAAAATTACAATCATTAAGAGTAGCGCTACTTAAGCCGGTGACCCAATTATCAAATAATGATAAAGAGAAAGAAGCATTACTGTTTACATTCCATGATGATCCAATACAAGGAGGTCATACAGGCATAGCTAGAACATTAGCAAAAATAAAAAGGCATTATTATTGGAAAAACATGACCAAAGATATAACAAAATATATAAGAAAATATCCTAAATGCCAAAAAGCAAAGACAACAAAACATACAAAGACCCCATTAACTATCACCGAAACACCACAAACGGCTTTCGACAGGGTAATTGTGGATACGATCGGTCCACTACCTAAATCTGAACAAGGAAATGAATACATAGTAAGGCTAATTTGCGATTCAACTAAGTACCTTGTAGCAATACCAATCCAAAACAAAAGTGCAAAAACAGTAGCAAAAGATATATTCGAAGATTTTATTCTGAAGTACAGTCCAATGAAGACGTTCATCACGGACATGGGAACAGAATACAAAAATTCGATAATTGAAGATTTATGTAAAAACTTAAATATCAAAAACATAGCTTCAAGAGCACATCATAACCAGACTGTAGGAACCGTGGAGCGAAGCCACAGAACATTTAATGAGTTCATCCGCTCATACATCTCAGTTGATAAAACAGATTGGGATGTATGGTTGCAATACTTCGTATACTGTTTTAACACAACACCCTCTATGGCACATGACTATTGTCCATACAAGTTAGTTTTTGGTAAAACATCTAATTTAGCCAAACACTTCAATAGTATAGATAATATAAAACCATTATATAACACAGATGATTACGCTAAAGAATCTAAGTTTAGACTAGAACAAGCATTTAAGAGAGCTAGATTAATGCTAGAATGTCATAAACACAAACAAAAACTTAACTATGACAGAAATATTTTGAACTTTGATTCAAAAATCGGAGACCAAGTTTTACTAAAAAATGAAACAGGGCACAAGCTAGACTATAAATACACTGGAACATATAAGGTATAAAGTATAGAAGAGAGAGAAAACATAGTTATTTTAAATAACAAAAATAAGAAGCAAACAGTTCATAAGGATAGGTTAAAAATTTTGATTTCATAATCACTTTAATTCTCTTATATATATATCACGTATGACACAAAAAGAATAACAAAAAGAAAAAAATAATAATTAATTAAAAGAAAAATAATAAAATAAATAAATTATATATAAATATTACTTTTGATTCAAAACAATATTTTCTGATAAAAAACAATTTTTAATAAATTAAACTACATAGAAACTAAAAAAAAAAATTAATAAAAATATTTTTATTTATATTAAATATACACCTAGAAAATAACTCCATATAATTACGTTATTTTTCAAAAGGAGGGAGATGTAGTATGTTCACATATCGAATGCACACTGTACTCAGTGTTACGCATCGATTTAAGTACAGACACCTTATTTGGCATTTTTGCATTTGGCCACAATAACAAAACACAAATATATAAACCTAGCAGTTCCCGAGTGCCCGGTTATATGACCGCCCTCGAGTGCGTGGGAACTGCAGTGTCAGCATATTTGATATGTGCGACCGCTCCGACGGCCAAATGAACATAGTATCTCTCTCTCTCTCATATATAAACACAATTATACATAAGCGTCGGCCGCAGCTCTGCTGGCGTCTCGGCCGACATAGCCGGCCGATCTTAGCTTAGCAAACATGTAATAGAATTAAGAAATCAAAATTAAAAATAAAAAGCTTGGGAGCGTACCTCTGAGTCGCTCCCAATTCAACAAAATTCTTGCAAAAAAGTCTCATAAAGGAAATCCACACAGCGTATTTAGGATTTCTAAACGACATTATCTAGCTCTACCAATCCGGTAAAAAAATTTTCCGTCATTTAAGTTGTGATACGTTCGGTTAAAACTTTTTATGCAAATATCTCGTTTGTGTTTAAACTCTTCGATATCCTTGGTTGACATTGCGATTTTTTCTAATATTTTTATTTTTGGAATCGAAGAGGTCTTAAATATATATTTTTATACCCTTGCAGGGGGTAATTTCAGTCAAAAATTTGCAACGCAGTGAAGGAGACATTTCGGACCCTATAAAGTATATATATTCATGATCAGCATCACCATGAGAGTCGATCTAGCCATGTCCGTTTGTCCGTCCGTCCGTTTCTACGCAAACTAGTCCCCCAGTTTTAAACAAATCTGCTTAAAATTTTCCCAAAAATGTCTTTCTATTGCAGCTAGTATACAAGTCGGAACGACCAAAACAACAACTTGGAATGTTGAGTGGCGTTAATCAAAATCAATTTTACACTGATTTTAATTTTCATATAATTTTTCTTAGGACTCTTATTAACCTAAGGGGCGAGAGACGGGACGAATGAAAGCTTCATTGGCTCCCGCCCTCGCCTTACAACTAGAAATTTTAAATTTAAATAAAAGCGCTAAGAGCGCCGTTTTCTTTGCCAAAAGTTTTGCGTCGACTTTAGACGAATGAGGCTTTTGCCTCCGAAAGTCCTCCTCTTGGTTCTTCATCGTGGGAAGCTTCTTTATTCGTCAGAATCCGATTGCACGTGCTTAGGTATTGTCCTAGGACCCTGTGCCTCAAATTATATATCTTGTAACTCCCCGATTACATTATATTTGAAACATTTGTAATAATTTAAGTTTCCGCCAATTCATAAGCGTTTTGAAAAAATAATTACAAATGCAGAACCTTTGCAAATCAATTGTACCTTTGTGTCATAACAGATTTATTAATGTAGCGCTATAACTACTGACTTTTCAAAGCTAACATCACTTGTGATAAACGGCTTGAAAAATAGTTTTTAAACAGACGTCATTTACTCATTACTATTAAGCCATTTGACTCTGCAAATCACTTCTTGTTTAAAAACTTGACATGTTATGGTTTCCAATTCAACTGCTTATATGTATATGTATAACCGCTAGTGGCAGGAGACAAAAGGTCCTTTCAAAACTGGTGCGGGCAAAAATTATTAAATTTAATAACTATTTGCAATATGGCTGTCATTGAAGCCCCCAGGTAAAAAATTGTATTACTTTATTACGGAGGAATAACGAAATTACTAATTATGTTAGACGAACATTTTTTTTATTATTTATAAAGCCTTCATTTAGGGTACCTCATATCGAATAACAAGTTTCCTGGCAGAAAATGTTTCTATATCCAGTGTAATTGAGTTAAACAGCCTCAGTTTATTTCCCGAGTCGGGTAACGCTCTGTAAGTACCGGGCAACGCCGGGGTCAGCAATGGGATTGACGAAAAGTGTATAAGGACATGTCAGCTGTTGGCCTCTCGGTCTCTCTTATACTACTGTGGGCAAAAAGTAGGGTGAATTTTCAATTTAAAATTCGCGGGCTTAACATTTTGGACTAGTTCTTTTTTTCTGGCAGAACTTTTAATGACATCTAGGGGTAATTTCTTGTCAATGTCAGTTTCAGTACTATATTTACGCTTGTGTTCACCGAACCATTCGATTTTTGATTTTTACAATGTCTTATATAATTAAGCAGAGATGTGCCATCAAATTTTGTTTGCGGAAAGTACAAAGACTTCCAAGAGGGTCGAAAACGTGTTGATGACTTGGAGCTCTCCGAACGACCATCGACGTCAACAGAGGAAAAACACGTCAATGAAGTGAAGGAATTAGTGCTCAAAAATCTTCGGTTGACTGTTAGAGACCTTACTGATATGATCGAAATATCGAAAGGATCTGGCCTACAAAAAGTAGGGGAGGGGATAACTTAAAGGGTATGAAATTGATGTAGGAGAATAAATAAAGATTATATATTTGAAAATAATATGTGACAACTAAGAACAGCGGAGTAAAAGTTACTTCGGGAACAATACATAAATATTTCTTTAAAGAAAAATGTTCGCTAGAGAAATATTAAAATTTAAAAAGTATATATATCAAAGTAATTGCTGTGTTGCTTTCATTCTTTAAGATGAGTCTTCTGAAAATACAAATGATGTTGGCAAGCAATGTTCGCCATTCCTGAAAGTACATTCTGACTTAATAACAATTTAATGTATACAACACTGCGATGCCAGCCAAAGTCAGTAAAAACATTTTACCTGATGCTCTTGCGCGAACGCATTCTGGGGATCTCTCTAGAGTAGATGTTGACATGCCAGTCGACTTAAGGTCACGAGCCTTATAAGCACCAGCTAATTAGGATGGTGAAGGTGATTAAGTTAATCCGTTAACTTACCGGGTTATATAGTATGCTTCAGTTATCAATTGGTTTAAAAGCTCCTGCTGTCTCCTGATTTCGTGCTAATAGCTATGAAGACAGCTCATAACGACCTAATAGCTTCCCACGGCCGAATCTTGTACCAGATATTTTAGACCACCATTACCCTAAGCTACAAAGAACATGCGGTTCAAGTTATTCGTGGATTATTTGGGTCTTTAGGCCACAAACTTTTCTTGCTTGATGATTGCTGTATATTTCCATGTGTCAGCGCGGTCAAGATTAAATCTATAATAATGTTGCTATGTTGCTGTCTCATGCACGTTGCCCATGATAAGCTCGGGTTTATCAAGTTTTAAGAGCAAAAGAAGAGTAGAAAGTCTGTCGCTGGCTATTATGAAATTTCCCTTAAGTGCGAGTGGAGGTTTGATTGCTTTTAGATCGGCTATAGCTTTGGCGGAGAATATTAAAAATTTAGCTGGTGACGATCCTGTCAATGTAAAGCCAAAAAAAGTTAGAGTTTTGTTCCGTTTCGGCAGCTGGCACTTTTGCTGTTCCGTTAGATGGCGCTATTGTATTGCGCCATCTACCCCAAGACATTGGTACCACGGGCCATGAAAGGCGGAAATGTAGGCGCTAGCCAGGCTTAAGCGTTTAATAATAGCATCAAAACTGTGGCCACAGCTTGTGGTTTGTGGGCGTCAGAGGGGGCGTGGTGCAATTTGAGCCCCAAAATGCATTACTCTATACCACACCTTACCCGCAACAACAAAAAAATTGACCCCTTTTTAAAAGACTAAAAAAATATACTTTTTGTAGAGTACGGTTAAACTGCCATTAAAATCTGAAATTTCGTACCCTGAACTCTCGAAAAAATGCTTTCTTTTGTAGACTGATCACTTTTTTCATTTTAATAATAATTATTGAAAAAAAGTGACTTTTTCATAAAAACCAATCAGTTTTTTACGAATTCAAGTATGAAAAATTAAATTTAGAACTTCACAGCTTATACCATTTTATTCTTGAGAAAATTTTCCATATTACAAAAAAAAGTTTTTAAAAATCGGACAATTACAAGTAAAGTTATTAACGGGCAAATTCGGGCAACGCAAAACACCCAGTGTGTGCGTTGTGTTAAAAAACGGAGGTGTGTGCGCTGAGGGTTAAGAGAACAAGTAGGAAAAACTTGCCATGTTTATATGGACGATATAATTATTTTTTCAAACACTATTGAACAACACTATGCTGATTTAATCAAAATAATTAATATTTTACGAAGAGAAAATATAAAAATTTCTTTCGACAAATCTAAATTCTTTAAATTATAAACCACATTTCTAGGGTACATTGTTTCTCATAATGTAATACGGATCCCGAAAAAATTTCCACAATTACATAATATCCGATTCCACGTAAAATTAAAGAACTCCGAAGTTTTCTAGGCTTAACAGGGTATTACAGAAAATTTGTCCGTAACTATGCAAAAATTGCTAAACCATTAACAAAATATCTAGGATGGGAAATGGAAAGGTTTCTAAAAGAATGTTTACTAAATTTTCAATACAGTTTGACGAATCATCTGTACAAGCTTTCAACGAGCGAAAAGAGAATCTGATAGCACAAGTTGAATTAGTTCACCCAGATTATAGTAAGAAACTCGTTTTAACTACAGACGCATCAGACGTAGCTATCGGGGCAGTACTTACACAAGATAATAAACCAATTACGTTTATTTCAAAAACATTAAATAAAACGGAACAACTTTATACCACAAATAAAAAAGAATTGTTAGCTATAGTATGGGCTTTAAAAAATCTCCGGAATTATTTATATAGAGTAATAAATAATCCTTAATCCTTATCGTTCAAAATTTCGGATAAAAATCGAAACGTAGAGATGAAAAGATGGTATTCTTTCATTGAAAGTTTTACCCCAAAAATTATTTACAAACCGAACAACAAATGTGGTATCCGATGCATCACGAATACAAATAAATAATATTACAAACCAAGACACACAGCATTCTGCTGGAAGTAGTTTTGAAAATGTAATACAAGAGACCCGTAAACAGTTAAATCAATTTAAACAACAATTGTTATTAACAACGGGGAGGTATACAGTACATGAATTCATTGTAGTTTGGAAGATTTATATCATATTCAAGTTTCTTTAAGAAATAGTTTTGTTTTTTTTTTTTTTTTTTTTGCGCGGAGTCCCACGGCCCACTTACCCGCCCAACCGACCGAGGGGCGCAGCCGTGTATCGTACGGCACTATTCGCGATAAGATAGACGCGAGATAGGAAAATAAAGGTAAAGGTCCGGGGAGTCAAGATTTGATATTACAGGAAAAAGTCTATTATAGTCGGAACATAATACTCTAAAAGGCTCATGCAAGGCATAGTTAGATCTACAATGATTTAAAGTTAGGGGAATATAATTTCTAGTTAATCTACTTGGCACAGAAAAGTTTAGCCGACTTAACAAGTCGGGGCAGTCAATATCACCATGTATAAGGTTATAAATAAAGATAGTACCAAGCATCGTTCTACGGTTGGCTAGGGATTGTAAATTAATCAAACGAAGCCTACTAGAATAAGAAGGTAAGATAAGATTTGCATCCCAGTTTAGGCGCCGTAAAGCAAAAAGAAGGAAGTTTTTTTGTACAGATTCAATACGACCAATATGTATTCCGTATTGTGGACTCCAGTCGGGAGACCCATACTCCAGAATCGGACGGACTAGCTAAATATATAAAGTTTTAGTCAAATAAGGATCATCGAATTCTTTTGACCACCTTTTAATAAATCCAAGCACTCCTCTGGCTTTATTAACCATGGACGAAATGTGATTAGAAAATTTTAGCTTGGGGTCCAAGAGAACGCCAAGATCGTTTACCAGAGTTATTCTATCCAAAGAGCTGCCACTTAACGTGTAGGTCGCGGATATCGGATTGGCCCGATAAAAAGTCATCAGCTTGCACTTGGAACCGTTTAAATTTAGTAAATTATCTCGGCACCAGTTTTGAAAATTATCTAGATCGGATTGCAAGTCTAAATGGCGGGAAATGTCCTTATACTGCAGGCACAACTTAACATCATCTGCGTACATAAGTACGCGAGAATCACTTATAATTGAGGGAAGATCATTAATAAATAATGTAAAAAGTAACGGACCCAGATGGCTCCCTTGTGGGACACCGGAGGTAACACGGAGAATTTTAGAAATTGAATTTTTAAAATGGAACCTTTGTGGCCATTCAGATAACTTGAAATCCATTTAAGCAGATCAACTGGAAAACCTAAAAGGTCAAGTTTTTGAATGAGAAGTAAGTGATTTACAGAGTCAAATGCTTTACTAAAGTCAGTGTAAATGACGTCTGTTTGAAAACTACTATTGAAGCCTTTTATCACTAATGAAGTGAGCTCTAGAAGGTTTGTGATTGTGGATCTACGTTTAATAAATCCGTGTTGACACGGAGAAATGATTGATCTGCAAAGGTGCTGCAAATGAGGAGTAATAATTTTTTCAAAAAGCTTAGGAATAGCTGACAACTTAGAAATACCTCTGTAGTTACTGGCTGCTAACTTGTTACCTTTTTTGAAAAGAGGAATAACAAATGATTCCTTCCAAATATTTGGGAATTGGGAGGTTTCTATAGATAAGGTAAACAACTTGTGAAGAGGTTTGCACAGGGCCTTAGCGCAATACCTAAGCACGCAAAATTATAAAACTGTTTCGGGTCCTGAGAGAACTGGACCTTACA
The DNA here is from genome assembly GCA_018153365.1 of Drosophila fuyamai. Taxonomy (NCBI): domain Eukaryota; kingdom Metazoa; phylum Arthropoda; class Insecta; order Diptera; family Drosophilidae; genus Drosophila; species Drosophila fuyamai. The sequence goes on along the minus strand of JAECXW010000447.1, from coordinate 715,763 downwards.
ACGGTTTAAGTAACTGTTATAACACTGAGCATTAAGCACGGTAAATCTTGACCGAGCTCTTAAATATCTAGTAAAACCAGATTGAGAACCGGTATTTTTATATTTCCTAAAAAGTCTGGACTTTACATTTCTTAAGTGTGTCAACTCGTTGCTAAACCAAGTTGATTTATTGGAAGTTGACGGATAGTACCACGGAACACAGGAATTAAAAAATGAGTTTATTGCAGTGTAAAAAACATTAACTGCATCGGACATATTAATGCATAGGTAAAGATCAGACCAATTAAAGCCAGCAATTAAATTATTTAGTGTCAGAAAGTCTGCTTTGCGAAAACAATGTATTCGTTTGGATTTTTCCGATTTTTCTTCTATAACTCTACCCGTATCAAATGAAAGTTCGAATGTTGGGTGATATGGATCTTCAGGTTGCGTGAGTGGTGCTACTCTGGACAGAAACACACCTTCAGGATTTGATACAAAACACAAATCAAGTAGGCGACCTAATGAATTTCGAACTTGAGATAGAGATATGTCAAGCAGGCCATCAATAAAATCATGCTGTGCTATAGGTAGTAAGACATTCGATCCATCCTCAGTGGACCAAGTAACTCCAGGTATATTAAAATCACCTAGAACTATCAACTGATCCCTATCGGAAAGCTTGTTTGAAACCGACTTAATGACGGATAGGTGATTTAAATAATCAGGAAGTTCAGACAACGGCGGAATATATGAGCAAGTTATGTATATAAAGTTACCAGGAAGCGATAACTTTACACAAATAAATTCAATGGTATTGAATTCCTCAAAAAATAACTCCTCAGACGGGAGGTTTGAATCAACTCCAATTAAGACTCCACCTCCCCGTCTAGAGGGACGGTCATACTTACTGTGTGTACTTACCTGGAAAAACTTCGGAGCTAAAGATCTCCGGCTTTAACCAGGTTTCTGTGAACACAGTAATATGAGATGCAAAGAAAAGGCTATCGGAATACAAATTAGTAAGTTTGCTGCGCAAACCTCTTGCATTCTGATAGGAAAGTAGGAGGTTAGAAGTTAGTTTTTTGAAATTGGTACACTGGTTTGGCCTCGACTAGGAAGTTTTACTCCCACGGGCCCCTTCTTCTTTATCTTAGCCTCGAACTCTTTTACAACCATATTATCCGGCCAAAAGTCGCCCGAGCATATGGCTTCAAAAAGCTCGTTAGGGACAGTTATCTTGAAAGATGAAATGTCTCTAGCATAAGAAAACTTAAACTTTTCCACCTTTACACTATTACAATCGGCTTTAGTTTTGTCTTGTATATAAGACAATACATCAGAAGATGTTTGATCAGGGGAAAGCCGAGAAACGAAAATTTGTTTCTTGAGTGGAACCACTGAAAGGGATTTTGGTGAAGCAGACATTGCTTCTGCCAAACCAACTTGAGCCGGTTGTCCGGACTCAGTAGTCCCTTGTGGTGGAGATGCTACATTCTGAGAGATAGGTGGATCCACTAATTGTGAAACCACTACGGACAAATCGGAATTCTTAGAAGTCCCTGGTTGCATGCATTCTGAAACGGGTTGTTCGGATACCGAATCTTTTTTAGCTGCCGATCTTAGCAACATTTGAGGGTTTGCTGAATTTGGCTGCTGATCCGCCGGAATGCTCTGTTGATCTTTTGATTTCGGTTGCGGGGTGTTCCCCTTTTGCTCCTTACCACCAGCGGCCTTTTTGCGCTTAGGGGACTCTTCTAATAGCTTACGACTATTAAACTGCGAGTCCAGCGCAGAGAGGAGATCATCAGCTCGGCGAAAACTATCTCTAGCAACACCGAAACAGCTAATCAGCCCCATCAGGCCGCCTTTAGTTTGGCGCATGAACGATTTCATCTCGTTCGCAACCTCGACACAAGCATCACAACAAAACTGCAAATTTGGCCCCTTTGATAGGTCATCACTTGTCCGGCCAGTAAAACCGGCGCACTTGGTGTGCACCATATTTTCACACAGCCAGCAAGTCATATTCGACTGGTCAGCCCTGATTACGAGGCTGCATTGCTTGCAGAAGCAGACTAAATTTTTATTATTCATTTTATTTATTGGGACCACTGTACCAAGAAAGCGAATTGAAATTTATAAACGAGCAGTTATAAGTACCGCAAGAGCGCAGAAACCGCACGCTTAGAACTTTCAAAGCAAAGAGAGCAAGAGAGCGGGAGCGTAACTATGTTAAAGTGCATGCACAAAAGAGAAAACGGTGTGGATAAAAGAAAAGAAATCACAGATAAGAATTACGAAAATAAAACAATTAATTAGTATTAAATACAAAGTTCACTCGCGAAGCGAACGGAGTTTAAATTTATGTTTAAATAACACGGAATAAAATTAAAATTGTTTTGATAACACCCACCGATGGGAATAAACGAAAACAAAATACAAAATTCGAAGCGCAGAAAAAAAACACGACCGTTCACTTTGAAAGTCAGAAACGATTTACTAACAAATTTCTTTTTACGCGATTATTTCTACAAGACGTAGAAAACTCCGAAGATAGATCTATAATAATAGAGGAAACACACAATGGAGCTCATAGGGGACTAGACGAAAATCATAAACAAATCAGTAGATTATATTATTGGCCCAATCTATTTGTAAAACTAAAAAAATATATAAAAAATTGTACAATTTGCATTGAGAACAAATATAACAGACACCAAATTAAAATTTCAATTGGGGAAGCCCCAGTCCCAATTAAAGAAGGTGAAAATTTACACACTGATATATATTATGCGCAAAGTTTAACTTTTATAACTTGTATTGACGCGTAATCTAAATTCCTAGTAGTTAACGAAATTCAGAATAAATGAAATATCGAAAATAAAGTAATGGAACTACTTCAACATTTTCCCCTAGCCAAAGTAATTATGACCGATAACGAGCCTAGCTTTACTTCGGCTCAATTTAAATCTTTTGCACAAAGATTCGGTGTAACTTTACAATACGCTGACCCGAGGCACAGTACCTCAAACGGACAAGTGGAAAGAGCACATTCGACATTAACAGAATTAGCTCGCTGCATAAAAGAACAATTTAATTTAACTGACTATTCCGAAATCGTAATAAGAGCCGCTCAGGAATATAATCAGAGTATTCATTCCTCAACAAACCAAAAATCTGTTGACATTCTTTATAATAAAATCGAACACGATAATATTCCACAGATATTAAAAATTAAACTTACAGAAAATGTATTCTTTAATACATATTTTATCAATTATAATATTGGCCAGTTCAGAAATAATTGATTACTCGAACTATGAATTTTTTCTGTTCAAGGACAACAAGGATGTTCTTACCTATGAATCTTACAACGATTTAATTAATTTAAGTTTTTATAAGGAAATAATTAATATAGAATCAGATAATATAAAAGAGGATTCAAATAAAAGGTCACAATGGGAAAAAAAAGTACGACATAGAAGTAATCGAACTAATCTTATCCCAGTTATCTAGCTAGAACAAAAAGAGGAATAAATAAGTTAGGCACCATGTGGAAATGGTTAGCTGGAACTCCGGATCATGATGATTTCATTAAAGTACAAAATAAAATCAATGACTTAATTGAAAATAATAATAAACAGTCTATTAACAATTCCAAATTGTTCAAAGAAATAGAATCTCTCCCTGAAGATTTTAAAAAGGTTTTTATTGATCAAGATTTATCACTAAGAAAACATCGCTTACGATTGATAACATTTGATCTACAAAATTTAATTGATACTATCACCCTTGCAAAAATTGACGTTTTCAACACCAAAATTTTAAACAATGAAGATATAAAAGAAATACTAAAACACGAGCAAAAGCCAGTAATTATCGCTGACTTAATGGATATCTCTGTGTTCAAAATCGCATTACATAAAATTTTTTTAATAATTTATATAAAATACCCAATAATAAATAATAGATGCGAATTATATTACACACATTTCCCAAATCGATTGAAAGTTATTAATAAGTAATCAAGTCGCAAAATGCGAAAATACATATTATGAAATGTCTATATTTAAGAAAGAACTCTTTAATAACTATTGCACTCTAAGTTTAGAAAAAACATGTTTTACCCGACTATTAAACGGTGAACAATTAATTGTAAAAAATAAGAGAAAAAATAAAAAAAAAATAGACATTATCCAAATGGTGCCATTTTAATAAATGGTTACAACATCGTCAACAACTCCGAATTAGGTGGTTCATTCTTAATATCATTTAACGGTAGAACCACAATAAATAACGTGTCATAACCAATTTAGACAACAAAATTCTTAACTATATTACTGCAAACCACTTCAAAAATTATGAAATATCCGATTATATATTTTCAAATAACTTGGAACTCTCTTTAGATAATATAAATATTTTAAATCCATTCATTAAAATTAATAATATCAAAATATCTATATCCTCTATATTATTAATTTTAATTGTTATTTATTTAATTTCTCTACTTATTATTAAATACAGAAATATATTTGTAACCAAAAAACAAAGGTCAGAATTAGAAAAACCTATTAACGAAGAAATATTTTAAACAGAATTAAGAGATCGTTTGAACGAAATCCATAATGAATCGGGACGATCCATTTTGGAGGGGGAGAGTTATCCAACCCGTGAAACGGTTCCACTTATGGAATTAACAAACAAATTTTTATGCGACAGTTTCAGCATAAGCTTTTATTTTAAACAAAAATCAATGTTCAAGAAGCTTAAAAAAGAAAAGCTTCTGGCCGAGGTTCGTTGGAGAAGATTTTAGAATTAAGGAGTCAGTCTTATTAGGATTAAAACCGGGATCGGTCATAAGAAATAATCTTAAGTGAAAGTGTTTTGATGTATTATTGAGTTAGTGAATTAAGGTCTGCACCAATAAAGTTAAATTAAAAACAAGAGAGAACGCTATAGTCGAGTGCCTCGACTATTAGATACCCGTTACTCAGCTAAACAACTTAATATAAATATGCCTTCTTGTATGTTTTTCGCCGCTCGAATTAGCTCCCGATTTCTATGTTAAAATCGGTATTAAGGGAACACCTCCAATTTGGCTAACTTGATTTGATTTGCATAGTTCTTGGGATATAGTTCGTTATTGACAAATGAAAACCATCGCAATTTCCTTGAATAGAAATCCTTATCGAGAATTAACGTTGACTCTGTTGAGCACCTTGGCCAGCTGTTCCAAAGTCATCCGTTAGATGGCGCTATTGTCCCATGAAAGGCGGAAATGTAGGCGCTAGCCAGGCTTAAGCGTTTAATGGATTTTTGGGCGTTAGAGTGGGCGTGGCAAACTTTTATTTGGCCAATCGATATGTATTGACGAAACAAATACATATCAAAAAAAATTTTCATAATATCATTAAAACTGTGGTCACAGCTTGTGACTTGAGGGCGTCAGAGGGGGCGTGGCACCATTTTGAAACAAACTTGCGCTGCGTAGGAACTCCTAAAATCTACATGCAAAATGCCAATCTACTAGCTTTTATAGTTTCCGAGATCTCAGCGTTCATACGGACAGACAGACAGACGGACAGACAGACGGACAGACGGACAGACGGACATGGCTAGATCGACTCGGCTAGTGATTCTGAACAAGAATATATACTTTATAGGGTCGGAAACGCCTCCTTCTACCTGTTACATACTTTTGCACGAATACAATATACAGTTTTACTCTACGAGTAACGGGTATAATAAAAATTATATTTTTTTTAATCAACCAATACGATCAAATTTAATTTGCACACGTGGATTAAAAAGGCAACATGTTAAAAACGAAATAAATAAAATTTAATAAGATTATTATGCATATATATATAAAATAAATTATAAAAAATTAATGGTAGACAAGTGAAAAATCAATTTCTATAGTTTTACCGTATTGTACAATGTAATATTATATAATCAAATTAATTATTCCAACATTATTTAACCCTTCAATATGCTAGTAATATATATATTAGGAGAAGCCTTCTCTCAAAAGAAAATGAAGTATTTGTTAATAACTAGAAAAGAGATAAGATATTGAAATGAAATTGATTTTTTTTTGCACATTTCGGACGTTGATGCACACCAAGCAGTTTTGTTACGTGCGGAGCCCAATAGGCGTAAAAACAAGTTAGTTAGTTAGCACTAAGTTAGAAATACGTACGAGACTAATACTAATACTAATTTTGTGCTAAGTAAGATAAAATTAATGCTTTTTGGCTTGGCAAAGAGTCGGTAGTAGAAATAATATGGTATAGTCTATTATAGTCATTACACAGTACTCTAAACGGTTCATGCATATCATAGTTGGATCTACAACTATTTAAAGTAAGAGGAACATAGTTTCTGGTTATTCTATTAGCACGGAGATGTTTATGCGACCCAGTAATTCGGGACATCCCCGTGAATAAGAGTAGGATGGTGAAGTAAGGCTTGCATTCCAGTTAAGGCCCCGTAGAGCAAATATGTACACCATACTGAGGACTCCAAACTGCTGAACAGTACTCCAGGATTGGACGGACTAGTGAAATGAACAGAGTCTTTGTAACATAGGGATCATCGAATTCCTTTGACCACCTTTTAATAAATCAAAGTACTCCCCAGGCTTTATTTTTTTTTTGGGTCAAGAAGGACGCCAAGGTAATCAACATGCGTAATTCTAAACAACGCACAGCCACCGAGCGTATACGGGGCATATTGTGGGTTCACCCTACAAAATGTAATTACTTTACACATAGCGCTATTTAAATCCAAAAGTTTTTCACAACACCATGTTTAAAAAGCATTTAGGTTAGATTGTAAGTCTGAACTGCTGAAAATTTCGTTATATTGCAGGCATAACTCGTCATCTGCGTACATAAGGGCACGCGACTTTGTCAAGAATAGGGGGAGATCGTTTATAAATAAAGTAAAATGAAGTGGGCCAAGGTGGCTTCCTTGTGGGACCCCTGAAGTAAATCGGATCAAATCAGAGATCGAGTTTTTAAAGAGGACTCGTTGGGTCCTACCACTCAGATAACTTGAGATCCATGTTAGAAGATCACATGGAATCCCTAATGAGTCTAGCTTTAATACAAGAAGCAAGTGATTTACTGAATCAAACGCGTTCTAAAGCCATTTATTACAAAAGACGTTAGCCCCAAGAGGTTTGTCGTCGTAGATCTTCGCCTTATAAATCCAAAATGGACTGGCTCCTTCGTCCAGGCAGCGGCCTATCCCTTGAAGCTAAGGTGCGGCTTTTTAAGGCCATTGTCCTCCCAACCTTAAACTGGGGAATCACTTGCTGGGGCACGGCCTGCGATTCGTCACTAAAAAGGGTGCAAACATGCATTACAAAGGCTCTCAGGAGGATGCTAGGGGTGAAGTGGCACCATTATGTAGAAAACCGAGTTATGTTTCAGGACACGGGAGTGCCGACGGTAACAGAGACGATTTGCAAATCCTCAAGTCGATACCGGGAACGTTTGCTCACACATGCAAACTGTCTGGCAAGACATCTTGCAACACCACTGGGTCGACGGCGTCTCCGCAGACGACACCCGGCAGACTTATGGATTCTTGGCCGTGACAGACACGGTCGCCTTCTGTAATAACACATCTTGATTAACACCTGATTTGCTCAAGTAGAGCACCCGTTACCCGCTTTTTTTGGGATCATTAGAAATAATTTGTCAATACACGAAAACAAGGTCCATCCTTGTGTGGCGTGTTCAATAAAACTATAAAAAAAAAAAAAAAATTACAAATCCATGTTGACATGGAGATATAATCGATCTACAAAGATGTTGCAAATGGGGTGTAATAGTGTTTTCGAAAAGCTTTGGGATGGCGGATAATTTGGATATACCTCTGTAATTACTTGCATTCAATTTATTTATTTTCTTATGAAGGGGAATAACAAATGACTCCTTCCAAATAAGTGGGAAATGAGAAGTTTTCGAAGACAAGGTAAACAATTTGTGCAGAGTTATACACTAAGTTTCAGGACAGTATTTAAGGACGCAGCCTGGAACACCGTCTGGACCAGGTTAGTATGGAGATCCAAGAGAAGGGAGCTTTCGATTAACCTCGGATAAAAAATTAAGTTTGACTTGGCTATGGCATTTGAATAAGACTGATTTGGACGGGATGAAGCAGAATATGTTGTCTGGAATAACTGGGCAAAAAGATCGGCAATTGCCTGATCAGTATTTGCCGTAGAATTTTCAATTCGGAATTAGAATTTCAAATTCGGATCGCAATACAAAAACACGATCGTTCACTGTGAAGAGCAAAAGCGTATTATATGCATATTTATTGCTATTAAGACCAATATTTGTATATGAATGTTAACATGGAGAAACTGAACTTATTTACTATAATGGGGTACTAAAAGAAAAACAAACACACATCAAATGTCTTAAGGGTTAACAGACCAAATTCCTTGCATTGCAAAGTGTTAACAAGGTTGGGCGGGTAATATAGAGCACCTACGCCAAGCACATAAAAAACAAGAAAGGAAAGCTAACTTCGGGCGGAGGCGAAGTTGAAATACCCTTGCAGAATATTCTGTAAATTATATTCTCCAAAATTATTCATATGATGCATTCTTAACACTCATAAAAATCCCAACTTTCTAACTTTAAAAACACATATGGCAGCTATAGAATATAGTCGGCCGATCCTTATGAAATTTGGCATGTCGGATTGATTGGCCAAAAATAAAACCGATGGAAAATCACAACTTCCTAACTTAACATACACCAAAGTTATGGCATTTCCTATCAATCAGTTATATGGCGGCTATAGGATATAGTAGGCTGATCCTTATGAAATTTGATAGGTCAGATTAATTGGACAAATGTAAAACCCATAGAAAATCCCAACTTCCTAACTTTACAAACGCCAAAGTTATTGCATTTCCGATCAATCAGTTATATAGCAGCTATAAGATATAGTCGGCCGATCTTTATGAAATTTGGTAGGTCGGATTAATTGGCCAAATATAACACCCATTCCAACATCCTAACTTAACAAACACCAAAGTTATGGCATTTTCGATCAATCAGTTATATGGCAGCTATAGGATATAGTCGGCCGATCCCGGCCGTTCCGACTTATATACTACGTGCAAAGGAAAGAAGGGTGTGTGCAAAGTTTCAATTCGATATCTTTAAAACTGAGAGAGTAGTTTGCGTAGAAACTGACAGACGGACATGCTTATATCAACTCAGGAGGTGATCCTGATCAAGAATATATGTACTTTATAGGGTCGGAGATGTCTCTTCACTGCGTTGCACACTTTTGACCAAAATTATAATACCCTCTGCAAGGGTATAAAAATAAAACCATACGCATAAACATAAATAAAAATGTAACATGTGGCTGGTTAGCACATAAATTCTCTTGTAATTTCGGTAGCTAATTTTGATAAAAGATCCCCTCCAATCCGACTATGTCCTAGCCGAAAACGTCCCAGTGCTAACCGCTCTCCAATCAAATCTAGTTAGTCTATTAAAGACAAAATATTTAAATAATTGTAGAAAAAGTTAAAGTTTTGCGAAAATAATAAAAACAAAAAAGGAAAGCTAACTTCGGGCGGAGCCGAAGTTGATATACCCTTGCAGAATATTCTGTAAATAATATTCTCCAAAATTATTCATATAATGCATTCTAAATACTCATAAAAATCCCAATTTCCTAAATTTAAAAACACCAATGTTATGGCATTTTCAATCGTTCAGTTATATGGCAGCTATAGGATATAGTCGGCCGATCCCTATAAAACTTGGTAGGTCGGATTGATTGGCCAAATATAAAATTCATAGAAAATACCAAATTCCTAACTTTAAAAACACCAAAGTTATGGTATTTCCTATCGTTATATGGGAGCTATAGGATATAGTCGGCCGATCCTTATGAAATTTGGTAGGTCAAATTGATTGGCCAAATAAAAAAGCCATAGAAAATCCCAACTTCCTAACTTTACAAACACCAGAGTTATGGCATTTCCTATCGTTCAGTTATATGGCAGCTATAGGATATAGTTGACCGATCCCGGCCGTTCCGACTTATATACTGCGTGCAAAGGAAAGAAGGGTGTGTGCAAAGTTTCAATTCGATATCTTTAAAACTGAGAGACTAGTTCGCGTAGAAACAGACAGACGGACAGACAGACGGACAGACGGACATGCTTATATCAACTCAGGAGGTGATCCTGATCAAGAATATATATACTTTATAGGGTCGGAGATGTCTCCTTCACTGCGTTGCACACTTTTGACCAATATTATAATACCCTCTGCAAGGGTATAAAAATGATGTGTTCTTTTATTAGTACCCCTGAAAGAAAGAAACTTTTTAGAATTCGTCATTGTGAGTGAAATAAATTAGAGCAAAATGTCACTGAGACACAGTTTAGATCGGCCAAGTATGCCAAACAATGAAAGTAGTTGTGAAATATGTTCTCACCCAATGACGCTATTAGATATGTGATTAATTACTTGATGTATGCATAGTTTTCGTTTATGCCCGGTTTGCAACCATAATGGAACAAGAAATAGTCTTATGGAAGTCGTTCCAAGAGAAGGTTTAGAGCAAAACAGGGAAAACGATTCCAACGGAAGATTGTTATTATCCAGCGGACAAAAGAAGATAAAGGGAAGAGTACCAGTGTCAGAGGTAACAGCCGCTACTAACGAACATGTTACACCTAGAGACGAAAATATAGAAAATTCTCATAATACTGAGGATAATAGGGATTCCAATTCAGTAGAGCAAAGAATAGTAAATCAGATAAAACGTCAAGTTAATTCACAACTTGATCAAATGAATTTAACTATAGAAGGACTTTCACGACAGATTACGAGAATGACAACAGATCAGATCAATCGAAGATCAATTGAAACTGCAGCTAATATTAAACCAGAGTGGGGTAGAAGTATAACTCCTGTAGGATTAAAAGGTGAAGATCCTCCATTCAATTCAAATGGTTCTCAAGGCCAAAATAATTAAGAAAGAATGAGCAGAAGTAATAACATCAGTGCAGATATTGGAATAGTAGTAAATGTTATTAGTGGTTGGAAATTACAGTATAATGGTTCTATAAATGTTATGGCTGTTGGGAATTTTATTTATATGGTTTATGACTCCCTTGACAAATGATTGTTTGGACGGTAAATTTTAAATTTTGTGCGATCATATCCACATACCTTTTGGTGGGAGAGTGAGTGAATGGTTCTGGAGGTATAGGCATACGGTCGACAAAGTAGTTTGGAAAAGTCTCTGCAGCTCGCTTAGTTCTTATTTTCACGATCCATTGTCAGATGACGACGTTAGAGAATTAATAGGGGATAGAAAGCAACAACCTAATGAGAGTTTTGATGAATTCCATAATGCCATTATGTTGTTGGTAGATCGGTTACAGTATCCAATGAGCGAAAGTTAATTAGTTCACTTAAACGTAACCAAAGACTTTTTCTCCTAAAAGAGCTTTTCTATTTGGAAATAAATTCTTTAGGTAACTTACGAAATCTTGTAACACGAAGTGAAGCTTTTAGTGAAAAATGTAACAATAATTATAAAACAAAGGTTTATCGAAAAGCAAATGAAATATGTATAGACGATCGAAGTATGAACGATTATTTAATGGAAAATGAAATTTGTGAAATAAAAGGAGATAAAGCTGATGATATGAAAATACTGTGCTGGAATTGTAGAAAATATGGACATAAATTCATAGATTGTCAATTTGAAAGAACAATTTTTTGCGATAGAGAAAAAATACACGCAGAGATTAATGACATAATCAAATTAGGAGTGATAGAAACCGCACCTCTGACTTGTTCATGGAGTAGTCCTGTAGCTGTAGTACAGAAAGGAGAAAAGTTTTGAATATGCCTCGACTCTCGCAAAGTGAACGCAGAAACTATTAAAGATGCGTATTCACAACCAAAAATTAGTGGAATTCTATCAAGATTACCCAAAGCTAAATTTATAACTTCTTTAGATCTTAAGCATGCATTTTGGCAAATAGGTTTGAAGGTAATGCCTTTTGGTATAACCAATGCAGTTCAAACAATGTGTCGTTTAATGGACGATATTATTCCACCTGATCTTAAAAGCTGTGTATTTGTTTACCTAGATGACTTATTGTTGGTCAGTGAAACATTTACTCAGCACATAAGTCTGCTTAAAGTATTGGCTGACGTGTTGCGAAATGCAGGTTTGACATTAAATTTAGAAAAGTGTAAATGGTGTGTTCCTGAAGTTCGTTATCTTGGATTTGTGATAGGCAACAAAAGCAGGCGTTGGTGGTTCTTGCTCAACTTGATAAAGATAATATAGAAAGACCAATTGCATTTTTTCACATAAATTAAACCAGTCACAGCAGAAATGTTGTGTCACAGAATTAGAATGTTTAGGTGCTATACTGAGTATCGAGAAGTTTAGAGAATATTTGGAAGGCCTCGAACTTAAAGTTATTACGGATCATGCGAGCTTAAAATGGTTAATGCGCCAAACTGATCTCAACGGTCGCTTAGCTAGATGGGCGTTAACATTGTAACACTATACCTTCGATATTGAACACCGAAAAGAAAGCCTAAATATATTTCCTGATGCGCTATCGCGATTGCCAGTCAAGGAAATTAATGAAATAGATGTTCTTTTACCAGTAATCGATTTGGATTCACCTTATTTTTGGTCTAACGACTACGTTTTGCAGAAAAATGTCATACTAGAGAATCAAAGTCGTTTACCAGATCTCAAAGTTGTGGATCAGTATATACATATATCGTAGAAATCAGTTTTATAGTGACGGCGTATGCGAGTCAAACTGCTGGAAACTATGGGTACAATCCGAGTTGACTAAATCAGTTATAGAGAACGCTCACTCACCACCTCATAATGCTGATGGAGGTATAGGAAAAACCTTAGAGAGCCTTGCAAAAATTTCTATTGGCCAAGCATGGCAATAGAACTGAAAAACTTTATTGCGCGGTGTAATGTTTGTAAACAATCAAAAGCCCCAAATATCACACTGACACCACCTATGGGAAACCCGACAATAAGTGAAAGGTCATTTCAACGACTTTATATGGATTTTTTTGGACCTTATCCTAGGTCAAAGAGAGGAAATAAATTTATTGTTTATTGCGTTAGATCACCTAAATAAGTTTCATTTTCTTAAACCTTTGCGAAAATTTACAGCAGATCTCGTTGTAGACTTTTTGAGTACCAATATTTTTCATGTATTTGGTGTCCCAGAAGGCATTGTGACGGGTAATGGGAGTTAATTTAAATCCTCACTGTTTAAGTCATTTCTTTAGTATTTATTGTGTTAGATCACCTAACTAAGTTTCATTTTCTTAAGCCTTTGCGAAAATTTACAGCAGATCTCGTTGTAGACTATTTGAGTACCAATATTTTTCATGTATTTGGTGTCCCAGAATGCATTGTGACGGGTAATGGGAGACAATTTAAATCCTCACTGTTTAAGTCATGTTTAAGGCATGGGATAAAACACTTTCTAACAGCTGTTTATAGTCCCCAATCAAAAGCATCTGAACGCCTCAATAGATCCATAATATCAAGCATTCTTTCATATCTTGGTGCAGATCAACGGTTATGGGATGAGAAAATCAGCAACATTTCAGCAGCTTATCATTCAGTAATCGGATGCTCACCATACTTTGCACTCACCATACTTTTGCACTTTTTGGAAAAAATATGGTTTCGCATGCGAAAGATTATGACCTGTTAGGAAAATTAGAAAGTCTTAAAGTTGGTGAAATAATTTTAGATTCAGACAAGCTACAAGTTATAAGGGAGACCATAATGGCAAATATCAGCATATATATCTAATAAAAGGGTATATGATCTTCGTACCAGGTTTGTTACATATGAACTAGGAGAACAAGTTTATAGGCGAAATTTTAGTCTGAGTAATAAATTTAAAAAATTCAATGCAAAGCTTGCTCCAAAGTTTTTAAAAGCAAAAATTGTTCGCAAACACGGTAACCATTATTATGAATTAGAAGAGAATGGTCAAATAATTGGAAAATTTCACGCAAAAGATCTTCAAAAGTGTATGACTTAAAAACTCTGACCGATTTTACACCTTCTTTTATCACTGTAAAAGCTAATAAAATAGCCTGTGCTGTGATGGTCAGCTTTGCATGTGTATGTGTATTGAGAATCACTTTGCTTGTCTTATCTTACATCTAAAACAAAAGCTCAAAAGATAGGGCCACGATGGTGTAAAATAACTTTGGTTAGCTGATTTATCTTAGTCAGCAATACTGTCTGTTTTTTTGGAATTAAGCTTGTCCAACGCCTACGCGGTTCATGGAAAACTTTTAAGCATGTGCATTAAGTTGGTCAGAGTGTTTCAAATAAATCAGATCGTTCTTGGAGTAAATAAAATCGAACACTTAAACACGTGATAATTTTTGCACATGGCAAATAAATATAAAAAAAAACAATTTTATTCAAAGTGCGTCACAAAAATATTAAGTGCACCATAGAAAACCTATTAAGAGGCGTAGGAAGAACCTAACTTGGCAAAACATATATATGTGCAGGTAAATTTGTAAAAAAAAAATTGCAAGACATGTGACTGAAATAAACATCAAGTTTCAGGATTTGTGGTTCGATTTCCAAATCCATCACTTAATGAAACTGCACCTTCTGAGGAAGCACCTCAAAATAATTTAGCTACCAAGCTGGCCAAGCTAAGTTCAACCTGATCAACGAAAATTCACAGCAGCGCAATTTAAACGAAATAATTTGGATCCCAACTAAAACTATATACTGGACGACTAAACAAGGAAAAGAGCATGCTACCACAGACATTTTTAATTAATAATTTTTTATATTTATATAACCTAGCCTTAACCATTTCAGTTACAGCCAATCAGCTACAGGCCTGCATGCAAGTTATCCAACCCGTGAAACGGTTCCACTTATGGAATTTATAAACAAATTTTTAAATTCAATCTCAGCTACATTGCCTTTGCCTTTGTTTATGATTCTGCCTTCGCCTTCTTCATTAACTTCGAGAGCCGCGCTTGACCGTACTGCTATGATAAATAAACCTATCGTAAAGTAAACAACAGCTTCCGTTCGAAGCCAAACTCTCACTTTCAAAGCCAAAAGTATTGCGTTTCAATTTTCAATCGAAATTGCATCGGTCAGCATAATTTAATTTTACAACGAGATGCGACAGTTTCAGCATAAGCTTTTATTTTAAACAAAAATCAAAGTTCTAGAAGCTTAAAAAAGAAAAGCTTCTGACCGAGGTTTGTTGAAGAAGATTTTAGAATTAAGGAGTCAGTCTTTTTCGGATTGAAACCGGGATCGGTCATAAGAAATAATCTTAAGTGAAAGTGTTTTTATGTATTATTGAGTTAGTGAATTAAGGTCTGCACCAATAAAGTAAAATTAAAAATGATATTTTTTTAATTGGCTGGGGGCTGTGTCATTAAAAAGTTCCAAAAAAAAATGTATGTATGAAAAACAAAGTTAAATTTACAACGGAACTCGCGCAGCCAAGAATTTTTATTAGAAAAATTAAAACATCCAACACCAAACAGTGATCGTGTAATAAAAAATCAATAAATTAAATAATCCATTAAGTTGATTAGTTGGTGGACTGAAGATCTAAATCTCAAACATCAAGAACACTATAAGAATAAAATAAATCCGAAAACCGCTAAAAAAACAAAAACTACAAAGCCAACCAAAAACAACAAGCCAATAATCAGACAACCAATAACCAACCAAAGAAAAATTTACAGGAAGGAAGGGCTGTAGGGCAATTCCTCGCCAACACTGGAAAAATGTGTAATCTCTATCGACAACAAGAAGAACATGGCATAAATTGAAAGAAGACCCCATCGGACAGTATCGTGAGGATAAATATAATTATACCCGTTACTCGTAGAGTAAAAGGGTATATTGTATTCGTGCAAAAGTATGTAACAGGTAGAAGGAAGCGATTCCGACCCTATAAACTGTATATATTCTTGTTCAGGATCACTAGCCGAGTCGATTTAGCCATGACCGTCTGACCGTCTGTCCGTCTGTCCGTCTGTCTGTCCGTCTGTCTGTCCGTCTGTCTGTCCGTCTGTCTGTCCGTCTGTCTGTCTGTCCGTCTGTCTGTCCGTCTGTCTGTCCGTCTGTCCGTCTGTCTGTCCGTCTGTCTGTCCGTTTGTCTATCCGTATGTCTGTCCGTCTGTCTGTCTGTCCGTATGAACACTGAGATCTCGGAAACTATAAAAGCTAGAAAATTGGCATTTTGCATGTAGGTTTTAGGAGCTCCTACGCAGCGCAAGTTTGTTTCAAAATGGTGCCACGCCCCCTCTGACGACCACAAGCCACAAGCTGTGGCCACAGTTTTGATGTTATTATGAAAATTTTATTTAATATGTATTTGTTTCGTCAATACCTATCGATTGGCCTAATAAAAGTTTGCCACGCCCACTTTAACGCCCAAAAAACCCATTAAACGCTTAAGCCTGGCTAGCGCCTACATTTCCGCCTTTAATGGCCCGTGGTACCAATGTCTTGGGATAGATGGCGCAATACAATAGCGCCATCTAACGGATGACTTTGGAACAGCTGGCCAAGGTGCTCAACAGAGTCAACTTTAATTCTCGTTAAGGATTTCTATTAAAGGAAATTGCGATGATTTTTATTTTTCAATACCGAACTTTATCCCAAGAACTATGCAAATTAAATCAAGTTATCCAAATTGGAGGTCTGAGTCAAACAATGGCGTATGTGTGTATGTATGTAAGAATGTACGCTAGAGAGAGACGGAAGATGTGCTAGGCAGAATGGAAAGTTCTAGAAGGCACGGTTCGGTGTTAGCAAAAAGGGCGGGAATCCGTGCAAGTAATTTGGCTGTTATGAACTTGCAGAGCTGCAAACTATTCTGCTCTCGCTTAAGTTACGACTAACCATCGTATGTGATCTCTCTTCTCGTCTGCGATTGCGTTTTTGTCAGTTTTGCCTATCTTAAAACAAATTTCCCTTAACGTAAACTATCCAGAATCCATTTTTACTTGTATTTTTGTAAACTCATGAAACTTATTTTCTGTGCTTAAAACTAACGTAAATTTTGTAAACAAATTGTTACGCGGTCGCGAGTTGTTGCTGCCTCAGCCGATTGCTGCTGCTGGTTGCTGCGCTCGCTGCTAAGTACCCCTTTTAACGTAGATTTTGTTAATAATAATATAAGATTAAGTCTTTTTCAAGATTATTATTATTATACATATTTTTCACATTTGCAGATTTTTAACGTAATTCATTTTTTGCCGCTCTGCCCCTTTTAACGTTGATTTTTCAATAATAAAATAACATTAAGTCTTTTTCAAGACTTATCTTAAATTATTATTACTCATATTTTTCACATATGAAAATTTTTAACGTAATTCATTTTTTGCGGCTCTGCCCCTTTTAACGTAGATTTGTTAATAATAGTATAAGATTAAGTCTTTTTCAAGACTTGCTCTTAGATTATTATTATTCATATATTTAACTTTTGCAAATTATTAAAGTAATTCATTTTCAACCCTATAAAAATAAATGCAGCCTTTTTTAAGGCTTATTCTTATATTTCTATACATTTACGTATTTATCTTAGTAACAGTACTATAAGTCTAAGTCTTTTTTAAG
The DNA here is from genome assembly GCA_018153365.1 of Drosophila fuyamai. Classification (NCBI taxonomy): domain Eukaryota; kingdom Metazoa; phylum Arthropoda; class Insecta; order Diptera; family Drosophilidae; genus Drosophila; species Drosophila fuyamai. The sequence goes on along the minus strand of JAECXW010000447.1, from coordinate 698,081 downwards.
ACTTACACTTATAATTCTATTATTTATATAATTTATATTAACTATATTATATTATAAAATTTATATTTTATAAATATAAGAATTTAGCTTTTTTAAAGCCAAGAATAAGGCTTATTTCGATTCATATACCTAATCAGCGTATATAATCGTAGTAGTCATATAAATTTAAGATTTTCAAAAATGCCTCGTTTGAATAGACCCACTGCGTCTCAGCGGGCTAGGATCCAATTGTTGAGAAATGGGGCTAATAGGGAAAATCCAGAGTATGCAGAGATGGAGAGGGTAGAAAATTCTGAATCTCAGTGTAGGAGAAGGGAAAATGCAATAGCCAGAAATTCAGAGCATGATGTAAATAGAGCGTCTCGTAGGTCAAGACGCTTGAATCCGCACACTCGTGCGGGTGAGCAGGGAGCAGATACTGCAAGGGAAATTCACTTGAACCCCGTTCTTCGGGCGGGTGAGCAAGAAGCAGATACTGCAAGACGTAGGGAAATTCGCTTGGATCCCGTTCTTCGTGCCGGAGAGCAAGCAGCCGACACTCGGCGTCGCTTTAATAGGCGAAGAAACACCGATGAAAGAGCTACAGAGCATGTTGTTAATACCGCTGACCATCGGTTAAGGCGCTTGGATGCCGTTTTTCGTGCGGGTGAACAAGAAGCAGATGTTGAAAGACGTAGGGAAACTCGCTCGAACCCCGTTCTTCGTGCGGATGAACGACCAGCCGATACACGGCGTCGCGCTATAAGGCGACAATTAAGAGAACTCCGAGCTATCGAGCAAGTTGGTAATACCGCTGACCATCGGTTAAGGCGCTTGGATCCCGTGCGACTCAGCAAGCAGCCGATACTCGGCGTCGCGCTTTAAGGCGACAAATCAGGCAAGTCCGAACTAAAGAGCAGGTCCGAAATAATGCTGACCGTTCGGAAAGGCGCATGGATCCTGATTTCCGTGCGGGTGAACAAGCAGCCGATGCTCGGCGGCGTTCTCTGAGGCGGTTGGATGCTACGTATCGTGCGGGTAAGCAAGAAGCAAATACCCTGCAACGAGCGCAGGCAAGATCAACTCAGGATCGCTTATTGCAAAGAGCGCAGGATAGGTTTAGGAGAGATACGGTTAGGAGTTTTAGGGAACGTATACTTAAGGCCGTCGAGCAGGCGAGAAATACACTGGCTCGACGAAGTGCTCGTATAGCTGCTCGACAAGCAACTATCGATGCCATTCGAAATATTAGACAGAGAGTTGGTCAGTATAGAAGCCTCAGTGGCAATAGGGATGCAGAAAACCTTCGGAACGCAAACCGAAGTCAGGAGATTCGACTTGATTTATCCAAGGGAAATAGGACTCCTAGAAATATACCTATTGGATTGGATGCTCACATAGCCAAATTCAATAGGTTAGTAAAACTTGGCCCCGATCAGATTTGCTTCTGCTGCAAGGGATTGTGGTTCCCCAAGCAAATACGTAAGCTTTCTAGAGCCTATTTGGAAGAAAATGTCGAGTTTAAGGAAGAGATTTACCAGAATGCAAGCCAGCTTGCTTTCACTGGGGAATCCTTCAAGTTCTGTGGCACATGCCACGGTAATATAAAAGCCGGAAGAAAGCCCAAAGGTGACATTTCCAACGGCCTAGGCTTCCCAGAAATTCCTCATTCCTTGAGGGGGCTTACTCCCTTGGAGGAGCGACTGATTTCACCTCGCCTTCCATTTATGATAATTAAGTCGATAGGTCATGAGCGTCAGAGTGCAATAAAAGGAGCTGTTGTAAATGTTCCCATTCCGGTTAGCAACATCGTGACGTCCCTTCCACGAGCTTTCCACGAGGCAGAGGTTGTACAGCTCCACCTCAAGCGAAGAATAGAGTACGGACATTATTTCATGGCAGAGACCATTAGGCCTTCCAAAATTGCTGACGCCATCAGGTACTTAGTTAGTACAGAGCTTTACAGAAAGCACAATGTGTCAGTGAACGATCAGTGGATCTCTGATTTCACATCCGAAACTGTTCCATTCGTAGCTTCTTAAGCGGACTAAGCCTTTGTAGAGGGACAACTAGCCATCCATCAGGAGGATGTAAACTTGGAGGCGGGGAATTCCGAAGAGAATAAAGAAGCCGAAGAGCTAAATCCTGGAGGACAGGAAACTCTGCTTGAGAATAACCAGGCACACAAAGTCTGAATTCCGAGAATCACAATGGCTTCAGGTTAGGGCCAAACGCCTCTCGACGTGATTCTCAATGTCGACTCCGAAGAATTGGCGTTTCCCATCATTTATGCTGTCGTCCAGAGACCATCTTCGGAAAGTTATACAACCATAGTTAGATCAGACCTTAGGAACGTGGATAGAAGAGGTTGTAGATCTGACAAGTTGTTCTTTAATTATAAGAAGTTGGAATTGTTGAAAATTCGAAACAATATTTCAACTTGCCTACATAAGCGGAGCGCTTCTAGCGCGATAACTGCCGCCAACGTACTCAATGAAGCTTTGATGGGAAACTTAATTTCCCATGAAGACGGATATCGAATTCTTAAGGACATTCGCACGTCTCCTGCTCACTGGGAAGATGAGAAGAAAGTCATGGCTATGATTCGCCAATTTGGTTTACCAACTTTCTTCATAACTCTGTCGGCCGCAGACCAGAGCTGCTAGTAGTGCTCAAGCGCAATGTAGATAGGATTGACATTAGTGAGGAGGAAGCTTTGAACTTACAGTTTAGAGGAAAGGCGTGGCTGATCAGAACTGACCCAGTGACGTGTGCTAGGTATTTCGATTATAGGTATAGGGAAGTTCTAAAGCTCATGAAAAAGCGGGGAGAGTAACTTTGTTACTACCTATTATTGGCGAGTTGAGTTTTAACAGAGAGGTTCCCCTCACATTAACGGCATGTTTTGGCTGAAAGACGCCCCGGAAGTGGATTTCAACAGTGAAGAATCTATTGCTAGTGTAGTAGCCTTCATTGATCAGTATGTAACTGTTGATGTTACAAACACAGATTTGGCTCCGTACATTGAATACCAAGAGCATAAGCACGGGCATTCGTGCCTTAAAAAGGTGCACGAATCCGTTTGTCGTTTCGGTATTTCATACCCCCAATGCCCCGCACGGAAATATTGAAGCCACTTCCCGAAGAAACTCCCAATTTGTCTCTTCATCACGAAAACTATTAGAAAATTCGCAGTCTTTTACTTCGCGATCAGTCCGAGAATTTGATTAGCCATCTTAGCATATTCGAAAATTTTCTTTCTCACGATGAGGTGAGCCTCAGTTACGAGGACTATATATGTATATGCTATTAGGTCTAGTTTGTAAAAAAAACACAGATTTTTCTGAAGAGAACATAAGCAGAAATTCAAGTTAACGCCTATAATAATTACATTCTTTCAATTCAAAGGGCAAATATGGATATCCAGTTAATTTTGGACCCTTTTGCGTGCTGTAGCTACATAATTAATTACATTAACAAGTCCCAAAGGGGTATTTCGAAGTTAATGCGTGAAGCAGCTAATGACATTCGAAGAGGCAACTCAAGCATTCGTCAAAAGATACAGTATCTCGGTCACAAGTTTATTTCGGGCACTGAGATCTCTGCTCAGGAGGCCGTATATTGTTGTATGGGATTGGCGTTGTCAGAAACAAGCAATAAATGCGTGTTCATAAACACCAACAGAATAACGAGTTCGTATGCTTAGACCTACAAGCGTCCTGCAAAATATGCCTCAGGATTCCACTGACATCTTTCAGAAAGGTTTGCTGGGCAGATACGAACAAAGACCAGATTCCCATGACGGCCTGTGTTTAGCCGATTTTGCTGCAAATTACGAGTATTCTAAAAACCCGTGGTAGAGCTCGCCAAGAGGAAAATAGTAACAATGAGGCTGAAGAAGAAAATGAGGTCTTAGGAATAGTTTTTTTTTTAGCACTTCGCGATGGTAGTGGATTTGTTAGGGAAAGAAACCAGCCGAGTATTATTAGGTATAGCCCCTTTAATATTAATTCTGATAGGCCCAACTCTAAAATGAGTATTAGTTATGCTATATTCTCCATGGAGAGATGAACAGGTGGAATTGTTTCAGAGAAATTGTGAGGAGTTTTATCATGAGCACGAGAAGGCTTTTAAAGCCAACTTTGATAAAGCCAACTATTGATAAGACGCGCTCAGAAGGGCCATGGAGGCTGAGGAAAGTAGCGAGGAAAATGGTAGATGAGGAGGACGCAGTTAATGAGGAGTTTAGGGCCCTAACTTTTCCAGAAATATCTTCTCAAATCAATGTTTTAACCTTAGACGACCGTGTTCAGGAAGTAGATCCGGATAGCAATATCCGCATAATAAAGCTCCCGCCAATTATTTCCCCTGAAAATTTAGCCACCTTAGTTAGGTCTCTTAATTTAAAGCAAAAAACTTTCCTTACGCATGTCTTGCACAATGCTAGGAGAAATGCTAGTTTCCATGAGTTCGTAGGAGCCGGAGCAGGTGTCGGCAAGAGTAGACTTATATCCACCTTATTCCAGTCCCTTTCTAAGGCGTATAATGACAGAGTAGGATGCGACCCAACTTCTGTTAAAATACTGCTGTGTGCTCCCACAGGCAAAGCTGCTTTTGGAATAGGAGGCTTCACTCTCCATTCCATGTTCTCTCCCTGTACATCAGGCTGGGTCTGCATTTAGGAGTTTAAGTCCTGATCTAATAAATACCCTGCGTTCAAGATTTATTGATCTTAAAGTTCTTATAATAGACGAAATTTCTATGGTCGGCGCAACCATGTTTTCCCATCTGGACTCTCGCCTTAAGCAAATTTTCTCCAACGTTGATACTCCCTTCGGAGGCATTTCGGTCATCGTGTTCGGCGATCTTAGGCAATTGCGGCCAGTTTGTGATCGTTGGATTTTCCAGCCGCCGTCGCATGATTCATACAGCGCTATATTTGGATCCCACCTCTGGAGTCCTTTTAGGTTTTTCGAGCTCACAGAGATAATGCGACAGCGAGATGACCAGCCGTTTGCAATAGCACTCAACAACATGGCGTCCGGCCAAATGTCGTCTGAAGATATTGTCCTACTTAGAGGCCGCACTTCCGTAGAAAGTCAGATTCCAAATGACGCCATTCACCTTTTTTTAAGCAATCAGGACACAGACCGATACAATAGGGAGAAGCTCAACTCGATTCCCACTGATCAGTTCATTTCGGAAGCCATTGACTCTGTAAAATCTGCACATATTAGCTCAGAGCAGGGGAACAGATGTCTGGAACAAGCTAGGGCATTAAAAACATCTGAGACACCAGGTTTGTGTACCTCGCTCATTTTAAAAACCACTGCTAAATACATGATGACGGTCAATGTAGACACATCAGATGGTCTCGTAAACGAAGCCACTGGTGTCCTTAGGGAGATAGGTTTCAACACGTCCAACTCTCCAAACATTCTTTGGATACAATTTTTAGATGACAGTATAGGAGTAGCTGCACGATCAAAGTGCAGTCATCGCCAAGAGGCTTCATGGACCCCAGTAGTTAAGATCATAAAAAGCTTTCAGATTACACACACATTTTTTTAAATAGTAATAGTTCAGTGTTAGGAGATTTCAATTTATGCCTTGACTCCATCTCTGGCTGCTGTAGGAGAGTTTTCGATTTTCTAGCAGATGTAAAAGAGTTTAGTTCGTTGCTAGATTTGGATTCGTCGACAATCAATTGCAATACGCATATTGATTGGGCGTTTTCAAATATTTTCGATAATAGGGCCACTGCGCGCACATTTGAGACTACATATAGCTAGCACAGTGGTATATTAGTTAGCGCTAGGGAGGCTGAATAGGTAGGGAAAATTGTAAATATTATATTTATAGTATGTATATATTTAAATTAAACAAAAAACAAGAAAGGAAAGCTAACTTCGGGCGGAGCCGAAGTTGATATACCCTTGCAGAATATTCTGTAAATAATATTCTCCAAAATTATTCATATAATGCATTCCAAATACTCATAAAAATCCCAACTTCCTAACTTTAAAAACACCAAAGTTATGGAATTTTCAATCGTTCAGTTATATGGCAGCTATAGGATATAGTCGTCCGATCCCTATAAAATTTGGTAGGTTGGATTGATTGGCCAAATATAAAACTCATAGAAAATCCCAACTTCTTAACTTAAAAAAAAAAAAAGTTATGGTATTTCCTATCGTTATATGGGAGCTATAGGATATAGTCGGCCGATCCTTATGAAATTTGGTAGGTCCAATCGATTGGCCAAATAAAAAAGTCATAGAAAATCCCAACTTCCCAACTTTACACCAGAGTTATGGCATTTCCTATTTATACCCTATAAACTGTATATATTCTTGTTCAGGATCACTAGCCGAGTCGATTTAGCCATGACCGTCTGACCGTCTGTCCGTCTGTCTGTCCGTCTGTCTGTCCGTCTGTCTGTCCGTCTGTCTGTCTGTCCGTCTGTCTGTCCGTCTGTCTGTCCGTCTGTCTGTCCGTCTGTCTGTCCGTCTGTCTGTCCGTCTGTCTGTCCGTCTGTCTGTCCGTCTGTCTGTCTGTCCGTCTGTCTGTCCGTTTGTCTATCCGTCTGTCTGTCCGTCTGTCTGTCTGTCCGTATGAACACTGAGATCTCGGAAACTATAAAAGCTAGAAGATTGGCATTTTGCATGTAGGTTTTAGGAGTTCCTACGCAGCGCAAGTTTGTTTCAAAATGGTGCCACGCCCCCTCTGACGACCACAAGCCGTGGCCACAGTTTTGATGCTATTATGAAAATTTTATTTAATATGTATTTGTTTCGTCAATACCTATCGATTGGCCTAATAAAAGTTTGCCACGCCCACTTTAACGCCCAAAAAACCCATTAAACGCTTAAGCCTGGCTAGCGCCTACATTTCCGCCTTTAATGGCCCGTGGTACCAATGTCTTGGGATAGATGGCGCAATACAATAGCGCCATCTAACGGATGACTTTGGAACAGCTGGCCAAGGTGCTCAACAGAGTCAACTTTAATTCTCGATAAGGATTTCTATTAAAGGAAATTGCGATGATTTTTATTTGTCAATACCGAACTTTATCCCAAGAACTATGCAAATTAAATCAAGTTATCCAAATTGGAGGTCTGAGTCAAACAATGGCGTATGTGTGTATGTATGTAAGCATGTACGCTAGAGAGAGACGGAAGATGTGCTAGGCAGAATGGAAAGTTCTAGAAGGCACGGTTCGGTGTTAGCAAAAAGGGCGGGAATCCGTGCAAGTAATTTGGCTGTTATGAACTTGCAGAGCTGCAAACTATTCTGCTCTCGCTTAAGTTACGACTAACCATCGTATGTGATCTCTCTTCTCGTCTGGGATTGCGTTTTTGTCAGTTTTGCCTATCTTAAAACAAATTTCCCTTAACGTAAACTATCCAGAATCCATTTTTACTTGTATTTTTGTAAACTCATGAAACTTATTTTCTGTGCTTAAAACTAACGTAAATTTTGTAAACAAATTGTTACGCGGTCGCGAGTTGTTGCTGCCTCAGCCGATTGCTGCTGCTGGTTGCTGCGCTCGCTGCTAAGTACCCCTTTTAACGTAGATTTTGTTAATAATAATATAAGATTAAGTCTTTTTCAAGATTATTATTATTATACATATTTTTCACATTTGCAGATTTTTAACGTAATTCATTTTTTGCCGCTCTGCCCCTTTTAACGTTAATTTTTCAATAATAAAATAACATTAAGTCTTTTTCAAGACTTATTCTTAAATTATTATTACTCATATTTTTCACATATGAAAACTTTTAACGTAGATTTGTTAATAATAGTATAAGATTAAGTCTTTTTCAAGACTTGCTCTTAGATTATTATTATTCATATATTTAACTTTTGCAAATTATTAAAGTAATTCATTTTCAATCGCTATGCCCCTGACCCGTATATAAATAAAAGAATTCAGCCTTTTTTAAGGCTTATTCTTATATTTCTATACATTTACGTATTTATCTTAGTAACAGTACTATAAGTCTAAGTCTTTTTTAAGACTTACACTTATAATTCTATTATTTATATAATTTATATTAACTATATTATATTATAAAATTTATATTATATAAATATAAGAATTTAGCTTTTTTAAAGCCAAGAATAAGGCTTATTTCGATTAATATACCTAATCAGCGTATATAATCGTAGTAGTCATATAAATTTAAGATTTTCAAAAATGCCTCGTTTGAATAGACCCACTGCGTCTCAGCGGGCTAGGAACCAATTGTTGAGAAATGGGGCTAATAGGGAAAATCCAGAGTATGCAGAGATGGAGAGGGTAGAAAATTCTGAATCTCAGTGTAGGAGAAGGGAAAATGCAATAGCCAGAAATTCAGAGCATGATGTAAATAGAGCGTCTCGTAGGTCAAGACGCTTGAATCCGCACACTCGTGCGGGTGAGCAGGGAGCAGATACTGCAAGGGAAATTCGCTTGAACCCCGTTCTTCGGGCGGGTGAGCAAGAAGCAGATACTGCAAGACGTAGGGAAATTCGCTTGGATCCCGTTCTTCGTGCCGGAGAGCAAGCAGCCGACACTCGGCGTCGCTTTAATAGGCGAAGAAACACCGATGAAAGAGCTACAGAGCATGTTGTTAATACCGCTGACCATCGGTTAAGGCGCTTGGATGCCGTTTTTCGTGCGGGTGAACAAGAAGCAGATGTTGAAAGACGTAGGGAAACTCGCTCGAACCCCGTTCTTCGTGCGGATGAACGACCAGCCGATACTCGGCGTCGCGCTATAAGGCGACAATTAAGAGAACTCCGAGCTATCGAGCAAGTTGGTAATACCGCTGACCATCGGTTAAGGCGCTTGGATCCCGTGCGACTCAGCAAGCAGCCGATACTCGGCGTCGCGCTTTAAGGCGACAAATCAGGCAAGTCCGAACTAAAGAGCAGGTCCGAAATAATGCTGACCGTTCGGAAAGGCGCATGGATCCTGATTTCCGTGCGGGTGAACAAGCAGCCGATGCTCGCCGGCGTTCTCTGAGGCGGTTGGATGCTACGTATCGTGCGGGTAAGCAAGAAGCAAATACCCTGCAACGAGCGCAGGCAAGATCAACTCAGGATCGCTTATTGCAAAGAGCGCAGGATAGGTTTAGGAGAGATACGGTTAGGAGTTTTAAGGAACGTATACTTAAGGCCGTCGAGCAGGCGAGAAATACACTGGCTCGACGAAGTGCTCGTATAGCTGCTCGACAAGCAACTATCGATGCCATTCGAAATATTAGTCAGAGAGTTGGTCAGTATAGAAGCCTCAGTGGCAATAGGGATGCAGAAAACCTTCGGAACGCAAACCGAAGTCAGGAGATTCGACTTTATTTATCCAAGGGAAATAGGACTCCTAGAAATATACCTATTGGATTGGATGCTCACATAGCCAAATTCAATAGGTTAGTAAAACTTGGCCCCGATCAGATTTGCTTCTGCTGCAAGGGATTGTGGTTCCCCAAGCAAATACGTAAGCTTTCTAGAGCCTATTTGGAAGAAAATTGCGAGTTTAAGGAAGAGATTTACCAGAATGCAAGCCAGCTTGCTTTCACTGGGGAATCCTTTAAGTTCTGTGGCACATGCCACGGTAATATAAAAGCCGGAAGAAAGCCCAAAGGTGCCATTTCCAACGGCCTAGGCTTCCCAGAAATTCCTCATTCCTTGAGGGGGCTTACTCCCTTGGAGGAGCGACTGATTTCACCTCGCCTTCCATTTATGATAATTAAGTCGATAGGTCATGAGCGTCAGAGTGCAATAAAAGGAGCTGTTGTAAATGTTCCCATTCCGGTTAGCAACATCGTGACGTCCCTTCCACGAGCTTTCCACTAGGCAGAGGTTGTACAGCTCCACCTCAAGCGAAGAATAGAGTACGGACATTATTTCATGGCAGAGACCATTAGGCCTTCCAAAATTGCTGACGCCATCAGGTACTTAGTTAGTACAGAGCTTTACAGAAGGCACAATGTGTCAGTGAACGATCAGTGGATCTCTGATTTCACATCCGAAACTGTTCCATTCGTAGCTTCTTAAGCGGACTAAGCCTTTGTAGAGGGACAACTAGCCATCCAGCAGGAGGATGTAAACTTGGAGGCGGGGAATTCCGAAGAGAATAAAGAAGCCGAAGAGCTAAATCCTGGAGGACAGGAAACTCTGCTTGAGAATAACCAGGCACACAAAGTCTGAATTCCGAGAATCACAATGGCTTCAGGTTAGGGCCAAAAGCCTCTCGACGTGATTCTCAATGTCGACTCCGAATAATTGGCGTTTCCAATTATTTATGCTGTCGTCCAGAGACCATCTTCGGAAAGTTATACAACCATAGTTAGATCAGACCTTAGGAACGTGGATAGAAGAGGTTGTAGATCTGACAAGTTGTTCTTCAATTATAAGAAGTTGGAATTGTTGAAAATTCGAAACATTATTTCAACTTGCCTACATAAGCGGAGCGCTTCTAGCGCGATAACTGCCGCCAACGTACTCAATGAAGCTTTGATGGGAAACTTAATTTCCCATGAAGACGGATTTCGAATTCTTAAGGACATTCGCACGTCTCCTGCTCACTGGGAAGATGAGAAGAAAGTCATGGCTATGATTCGCCAATTTGGTTTACCAACTTTCTTCATAACTCTGTCGGCCGCAGACCAGAGCTGCTAGTACTGCTCAAGCGCAATGTAGATAGGATTGACATTAGTGAGGAGGAAGCTTTGAACTTACAGTTTAGAGGAAAGGCGTGGCTGATCAGAACTGACCCAGTGACGTGTGCTAGGTATTTCGATTATAGGTATAGGGAAGTTCTAAAGCTCATGAAAAAGCGGGGAGAGTAACTTTGTTACTACCTATTATTGGCGAGTTGAGTTTCAACAGAGAGGTTCCCCTCACATTAACGGCATGTTTTGGCTGAAAGACGCCCCGGAAGTGGATTTCAACAGTGAAGAATCTATTGCTAGTGTAGTAGCCTTCATTGATCAGTATGTAACTGTTGATGTTACAAACACAGATTTGGCTCCGTACATTGAATACCAAGAGCATAAGCACGGGCATTCGTGCCTTAAAAAGGTGCACGAATCCGTTTGTCGTTTCGGTATTTCATACCCCCCAATGCCCCGCACGGAAATATTGAAGCCACTTCCCGAAGAAACTCCCAATTTGTCTCTTCATCACGAAAACTATTAGAAAATTCGCAGTCTTTTACTTCGCGATCAGTCCGAGAATTTGATTAGCCATCTTAGCATATTCGAAAATTTTCTTTCTCACGATGAGGTGAGCCTCAGTTACGAGGACTATATATGTATATGCTATTAGGTCTAGTTTGCAAAAAAAACACAGATTTTTCTGAAGAGAACATAAGCAGAAATTCAAGTTAACGCCTATAATAAACACATTCTTTTAATTCAAAGGGCAAATATGGATATCCAGTTAATTTTGGACCCTTTTGCGTGCTGTAGCTACATAATTAATTACATTAACAAGTCCCAAAGGGGTATTTCGAAGTTCATGCGTGAAGCAGCTAATGACATTCGAAGAGGCAACTCAAGCATTCGTCAAAAGCTACAGTATCTCGGTCACAAGTTTATTTCGGGCACTGAGATCTCTGCTCAGGAGGCCGTATATTGTTGTATGGGATTGGCGTTGTCAGAAACAAGCAATAAATGCGTGTTCATAAACACCAACAGAATAACGAGTTCGTATGCTTAGACCTACAAGCGTCCTGCAAAATATGCCTCAGGATTCCACTGACATCTTTCAGAAAGGTTTGCTGGGCAGATACGAACAAAGACCAGATTCCCATGACGGCCTGTGTTTAGCCGATTTTGCTGCAAATTACGAGTATTCTAAAAACCCGTGGTAGAGCTCGCCAAGAGGAAAATAGTAACAATGAGGCTGAAGAAGAAAATGAGGTCTTAGGAATAGTTTTTTTTTTAGCACTTCGCGATGGTAGTGGATTTGTTAGGGAAAGAAACCAGCCGAGTATTATTAGGTATAGCCCCTTTAATATTAATTCTGATAGGCCCAACTCTAAAATGAGTATTAGTTATGCTATATTCTCCATGGAGAGATGAACAGGTGGAATTGTTTCAGAGAAATTGTGAGGAGTTTTATCATGAGCACGAGAAGGCTTTTTAAAGCCAACTTTGATAAAGCCAACTATTGATAAGACGCGCTCAGAAGGGCCATGGAGGCTGAGGAAAGTAGCGAGGAAAATGGTAGATGAGGAGGACGCAGTTAATGAGGAGTTTAGGGCCCTAACTTTTCCAGAAATATCTTCTCAAATCAATGTTTTAACCTTAGACGACCGTGTTCAGGAAGTAGATCCGGATAGCAATATCCGCATAATAAAGCTCCCGCCAATTATTTCCCCTGAAAATTTAGCCACCTTAGTTAGGTCTCTTAATTTAAAGCAAAAAACTTTCCTTACGCATGTCTTGCACAATGCTAGGAGAAATGCTAGTTTCCATGAGTTCGTAGGAGCCGGAGCAGGTGTCGGCAAGAGTAGACTTATATCCACCTTATTCCAGTCCCTTTCTAAGGCGTATAATGACAGAGTAGGATGCGACCCAACTTCTGTTAAAATACTGCTGTGTGCTCCCACAGGCAAAGCTGCTTTTGGAATAGGAGGCTTCACTCTCCATTCCATGTTCTCTCCCTGTACATCAGGCTGGGTCTGCATTTAGGAGTTTAAGTCCTGATCTAATAAATACCCTGCGTTCAAGATTTATTGATCTTAAAGTTCTTATAATAGACGAAATTTCTATGGTCGGCGCAACCATGTTTTCCCATCTGGACTCTCGCCTTAAGCAAATTTTCTCCAACGTTGATACTCCCTTCGGAGGCATTTCGGTCATCGTGTTCGGCGATCTTAGGCAATTGCGGCCAGTTTGTGATCGTTGGATTTTCCAGCCGCCGTCGCATGATTCATACAGCGCTATATTTGGATCCCACCTCTGGAGTCCTTTTAGGTTTTTCGAGCTCACAGAGATAATGCGACAGCGAGATGACCAGCCGTTTGCAATAGCACTCAACAACATGGCGTCCGGCCAAATGTCGTCTGAAGATATTGTCCTACTTAGAGGCCGCACTTCCGTAGAAAGTCAGATTCCAAATGACGCCATTCACCTTTTTTTAAGCAATCAGGACACAGACCGATACAATAGGGAGAAGCTCAACTCGATTCCCACTGATCAGTTCATTTCGGAAGCCATTGACTCTGTAAAATCTGCACATATTAGCTCAGAGCAGGGGAACAGATGTCTGGAACAAGCTAGGGCATTAAAAACATCTGAGACACCAGGTTTGTGTACCTCGCTCATTTTAAAAACCACTGCTAAATACATGATGACGGTCAATGTAGACACATCAGATGGTCTCGTAAACGAAGCCACTGGTGTCCTTAGGGAGATAGGTTTCAACACGTCCAACTCTCCAAACATTCTTTGGATACAATTTTTAGATGACAGTATAGGAGTAGCTGCACGATCAAAGTGCAGTCATCGCCAAGAGGCTTCATGGACCCCAGTAGTTAAGATCATAAAAAGCTTTCAGATTACACACACACATTTTTAAATAGTAATAGTTCAGTGTTAGGAGATTTCAATTTATGCCTTGACTCCATCTCTGGCTGCTGTAGGAGAGTTTTCGATTTTCTAGCAGATGTAAAAGAGTTTAGTTCGTTGCTAGATTTGGATTCGTCGACAATCAATTGCAATACGCATATTGATTGGGCGTTTTCAAATATTTTCGATAATAGGGCCACTGCGCGCACATTTGAGACTACATATAGCTAGCACAGTGGTATATTAGTTAGCGCTAGGGAGGCTGAATAGGTAGGGAAAATTGTAAATATTATATTTATAGTATGTATATATTTAAATTAAACAAAAAACAAGAAAGGAAAGCTAACTTCGGGCGGAGCCGAAGTTGATATACCCTTGCAGAATATTCTGTAAATAATATTCTCCAAAATTATTCATATAATGCATTCTAAATACTCATAAAAATCCCAACTTCCTAACTTTAAAAACACCAAAGTTATGGAATTTTCAATCGTTCAGTTATATGGCAGCTATAGGATATAGTCGTCCGATCCCTATAAAATTTGGTAGGTTGGATTGATTGGCCAAATATAAAACTCATAGAAAATCCCAACTTCTTAACTTAAAAAAAAAAAGTTATGGTATTTCCTATCGTTATATGGGAGCTATAGGATATAGTCGGCCGATCCTTATGAAATTTGGTAGGTCCAATCGATTGGCCAAATAAAAAAGCCATAGAAAATCCCAACTTCCCAACTTTACAAACACCAGAGTTATGGCATTTCCTATCGTTCAGTTATATGGCAGCTATAGGATATAGTCATCCGATCCCTATAAAATTTGGTAGGTTGGATTGATTGGCTAAATATAAAACTCATAGAAAATCCCAACTTCTTAACTTAAAAAACACCAAAGTTATGGTATTTCCTATCGTTATATGGGAGCTATAGGATATAGTCGGCCGATCCTTATGAAATTTGGTAGGTCCAATCGATTGGCCAAATAAAAAAGCCATAGAAAATCCCAACTTCCCAACTTTACAAACACCAGAGTTATGGCATTCCTATCGTTCAGTTATATGGCAGCTATAGGATATAGTCGGCCGATCCCGTTCCGACTTATATACTGCGTGCAAAGGATTAAAGGGTGTGTGCAAAGTTTCAATTCGATATCTTGAAAACTGAGAGACTAGTTCGCGTAGAAACAGACAGACGGAGAGACGGACATGCTTATATCAACTCAAGAGGTGATCCTGATCAAGAATATATATATAGGGTCGGAGATGTCTCCTTCACTGCGTTGCACACTTTTGACCAAAATTATAATACCCTCTGCAAGAGTATAACAAAAAACCCAAAAAAAATAAATAGTTGCATGCACAATTTTTTTAAAGCATGTATATATTAGGTTGTTAGGTAAAGACATACCGGTTTTTACATTCAAGATTCGCGCTTCGCTTGTGAAGTCAAATATAATCGTATCTAGCAATGCTATATATCGTTTGAAAGGTATTGGCATCACCTTTAAAATGACATGAGCTTCCACGTTAAAAAATTACAATCGATTGAAATGGAGTTCACAAACGCAGAAATTCGGGCAATTTTGAAATTTTATTTCGCATAGGGAAAAACTGCTGCGGAATCTCGCAGACAGATTATTGCTGTCTTAGGAGATAACAAACTTTCAATTCCGAAGTGGCAATTTTGATACCGAAACACCCAAGCCTTCCGGAAGACCAGTGACCGTTGATACGGATAAAATCATGGAAATAGTGGGTCGAGATCGTCATGTGACTATTAGAACCATCGCAGAGGAGCTGCAACTAAGCACGGAAACCGTCCATAGGCATTTAAAGTCGAAAATTTTTTGCACTTGAACAGCCTTGGTGAAGCGTAAGGCCGTTGTGTTCCATCATGACAACGCCAGGCCCCATACATCTTTGGTGACGCGTCACAAGCTACGGGAGCTTGGTTGTGAAGTGTTAATGCATCCACCTTATAGTCCGGACTTTGCCCCAAGCGATTACCATCTGTTTTTGGCCATGCAAAATTTTTTCGATGGACAAAAATTGAGTTCAAGGGAGGATTGTGAAAATCGAATCGCCGAGTTTTTTGCCAGTAGGGACAAGGACTTCTTTAGGAGAGGCATATACAAGTTACCATCAAAATGGCAGAAAATCAACGAAGACAACGGTACATATAGCACTTAAATCGGACAATGCTAGCTGTGTTAAAATCGTCGTCAAAAATCAATAAAAAACCGGAATGTCTTTAACAAACACCAAATATTTAAATTAAACAAAAATCAAAAAACAAAAAAAAATTAAATAGTTGCATTAGCATGCAACTTTTTTTTATAGTAACTAAATTAAATTTTATAGTAAATTAAATATAACAAAAAACCCCAAAAAAAATAAATAGTTGCATGCAAAATTTTTTTATAGTATGTATATACTTATATTAAGTATTTTATTAGTAGTAAGTACATAAGTATGCCTTCCGTATGTTACGGATAAACAAAATTGTGGGGAACATAGTCGAGTACCTCGACTATTAGATACCCGTTACTCAGCTAAACAACTTAATATAAATATGCCTTCTTGTATGTTTTTCGCCGCTCGAATTAGCTCCCGATTTTTATGGCGCTATTGTATTGCGCCATCTACCCCAAGACATTTGTACCATGGGCCATTAAAGGCGGAAATGTAGGCGCTAGCCAGGCTTAAGCGTTTAATGGGTTTTTGGGCGTTAGAGTAGGCGTGGAAAACTTTTATTAGGCCAATCGATAGGTATTGACGAAACAAATACATATCAATTAAAATTTTCATAATAAAATCAAAACTGTGGCCACAGCTTGTGGCTTGTGGGCGTCAGAGGGGGCGTGGCACCATTTTGAAACAAACTTGCGCTGCGTAGGAACTCCGAAAATCTACATGCAAAATGCCAATCTTCTAGCTTTTATAGTTTCCGAGATCTCAGCGTTCATACGGACAGACAGACGGACAGACAGACCGCCAGATGGACATGGCTAGATCGACTCGGCTAGTGATCCTGAACAAGAATATATATACTTTATAGGGTCGGAAACGCTTCCTTCTACCTGTTACATACTTTTGCATGAATACAATATACCCTTTTACTCTACGAGTAACTTGTATGAATAGATGGTTTGGAAGAAAAGTTAGCTACAGACATTCAAGAAGTTGACCCAAATATAAAATTTAAAACCACTCTTGAAGTAATCAAATCATTACCGAAGTTCACCGGGCATCCAACACAATACGTAGGTTGGAAAGAAGGAATTTTACGAAATAAAATCATGGAAGCAGCCATATTCCATATTCCGTATAGTTTGCCAGCTATACATCTGCACGAAATAAGTTGTGAGCGACTGTATATGTAGAGTTATATGAGTTGTTATATACGAATTCGGTGCTTTCATTTGGCTCTGTTCAACGAATGCGAATGGTTGTATTATTAATGGTGCAGAAATGAAAAAATAATCGTAAAAGAAGACAAAATATTTAAATGCAATTTTTTTTAATTCCTCTTTTGGTTTTGTATTTGAATGCATTTATTAATTTTTTTCTTGTCCGACTGAGTTTTTTTTCAGGGTACAGAGTTGTTTTTTTACAGAGGGTAAAAATGCAGTGAAAACACATTTCCGACCCTATAAAGTATATAGTAGGTGTGAGCCAAGCCCGTCTTTCCGTCCGTCTAGCAAAGTAGTCCCTCAGTTTTAAAGCTATACGGATGAACCTTTGCAAAAAGTCTTTCTGTTGCAGGTAGAACATAAGTCGGAACGGGCCGGATTGGCCTACTTTATCAAATATATATAGCTTCCTTTGGAACTATTTTGATAACTACCGTATTTTCTACTCCATGATATAGTCTTTTTAATAATTTCAGAAATACGACTTTATTTTTACAAAATCGGAGGACTGTATCATATAGCAGCTGCCAAAGAAACAATAATGAACAAGCAAAATCAAATTTTAACTTCGTGGTTTATTAACATAACATCTATATTCCAGAATTTTTTTTATTACAAATGACGTTAGCTTCAAGAGGTTTTTCGTCGTAGACATTTTTTTCATTCGTGACACAGACTCATAGAACTAAAACACTGCCCACTCTTGTAACTAAATTTGTATACCCTTGCAGGGGGTATTATAATTTCAGTCAAAAGTTTGCAACGCAGTGATGGAGACATTTCCGACCCTATAAAGTATATATATTCTTGATCAGCATCAGTCGATCTAGCCATGTCCGTGTCAATCACATTCCAATACCTTGTCGTTGTGTAGGGAAATGTGTGAGTCGCGGTTGATATGTCAGGAATAAGGCGAATAGATAGCGCGGCTTACGGTGAATAAGGACACTAACTCGTAGTATTAATTGTATTTTAATGATGAACAACTGGCTTATAAAATACGTATGGATACAGTTATACGTTATTTAATTTATGCGTTGCGATATGCCGTTCTCGCGGAGCGGACGTTGCTCGTGTCGTTCTCGTTCTTCAATTCTTCGCCAACTTAATTTTGAGTTGCCAGACCGTTGCTGTCTAATGGTTCTCCATCATAACTGGATCGTGACAGCTCGGCCAATCCTGCATTCGGATCGTCCTCGATTCGCTCCTTGTCATCGTCGGGAACATCCAGCTCAGGGACGTTGGAGCACCACGGCTTGATTTTATCGGAGGAATATACAGAACAGTATTTACGTCCTGTAATCTGAATACCTGGGATGTCTTCGATTACATAACGATCATTTCCAAGGACCTTCGCGACTCGCCTGTAGCAGCTGGTTCGTTTTCAACGACTACAAGATTACCTGTGGAGTAGATAGAAGGGTTAGCGTGTTTGGTATCAAAACGTTGTTTCCATTTAGCTCGCTCGCTTGCAATATTGACGAGCGCTGGGTTTCTGTTGTCGATGACAGATTCCTTCTCGTCTAATTCCAAATCGGTGTGATAGCTGCAGTTAGATGGTTCTGGACTACATCAATAGGATTAAAGTTAAACACCAAATCAATTGGGCTGATTCCTGATGTTTCGTTCTTTTGAGAATTAACACTCCATTGAAGATTGTGTAAAGTAAGATTCCAATCCTTCGGGTGGTCGTTCACTGTGCGTACGTAGTTAAGAATCGTTTGGTTTGCGCGCTCGACTTGTCCATTTGTGTTGAATCTGGTTGTGCTTACAGTGTTCTTCAAATGGTTTCGAGGTAAAAGCAGTTCCACTATCGGATATAATTATCTTCGGCAGACCGAAGTAGCTAGAAACTTCAGAATGTTCAGCACTGGGAGGGTTTATGTACTTTTAACTGCCTTTACAATCAGATATTTACTGAAGGGATCGGATATGGCTAGTATATGGGTATTTCCGCGTTTGCTTCGAATAAACGGTCCCAAATGATCAATGTGAAGCCTGCGAAATGGTACTGGATCGGCGCCATTATAATGCATGCAACCTTCGGGCTTGCCTCCTTTAGATTTGTAGTAGCAGCATTGAATGCATGTTGAAATATATTCTTTCACGTATTTCCGCATTCTTGGGAACCAAAACTTTTCTTGAATTCGTCCGATTGTTTTGTCCGGACCGAAATGCCCAAAATCATCATGACACATCTTAACAATGCGCCACCTCACGGACTTTGGTACAACGAAGGCTATTCCTTTTTCGAGCTTGCGATATAGAAGGTGATTTTTGATGACGTAATCAGCTTGAAGTTGCTTTAGCTGATTTCCGGTACGATGTTCCTTCAATACAGCAAATATTTGGACAAGGGCCTCATCCTGAAGCTGCATAGTTAGCAACCAGTCATCGACGTCTGTAATTATGGTGCGCACTACCTCCTGTAAGAATTTTTCAGGGTAATCGGGAGCGCCATGGGCCATTTTACTACCATCACGATGAATGAATTCGCAGTCGTAGTCCAGTATTTTAATCCACCAACGTGCGACTTGAGGGATCAATTCTTTATTGAGTTTTACCTTGGCGATGGCGGAACAATCAGTAACGAGTCGGAAGGGTTTTCCTAGAATATACTCCCTGAACCTTTGTAGCGTTTCTACGATGGCCAACGTTTCGAGTACGTAGCTATGGTATCTACTTTCAGCGTCAGGACAGTGCCTACTGAAGTAACACACGGGTCGCCAATTCGTTTTGTCTTGAGATTGCAATAAGACTCCTGCTAGTCCGATCGCACAAGCATCTGTGTGTACCTCATGATGTGAAGCAAAACGGGAACGCAGCATAATTTATCGATTAGCTCGTTAAAAGCCCGTTGCTGGTCATTTCCCCAATCAAAGCTGTTTTGCTCCACCTTACGCAATAGTCGTGTAAGGGGTCTTGTAATTAAGGAGTAGTTTTCAACAAACTTTCGAAAGAATCCCGTTGAACCCAAAAATCGTCTGACGTCCTTTACGTTAGTGGGGACTTTGAAGTTTTTAATAGCGCTCACCTTGTTTTCGCCAGGAGTGATTCCATCTTTGTTGACAATATGGCCCAAGAAATTTATTTCTGATTGAAGAAATTTACATTTGTCGTAGCGAAGTGCTAAACCGCTCTCTTTAAGGAAAAATTTTCCGAGTCGTTGGACACCCTCATCAAATGATTTACTGGGAATAATGACGTCATCTAGATAGGCGAGTACCTCACCTGGCTCCATGCGTTTGATTTTTTTGTTCATGACCGCTTGAAATACTGCTGGAGCATTGGCGAGACCGAACGGCATTCTGTTATATTCGTAGTGGCCGTCTGAAGTTACAAATGCGGTGCATTGTTTGGATGATTCGCAAATCTCGACTTGATGATATCCCATACGCAAGTCCAGCTGAGAAAAATAGGCATTCCCTGCTAATTGGGCAAATTGCTCCTCCAGATTTGGCATTGGAAATGGTATTTTGACGGTTATACTGTTGAGACGTCGGTAGTCGACGCAAAGACGATGTTCACCATTCTGTTTTTCAACGACGACAATTCCAGTTGCATAAGGGGAGTCTGAAGGACGAATGATAGCACTATCAAGTAACTCGGAGATAATATTACCGACGACAGGTCTGAGTGCAAAAGGAGTACGGTAAGGCTTAGTGAAGCAGGGAACGTTTGCTGTTAAAGTTATTTCCATTTTGGTTAGAGAACATTTACCGAGCTCGTTAGCTTTCTCCGCAAAGCAAGAAGCGTTTTCCAAAACCAATTCGTTTATGAGTTTGTTCTCAACTGAGGAACGCTCTTGGCTTGTTTGAATTTTTTGAATATTCTCTACATACCACTCATTACCAAGGATGATCAATTTGCTTCCATCGCGACAAAGGATATCCTTACCCAAAAGTACATTTTCTAATATTAGTTTATCATCTACGACCAAAACTTCAACTTCGTAATCCGAATCGTCCATTACAATTTTCGCGAAAAGTTTCTGGGTACAAAGGATTTTCCCACCACCAAATCCGTTCAGGGTAACAGCACATCGCTGTAGAACACCTACGCTTTCGGCGAATGACTTTCGAATTAGGGTTCGCGTACTGCCTGGATCTACGAATGCGATGGTTTCATTGCCGTTTACCGAAATCGATTTGGAGATTTCTGAATCAGAATCAGAATCACTTTCTGACAATTGTACCATTTAACCGATACTTCGACTTTATCGTTGAAAGAACGTTTTGTAACCAATGAAGAATTCGGCTTCTGAAGGCGGACGTTAAGATCCCGTTTGTTTGACATTTGAATGGCGTTATGCTTTATAATATTATGCGCGGAGTATGCAAGAATATCGCGTAGAAGTTCATTACAGGAAACATAACTGTTGGATATCTTTCTCTTTAAATCGCAGTCGTTAATTCCGTTGATAATGTGTGTGCAAATTGCTGGATCTGGTAACTCACCCTTTTTGCCTAAGGCGAGCATCTTGTAGAAATAATCTGACGGTGACTCGGTGGAATCTCTATTCGTTTTTGACGTCTTAAGGTGAACGTCTGCCGGATTACTGAGACATGGAAAGTCATTCAGCAATCGTTCAGTAAACTGGGGCCATGTTTGAAATATTTGATCCGTAGAGCTACCCAATAACGAGCAGCACCCAGCATCTTTTGTTGAACTGCAAATATTAATTTACGATCATCCCAACCATAAGCATTACGAAGGGAGTTGACACGCTTTACAAATTGATGTGAGTCCAGGGATTTACCAGACGATGGATTGAATTCTGGAAGCAGCGCAACAATATCACTGACGTTTCCATAGGAGTGATTGAAATGTTCGTTGCCCGTAGGGATCCTGTTATCCAAGTGGCTAGCACGAGCATACGGATACTCATTATAGATCGGTTGATGTCGTGGAAATGTACTGAACTGATTAAAATCGTTTCCCGAATTTACAAAATTTCTAAAGTTTGAGTAAGTGACAGGGTTGTTTACGATTGGCTGTGAGGTAGCACAGTCTGCGAATTTCTGTAAAGTAGAAAAGTGCACGTTGTGAGTCTGAGTCGGGTAGATAACATTACGCTGTGACGTAGCAAAGTGCATGTTGCGTAGTTGAGTTGGGTATATATCGTTTTGCTGTGACGTAGCAAGGTGCATGTTGCGTAGTTGAGTTGGGTATATATCGTTTTGCTGTGACGTAGCAAGGTGCATGTTGCGTAGTTGAGATGGGTAGATTTCGTTTAGCTGTGTCTGAGGCGTTGCCACATCTACGTTTGGCAAATTCGCTACCTTCTGCACATGCATCTCGTTGGATCGTAGATCGATTGGTTGTTGGTGCCGTTTTTCGACATGCCTATAACTCGTTGTCTCACTACCGTTGGCTCTCTGAACTTCGTTTACTGTTGCAGATTTTTCGATTGGTGATGAAATTACTGAAGGGTGAAAAGATCGCTACTGAAGCTCTCGTACCGTCTTCTCCAGCTCGACAACCTTCTTTTGAAGTGACTCGTTTTCTGCACTTATGTACTCATAGTCGCTGTTTTGGGAGATCAATCTTTTAAGCATGTCCTCACGATTTCCCGATGTCGAGAGTCCCGCTTCTCTGGACTTATGTTGTAGGGCTTTCTTAGTTAAATAGTTCTTCCCCGGCATTGTGAATTACTTTCGTTTTACGTATGTCCTTTTATTTTGGCTCGTTTTCACTTATTGCGCACTATCCCACTTCTGAGAATGTCACTCACATTCCAATACCTTGTCGTTGTGTAGGGAAATGTGTGAGTCGCGGTTGATATGTCAGGAATAAGGCGAATAGATAGCGCGGCTTACGGTGAATAAGGACACTAACTCGTGGTATTAATTGTATTTTAATGATGAACAACTGGCTTATAAAATATGAATGGATACAGTTATACGTTATTTAATTTATGCGTTGCGATATGTCGTTCTCGCGGAGCGGACGTTGCTCGTGTCGATCTCGTTCTCCAATTCTTCGCCAACTTAATTTTGAGTTGCGAGACCGTTGCTGTCTAATGGTTCTCCATCAGAACTGGATCGTGACATCCGTCTGTCCGTCCGTCCATCCCTCAGTTTTCAATCTATCTGCTTGAAACTTTCCCAAAAGTTGTCTTTCTATTGCAGGTAGTATATAAGTCGAGACGAGCCGGATCGGGCGACTATATCATAAAGCTGAACGATCGGAAATGCCATAAACGGTTTTTCGTAATTGGGATGTACTAATAGTGGAGCAGTGGTCAGAGCCTTATTCAATTGTTCAAAAGAAACTTGGGCTTTTACTAATATTATTTTTGGCCAACCAATATAATTTAATATTATGCAAGGGTATATAAACTTCGGCTCCGCCCGAAGTTAGCTTTCCTTTCTTGTTATACCCGTTTCTCGTAGAGTAAAAGGGTATATTGTATTCGTGCAAAAATATGTAACAGCTAGAAGGAAGCGTTTCCGACCCTATTAAGTATATATATTCTTGTTCAGGATCACTAGCCGAGTCGATCTAGCCATGTCCGTCTGTCCGTCTGTCCGTCCGTATGAACGCTGAGATCTCGGAAACTATAAAAGCTAGAAGATTGGCATTTTGCATGCATATTCTAGGAGTTCCTACGCAGCGCAAGTTTGTTTCAAAAAGGTGCCACGCCCCCTTTAACGCCCACAATCGCTTATATACGATTTTAAAAATTTAAATATTTCGGAAAAGTAAAAATGCAGTTTTATTGTGTTTATCAATACCTATCGAAATGTAGAAGAAATTTTTCAAATCGGACCATTCGTTAAAAAGTTATGCGTGATCAAAGTTTCTATCTCCATCTCCCTTGCGCTCCTTTTACCTGAGTAACGGGTATCTGATAGTCGGGGCACCCGACTATAGCGTTCTCTCTTGTTTTTTTTTTAATTCTACCTGTGAACACTACAAATTTCGTTTCATAAATGACACATTTAACAAAACCTTTGGTTTTTACGATTCAAAAACCTTCTCCTCATAAATACATGCTGATATGGATACAAAGGTGTTGCGAGTGGGTGAGTGTAAAAACGATTCCAAAAAGCTTTGGCATAGCAGAAAACTTGTATAATATTTGAATCCGTTTTTTTGGGGTGAATAACAAATTAATAGATAAAATAACAAATTAATCTCGCTTAAAATTAAGTTTGTCTTTGGCAT
Organism: Drosophila fuyamai; assembly: GCA_018153365.1. Classification (NCBI taxonomy): domain Eukaryota; kingdom Metazoa; phylum Arthropoda; class Insecta; order Diptera; family Drosophilidae; genus Drosophila; species Drosophila fuyamai. The sequence continues at coordinate 673,956 of JAECXW010000447.1, read as the reverse complement.
GACATATGAATAAGACTAACTTGGACGAGATGAAGCTGAATATGTTGTATGGAAAAACAGAGCAAATAGATCGGCATTTGCCTCATTAATGTTTGTCATAAAATGTTCAGATGATAGCGAGTATGAGGCAGATTTAGTGTTAACAAAGTTCTAAAACGTTTTTCGATCTTGTCAAAACTGGACCATACAACGAGTCAAATAGCTCTTATAATACCAGGCGTTAAGCATGGTAAAGTTAGACCGAGCCCTTAAGTGTCGTAAGCTTTAAATTTGTTGTAAGTTATGGTCTTCAGATTCTTATGAGTGAAAACTCCTTATAAAACCATGGAGGATTATTTGAAATTGACGGATAGTATAACGGAACACACAGATAAAAGAAGGAGCTCAATGCATTATAATATATATGAGCCACGAGAGTGCATGAATAAAGCTCGAACCAGTCAAAGCCAGCTATAAAAGTATTTTAGCCATGCACTTTTTTGTGGGCGACTCTGTTATGGTATTCAGCCTTTTTTATGGTCTGGCGTACAGTATCCTCGGAAACTGTTTTGGAACATCTATCCTCGACCTGGAGCTTTGCCTGATGAGCTGTCGTCCTTGGGTTGAGCTGAATAGATTTGATAATATTCCTCTGCTCGTGGTTTGTAAGCAAAGGCGGACGGCCAGAACGAGCCTTTGGCAAGATACTTCCAGTCGAGTTGTAGTTATTTATCACTCTTTGGATGGATGAGTGGGTTCTACCAACTAAAGCACCAAATTCCGTATAAGATTTTCCATCCAAAAAACCTTTTTTCTTGCCTTTTCGTTCCATATTGCAATATGCTCGTTCTTGTAATTAAAGAGTTTCATTTTAACTGCGTAATGTCTATTTTTATACCCTTGCAGAAGGTATTATAATTTTGGTCAAAAGTGTGCAACGCAGTGAAGGAGACATCTCCGACCCTATAAATTATATTATAAGCATGTCCGTCTGTCTGTTTCTACGCGAACTAGTCTCTCAGTTTTAAAGATATCGAATTGAAACTTTGAACACACCCTTCCTTCCTTTGCACGCAGTATATAAGTCGGAACGGCCGAGATCGGCCGACTATATCCTATAGCTGCCATATAACTGATTGATCGGAAATGTCATAACTTTGGTGTTTGCTAAGTTAGGAAGTTGGAATTTTCTATGGGTTTTATATTTAGCTAATTTATCTGACCAACCAAATTCCATAAGGATCGGCCTACTATATCTTATAGCTGCCATATAACTGATTGATCGGAAATGAAATAACTTTGGTGTTTGTAAAGTTAGAAAGTTGGGATTATCTATGGCTTTTATATTTGTCTAATTAATCCGACCTACCAAATTTCAAAAAGGTCAGCCGACTATATCCTATAGCCGCCATATAACTGATTGATAGGAAATGCTATAACTTTGGTGTTTGTTAAGTTAGGAAGTTGGGATATTCTATCGGTTTTATTTTTGGCCAATCAATCCGACATGCAAAATTTCATAAGGATCGGCCGACTATATTCTATAGCTGCCATATAACTAAAAGATTGGAATTGCCATAACTTTGGTGCTTTTAAAGTTCGGAAGTTGGTATTTTTATAAGTGTTAAGAATGCATCATATAAATAATTTTGGAGAATATAATTTACAGAATATTCTGCAAGGGTATTTCAACTTCGGCTCCGCCCGAAGTTAGCTTTCCTTTCTTGTTATATGCATATTTATTGCTATTAAGACCAAAATTTGTATATGAATGTTAGCATAGAGAAACTGAACTAATTTAATATAATGGGGTACTAAAAGAAAAACAAACACACATTAAATCACTTAAGGGTTAACACACCAAATTTCTTGCATTGCAAAGTGTTAACATGGTTTGGCGGGTAATATAAAGCACTTACATCAAGCAAATAAACAACAAGAAAGGAAAGCTACCTTCGGGCGGAGCCGAAGTTGAAATACCCTTGCAGAATATTTTGTAAATTATATTCTCCAGAATTTTTCATATGATGAATTCTTAATACGCATAAAAAATCCCAACTTCCTAACTTTAAAAACACCAAAGTTATGGCATTTCCAATCGATCAGTTATATGGCAGCTATAGGATATGGTCGGCCGATCCTTATGAAATTGGCAAGGTCGGATTGTTTGGCCAAAAATAAAACCCATAGATAATCCCAACTTCCTAACTTTACAAACACCAAAGTTATGGCATTTTCAATCGTTCAGTTATATCGGATTGATTGGGAAAAAATAAAACCCATAGAAAATCCCCACTTACTCACTTGACAAACATTAACGTTATGGCATTTCCGATCAATCAGTTATATGGCGGCTATAGGATATAGCTTAAAGTAAAAGCCATAGATAATCCCAGCTTCCTAACTTTACAAACACCAAAGTTATGGCATTTCCGATCATCAGTTAATTGGAAGCTATAGGTTATAGACGGCCGATCTCGGCCGTTCCGACTTATATACTGCGTGCAAAGGAGGGTATGTGCAAAGTTTCAATTCGATATCTTTAAAACTGAGGAATTAGTTTGCGTAGAAACTGTCTGTCTGTCCGTCTGTCTGTCCGTATGAATGCTGAGATCTCGGAAACTATAAAAGCTAGAAGATTGGCATTTTGCATGTAGATTTTATGAGTTCCTACGCAGCGCAAGTTTGTTTCAAAATGGTGCCACGCCCCCTCTGACGCCCACAAGCCACAAGCTGTGGCCACAGTTTTGATGCTATTATGAAAATTTTATTTGATATGTATTTGTTTCGTCAATACCTATCGATTGGCTTAATAAAAGTTTGCCACGCCCACTTTAACGCCCAAAAACCCATTAAACGCTTAAGCCTGGCTAGCGCCTACATTTCCGCCTTTAATGGCCCGTGGTACCAATGTCTTGGGGTAGATAGCGCAATACAATAGCGCCATCTAACGGATGACTTTAGAACAGCTGGCCAAGGTGCTCAACAGAGTCAACGTTAATTCTCGATAAGGATTTCTATTAAAGGAAATTGCGATGGTTTTCATTTGTCAATACCGAACTATATCACAAGAACTATGCAAATCATATCAATTTAGCCAAATTGGAGGTCTGAGTCAAACAATGGCGTATGTGTGTATGTATGTAAGCATTGCACTCAAAAAAATGTTGGTGCAAGACAAAAGCTGCCTGCGCTAAAGCAGCGCTGGTGCTGATGCTCGTGCTGTAAAGCTGGCAGCTCTAAGAGATCGCCGAATTCAAATTGATAATTTGAACTGAGTAACGGGTATCTCATAGTCGAGCCACTCGGCTTTAGCGTGCTCACTTGTTTTTATACCCTTGCAGAGGGTATTATAATTTTGGTCAAAAGTGTGTAACGCAGGGTCTCCGACCCTAAAAAGTATATATATTCTTGGTCAGGATCACCTTCTGAGTTGATATAAGCATGTCCGTCTGTCTGTCTGTCCGTCTGTCTGTTTCTACGCGAACTAGTCTCTCAATTTTAAAGATATCGAATTGAAACTTTGCACACACCCTTCTTTCCTTTGCACGCAGTATATAAGTCGGAACGACCGGGATCGGCCGACTATATCCTATAGCTGCCATATAACTGAACGATAGGAAATGCCATAACTCTGGAGTTTGTAAAGTTAGGAAGTTGGGATTTTCTATGAGTTTTATATTTGCCCAATCAATCCGACCTACCAAATTTTATAGGGATCGGCCGACTATATCCTATAGCTGCCATATAACTGAACGATTGAAAATGCCATGACTTTGGTGTTTTTAAAGTTAGGAAGTTGGGATTTTTATGAGTATTTAGAATGCATCATATGAATAATTTTGGAGAATATTATTTACAGAATATTCTGCAAGAGTAAATCAACTTCGGCTCCGCCCGAAGTTAGCTTTCCTTTCTTGTTTTTTATTATTATGTGGTATTTATAATTACATAGTTGTACAGGATGTTCTTGTTTGCTATCAATCAATCAATCATTTTATCATTAATAATCGAATACGAACGTTGTTGTTGCTTGTTCTGGTTGTTGTTGTTTGTTTGAAGTGTTGTTTGGTTGCTATTCTCGTTCGCATGCGACTTGCTCACACGACCGATTGCAGGAAACAAGGACGAGCAATCGATGTGCACACGGATCGCTTGGAAGGCGAACAGCAGCAGAAAGGCCATCATCAAACAGAACGGACCCATGGCCTCGGACAGGGTGAAGCCAAAAATGGCGTAGGAGAACAGCTGCTGTTTCAGCGATGGGTTCCTGGCGTAGCCGATGATAAGGGAACAGAATACTGTTCCGATACCAGCACCGGATTCAGCAACACCGACTGTTGCGACTGGCGAGGTCTGGAATGACCTGATATGTGGCAGCAATGCTACTGGGGTTGTGTTCTGAGCGGCCAAAGTCTGGTTTTGGCTAATGACGGCGCTGCTCAATGGTCGCAAGCACTGTTTAGAGTTGGCGATGAGAGCGCTCCTGGCAACGGGGGCAATGCGACAGAATCACATGGTCTTTCTGGCAAGAATTTAACATAGTATATTGATGAAGCCAGAGAGGGGAAAATGTACGGATGGATGATAATTCAGGGGTTTTTTTTTGTTGCAAAAGGATTGTGATTTTTATAGCCGTTCTCCAAAAATGCGGATAACTACTCTCTAACGTTTTGCTGTAAATTTATAGAAATTTTTGCTTGAAATTTTCTATGGGTTTTATATTTGGCTAATTTATCTGACCAACCAAATTCCATAAGGATCGGCCTACTATATCTTATAGCTGCCATATAACTGATTGATCGGAAATGAAATAACTTTGGTGTTTGTAAAGTTAGGAAGTTGGGATTATCTATGGCTTTTATATTTGTCTAATTAATCCGACCTACCAAATTTCAAAAGGATCAGCCGACTATATCCTATAGCCGCCATATAACTGATTGATAGGAAATGCTATAACTTTGGTGTTTGTTAAGTTAGGAAGTTGGGATATTCTATCGGTTTTATTTTTGGCCAATCAATCCGACATGCAAAATTTCATAAGGATTGGCCGACTATATTCTATAGCTGCCATATAACTAAACGATTGGAATTGCCATAACTTTGGTGCTTTTAAAGTTCGGAAGTTGGTATTTTTATGAGTGTTAAGAATGCATCATATAAATAATTTTGGAGAATATAATTTACAGAATATTCTGCAAGGGTATTTCAACTTCGGCTCCGCCCGAAGTTGGAATCCTTTCTTGTTATATGCATATTTATTGCTATTAAGACCAAAATTTGTATATGAATGTTAGCATAGAGAAACTGAACTAATTTAATATAATGGGGTACTAAAAGAAACACAAACACACATTAAATCACTTAAGGGTTAACACACCAAATTTCTTGCATTGCAAAGTGTTAACATGGTTTGGCGGGTAATATAAAGCACTTACATCAAGAAAACAAGAAAGGAAAGCTACCTTCGGGCGGAGCCGAAGTTGAAATACCCTTGCAGAATATTTTGTAAATTATATTCTCCAGAATTTTTCATATGATGCACTCTTAATACGCATAAAAAATCCCAACTTCCTAACTTTAAAAACACCAAAGTTATGGCATTTCCAATCGTTCAGTTATATGGCAGCTATAGGATATGGTCGGCCGATCCTTATGAAATTGGCTAGGTCGGATTGTTTGGCCAAAAATAAAACCCATAGATAATCCCAACTTCCTAACTTTTCAAACACCAAAGTTATGGCATTTTCAATCGTTCAGTTATATCGGATTGATCGGGAAAAAATAAAACCCATAGAAAATCCCCACTTACTCACTTGACAAACATTAACGTTATGGCATTTCCGATCAATCAGTTATATGGCGGCTATAGGATATAGCTTAAAGTAAAACCCATAGATAATCCCAGCTTCCTAACTTTACAAACACCAAAGTTATGGCATTTCCGATCATCAGTTAATTGGAAGCTATAGGTTATAGACGGCCGATCTCGGCCGTTCCGACTTATATACTGCGTGCAAAGGAGGGTATGTGCAAAGTTTCAATTCGATATCTTTAAAACTGAGGAATTAGTTTGCGTAGAAACTGTCTGTCTGTCCGTCTGTCTGTCCGTATGAATGCTGAGATCTCGGAAACTATAAAAGCTAGAAGATTGGCATTTTGCATGTAGATTTTATGAGTTCCTACGCAGCGCAAGTTTGTTTCAAAATGGTGCCACGCCCCCTCCTGACGCCCACAAGCCACAAGCTGTGGCCACAGTTTTGATGCTATTATGAAAATTTTATTTGATATGTATTTGTTTCGTCAATACCTATCGATTGGCTTAATAAAAGTTTGCCACGCCCACTTTAACGCCCAAAAACCCATTAAACGCTTAAGCCTGGCTAGCGCCTACATTTCCGCCTTTAATGGCCCGTGGTACCAATGTCTTGGGGTAGATAGCGTAATACAATAGCGCCATCTAACGGATGACTTTAGAACAGCTGGCCAAGGTGCTCAACAGAGTCAACGTTAATTCTCGATAAGGATTTCTATTAAAGGAAATTGCGATGGTTTTCATTTGTCAATACCGAACTATTGTAGTGTGCATACATACAGAGTACACACTGTACCATCGGCAACAATGTTAGCCAAGTCTGCAGGATCAGCACTCTTCAAGTGCAAACGTAATTTGACCACACACGCCATCAGCGAGTGATAAGTCGCGCCAGTTTATTCCCACAGCTTGGCGACTGCAACAAATATATCCATGTATGCACATAACATTCCATTCTCTCTCTCTGGGCACCGTTCTCAGAGATAAACATAAGCTAATATATAAGGCGGTTGCGTCGCTGCCGGCTTGACCGACAGCGCCGACCGCGCAACATAGAGCTAAGCCCAAATAGAATATAGGCCGGTCAGTCTAGAAACGACGGCAAGACAACGAAGTATCAATAAAAATAAATTATAAATTAAAATAAAACCAGTGCGTTTATATTTCTAACTAAAGTGCTGTGAACCATAAATTATATCTTAACATGGCGACCGTGACATGGATTTATGTCAAACAATTAAAAACACTGTTAAAAAGTGATAAAAAATAAACAACAAAAAAAAAATTTTATTACAAATAAAAAACACTATTGTTAAAAAAAAAAAGGAAAGAAAGAAAAAAACCATCAACAAAAAATTGAAGAAAATGGTTATGGTTGTGTTACTACAAGATTATGAAATGGAATAATATATGGTACACAAAAAGCTATGAAAACTGAGTTGAAACGATTATGATAAAATATATCGAAAAACTTTAACGTTGAGAAAAGAAAACACCCTGATTAAAGGAAAACGGCCTGGAACCCTTCTTTTATCCTGCGACACATCAAATAAAATAGCTTGTGCGATGACCAGCACCGGCACCGCCCGAGTCCAAAGGGCCAGGAATATCTAAAAAAAAAATAATAATTATAAAACAATTCAAATCATCAAAATAAAAAGGAAATAACCTGTGCGAGGACCAGCACCGGTACCGCCCGAGTCCAAAGGGCCCGGAACATCAAAAAATAACAGCCTGTGCGAGGACCAGCACCGGTACCGCCCGAGTCCAAAGGGCCCGGAACATCAAAAAATAATAGCCTGTGCAAGGACCAGCACCGGCACCGCCCGAGTCAAAAAGGCCCAGGACCTTGAAGACGAGAAGATACTAAGGACAAGGATGCAGAAGAACAATTTTTTTTGTATATATAAATATATTATAAAATTGTAAGTTTGAGCTGTACAAGAAGACGGCCCGAATTAGAACATTTTTTTGAAAGGCAGGAAAAATAATTTGTAAAAAGAATGGAAAATAATATAATAACGTACAACCAATTTTATTTTTAAAATATTTGTGTTATTTTGAGCTTTAAAAAGAAGATGGCCCAAAAAGATTATAAATAGGCAGGGAATTTTGAAAAAAAAGTAGTAAATATATTAAATATTAAATGCGAATATATGTTTGAAAATTAATTTTTTTTTCAAAAAAAAAAAAAAAAAAAAATTTTTATAAAAAAAAAAATAAAAATGTAAAATAAGTAAACAGAATATAAGAATTCAAAAAACTATAAGCTTTAACAACATTTTTTTTAAATTACAATATTAGCATTGTCTTCTATTATTCTTTTAACTCCCCATGCAAAATTAAAAAATTACAATGGGTTGGTTCGGCTCAGACGACACCCAGTCTACGGGAAATAAAGCTAATGTTGTTAATAATGTTCAAATAGTTGATCATACGGATGCTATTAAGTCAATGTGGATACTACTTTTGATCCTGACAATTAGTAGCGTTGCTCAATTCGTGCTCGCATTATACGTTAAACATAATAAAATAATTAAAAGACGTTATATAAGCAGAGCTAACGACTTGGACAAGGTTTAAATTCATTTATCTTTTTTTTTACCCTATTGGAGAAACACTCATTTTTTTTGCATCTTTCTATAAAAGACATACATTTAAATATATTGTCCACCTAACAAGGATGGACCGTAAAACGAAAAATAATAAAAGAAAAGGAGGATTAAGAAAAAGGCATTTAAAAGAATAGCCGCCATTCGAAATGAATTAGCAGCCAGTGATAATACATCATGGGAACAAGCATGTGAACTTCACGCAGAGCTAGACTCCCTAAAAAAATTTGTAAGCTCTAAACTAAAGAAAAATCAAGAACCCGAAAAATGTTACAAAAATATTGAAATCATCGGGGAAACTGTTGACAATAAATCTCCTCCAAAAGATAAATTTTTGCCAGTTCTTAAAAAGGAATGCCCGGCAGACTGCCCAGGCCCTTTATTGTCACCATACTGTGAATACACATGCAAACACACAAAGCCCCAAACATACTGGTCTGTAAAATAATAAAATAATAATAAAAATAAAATAAAAACAAAAAAAAATTTTTTTTTTTACAAATCTGTTTTTTTATTATGGATACAAACAGATGTATAGAAAAAACACGGGAAAGGGAACCCATGTTCGATTATAGAGTAAGATCTATCCTCGAAACACTTTGGAACCCCATCTCAGTGTATGAACTAGAAATTGAATATATGGAAAAATTCAACCTAAGTAGTTCCCCATTAATACATTGTAATAATACGCAAAAAGCTATAGTATTATCAACAATACAAAACTGTAAGGTTTTTTCCGTCATTGACAAAAATGCATTGCTTGGCAATATAATAATCTTTAAAATTATTATGAAATAAAGCCTAATGGATTGGAAAACTATTTCTGATAAATTAAAAGAAATAAGAAAGAATTTCGACAAGTCATACAAATGTCTTTCGCAAAACCGAAATGTTCAGGGAACAACCATACAAAAACACGCTAAAGTTCTAGTAGACAGCTTTAATGAAGCACGCCTTATAATTTACGAACACAGAGATAAATTATCCAGTAAACACTGGACAGATATCTCAAAATTATTATCTAAATTTAAAAACAATCTTAAAAATATAAAAGAAAAATATAAGTTAGACATTTTAATTCCATCTATCCTTAATACACCATTAACATTTGAGGAGGAATTGAAATTAGAAGAAATAGAAGATAAAGATTCCGATACGGAAAATTTAGTCGAAACAAACAAAGAAACAGAATTCCCAAAAACCGAGGACATACACAACCTGACTATTCCAGCGGTATTAACGCTGACCGAACTGTCGGATTCCGAAGAAAATATATCATACGAAAATTTGGAAAATAATATAATCAATATGACGGACGACTCGATTGCCAATAGAGCTTACATGAAGGAAATCAGCTCGGCAATTCCAGAGTTCGATGGAAAAAAATCCACCTGCAAAGATTCTTAACAGCATTGAAATTGGTCAACCTTACCAAGGGACCATACGAAAACATAGCTGTTGAGGTAATCAAATCCAAAATAGTTGGAACAACATTGTACAAAGTACAAAACGAAACAACTATTAATAACATAATCAGTAAACTCCAGGTCACTATAGTGGGCGATTCTTCTGACGTTGTAAAAGCGAAATTATTAAACATATACCAAAAGGGAAAAACGGCTACGCAATTTACAACTGAAGTAGACAATCTACGGAAACTATTAGAAGCTTCTTACATTGACGAAGGATTAAGTGCCGAACATGCAGATACGTTCAGCACAAAAGAAGCCATTTCTACAATGATAAAAAATTGTGAAAATGTCAAATTAAAAACCATTCTGGAAGCAGGCACATTCAAAACAATGAATGAAGCTGTTACAAAATATATTCATTGCAGCACGGAAATGACAGGAAATGCAAACAACATATTTTATACAAATAAAAATAATTACTTCCGTGGTAATAACTATAGAGGAAACTTTAGAGGAAACTATAGAGGAAGAGGCTATGGCCGAGGATATCACCAAAATAATTATAATAACTATAATCATTATGATAATAATTACAATAACCGAGGCCGAGGAAACTATCGGGGTCAAAACCGCGGTAATGGAGGCAACAACACAAACTACACCAATCAAAATGGCAGAAATAACACTGTAAGAATGGCTCAAACTAACTCGGAAAACGAGGAAGCTCCCTTAAGAAGTCAACAATAAAAAACAACACAGTTCACTCTATTACTCTTAATTTAAATATATTTGTAAAAGTAAAACATGAACTTACACAAAAATCACTCACCTTTTTGATAGACACCGGAGCGGATATTTCTCTCATTAAAGAAAATTCCGACAACTTCATTGATACGGACTTCAATAACACTATACAAATATCGGGAATAGGCAAAGGCTCAATAACTACAATAGGACTATCATTTATTGAATTAAGAACAAGCAATTATATAATACCACATAACTTTCATATAGTTCCCCATAACTTTTCAATACCGGTAGACGGAATAATTGGAATAGACTTCATAAAGAAATTTAATTGTATATTGGACTTCAATCAAGATAATGACCTTTTCATTTTAAGACCTGATAATTTAAAATTTCCAATAAAAATTCCAATTCTTCATAACATAGAAACTAACGAAATAATTATACCAGCCCGCTCCGAAGTAATTAGAAAAATAAATTTAACCGAAAGTAATAAAACCCTCCTAATACCAAATCAAGAAATTGAAGATGGTATATTCATAGGAAATACAATTTCCGATCCCCAAACCACATTCGTCCGAATTTTAAACACTACAAATGAGAACAAAATAGTTAACCTTAAGAACATTAAACACGAATCTACAACTATAATATTGTCCATTTAAATGGCACAAATAGAAACGAAAAAGTCATCAATAAACTAAAACAAAATTTTCCGACTCAATTTAAAAATGTCTTAACAAATCTTTGTTCAAAATATAGTGACATATTCGGTCTTGAAACCGAACCGATATCTACTAACAATTTCTACAAGCAAAAATTAAGAGTAAAAGATGATGAACCCGTGTATATAAAAAACTATAGAAGTCCACAATGTCATAAAGAGGAAATAACTAAGGAAGTGGACAAACTTATAAAAAATAAAATAGTAGAGCCCTCAGTATCAGAATATAATAGCCCTCTGTTACTTGTTCCAAAAAAAACCATTACCTGACTCAAAAGAGAAAAAATGGCGTTTAGTAATTGATTATCGCCAAATTAATAAAAAACTTTTAGCAGACAAATTTCCACTACCTAGAATCGATGATATACTTGATCAATTGGGCCGAGCAAAGTATTTCTCTTGTTTAGATCTTATGTCCGGATTCCACCAAATTGAATTGGAGGAATCGTCCAGAAATATAACTTCATTTTCAACGAGCTATGGCTCTTATCGTTTTACACGATTACCTTATGGCTTAAAAATAGCCCCAAATTCTTTCCAGCGTATGATGACAATTGCATTTTCCGGCTTGGAGCCATCCCAGGCATTCCTCTACATGGACGACCTAATAGTTGTAGGATGTTCCGAAAATCATATGTTGAAAAACTTAACAAACGTCTTTGAACTTTGCAGAAAAAACAATCTTAAACTACATCCAGAGAAATGCTCATTTTTCATGCATGAAGTGACCTTTCTTGGTCACAAATGTACAGATCAAGGTATAATGCCAGATGACAAAAAATATGAGGTCATTGAAAAATACCCAGTCCCCACGGACGCTGATAGCGCCCGCAGATTTGTTGCATTTTGCAATTATTATCGTCGATTCATTAAAAACTTTGCAGATTATTCCCGTCACATAACTAAATTATGCAAAAAAGGTGTTAAATTCGAATGGACACCAGAGTGTCAAAGTGCTTTTGATTACTTAAAGAAAAAATTAATGAGTCCAACACTACTTCAATACCCCGATTTTTCTAAAGAATTTTGCATAATCACGGACGCAAGTAAGCAAGCTTGCGGAGCAGTCCTTACACAAGAACATAATGGCATACAGCTTCCTGTATCTTATGCATCGAGATCATTTACTAAAGGAGAATCCAATAAAAGCACAACGGAACAAGAACTACTAGCAATACATTGGGCAATTAACCATTTTAGACCTTACGTTTATGGGCGACATTTCCTAGTTAAAACAGACCATAGACCATTAACATTCCTCTTTTCCATGGTTAATCCAAACTCTAAATTAACAAGAATAAGACTAGATTTGGAAGAATACGAATTTACAGTTGAGTATCTTAAGGGAAAGGACAATTACGTTGCTGATGCGTTATCTAGAATAACCATCAAAGAACTAAAAAACATACAAAAGCAAATTTTACAAGTCACTACAAGAAATCAGTACAGACAGAATAAACCCTGCGCAGGGAAAAATCAAGCACAGCTGCCTAGGCAGTGTGTTGAAAAAGCTTCTATGCCCAAAATATACGACGTCCTTAACAACGACGAAGTAAAGAAAGTAGTGACCTTGCATTTAAATAATTTCAAATGCTATTTTAAGCATGGTAAAAAAGTTATTGCAAGAATAAATGTTAGCGATCTATATACCAATGGTACATTTGATTTAGGTCAATTTTTCCAAAGGCTTGAAAAAGAAGCCGGTATATACAAGATCAGCCAACTTAAAATGGCACTGTGTGAAAAAATCTTAGAAAATATTTCAGTTGATTCGTTTAAAAAAATGGGCAATAAAATATTAAAAAAATTAAGAGTAGCGCTACTCAAACCAGTGACCATAATAAAAGATAAGAAAGAAAAAGAAGCTATACTGTCTGAAAACCATGACGATCCACTACAAGGCGGCCATACCGGAATAGCCAAAACCTTGTCAAAAATAAGACAACATTTCTATTGGAAAAACATGTCTAGGGACATAACGAACTACGTAAAGACATGTCCAAAATGCCAGAAATCTAAAATAACTAAACACACAAAAACCCCATTAACTTTAACAGAGACTCCAACTATGGCATTTGACAGAGTAATTGTTGATACGATAGGTCCATTACCAAAATCGGATCAGGGCAATGAATACGCGGTAACTTTGATATGCGACTTAACGAAATATTTAATTGCCATACCAATACCAAACAAAAGCGCAAAATCAGTAGCTAAAGCTATTTTTGAAAATTGTATTCTAAAGTACGGTCCAATGAAGACGTTCATATCGGACATGGGAACTGAATATAAAAATTCAATTATTGAAGATTTATGTAAATACCTTGGTATAAAAAACATAACATCTACAGCGCACCACCACCAGACATTAGGAACAATAGAACGTAGTCACCGAACACTTAACGAATACATTCGATCCTATATATCCGTTGATAAAACAGATTGGGACATATGGCTACAATACTTCGTCTATTGTTTCAATACAACACCTTCTATGACACACAACTATTGCCCCTATGAATTGGTTTTTAGCAAACATCCAAATTTAAGTACATCTTTTAATTCAACAGATAGAATAGACCCTTTATATAACATAGATGACTATACTAAAGAAGCAAAATTTAGACTAGAAAATGCTTACAAAAGAGCAAGAATTATGCTAGATAAAAATAAACAAAAAGAAAAATCTAATTACGACAAAAACACTATTGATTTTAAGTTAGAGATAGGAGACCAGGTTTTATTAAGAAATGAAACCGGTCATAAATTAGATAACAAATATTTAGGCCCTTACAAAGTGGTAGAAATAAAAGAAAATGAAAACATAGTAGTAATGAGCGATAAAAATAAAAAACAAGTTGTTCATAAAGATAGGCTTAAGATTTTTCACGTATAAATACTTTGTTATCTCGTATGGCCTGATCAACCATACGGGTACCCAAAAAAAAAAAAGAAGAAGAAGGAACATTACAACAACATTTTCCAATTATATTTCCAATTTATATTTCCTAATTTTACTTTTAACTACAATTTTATAATTTTTATCAAATTTTATTACATTTTTATTGACATTTTATATTCTTATATTTTCAAATAAACCATTTTTGATACTTAGTATGACCATTGTAATGTCATATATAAATACAAATATATATTCGCATTAAACAAAAAAAAAAAAAAAAAAAAAAAAAACATCAAATCAAAACATAAAAAAAAAGAAAGGAAAGCTAACTTCTGGCGGAGCCGAAGTTGATATACCCTTGCAGAATATTCTGTAAATAATATTCTCCAAAATTATTCATATGATGCATTCTTAATACTAATAAAAATCCCAACTTCCTAACTTTAAAAACACCAAAGTTATGGCAATTTCAATCGTTCAGTTATATGGCAGCTATAGGATATAGTCGGCCGATCCCTATAAAATTTGGTAGGTCGGATTGATTGGCCAAATATAAAACCCATAGAAAATCCCAACTTCCTAACTCTAAAAACACCAAAGTTATGCTATTTCCTATCGTTATATGGGAGCTATAGGATATAGTCGGCCGATCCTTATGAAATTTGGTAGGTCGAATTGATTGGCCAAATAAAGAAGCCATAGAAAATCCCAACTTCCTAACTTTACAAACAGCAGAGTTATGGCATTTCCTATCGTTCAGTTATATGGCAGCTATAGGATATAGTCGGCCGATCCCGGCCGTTCCGACTTATATACTGCGTGCAAAGGAAAGAAGGGTGTGTGCAAAGTTTCAATTCGATAGCTTTAAAACTGAGAGACTAGTTCGCGTAGAAACAGACAGACGGACAGACAGACGGACAGACAGACGGACAGACGGACAGACGGACAGACGGACAGACGGACATGGCTATATCAACTCAGGAGGTGATCCTGATCAAGAATATATATACTTTATAGGGTCGGAGATGTCTCCTTCACTGCGTTGCACACTTTTGACCAAAATTATAATACCCTCTGCAAGGGTATAAAAACAGACAAACAAACAAAACGAAAAAAATAAAAATATAATTTCTTTTAAGACTTTAAGAATATATATATATATTATGATAAAATAACTTCATATATTACGTTATTTTTTAAAAGGAGGGAGATGTAGTGTGCATACATACAGAGTACACACTGTACCATCGGCAACAATGTTAGCCAAGTCTGCAGGATCAGCACTCTTCAAGTGCAAACGTAATTTGACCACACACGCCATCAGCGAGTGATAAGTCGCGCCAGTTTATTCCCACAGCTTGGCGACTGCAACAAATATATCCATGTATGCACATAACATTCCATTCTCTCTCTCTGGGCACCGTTCTCAGAGATAAACATAAGCTAATATATAAGGCGGTTGCGTCGCTGCCGGCTTGACCGACAGCGCCGACCGCGCAACATA